>CM035144.1:136880426-138080426 GCA_020205605.1 Panax ginseng | reverse complement strand
GCCCAAAGAAGAAATATTATGACTAAGATAATGCGAATAAATTATCGTTAGCCTTCAACAAATGTTAAACCGATACAATATAACAAACATCAAGTTTAAGCTGCGGTGGAACAAGCAATCCATTAAAAGAGTCAGTAGAGAATAAAATCTACTATCTTTTATGATTTAAAAGGTTTTTCATTACTTTTATTGCTGAGACTCAGCTTAATAAATAAACCACATCATCCCTGCACTACGGCCAAGTGTAACGCCCCCAAAATAGGTATACATCATCCATTTTAGGTCATCAATAATATGGTATAGAAACAACTACTACTTTATTAATACATCATAAAAACTGTGAGTTTAAATACAAATATTATCTTCTAGACAATATCCATACCCAAATAAATCCTCATCACAATTATTGATACATTATTTTACAAAAATAGTGAGTACTACTAAACAACTTCTAGAATCATCATTCCATATCCCGACTAGTACTCGCTACAGTCTCGCCTCCTGAGAAGAAAAATGGAACAAAAAAGAAAAGGGTGAGCTCAACTAGCCCAGTAAAGAATATTATGACTAAGATAATATAGAAAAAATTATCGTTAGTCTTCAACAGGGGAAAATCTGATAGAATACAATAGACAACTAGTTTCAGATCAGCAGCGGAAATAATAATTCATAGATGAGTTACGTAGAGAATGAAATCTACTATAATCTATGAATTTAAAAGTCCATCATCATTATTTTATCCCTGTAACATCAATCAATGCACATCTTGAATCATATATTCATCTTTGCACTATAGGCCAAAGAGATTCATCAGTCGGTCATGTTCATCTCAACACCTATACATCTTTGCACTATGGGCTAAATATATTCATCATAAAATCAACCATCTTTGCACTATAGGCCAAAGATATTCAGTAACATCATCATTTAGGACTGAGGATGATGAAAATAATTTTAAAGAAAACGAATCCAATGAAACAAAAGAACAAGTATTATGGATTCGTACTTTAAATAATCCGAGTTCAAGAATACTTCATAAACAATCATGGTGAAGTAAAATTCAAGAACGATCAAAACTTGGATACAATCAAAGCTAGTATCCATAATAGATATTTTGGAAAAAATACAAAAAATTAATTTTTTTGTGAATAGTCTTAAAGATTCGTGAATAAGGTCGATACGTGAATAGTCTTGATACGTGAATAGTACTCCACGACACGAAAAGTTCCAAATTTGATTAAAAGTTAGGATCAATACTTTGGCATAATGATATTGAAAGAAATAATATCATATATGAAAAAATAACATCCCTTACCTCGAAAAGGCCAGACTCACGATTTGGAATACTAGATATAGTCTTTGAAGAGAACTTACACCAGATATAGCAACACTCAAGGTATCAAAATACTCACAAGAATACGCTCAATATATCGAAAGAGAAATAGAGAGAAAATTTCAGTTTCTGGTGTGATTTTCAATTCTAACTTAAACACCCTATTTATAGGAAAATGCTTAGAACACCAAAGCAGAAAATTTAATATACTATTAATATATTTATCGAATTTTCCTTAGCCCACCTCTAGACATCTGATTTCAGCACTTTGCACATGTTAATGATGTCCACAAAATACAAAAAATGTTTTTTATCAAAAAATAAATAAAACTTCCAAAAATCAATTATTTCAGAACTTCAGAACTTCAATAATTCATAATAAATACCCCTTTATCAAAAAAATTCAAACCACATGTCCTTTTCATAGGAAATTTCATTCTCTACAACTTTACAGAAGAAAATTTTTCCAAATTCCAAACAAAAATTGACCGAAATCCACAAACGGATAATTTACAGGCTATAATCAAATTTCAGTCAAGAATTGGGGTCTATCGACACACAAAACATGTGTTAATCATTTAATGCAACAAAAATATTCTTCCTCCTCATATACTCATATATTCCACATTCATTATAAAAATATCACCATTATTATATTATTAAAATAATATATTTAAATGAATTATTTTATCAGAAAAAGATAAAATATTAATTTTCAACAATTGTCACATTAAAAAAATTTTCCATCTATATCCACATAAAATCAATATTTTCCTCATCATATAAATCAATAATTAATTATTCACAAATAATATTCTGAGAATCACAATCTCGACAACCAGCAGTTCCTGAGGAAAGAGGGCTTTCAATAAGGATTTCTCCGTCTTGTAGCCGCAATTAGATGACCAAACCTCTCCTTAGACAGAACTTTCTAGACATTGCCAATAATGTTATCTAATAATATTATTCAAATAATATGAATTATTGATCTAATAATGAAAATATTGTGCAGTGACAATTATTAAAACAATAATAATATCAACGTAGCAATTATTGAATCAATAAAATATAATATTGAACAGTAATTACTGTAACAATTATTTAGTAATTCCTTCTTACGTAAGAATCAATAATTGGTGTAATATCGTAATGCACTCTTGTGTTTTAACCATAGGGTATTCCAACAAAGATAATACTTGAATAACTACGCCAAGTTATTTATAAACAACTTATTCGCGTGCGTTTTCTTCCTCCAATCGCTTTACATTATGGGGCCACACAAGGTCGCATCATCGTCACGAATATTCCCCGACAGTAAGAATATTCCACGACCAAACGAATATTCTCCGATAAAATGAATATTTTAAAACCACTTGCTTGTTTAAAATAATTGCGTATTTTACCCATAACTCACCATATTAATCAAATCAACCCTTACTATTTCAACATAATAAATAGTGGAAATTAAATTTCATTAATAATAATTTGGGGTCTTACAACCTCCCCTCTTTATGAAATTTCGTCCTCGAAATTAACGTACGTACCTGGTGTTTCGAAAAGGTGAGGATACCTCGCTTTCATTTCCGTTTCCAACTCCGAAGTCATTTCCTCTATAGCATGGTTTCTCCACAAAACTTTAACTTGTGGTATGACCTTCGTGCGTAGGACATTCTCCTTCCTATCCAAGATCTTGACATGTACTTCCTCATACGTTAAGTCTTTAGCTATCTCGTCCGGTTCTAACTCAATAACGTGGTTCGGGTCTTTCACATATTTATGAAGTACAGATATGTGAAACACATTATGAACACGAGACATACTCGGAGGTAACGCGAGTCTATAGGCTATATTACCTACTCGGTCAAGAATTTGAAATGGACCAATAAATCGTGGATTGAGCTTTTCTCTCTTCCCGAATCTTGTAACTCCCTTCCATGGGGCAACACGCAACAATACATGATCCCCAATACTAAATTCCACGTCCTTTCGATGAAGATCCGCATAACTCTTTTGTCGATCTTGTGCCGTTTGTATACGTTGTCAAATCATTTGGATCTTTTCCGTAGTCATACGTACCAACTCGGGTCCCAACAATGTTGCTTCACCCACCTCGTCCCAACATACTAGAGAACGACACTTTCGTCCATACAATGATTTAAATGGGGCCACACCAATGCTTATCTGATAACTGTTGTTGTAGGAGAATTCCACCAATGGTAAATACTTATCCCAACTCCCTTTGAAGTCTAGGACACAGAGTCTTAATAAATCTTCAAGAGTTTGAATAGTCCTCTCTGATTGTCCGTCCGTTTGAGGATGGTATGCCGAACTAAATCGTAAATCCGTGCCCATAGCTTTTTGCAAGCTAACCCAAAATCGTGAAGTGAATCTTGGGTCACGATCTGAAACTATGGATACTAGCATGCCATGCAACATCACAATCTTATTCATGTACATACTAGCAAGACGTTCAAGGGAATAAGTCTCCCGTATCGGTAAGAAATGAGCAGACTTGGTTAATCTATCAACAATAACCCAAATAGCATCGATGCCTTGAGAAACCGTAGGAAGACCCGTAACAAAATCCATGGTAATGTGTTCCCACTTCCATTTCGGAATCTCAGTGGTTGCTGATGGACCCTTAGGTACTTGATGCTTCGCCTTTACATCGTTGACAAGTTAAACACGTCGAGATAAACTTTGCAATCTCTCTCTTCATATTGTTCCACCAAAATGTATGTCGAAGATCAAGATACATTTTGGTACATCCAGGATGGATCACAAATGGTGTATTGTGTGCCTACGTCATAATCTTGTACTTCAAATCAGAGTCGTTAGGAACACAAATTGCAGAGTGGACTCAAGTATTCCTTCTTCATCGATTCTCGCTTAGGAATAGCACATTCTTGTACTTTCTTCTTCATACGCACGATCACTGGGTCGGTGGCTTGAGCAACCTTAACTTTTTCTATTAAAGTTGGCTCTGTCGCGTGATACTTGACATCATCGCACTTTCGTTCCTGCATATGATCTTCTACTCAATGCGTCAGCTACCACGTTCGCTTTTCCAGGATGGTATTGAATAGTGTGGTCGTAATCTTTCAACAACTCGAGCCAACGTCGTTGCCGCATGTTGAGTTCCTTTTGAGTGAAGAAATATTTGAGGCTTTTATGGTCTGAATATATCTCCATTTTCTCCCCATATAGATAGTGCCTCCGGATCTTTAGCCTTGAGACGACTCACGCTAACTCTAGATCATGAGTAGGATAATTCCTCTCATATTCTTTAAGTTGTCGCGAGGCATAGGCTATGAATTTCCCACGTTGTATGAGAACACATCCTAACCCTTTGTCCGAAGCATCGTTGTAGATAACAAATCCATCCGAACCAGATGGTATTGTTAGAACAGGTGCCGAAATAAGACTCCTCTTAAGTTCTTGGAAACTCTTCTCGCATTCCTCGCTCCAAAAGAATTTTGTATCCTTCCGAGTTAGCTGAGTTAATGGAGTAGCGATTCGAGAAAACCCTTCCACGAATCTCCGATAATAACCATTTAGGCCCGTAAACTTCGATCTTGGCCACCGAACTTTGTTTCTCCCAACTTTGTATTACTTTAATCTTCGCCGGGTCGACAGATACTCCATGTTTAGACACCACATGCCCAAGGAATGCTACTTCCTCAAGCCAGAACTCGCATTTCTTCAACTTGGCATATAGCTTGTTTTCACGAAGCCTTTGGAATACCAACTTCAAATGGTGCTCATGATCTACACGGCTTTTGGAATATATGAGGATGTCATCAATAAAGACAACAACGAACCGATCCAAATAATCCTTGAATACTCGGTTCATCATATCCATGAAAGCCGCATGAGCATTAGTCAATCCAAAATACATGACTAAGAATTCATAATGCTCGTACCGAGTTCTAATGGCAGTTTTTGGAATATCCTCAGTTCTAATCTTCAACTGATGATATCCAGAACGAAGATCGATCTTTGAAAAGAATTGTGCTCCTTCCAATGGTCAAAAACAGTCATCAATACGAGGTAGCGGATACCTATTCTTGATGGTAACATGGTTCAATTCCCGATAGTCAATACAAAGTCGATACTCCCGCTTTTCTTCTTTACTGAATAAAACAGAGAGCACCCCAAGGAAATGTACTAGGACGAATGAAACTGGATGTCCAACAACTCCGTAGTTGGACCTTTAACTCTCAAGTTCAATAGAGCCATTCGATATGGATTTTAGAAATGGGCTTTGTATCGTGCTCAAGATCAATAAAGAATTCAACTTCACGTTACGGGGTGAGCAAGGGAAGTTCTTCAGAAACACGCCGGGAAATTTACTAACAACAGTGAATATTATTCAAATCGGCGTGTCTTTATTCAAATCCATAACATGGGCTAAGAAATCTTAACATCCGTTATTTAATAAACGTATAGCTTTATGACTTAATATGACAACAATTGATTTTAGTGGCTTAGTTGCTTGAATTCGTACAACGGGTTGGTTAGGAATATGAAAACTAACAACCTTATGAAAACAATCAATTTTGGCATGATGAGTAGTTAACCAATCAATCCCTAAAATCACATCAAAAGTAAGTATCTTTAAAGAGATAAGGTCAACAGGTAAGGTGATGGTGTCAACTTGAATCAAACAAGATTTATAAACAGTGGATGCGATGAAAATTTCTCCTAACGGAGTCTCCACAGATAAATCAAAATCTAATTTCTCCAGAGTCAAGTTTAAACGTTGAGCACAAGCAGGAGAGATAAATGAATGGGTAGCACCGGTATCAAGTAAGGTATAAACTTTGCAAGAATTAATGATTAACTTACCCGTGATCACCTCGTTTGGGTTCCTTGCATTTTGACCAGTCACGATAAACGCTCTTCCAGGAACCGTTGACTTCGACTTTTCTAGGACAACCTTTTGAGTCACCGTCCCCCCTGGACTTGATTTATTCTGCGCATAATCTCGAGCGATATGTCCTTTCTTTTCACAATTATAACATACCTTGAATCTGTTGTGGGACGGTTTGACCGATATGTCCCTCTTTCCCAAGATTTGTAAGCATAATGATCGGGTGGTCGTTCTCCTCCCTTAGAACCGATTCTTGTCTTTGGCCGACGTCTTCATACGGTCGTTGTTGAATCTCCTCTCTTAAAATCTCCTCCCGACTCGATTCTTCTATTCTCATGGCCATGACTACCACCAGAGTAGCTACCATTTTTGTCCGTCTTTTTCTTTCTCCATTGGTTATCGTTATTATGTTGACTATTATCTCCAGTATGATCCTGGTTGTGATCCCTCGGTTGGACCGCTTTCGTTATCTCATTTCTAACAATTGAGCCCTGCTGACAACATCCGAATAGAGAAAATTTATGAGAAATGAGATCTTGATGTACTTGGGTTTCAAACCTCTCGAAACATCCGCGTCATACGATCCTCATTCTCCACCAAATGAGGTGCAAACCTGAACAACTCTGCAAACTTTGCCTCGTACTGGGACACCGTCATGTTATTTTGTTACAGTCTAATAAACTCCACTTTCTTCATATGACGAATACTTTCAGAAAGTACTTGTCATTGAACAGATTTCAAACGCGTCTCCCAAGACATCTTTGAGTGCGGTGGATGGAGTGCGCTTCATGATTCCCACCAAGAATCTGCTTCATTACGGAACATAAAATAGCGAATGGAACCTTCGTTTCTTCCGTGCATCCCAAGACATCGAATATCTTGGTAATTTGTTTGACCCACGTCTCCACCTTAATCAGATCCGGCTTTCCCCAAAATTCGTGGTCCCAACTCTTTGATCTGGCTTTGGCCGTGACAAATCGTGCGTTGTTATCATTTCCACTTTATTATTTTGTGCACGAGTCTCCTAAATTCTCGATTTTGCATGAAGCGCAAAAACTTCTAAACATCCTTTGTTCATCATCCTTTCGATTAAGTTGTTGTTGGGAGGAACATTGTCGACTGCTTTGACGCTCTCCTCCTCATTGGTGAGCATCAAGCGTCTCCATGGTCTCATTTACTCCACTGTTAACATTTTCAGTCGATATTCTCAAATATTGCCATAAAACAAGGGTTAATTAAAGAAATCAACATATCACATAATATCCCTATATACTGACCAACTAACAAATAAGCTTAGGTAGGACACACTAGAGTAGGATTTACTCGTCTCTCCCCTCCTAGTTCTATTCCCCGATCTCCGCCAGAGATCATATCCCTAAGCTCTGATACCAACTGTGAAGCCCCCAAAATAGGTATACATCACCCATGTCCTTTTCATAGAAAATTTCATTCTCTACAACTTTACAGAATAAAGTTTTTCCAAATTCCAAACAAAAATTGACCGAAATCCACAAACGGGCAATTTTACAGGCTATAATCAAATTTCGGTCAAGAATTGGGGTCTACCAACACACAAAACATGTGTTAATCATTTAATGCAACAAAAATACTCTTCCTCCTCATATACTCATATATCCCACATTCATTATATAAAATATCACCATTATTATATTATTAAAATAATATATCAAATGAATTATTTTATCGAGAAAAAGATAAAATATTAATTTTAACAATTGTCACATTAAAATTTTCTCCATCTATATCCACATAAAATCAATATTTTTCTCATCATATAAATCGGTAATTAATTATTCACAAATAATATTACGAATCACAATATCTGAACAACAGGCGGTTCCCAAGAAGAGGGGCTTTCCAATAAGGATTTCTCTCTTCTTTGGCAAGTTAATTAGATGACCAAACCTCTCCTTGAGATGGAACTTTCTAGACATTGCCAATAATGTTATCTAATAATATTATTCAAATAATATGAATTATTGATCTGATAATTAAAGTATTGTGCAGTGACAATTATTAAAACAACATTAATATCAACGTAGCAATTATTGAATCAATAAAATATAATATTGAACAGTAATTACTGTAATAATTATTGAGTAATGCCTTCTTACGTAAGAATCAATAATGGTGTAATACCGTAATATTCTTGTGTTTTAACCAACGGAATTCCAAATAAAGATTAATCTGGTAACAACTACGACGTTATTTATAAACAACTTATTCTTGTCGTTTTCTTCCTCCAATCGCTTTCCGTTATGGGGCCCACACAAGACTGCACCATCGTACGAATATTCCCCGACAGTAAGAATATTTCACGACCAAACGAATATTCTCCGATTAAATGAATATTTTAAAACCACTTGCTTGTTTGAAATAATTGCGCATTTTACCCATAACTCACCATATTAATCAAATCAACCCTTACTATTTCAACATAATAAATAGTGGAAATTAAATTTCATTAATAATAATTTGGGGTCTTACACCAAGGATATTCATTAGTATCACAACTACAAATTATCCATGCACTACGGGTCAAGGATATTTGTGTATTCATCAATGGTCATGATCATGCCAACAACTGTCCATCAATGCACAACGGGCCAATGAGGACTTTTACCACATCATTTGTAACATTACGGTCATGATTATACTGAATAATCCCTGGTCATAATCATACTAAGTCCATCTATGCACTACAGGCCACAGATGACTTTCAATATAATATAAACATGAGAATGGTGACAATGATATAAGAATTCAATAAAACAAGTTCAAGAATTAATTTATCCAGGAACCAATAACGTCCAAATTGTCAACGTGATACTGCTTTGTGGAGTAAAATTCAAGAATGCTTAGAAGAATATTTTTATGAAAAGATACTGGATGAAGCGCAAATATCAAAGATATTCCACTAATTTCATGGGGTATAAAAGCCAAAACTTTAATCAACTGAGTATAATCAAGAATGGAATAACAAAAGAAATCACCAGGCATGCGATGGACCGCACAGACAGGTTATTTTAACAGAATAATAAATAACGGAACCGGTCATGCGTAAACGCACGCATGTGACGGATATTCCAAAGAATAATAAATAATGGAACGTGTCGTGCGTAAACGCACGCATGAGGATATTCCAACAAAATAATAAATAATAGAACCGTGTCATGCATAAACGCATTTGCACAGGATGTTCCAACAGAATAATAAAAGAATGAAATAATGAAGAATTTCACCATGTATGGTACTTGGCATGATATGAGTTATTCCAACATAATAATAAAGAATGAAATAACAGAAGAATTTCACCAAGTATAGGGTAATTGGCAGATATCTGAGTTATTCCAATAGAATAATAAAGAATGGAATAATAGAAGAATTTCACCGTGTATGCGATTAAGATATGAGTTATTCAACATAATAATAAAGAATGGAATAACGGAAGAATTTCACCAAGTATAAGGTAGTCACAGATATGAAGTTATTCTAATAGAATAATAAAGAATGAAATAACAAAAGAATTTTTTTATTAATACAAAAGAAATAATACCCCTTATCTTAGAAGAAACTGGATATAGGAGTAGTGAAGTAGCAGAATACTTTTCTTCTTTCTCTCTATAGTTTCTCTCTCTAGAGTTTCAGTGAATTCGTAAGAAATAATGAAGGAATGAGCTTCTATTTATAGGAGAATAGACTGAATAGTAACTAATTCATGAACGGTCCAAATTGATTTAATTTTAAAGCAGACGATTCCATATTAATTTACTATAAATTATTAATAAAATATTCTAATAAAATAAAATCTTTTAAATAAAATATAATATATTCTATTTATAATCTAATAAAACGAATGACTTTATAAAAGTATTCTGTTTTATATAAAAAGATTTTACTATGCAAATACTATGCAAACACTATGCATAATAGAATATTATATATTTTATTTATTTCTTTCGTATTCATGAAGAGAGCTTCTGTAATTATATTCTTTATTATTATGTTGGAATAACACATGCAATACCGCATACATGGTGAAATTCTTCTGTTATTTCATTCTTTATTATTATGTTGAATAACTCGTCTACGCCAAGTACCGCATACAAGGTTGAAATTCTTCTGTTATTCCATTCTTTATTATTTCGCTTGGAATATCCCGTCTGCGGCCGATTACGCCAGACTTGGTTCCATTCTTTATTATTCTCATTGGAATAACCGTCTTGCTGGGCTCATCGCACGCACGGTGAATTATGTTGTTATTCCATTCTTTATTATTCGTTGAATATCCTCGCTGCAGGCGGATTACGCCAGACACGGGTTCCATTCTTTATTATTCTATTGGAATAAACCGTCATCATGGTTCATCGAATGCATGGTGAATTCTTCGTTATTCCATTATTTATTATTCTATTGGAATATCCCATGCTGCAGTAGATTACGCATTGACCTAGTTCCATTCTTTATTATTACGTTGGAATAACTCGTCATGTGGATTATCACATGCATGGTGAATGATCCTTCGTATTCATTCCTTATTAAATTATGGAAATGATCTGTCTACGTGGATTACCGCATGACGGGTGAAAATTCATTTGCAATTTCATATATTCTATGATACTCATTTGGTTAAAGTTTTAGCTTCTATACTCCATGAAATTAGTAGAATATCCTGGATATTTGCGCTTCATTCGGTATCTTTTCATAGAAATATTCTTCTGAGCATTCTTGAATTTTACTCCACAAAGTAGTATCGTGTTGACAATTTGGACGAATTAATTTCAAGATAAATTAACTTATAAATCTTTAAAATTTATTCTTGAACTTGTTTTATTGAATTATTATGTCATTGTCATCATCCTCATGCTTATATTGTGATGAAAGTCGTCTTTGACTTACGTGCATAGATAGACTTGGTATGATTATGACCAGGGATTATTTGGTATAATCATGACTGTAATGTTATAAATAATGTGGTAAAAGTCCTCAAGAAATTGTAAGTGCATTGATGGACGCTTTTTGATATGATTATGACCGAGGATTATTCCGGTATAGTCATGACCATTGATGATTTAATGAATATCCTTGGCCGTAGAGTGCTGAGGATGACTTCGATGATGTGGTTTATTTATTAAAAGTGAGTCTCAAATGATAAAAATTGATGAAAACATTTTAAATCATAGAAGATAGTAGATATCATGCTCTACTTGACTCTTCTAATGGATTGCTTATTTCATTGCAGTTAAACTTGATGTCTATTGTATTTTATCGGTTTAACATTGTTGAAGACTAATGATAATTTATTTGCATTATCTTAGTCATAATATTTCTTCTTGGCTAGTTGAGCTCACCCTTTCTTTTCTTTGTTCTCTTGAAATGAGAGAACGTGGCCGGGACTAGTCGGGGAGCGGGTGGACGGTTCGAGATGATAGCATTAGTAGTCTTCACTATTACATTAAATAGTGTGACAATAAATGTAATGAGGACTCCATTGAGTGTGGATATTGTCTAGATGACAATATTCTTATTAAAACTCTTAGATTATGTTTTGTCATATTTTACACGACTGTTGTATAATTAAGTTGTATTTGAATTTTGTACCATGTATTTGGCGACTCAAGATGAGTGATGTATACCTATTTTGGAGGTGTCACAACCATTGCTAGATAGCATAATCAGTTTCATAATAAAAATTAAACTATCATCCATTAAAATTAAAATAACAAACATTGAAATAAGTATGATCGCATTCAAATTAAAATATCATTCATTGCAATTAAAAAGTTAATAGCGTACATTGAAAATACATATAAATATCTAGTTGATAGCGTACATTGAAAATACATATAAAATCGCATGTGTTTTCTTACATCGATAGATCCTTTGCTATATTTTATTGAAAATCAAAAAATTACATGTACCACTACTTCAATGTACTTTTTATACATATCATTCTTACTAGCAATTTGAGTAGATTAACATGTTCAAAGTTGAATTTTGATGTCGATTAGTGCAAGTGTAGCGGTCAGGTCCTGTCTGCTCTTAATCCCTCTTCGTTCTACAACAAACGCATGATAGCAGCAACTAGATTATATTTGATTTGTAAGCCGACTGGTCGTATATCCTACTAGAGGTTAGAAAAAACGACGTCACTTTGAAAATTCAAATAAAGGTAAGAGCAATTTAGTCATTTTTTTGATCGATAGTAAAATTGCGCTAACTGCTAGAAGAATTATCAGTCAGGCCCATACCCAAGTCATTAGTTTTGTTATTATACGATTGAAGATCTAATTGTTGAAATAATGTTCGTAACAAAATGACAAAATTATTACTATGTATCATTCTCCGTGTGCGTATATATATATATATATATATATATATATATATATATATATATATATATATATATATATATATATACATACTTGTGTGTGTGTGTGTGGTGTACGGTGTAGGCTGACAAACAATCCAAACATTTTCTGGTTGTAAACTCGAGCCAAGTATTAATGTATTATAACCCATTCATACAGTGTCAACTACTGATATAACATCTGCATCAGCTTAGGTTCGTAAATGAAATCTGAGATATCTGATATTTGCTCTGAAAATTCGTATTTATATTTGTTAAAAAAGTATAAATCTCTCATTTAATATATAAATATATTAACATCAATTGATTATACATTTTTATGACTAATTTATGATATACAATATAAAAAAATTATTTATGGATACTACATCTAATTATATTTAGTTGGTTATACATAATTTTTATTATTAGTTGATTAAGTGAATTTCTTTTACTTATTAATTTAACATTTTGCAGGAATTGAAAAAATTAAAACTTTTTAAAATTTTAATTTAAAATATTTAATATATTTATTTATATTGTATCTGTACCCGTATTTCACATTATGGATTATACGAATACAACTATAAATATAAAAATTTATTTTTGAATATGAATATACCTGTATTCGCATTTGATTTACAACCCTGCATCCATTTCACTTCAGTACAAGTACTAGTTCAAATAGAAAACACAGCTGATAATAAGGCTTTTAACAAATCATACTTTCAACTTCTACCAAAATTGCACTCTAGACATTTAACTTCGTTGGTGTACACACAAATAAACCTTTTGCCCAGTTGGCTAAGCAAAATCTATTAAAGGTTTAGAGTGCAATTTTTGTTTAATTAAAAAAATTGCATTAGAGCTCAATGCACGGACTTGAAACTGCTTTAGCAAACAGAGAACTCCCAACACCCAAATAGAAGTAATCTTTGACAGGTGAAATAGGCAAACAATGGCCAACGCAAGCAAGTTATAAGCCACAGTGTACAAACAGAAAGTGCACATCAGCAAGCATCAATACCAACAACAGTGAAGAAAAATAGAATCAAATTTTGATCATAACAAATAAACCCCAGATATACTGAGCAATGTTTCTTAGTTAAAAGAGCATACACTATTCTCTCAAAGAGGGTAGTAGTTGAGCACATTCTGGAAGTCATTAAACATACGGCTATTGTAATTAAAATATGTGGAAAGTAGAAGATGGAGAGAAAATGAGATAACCACCGCTCATATACATTACAATTTACACAAATCCACGAATCAAGAACATCTTAAATCTGAAACAACTCGATCCAAGTTTCTAGAATGCAACAGCTTCTACACTTTCTGCAGCCAAAGAAAAGGCCAGAAGTAAATGTCAGACTTGTGAAATCCTCATGACAAACATTCTAAAAGCAAAACCCTGCAGCAATGGGGGGTGTACGGTATATTTCAATAAGAAAAGTCGCAAACTCAAAGTATAAGAAAGGATCGATTAAGGAAGCCTCCAAAATAATTGAAGGGATAAAATATCCAGCAAGAAGAGAATTTTATAACACCAAAATTTGTCACCTGTTCCAAGGGTGTTATACCATGAACCTAGTTATCTGCCACAAAACAAGCAATACATAATAATAAGTTGAATCAAAAAGTAAGAATATAACAGAGAAAATCAGCTCATTCATCACAATATACAATATCAGTTCAGAAACCTTGGTTCATGTTGATACAAGTTGGACCTACAGGGGGTTTATGCAAGGTTGGAGGCTGCCTGCAATGGTGACGGTAAAAGTACCCTCACTAGTGTTCCATCTCCATACATTGGTTGATTTTTTTTTATTTTGGGTACATTTGTTGAGTGTTCCATATCCATATATTTGTTAAAAAAAAATTATTTTTGGTACATTTGTTGAAATTTTTTATTTATACAGGCTAAACATTACCTTAAGGTTACACCATTATTACTCATTATAGAATCTAGAATCATAGATCTCATGCAAATTACTGGAAGTCGTACTATCAAACACCTACTTTTCATTTCATAGCTGTTTAACGGAACCATAACATCAATCAACTCCCATGAAAATAATTCATCTAGGATTATTACATCAGGACTAAAGTAACTAAAAACAAAATAGATACAAATTAAACAGCATTAGTAATCTCATATTGTACTGCAAGTAACAGCAATAATTCATTCATTGAATTTTGGGCCCTTTACCTTTGCGATCATCGGTGGCATCTTGATATCGAGACTCGTCCTCATCCTCGGCCACAACAGACAACGAAACCACAGGATCACCAGCAGTAGTTCCAGCATCGTCCTTCTCATTGGGATATCTAACAACACCCACAGGGCACACACAGTGACGTACACAGTAATCACTAACACTCCCCAACCTCCCATTACTTCCTCTCTTGGTCGCACCAATCCCCCGGCTCCCCATAATAACCGCACAGAGCCCTAGCCTCTCCACCTCCAAACACAGTCTCTCCTTCATATCATGATCCTTAACTATGTGAATCTTAAACGGAATATGAGCATCCACGAGCGGCTGAGAGAGGTCGGTTGCTTTGGTAGTCGTGAAGGTATCAAAATCATCTTCCAGTTTTTTTTGGAATTGCTCGTCGGTATCGGCGATGGAGACGTCGACTGATCCCCAATCGGCGCCGTAGAGGACAGATGTAGACCGGACGTGGAGTAGGATGACAGCATCTCCAGGGCGGAGGTAGTGATGGACGGCCCACTTGACGGCGAAGGCGCTCTCGTCGCTTAGGTCAACGGCAATTCCTATCCTGCGTTGGGCGCCAGCGGTGGGGGTATCGCTTGCGTGCGGCGTAGTGGGTGGTGGAAAGCGTGGAGAAGAGGCTTTTACTTTTATGGCGGCGAGTAGTGGTAGGTCGGAGTCCGGCGGAGGTGGGTTTTTTGGGGGCTGCATTTGGGGGTAAAAGGAAAATTAGGGCTTTTGATTAAAGGAATCAGACCTAATGACCGGGTGGGTGGAGTGAGGGTTTTTCTCTCTCTTCTTGTTGAGCGGAGAAAAAAAGTGTGAAATGAGATTTTAATGAAAGCAGAATAGCTGCTGCGTTGTTTCTCTGTCAATTGGGTGGGTGGGAGTTTGTAGACAGCCTGCTTTCGAATCAAATCGAATCGGCTAATAACAAACGTTAGCCCATTTTTCCCGGGCTGGGCTTAGGCCCTATCCATCCATCCAAGAAGTTGTCGTTATTTAAAATGGAGGCCTTATACTGAAGACAAGTGTCATAATTGGTCACATTTTGCTTTTAACTTGGGTACTTCCCAGACCTGAACTACGTTAGTTAGTAAGAATGAAACTCAAACTAATTGACGGGGCTGCAAAAGCGATTTAATTTGATGCAAAGCGAAGAACACCCTCCTCTAGTTCTCTTGATCATCGTAATAACACTAGTCTCCTATCTAATTTTTTAAGTAACAATTAATACTCGATTGTAAATTTTTATAGTTAATCAAATAAATAAAATTACATATTTACCATTTTATATTATCAAATTATAATTCATGAATAATATATATCTGATTAGGATCTTAGCTTCATCCCTCATGCTATCTAACATATCTTGTTCCTCTTTTAGTGATGAATGAGGCGATGATTCGTTAAAATCGCTATACATTGGATTCTGTAAGCTATATGTTGCGACGGATCGAATCGTCGCCCAGTCCGTCGCTAAACGGGGTGAGCAAGGTATATTAGATAAGGGATGAGCTTAAGATCCGAACCGTATATATATATATATATATATATATATTCAATGATAAAATTATCCTTTTTTAATACAATACATTTTAATTATTTTTTTGCATGTAATTAAGATCATCTCATTCTAATTATTGGAGCTTATTAAAAAGATTTAGGTTAATTAGCACATATTTTAGGGAAAATGATACAAATATTAAGAATTTAAAATTAAATTATTAATGTAGCTGTTGTGATTAAAGTGAATGTACGAAAAAATGGGTATGTTAATAGTTTAGTTTTTGGTGTTTAACAACAAAATTATGATTTAATTTTTTGATTACATATTATGATTTTCATATGTTCAATTTATCTTGAGTATATGTAGTTAATGATTTTGATTACACTTTTTAATGTATAGTTGGTGTTGTATTTATGGGAATGTTGAATAAAAAAATCAATACCTTATATATAAAGGCAGCAAAAGCGATCCCAGGCAATTCAATTTAGAGTCGACTCTTAATCAATTTTAGCCAAATTCTTTCAATTTCACTGAGTTATTTACCGAGTTAGTATAATCTCTTCCTCTTCCTCTTCCTCTTCCTCAAAAATCATAATCATCCTTAGCAACAATTTGTCCCTATATAAATCCCAATCATCTCTTCCTCTATTCTTAGTGTCAATCGACTAAGGAATTCTTAATTGCCCAATCATCTACCCATCTCTACATCTCCTCCTACTATATAAATCCCATCTCTTCATTAGTAATCAATCAGTTGGTTTGATCTCTTAGTCACGGAGAAGGACCGAAAGAACATAGTTTTCATCCATCCCCACGCGATTTCTGCTGCTACGGGAGACGTCTTCAACAGTGCGGCGGAAGGTGAGGGGTTTTCCACATCCCTTCCTCTGTCCATATTCAAGTCGCCCAATCTCTTCCTAACAATCTATTCACTCGAAAACCATTTAACATCCCTAATTTTTTTACATCTTTCAATAGTTTTAGAGAAAAATTGTACGAATTTATAAATCAAAGATGTGACTGGCACGATTAACGGGGGGAACCACCGGACGAGATTTACACGATTAATCAAACGAATCACCGAACGAGAGTTGCACGGTTAAGAGAAGGAATCACCTTAAATATCTTCATGGGCAATCAATTTGTAAGCTTTTAATTCCAATTTAGATGAATTCAAATTAATTTATTATGTCTCACTTTACATTATGATTTATATATTATAATGCTCTATTTTGATGCCTAATTAGTACATGTCTCAATAACTGTTAGGAGATTATAGCTTAATTTTAAGGTTGGGATTTGATATCTTCATATTACAGTTTTTAATATCTTTGATTTAGGAGTTTAAGAACAAACAAATAACATCAAACATATCTTTTAACAGTTAGAAGTATTCTAATTAAAATGAGCCTATATTTTTAATATATTTGTAAATAACAAAATTACTATATTAAGCAACATTATTTTTTCCCGATAGCTGAGTAAGTAATATATAGTTCAATTGAAAATTTTCTGTAGAAGGTGGTTGATCTTATGTGTTAGTCAAACTACATAAATTGTTAATATGAGTGTAAAGTTGAGGAGTCTGAGCTTAGTTAGGGAGGATATCTTGGTTTTAAGGGAGATTGTGAAAGGTGAGACTTTCAGTGAATATGGGAGTTTACTATTTTAAATTTGGATGTAAAGGTTAATCATTGTTATAAAATTCCAATAAATCTTAGCAGCCGACTTTTATGAAAGTTACTTGATGTTTTTGGACGAGGTTGACTCCGACAAGGGGATGAACAAGGCTGATTTGTAGAAGTTTCAACGAGAGAAGGTCGGTGTTTTCCGTTGATCTGCGAAAGGTAATATTTGAATGTATACTTTGTCGTGTATAAGGGAGTTTCTTGGTTTGTGAATATAAGACAATAATTTCCTCTATGAAGCATTGATTTATAACTGCATAATTCTTCTGTTCTATTATAAAGATACCATGGGTAGTTATTATTTTTGATTGGATATTTGTTCTTTTGTATTAACTTAATTATCGTGTTCCTCCATTAAATTAACCATTTTTCCCCTGCTGATGCAGTTATTAAATTAATTGTTTACATTTTATCCCAAAGTATGAGCTTACATTGTTAAAATTTCTCACTAAAGAATTTGAAAGTGTTTACTCTTCAATGTGGTCCTCCCAACCTTTTTTAAATTATTTAAAAACTATAAATATTATTCGAACAGAGATTTTATTTGAGGTATCATGCTTTCAATAACACCACATTGATATACCATATTCAACCTTGTTAGTTCCCAGTAGGCACACAACAGATCTAGAAGGGGGGTTGAATAGATCCTTTTTAATTTCAAATACGTTTCCTGTTTATTTTTTATAGCTAATGAATTAGCATATGACAAACATACGAATCTTTTCAAGCACAACGGAATAAGTAAAATATCCCCTTCATTGATATATTCATAATCATACATACATTGTTCTTAGAGTTAGTTAAGTGGAAAGTCGTTAATACATACATAGCAGTTAGAGCAGTTATATACATAATGTAAATGACATAAAGTAAATGACAGAATGTAAAAGATACAAGAAATTTTAAGTGGTTCAGAGACTCAAGCTCCTAATCCACTCTTCTACTTTAACTCGCAAGATTTCTACTAAGGAAGGGTAACACCCTGAATCACTAAGATTCCTTCAAGGCCAGCAGCCTTGGAACTTCAGTTCACTAAAAACTCTTCAAGCCCAACAGACTTGGAACTCCTCTAGTTCCCTAAGAACTCTTCAAGCTCAACAGACCGGCTTGGAATTTCATTTAGTCTCTCCGGACAAGGACCCTTCAGGCCCTGACTTCTTGTTGTTGTAGTTGTTGTTGGTGGTAGTGCCTTGCTGTTAAGATGTCTTTAAGCTTGAACATCTTCTGTACTTAGCAACTTGGCATGGTCCTCTTTGCATTTTGATTCGAGTATGGACCACATCATCTTTGATGCTGCTGATCTTCGTTCTTTTCTGCTCATCTTCATCTGATGTCAACTGAGCACCATCACCATTTAGGTTTGCTAAGTATTTGAACTTTTGGTAGACTTCGTTTGGCACTTAGCATTCCCTGAACCCTTCTTAAATGGTTTACAAACATGGTTCTGCATCTTTTCTGTTTCAGATTTTGATTCATGGGGATTCGTAGATTGCCTCTCTTGATCTTTTTATACTCTTCCACTTTTCTGAATGTTATCTTCTTGGCCTTCTCGGCTCTCAGCTTAGCTGCCATCTTCAGTGGCATTCTCATTCTTATTGAGTGAAGCTTTTGTCTATTCAGTTCCTTCTTCAAATCTTCTTCACTTCTACCTTTGTAGTCTCTCTATTACAGAGACTTATTCTGTTTAGCCTTGGTGAAACTCGTAGAGTCAACACTATAGCATTCCAATAACTCAACAATTTTTCAACTTCAGCAACTCTTGATCCTTGAAGCTCTTACTTATTTATACTCCTTCCCAATCTTTCCGTTTGGATATAGCCGTTGAAAGTTATTTGAATTACTTTTTAAATCTCGAGTTATTTGATGTAGACTGCAGATGTGACATGACATCCCTTTTTTCATCTTCCTGACACTGCAGTCTACTGTTTCACCTACCCCGTCAGAGATGTTACTTTGATGTCTTGGGTAGGTAGTCTTCTTTATTTCTTTTTTCTGACTTCTCGATTAGATCATCAGAGATTGTTCTTTTGTATAGATGCTCTCTGTGAGACCCCAAATTTTATGAATAAAGATTTAAATTTTTCGAAATATTTTTTTGAATATTATGGTGTGGATTTGATATAATGTTATAGTTGTGGGTAATATTTATAAATTTTGCAAAGAAAGCAAATTGTTATATAATATTCGATTGGTCGGGGAATATTCGTTTTAATAGGGAATATTAAATACGGCAACACAATCATTAGTGGACCCCAACGAAGTATATCATCGTAGTAAAGAAAAGCGATGAATTATCTTTTATAAAAATAACGGTGAAAGTATTCTACAATTAAAACTGTTGAACTACGGTAGTAAAAGTCACGATGTCTGGCGTGGTTGCATAGTAGCACAAGGATTGATTATTGATACTTACGTGAAGTCACTCAATTATACTCAATTATTACTACGATGAATTGTTGCATCATATCTCTCATATTATTTGTGGCGCCCCCAAAATAGGTCCATTCCACCCAACCCATTATGAGTCGCCAAATACATGGTACATGAAATAACTACAACTTTATTAATACATTTGTCGTGCAAAATACGACAACATATATCTTGTGAGTTTAAATACAATTATTGTCTTACAGACAATATACATACCAAATAAATCCCCATCATAATTATTGATACATCATTTTACAAAAATGGTGAGGACTACTAAACAACTCTCCCTAGAACTTTCATTCCATACCTCAGGCTCGTACTAGTTATATTCTCGCCTCCACGAGAAGAAAAATGGAACAAAAAGGAAAAGGGTGAGCTCGACTAATCGATAAAGAATATTATGACTAAGATAATATACAACAAAATTATCGTTAGTCTTGACGAGGGAAAAATATAATAGAATACAATAGACAACAAGTTTTAAATCAATATTGGAAATGAAATAATAATTCATTAGAAGAGTTAAGTAGAGAATGCAAACTACTATCTTCTATGTATGAATTTTAAAGTTCATAAATCTATTTTATCCTGTAACATCAATCAATATATATCGAGATCAAATATTCATCCTCGCACTTCTGTGCCGAGGATATTCACCGATTAGTCATGTTCATCTAAACACACATTCATCTTTGCTACTACGGGCCAAAGATATTCATCGAGAAATCATTCATCTTTTTGCACTACAGCCAAAGATATTCATCGAAATCATTCATCTTTGCCTACTGGGCCAAAGATATTCCATAATATCATCATTTAAGACCGAGGATGATGAAAAATATTTTTAAAGAAAGCGAATCCAGTGAATAATGACAAGGATTAAGGATTAAGGATTAAGGATTCATACTTTGTTTTATCCACGTCAAAAATACCTCAAAAATAATCATAGTGGTGTAAAATTCAAGAATGATCAAAACATGGATACAATCAAAGCTAGTATCCCTGATAGATATTTTAGACGAAAAGAAGAAATTTCATTTTTGATTGAATAAAGGTCAGATTCGTGAATAGTCTCAGATATCGTGAATAGTCTTTAGTATCGTGAATAGTAATTCAGACACCAAAAGATAGAAATTTCACAAAAACATCATCACGACTTCATGAATAGTACTCGTGAATAGTAAGCTCGTGAATAGTAACTCATGAATAGTAACTTTCGTGAATAAGTAACTCATGAATAAGTAACTCTGACATGAAAAAGTTCCAAATTTGATAAAAGTTCAACCAATATTTGAGATAATGATATTGAAGAAATAATATCATTTGAGAAGAAAATAACATCCCTTACCTCGAAAGACAATACTTTAGTTGAAACAGGATATAGGCTATGACTTGAACTTTCACCGTATAGCAATACTCAAAGTATACTCAAAATACTCACAAGAATCGCTCGATAATATAGAGAGAAAACTTCGTTTCGGTGTGATTTTCAATTCTAACCTAAGCACCCATTTATAGGGAAATTGCTTAGAACACCAAAAGCGAAAATTTAATATAATAATAATATATATAATAAATCTTCTACGCACACTTGAAATCTGATTTCAGTTCAATAACCACATGCCACCTTCTAGAAAAAGTAATAAAAAACGTTTTTCTAATTTAAAATAATTTAAACTTCCAAAAATCAATTATTTCTGAGCTTCAGAACTTCAATAATTCACAATAAATAGCCCTTTTGCCAGAAAATTCGAATCTCGCATGAGTTTTTATAGGAAATTCAATTCTCTACAACTTTGCAGAAGAAAGTTTTTCCAAATTCCAAACAAAAATTGACCAAAATCCACAAACGGGCGATTTTACAATCTATAATCAAATTTCGATCGATAAATGGGGTCCATAGACATGTTTAACATGTTTTAAACATTTTGGTAACAACAATACTCCTCCTCCACATATACTCATATATCCCACATTCATCGTAAAAATATCATCGTTAATATATTATTAAAATAATATATTTAAATGAATTATTTTATCAAAAAAAAGATAAAATATTAATTTTCAACAATTGTTACTATAAAATTTTCTCCATCTATATCCACATAAAATCAATATTTTCCTCATCATATGAATCAATAATTAATTATTCACAAATAATATTATGTAATCACAATATTGACGAGGCAGGTTCAGGAAAGAGGGCTTTCGATAAGAATTTCTCCTTATTGGTAGCAATTAGGTGACCAAACCTCTCCTTAGAGCGAACTTTCTAGACATTGCCAATAATGTTATCTAATAATATTATTCAGATAATATGAATTATTGCTTCGATAATGAAAAAAATCTTGTGTAATGACAATTATTGAAACAACAATGAATATAAAATATCAACCTTGACAATTATTGAATCAATAAAATAAAATCTTTGAGCGAGTAATTACTCGTAACCATTATTGAGTAGTGCCTTCTTTACGTAAGAATCAATAATTGGTGCAATACTGCAAGTGTCTTCTTGTGCGATAGCGCCAGATATCTTGTGTTTTAACCACGGGTATTCCAATGTGTAAATGGTAACAACTACGTAGTTATTTTTAAACAACTTATTTTTGTCGTTTTCTTCCTCCAATCGCTTTCCGTTATGAGGCCCACACATGGTCGCTTGCGGTGCATACGAATATTCCCGACAGTCACTGAATATTCCACGACCAAACGAATATTCTCCAAACAATAATGAATATTACATCACCACTTGCTTATTTAAAAATATTTGCGCATTTTACCCATAACTAACCACATTAATCAAATCCACCCTTACTATTTCAAAATAATAAATAAAGGAAATTCCTTTTTATTTAAAAAATTTTGGTCTTACAACCTCCCTCCTTATGAAATTTCGTCCTCGAAATTGGACGTCGACGTACTACAGTGTTTTGAAAAGATGAAAATACCTCGCTTTCATTTCCGTTTCCAACTCTCGGGTCATTTCCTCAATAAGCATGGTTTCTCCCTTGAAACTTTAACTTGTGGTATAACCTTCGTGCGTAGGACATGCTCCTTCCTATCCAAGATCTTGACAGGTACTTCCTCATACGTTAAGTCTTCGGCTATCTCGTCCGGTTCTAACTCAATAACGTGATTCGGGTCGTCCACATATTTACGTAACATCGATACGTGAAAAACGTTATGAACACGCGTCATACTTTGCGGTAAAACGAGTCTATAGGCCACAGTTCCTATTCGATCGAGAATGAATTAATAAATCGAAGGTTTAAGCTTTCCTCACTTCACCGATTCTCGCTTTTGAAATAACAACTTCTTGTACCTCCTTCTTCAAATTCATCAGCTCCGGTGTGTAGCTTGAACAGCTTTAACTTTATCGATTAAAGTCGGTTATACTCGTATATCATCACGTGGGTACCTAGAGTTTTCATCTCCATCTCTATTATTTGTAAATTATACGAAATTAGTTTTTTGACAATATCGTACTCGTACTTGTATACGATCTTCTACTCAACACGTCAGCTACCACGTTCACTTTTCCAGGATGGCATGGTCGAACATGTCTTTGAAATGAGTCTCTCTTGAGTTCTTCGAAGCTTTTCCCACATTCCTTGCTCTATTCAAATTTTGTATCTCTACGAGTCATTTGCGTTAATGGAATAGCGATTCGAGAATATCCTTCAACGAATCTCCGATAATAACCAACTAAGCCTGAAAGCTACGTATTTCGATTCATCGACTTAGGTTGTTCTCAATCGTGACTCACATCCCAATGACACCTATCGGTTTACTATCGCACGAATATGTCCCTACGAGATGCGGCTTTGGTGTATTCCAAAGGAAGTCACCAGATAAAGGCTCGGTATCAACTTCTACTGATTGGGTTTTAACTCCACGAAGTTCAATAGGAGCCATTCGATATGAAATTTTAGAAATGGGTTTTGTACTGGGATTTAAAGTCGATACAAATTCAATATCACGCCCGGGAGTAGGCCAAGAAATTCTTCAGAAATCGTCGGGAAAAATCAATAACAACAGGGAATATTATTCAAATCGACGTGTCTTTATTCAAATCCATAACATGGACTAAGAAAGCTTGACATTCGCTTTTCAATAAACAAATGGCTTTATAATTTAATATGAAAGAGTTTGACTTCAATGGTTTGGTTGCTTGAATTGAATAATGAGTTGCTTAAGAATATGAAAACTAACAACCTTACGAAAGCAATCAATTTTGGCATGATGAGTAGTTAACCTTAAAATCACATCAAAAACAAATATCTCTATAGAAATAAGGTTAACGAGGTAATGTGATAGTGCCAACTGAATCAAACAAGATTTCTAAACAACGGATGTAATAAAAGTTTCTCTTAACTGAGTCTCCACGAGATAGGTCAAAGTCTAATTTCTCCATAGTCAAGTTCAAACGTTGGCGTAAGCAAAAGAGATAAAAGAATGGGTAGAAGCAGGTATCTAGTAAGGTATAAACTTCATAAAAAATTATAATTAACTAACCCGTGCTAACCGTTCGGGTTACTTCGCTTTTGAGAAGTCACGAAAAAACGCTTTTCAGTAATCGTTGACTTTGACTTTTTCGTATCCGCTTTCTGGTGCCAACGTCCCTTGGACTTGATTTATTTATAGGACAAAATCGAGCTATGTGGAATAATCTTTTCCACAACTAAAACATACCTTGGAAGACTTTGAGCAGTTTGACCTTATATGTCCCTCCTCTCGCATCTCAGTAGCATCTGGCGGCGATTATTCTCTTCCCTAGAATTTGTTCTTTGGTCTTGATCTTCTGCTTGAGCGTCTTCCGTCATCGTTAAGTCTTCTTTTTAGATTGGACATCTCTTTCCATAATATCAACGCGTCGTGCTTGGCTTTTATCCATGCATCACTCATTCTCACTCGTTCGAGTTATTTCTTCTTTCATTTCGATTCCGACTTTATCATCTTATACTACGCAAAGAGTGCTTTATTCAAGCATCACATATCGGGTAACACAAGCTTGAATCGTTGCATCCTTTTGCTCCACATCGCCTGCAATTCTTCAAATTGCTTCTTCTAACTCATAAATACGATTTTGCAATTCTACATTTTGATCATAAAATACCTCTAATAAACTCTCCTCGTGTTTTCTTCTTCCTCTTCTTCCTCACTCACTCATTTGTTACCTCTGCGACTATCTACGGGGTGTAACTATCAATTCTTCACTCACCACATGGATATCTCTAATTCCTTCTTCGCCTGACATCACATTATCCTGATTGGCGATTAGAGGTGTCTCCACGATTTCATTCACTCCATTGTTAACGTTCTCAGTAGCCATTCTTAAAAACTATCATTAAACAAGGGTTAATTAAGGAAATCAATATATCACATTATATCCCTATATCTTGACCAACTAACAAATAAGCTTAGGTAGGACACCTTTAGCGAAGGATTTACTCGTCTCTCCCCTCCTAGTTCTATTCCCGATCTCCGCCGGAGATCATATCCCTAAGCTTTGATACCAACCTGTGACGCCCCAAAATAGGTCCATTCCACCCAACCCATTACGAGTCGCCAAATACATGGTACGTAAATAACTACAACTTTATTAATACATTTGTCGTAAGTAAAATACGACAACATATATCTTGTGAGTTTAAATACAATTATTGTCTTCTGACAATATACATACCCAAATAAATCCCCATCATAATTATTGATACATCATTTTACAAAAATGGTGAGGACTACTAAACAACTCTCCCTAGAACTTTCATTCCATACCCCAGACTCGTACTCGTTATATTCTCGCCTCACGAGAAGAAAAATGGAACAAAAAGGAAAAGGGTGAGCTCGACTAAATTTCAAAAAGAATATTATGACTAAGATAATATACAACAAAATTATCGTTAGTCTTCAACGAGGGAAAAATATAATAGAATACAATAGACAACAAGTTTTAAATCAATATTCGCAATGAAATAATAATTCATTAGAAGAGTTAAGTAGAGAATGCAAACTACTATCTTCTATGTATGAATTTTAAAGTTCATAAATCTATTTTATCTCCGTAACATCAATCAATATATATCCGAGATCAAATATTCATCCTGCACTACTGTGCCGAGGATATTCACCGATTAAGTCATGTTCATCTAAACACTGTTCATCTTTGCACTACGGCCAAAGATATTCATCGAAATCATTCATCTTTACACTACTGGGCCAAAGATATTCATCGAAATCATTCATCTTTTGCACTCTGGGCCAAAGATATTCCATAATATCATCATTTAAGATCGAGGATGATGAAAATATTTTTTAAAAAAGCGAATCCAAATTGAATAATGACAAGGATTAAGGATTAAGGATTCATACTTTGTTTTATCCACGTCCAAAAATACCTCAAAAATAATCATAGTGGTGTAAAATTCAAGAATGATCAAAACATGGATACATTCAAAAGCTAGTATCCTGATAGATATTTTAGACGAAAAGAAGAAATTTTATTTTTTGAATGAATAGTCTTTAGTATTCGTGAATAGTGAGTATCGTGAATAGTCAGATATCGTGAATAAAGGCCGTATCGTGAATAGTAATTAGACACCAAAAGATAGAAATTTCACAAAAACATCATCACGACTTCATGAATAGTACTCGTGAATAGTAACTCGTGAATAGTAACTCATGAATAGTAACTTCGTGAATAATAACTCATGAATAGTAACCCCGACATGAAAAAAATTCCAAATTTGATAAAAGTTCCAACCAATATTTCAAAGATAATGATATTGAAGAAATAATATCATTTGAGAAGAAAATAACATCCCTTACCTCGAAAGACAAGATTTTAGTTGAAACAGGATATAGGCTATGACTTGAACTTTCACCAGTATAGCAATACTCAAAGTATACTCAAAATACTCACAAGAATAAACGATAATATATAGAGAAAACTTGAGTTTACGGTGTGATTTTCAATTTAACCTAAGACCTATTTATAGGAAATTGCTTAGAAGAACAAAAGCAGAAAATTTAATATAATAATAATATATATAATAAATCTTCTACGCACACTTGAAATCTGATTTCAGTTCAATAACCACATGCCACCTTCTCTAGAAAAAGTAATAAAAACGTTTTCTAATTTAAAATAATTTAAACTTCCAAAATCAATTATTTGAGCTTGAGAACTTCAATAATTCACAATAAATAGCCCTTTTGCCGAAAATTCGAATCTCATGAGTTTTTATAGGAAATTCAATTCTCTACAACTTTGCAAAAGAAAGTTTTTCCAATTTCCAAACAAAAATTGACCAAAATCCACAAGCAGGCGATTTTACAATTTATAATCAAATTTCGATTCAATAAATGGGGTCCATGAGACATGTTTAACATGTTTTAAACATTTTTGGTAACAACAATACTCCTCCTCCATATATACTCATATATATCACATTCATCGTAAAAATATCATCGTTAATATATTATTAAAATAATATATTTAAATGAATTATTTTATCAAAAAAGATAAAATATTAATTTTCAACAATTGTTACTATAAAAATTTTCTCCATCTATATCCACATAAAATCAATATTTTCCTCATCATATGAATCAATAATTAATTATTCACAAATAATATTACGTAATCACAATATTGAAAACCGTGCAGGTTCGAGAAAGAGGGCTTTCAATAATTTCTCCTTATTGGTAGTATGCAATTAGGTGACCAAACCTCTCCTTTAGAGAACTTTCTAGACATTGCCAATAATGTTATCTAATAATATTATTCGGATAATATGAATTATTGCTTCGATAATGAAAATCTTGTGTAATGACAATTATTGAAACATGACAATATATAAAATATCAACGCGGCAATTATTGAATCAATAAAATAAAATCTTGAGCAATAATTATCGTAACCATTATTGAGTAGTGCCTTCTTACGTAAGAATCAATAATTGGTGCAATACCGTGTCCATCTTCTTGTGCAATAACGTGTATATCGTGTTTAACCAATAGGGTATTCCAATGATGTAAAGCAGTAATAACTATGCCGTTATTTTTAAACAACTTATTTTTGTCGTTTTCTTCCTCCAATCGCTTTCCGTTATGGGGCCCACACATTATCGTACCGGTAAATACGAATATTCCCGACAAGATGCGAATATTCCACGACCAAACGAATATTCTCCGACAATAATGAATATTACATCACCACTTGCTTATTTAAAATATTTGCGCATTTTACCCATAACTAACCACATTAATCAAATCCACCCTTACTATTTCAAAATAATAAATAAAGGAAATTCCTTTTTATTTAAAAAAATTTCGGGGTCTTACATTATTGATTCGATTATTGTCACAGTATCATCTGTATAATATGATAAATTATTAAATCAATAATTGAGACGACAAAGTTATTCATATTATTAAATTGCAATATTTACAATGTCTAGAAGTTTTGTCAATGAGAGGTTTGGTCATCTAATTGCGCGCCAATAAGGAGAAATCCTTATCAGAAAGCCCCCTTTTTCTTGGGAACGACCTGGTTGTTAAATATTGTGAATTATAATATTAATGATGAATAAGTTCGTGTTGATTAAAGATGAAATTGATAGTTCCATTGTGTTAGAATTATTAGTGTTAGTGGAAATTGACATTTATTTCAATATTAATTGATGTCTAGAAGTTATACTGACCAGTCGGGTAATTCACCGGATAAATGAGCAATTAATTACTATTGATTCACATGATTATAACTATGTGTTCATATGTGTGTACTATTGATTCACATTCATTTACTATTAGGGGAGTTGGTGCAAGATTGATAATACTTGCATGACTAAGTTAAAAATGGAGGTATAAATAGAGGTACTATACTGTAATTCGTATTTTCACATGTTTAGAACTATTGAGTCATATGATTTACTATTGATTCACATTATTTACTATTAGGGGAAGTGGTGCAAGTTTGATAATACTTGCAGGACTAAATTAAAAATGAAAGAAAAGTTGAAGGTATTTTACTTTAATTTTTTGAGCCCCAAAACGTGCAATTATCGAAAATATATTTTTTTATAAATAGAAGCTCATTCTTCCTTCATTTCTCACCAATTCACTAAAGCTATAGTGTGACGCTCCCAAAATAGGTATACATCACCCATTCTGAGTTGTCAAATACATGGTACAGAATTAACTACAACTTTATTATTACAACACATAAACTGTGAGTTTAAATACAGATATTGTCATCTAGACAATATCCACATACAAATAAATCCTCATCATAATTATTGATACATTATTTTACAAAAATGGTGAGGACTACTAAACAACTCTCCCTAGAACCTTCATTCCATACCCCAGGCTACATTGCACTCGCTTATATTCTCGCCTCCCGAGAAGAAAAATGGAACAAAAGGAAAAGGGTGAGCTCAACTAGCTTCGGTAAAGAATATTATGACTAAGATAATATACAACAAATTATCGTTAGTCTTCAACAGGGAAAAAAAATCTAATAGAATACAATAGACAACAAGTTTTAAATAAATATTCGCAGCGGAAAATATTAATTCATAGAAGAGTTACGTAGAGGATGAAATCTACTAATGTCTATGAATTTAACAATCCATCACAGTATTTTTATCCTCGTAACATCAATCAATGCACCTCTTGAATCATATATTCATCCTCGCACTCTGAGCCGAGGATATTCATCGATTGGTCATGTTCATCTAAACACTGTTCATCTTTGCACTACGGGCCAAAGATATTCATCAGAAATCATTCATCTTTGCACTACAGGCCAAAAATATTCATCAGAAATCATTCATCTTTGACCTTTCTGCCAAAGATATTCATTAACATCATCATTTAAGACCGAGGATGATGAAAAATATTTTTAAAGAAACGAATCCGATTGAAACAAAATGACAAGGATTAAGGATTAAGGATTAGTACTTTGTTTTATCCATGTCCAAAAATACTTCAAAAATCATCATAGTGGTGTAAAATTCAAGAATGATCAAAACATGGATACAATCAAAACTAGTATCCGAATAGATATTTTTGAATGAAAAGAAAAATTTTCATTTTTCGATGAATAGTGTCGATTCGTGAATAAGGCCGTGATATCGTAAATAGTAACTCAGACACCAAAAGTTCCAAATTTGATAAAAAAAACTTGAGATCAATATTTCAAAGATAATGATATTGAAGAAATAATATCATTCTGAAAAAAAAAATATCTTACCTCGAAAGATTTATACTTACAAATTTAAACACAGGATATAGGCTATGACTTGAACTTGCATCAGTATAGCAATACTCAAAGTATACTCAAAATACTCACAAGAATACGCTCAATAATATAGAGAGAAAACTTGGGTTTACGGTGTAATTTTCAATTTAACCTAAGCACCTATTTATAGGAAAATCTTAGAACACCAAAGCGTAAAATTTAATTTAATAATAATATATATAACAAATTCTCTCACACACTTTCTAGATTTTGAATTCAAACATTTACATCACATGCTTTAAGTTGCCCACAAACAAAAAAAACGTTTTCATTCTTTAAATATTTTAAACTTCCAAAAATCAATTATTTCAGTAGCTTGAACTTCAATAATTCACAATAAATAGCCCTTTTGTCGGGAAAATTGAATCTCCGAGTCTTTATAGGAAATTCAATTCTCTACAACTTTGCGAATAAAGTTTTTCCAAATTCCCAGCAGAAAATGACCGAAATCCATAAGCAAGCGATTTTCAAATTTATAATCAAATTTCGATCGATAAATGGGTCCACAGACATGTTTAACATGTTTTAAACATTTATTGCAACAAAATAATCTTTCTCCTCGTATATATCAGTATATCACACATTCATTGTAAAAATATCACCATTATTATATTATTAAAAATATAATAATATATTTAAATGAATTATTTTATCAGAAAAAGATAAAATTTTAATTTTCAACAATTGTCACATTAAAAATTTTCTCCATCTATATCCATATAAAATCAATATTTTCCTCATCATATGAATCAATAATTAATTATTCACAAATAATATCACAGAATCACAATATTGACAACCAAAGGCGGTTTAAAGAAAGATGGGGCTTTCAATAAGAATTTCTCTCTTCTTGGTAGCAATTAGGTGACCAAACCTCTCCTTGATGCAGAACTTTCTAGACATTGCCAATAATGTTATCTAATAATATTATTAGATAATATGATTTATTGCTTCGATAATGAAAAATCTTGTGTAATGACAATTATTGAAACAACAACAATATAAAATATCAACGCAGCGAATTATTGAATCAATAAAATAAAAAACGAAGCAGTTAATTATCGTAACCATTATTGAGTAGTGCCTTCTTCACGTAAGAATCAATAATTGGTGCAATACTATAAGACCCCGAATTTTATGAAATAAAATTATTCATTTTTTTTTATAATTATTATTCAGTAAATGGTTAAATTGATAAAAGTTTAAAGTTATGGGTGAATTATGCAAATTTTTACAAAATACGAAAGTTGATATAAAATATTCATTGTTGTCGGAGAATATTCGTTTGGTCGTGGAATATTCTTTACGTTGGGAATATTAAATGACGACCACAGTATGACCATTTGTGGGCCCATAACAGAATAATCGTCGGATGAAGAAAAAGACAAATTAAAGTTTTTATAAATAATCAGCAGTAGTGGTTCACAGATTAACTTTGTTGGAATACCGTTGGGTAAAGTAAAAGTCTGCGTTGTTGTTGCGATGGGACAGTATTGCACCAATTATTAATTCTTACGTAAGAAGGCTTTACTCAATAATTATTACGATAATTCTTTGTTCAATATTTTATTTTTGATTCAATGATTCTTTGCGTTGATATTTTATAATTGTCCTTACACAGTATTTTTCATTATCGGATCAATAATTTATATTATTTGAAAAATATTATTAGATAACATTATTGGCAATGTCTAGAAAGTTACATCTAAGGAGAGGTTTGGTCACCTAATTCGCGCTCAAAGTAAGGAGAAATTCTTATTGGAAAGCCCCTCTTTCTGAGGCGCACTGGTTGTCAATATTGTGATTACGTAATATTATTTGTGAATAATTAATTATTGATTCATACGATGAGGAAAATATTGATTTTATGAGGATATAGATGGAGAAAATTTTTAATGTGACAATTGTTGAAAATTAATATTTTATCTTTTTTTGATAAAATAATTCAATTAAATGTATTATTTTAATAATATATTAATGATGATATTTTTACGATGAATGTGATATATATGAGTATATGTGGAGGAGTATTTTGTTACCAAAAATATTTAAAGCATGTTTTATGTGTCGGTGGACCCCATTTCTTGACTGAAATTTGATTATAGCCTGTAAAGTCGCTCATTTATGGATTTCTGTCAATTTTTGTTTGGAATTTGGAAAAAATTTCTTTTGCAAAGTTGTAGATAATTGAATTTCCTATAAAAACTCTCGAGATTGAATTTTACGATAAAAGGACTATTTATTATGAATTATTAAAGTTCGAAGCTCAAGAAAGAATTGATTTTTGGAAGTTTTAATTATTTATTATATAAAAACATTTTTTATTACTTTTTCTAGAAGGTGGCATGTGAGAAATGCTAAGTGGCTGAAATCAAACTCTAGAATGAGTGCGTAGGAATTGTTATATAATATATTAATATTATAATAAATTTTTTCGCTTTGGTGTTCTAAGCAATTTTCTATAAATAGGTGCTTAGGTTATAATTGAAAATCACAATTTAAACTGAAGTTTTCTCTCTATATTATCGAGCGTATTCTTGTGAGTATTTTGAGTATACTTTGAGTATTGTTATACGGTGCAAGTTCGATTCAACGTTATTCCAAATGAAATCGCTTCTTTTGAGGTAAGGGATAATAAGGGATTTTAAGGGTTATTATTTCGAAATTCTTCTGAACCTTCAAAAATTCTGAAAAAATTTGAAATGATAATTTGATGAGTTTTGTTGATTGTGTCCAAAAATGGCGATTTTTGGATGTATAGATTAAGAGTTATGAATTTTATGAGGAAAGACTATTTTAAAAGAAACCCTTATAACTCCTTGTTGTTAATTCTAAAATTGATGAAACTTTTATTGGGAGTACATCTATATAATATCAGTATATCGTGTAAATTTTAGAATTTTTGGATAAAAGTACAATTTATGATAAATGTCCGAATATTAGGTGGTTTTGGCCATATGAAAATAGTAAATGAATTTTAAAAATTTTGAGAAAAATATATATTCAATATGGGACTATATTCTTCTAAATCCCAGAAAAGAAATATTTTTAAAACTGATTTGGTATTTTTCATGAAAATGTTCTAGTTATGAGTAAATGAATTAAATATGTTATGTGAATTAAAAAATTGGAAAATATGATTTTATGGCTTGAGAATTATATATGAGATATATGCAGATTTTGATGAGGGTTTTGGCTATTGGTGATGAGATCTTATGAGGTTGGCATTTTAAGATGATTAAATGCATTTATTAGTAAAGTGTAAATAATTAAAATAAATTGTTTATAAGTTTAAGAAATGATTAAAATATTGTGGTAGTATTAATAATATTAGATTATGAGATTATTAAGTGATTTATAACATTTTGATTAAGTTGTTATGAAATCATTGATTTATGAATCTTACTCTTGAGATTAAATCTATATGTTGATTATATTATTTTTATATAACATTTTATAACCACGATGTTGAAATTCTCTTTTCTTTGGAGTGTAAAGATGGGTAGATTATTGGTATGATCATGACTAGGGTTCTCTTTGGCGATGAAGTGAAAAGTTGAATTGTATTTGGTATGATCATGACCATTGAATTTATAATTGAATATCTTTAGCTTAAGTCTGAAAGGTGAATTGATCAACATGGTTATAATTATTGTTTATATAAATTCGAAATGATTATATATTTCTTTAAGATATTAATATATTTGGCTTTGTAATGCAAATATGAATCTGTTGAGGAATATCTTTGGCACTGTAGTGCAAAGATGAATTGTTGATGAATATCTTTGGCACAGTAGTGCAAAGATGAATTTTTGATGAATATCTTTGGGTCGTAGTGCAAAGATGACACAGTAGTTGAATATCTTTGGCTGTAGTGCAAAGATGGCTATTGATGAATATCTTTGGCACTGTAGTGCAAAGATGGCTGTTGATGAATATCTTTGACCGTGAGTACAAAGATGAATTTATTAGTATGATTATGAGCAGAAGGCGTGATTTGGTATAACCATGATCTTTGATATTTGAGGTAAAGACAAGTGATGAAAATTATCTTTCGTCTTGAATGAGAAAAAGAATTTAGAACAACAATTACGATTATGAGTTATACATGTGATTGTGGGATGCGGAATTGTTGATTGATGTTACTGGGGATAAAATATTGTTGGTGGACTTTTAACATGTAGAAGATAATAGACTTTATAGTCTATTTGACTCTTCTAATGGATCGCTTCATTCACGCAACTATGGTTAAAATTTTTTATCATCTACCATATGTTCTAAATCTACGATTTATTATTGATGAAGGCTATTGATAATTTAATTATCTTTAGTCATGATATATTTTTCTTGAGCTAGTTATGCTCACCCTTTTTGCTTCACTGATTCCTTTCGTGTAATAAAAGTGTATTTGGGTCGGTAGGGAATAACGAGGGAATAGAAGCGGTGGTCTATAGATGTTGAGGGTGAGGTGAATTCAACTTTGGAAGGGTGTTTTGTCACTATTATACAAGATGTTTAATGACATACAACCTCGAGTCATCATAAGACAGGGTTGTGCTCATCCACTTGCTGAGTTCATCTACCAACACTATCTATATGATCTTGGAGTCTATTTGAAATATAACTCTCAATTAGAGACAGTGGAGATAATGATATGTCAAGAGAAGACTCACCATTGGAAAGAATATGATAGTAATCTTCTAGTTTTTCTTTGGGGTCTATTAGGTCAACCAAGGATAATTCTCTGGACATATGATATCTATCATAACCTAGACATATGGCCTCCCTTGTACGAAGGTTTCCTTGAGCACCAAAAGTTCGAAATTTGATAAAAAAAACTTCAGATCAATATTTCAGCATAATGATATTGAAGAAATAATATCATTACGAAAAAAAAAAATATCCCTTACCTCGAAAGATTTATACTTCTAGCTAAAACACCGGATATAGGCTATGACTTGAACTTGAACCGTATAGCAATACTCAAAGTATACTCAAAATACTCACAAAAATACGCTCAATAATATAGAGAGAGAAAACTTCAGTTTACGGTGTAATTTTCAATTTAACCTAAGCACCCTATTTATAGGAAAATGCTTAGAACACCAAAGCAGAAAATTTAATTTAATAATAATATATATAACAAATTCTCTACGCACACTTTCTAGATTTTGAATTCAGCATTTACATCACATGCTAGGCTACCCATAAACAAAAAAACGTTTTTCATTCTTTAAATATTTTAAACTTCCAAAAATCAATTATTTCGTAGCTTTGAACTTCAATAATTCACAATAAATAGCCTTTTTGTAGGAAAATTCAAATCTCACGAGACTTTATAGGAAATTCAATTTCTACAACTTTGCAGAAGAAAGTTTTTCCAAATCCCCAACAAAAAATGGAAGAAATCCATAAGCAGACGATTTTTCAATTTATAATCAAATTTCGATCGATAAATGGGTCCACAGACATGTTTTAACATGTTTTAAACATTTATTGCAACAAAAATAATCTTTTCTCGTCAGATACTCGTATATCACACATTCATTGTAAAAATATCACTATTATTATATTATTAAAAATATAATAATATATTTAAATAATTATTTTATCGAAAAAGATAAAATTTTAATTTTTAACAATTGTCACATTAAAATTTTCTCCATCTATATCCATATAAAATCAATATTTTCCTCATCATATGAATCAATAATTAATTTTTCACAAATAATATCACAGAATCACAATATTGACAACAGTGAGGTTCCAAGAAAGATGGGGCTTTCAATAAGAATTTCTCCTCATCGACGTGCAATTAGGTGACCAAACCTCTCCTTAGATGAACTTTCTAGACATTGCCAATAATGTTATCTAATAATATTATTGAGGATAATATGAATTATTGCTTCGATAATGAAAAATCTTTGTGTAATGACAATTATTGAAACAACGGCAATATAAAATATCAACGCATGACAATTATTGAATCAATAAAATAAAATCTTTGATAAGTAATTACGTAACCATTATTGAGTAGTGCCTTCTTACGTAGGAATCAATAATTAGTGCAATACTGGTGTCTTCGCAACAATAGCGTATTCTTGTGTTTTAACCAGGGTATTCAACGATGTAAGCAGAATAACAACACGCCAGTTATTTTTAAACAACTTATTTTTGTCGTTTTCTTCCTCCAATTGCTTTCCTTTATGGGGCCCACACATGGTCATTTGGCGTCAAATGCGAATATTCCCCGATAAAGACGAATATTCCACGACCAAACGAATATTCCCGACAATAAGGAATATTTTATAACCATTTGCTTATTTTGAAATACTTGCGTATTTTACCCATAACTATCCACATTAATCAAATCAAGCCTTACTATTTCAAAATAATAAATAGAGGAAATTTCATTTTATTAATAAAAAGTCGGGGTCAAAACCAAAAAGTCATTTTTAGATTTTGTGCTTTAACGTGAACTAATATATATTACGATCCTTCCTCGTTTCTCCTGGCATTCTACAAACTCTGAGATTTACTATCTTGCAGACTACGATTCTGCCTTAATAGCTCTCGAGTTTTCTTCGACTCTCCTGGTAGACTAAGATTGCGTAGTATTCAACGATCTGACAAGCCTAGCTATTACATTATAAGATCAAACTAAGAAGCTTGATCTTTCTATATTTATTTTCCTTGTACATCATTTCTTTTTAAGGACTTTACAACACTATTTTGCTTATGTAGGATCAACCTAACACATTTGATCAATTCATTCTAAGTCCTTGTACATATGTTTCTATTATCTATCAAAGAACTTTACAACTTTTCATAATGCAAGCATACTTGCATATTCATTCATTTATATCATAATTAAATCATATATAAATAGGAATATTATTCATATGCTTATTCCTAACAAACCTCTTACCCATAACCTGTCAGCTTATAAGCCAACAAGCTTCTTGGTGGCCATTTCCAGCTTAGGTTTTAAACAATTTTATAATGTTATTGATTTATTTCAACTGCCAATTTCAGACTCAGTTTATTAAGAGAATTATTTACTTTTGTGCAGACCTCTTGACAAAAGATCACAAGTTTTTATTGTTTATTCTAAGATCTACTAGAATTGTATGCTCTTTCTCTAATTGAATATCGGGATCTCTTTGTCTCTCAGTCTTTCCTTAGTAACTGTAAACCTCCATCTTGGTACATCTAGAAATTTGTTTGGCTAATTTATTTAGATTTTATCTTTTCTTATTTGACTCCTGTTGTATGGATTACAAAAAAAAGTCCTTCAGGGTTTCACATGAATAGCATGATTTAGTGGTGATAGTCATTAGATTTCATCTTCTACAATTTTGAATAACAGATTGTATATAACACTATGTATAATTGCTTGAGAACTTTGGGAGAAACTTTTTCAAGTTGCATCTCACAGAAAATTTAAATTAATTGGAGCCATAAGTTTTATTAACGGTGTTTTAGTTCAAAGTACAAATGTAAGAAGCATACCAAGTTTTCTTAAAACAACAATATCAGGTGATGAGATTGGATACAACGTCTAAGGGCACTAAGTTATGTGAGCAACTAAAGATTTTATAAATATTTAGTCCTATTTTATGGTTAAAGTGATTCTAATGGTTTGCTATTCTTTCATTAAAAAAAAGTGCATGTATAAGTAATGGAGGCACACTTTCTATCTTGGAACATTTTAGGATTGTCGTGAATTATTCAGCTTTCTATCAATTTTTTGTTTTGTTTGGTTCTTCTGAGGATCAAATTTTCGGACAAGGGAGAGGAAAGAGGACAGAGATGTACAACGTTGGTGGTGGTGCATCTATGAGAAAGTCTTTCAAGGATTCTCTCAAAATCTTGAAGACGATATTTAGCATGCCAATATTCTGTATGTCTAAGTAAAATAGTAGTAGTAATTAGTTTTTTTCTTTATCTTTTAATATTTTCCCCCTTTCTTTTCTCTCTGTGATCGTAATATGTTTTTTGTAAAAGCTATTTTGGTAGTTTTATTTCTACTTTATGCAAATTTTAAGTTTCTACTTTATGCAAATTTTAAGTTTCTAAATGTTAAACAAGTGTACTTTCTTTTCTTTCTTCAGGTATGTCATTTATGTATATCATTTTCAAATAATTAGGAGGATTATATTTTAGGGGTAATTTTTAATTTCTTTTGCTTTGTTTTTCACTTCACTTACCTATGTGAAGGTTCAGTTTATTACTGGTTTAAATTTGATTTTTTTTTCATGTTGTGAATTAGTGTGTTAAGTCTACACTACCCATTGCTTTAATTTGTGGTAAAGGTACCACTTTTTAGTTATTCTGAAGCTTATTAGATGTTGCTCAAATTTCATAAATATTTTCTTTTATATATATATATATATATATATATTATAAATGAATTTTTCTTATATCAAGATACTGGACTGTTATATTTCAATTTAATCTACTTGATTGATGTGACACTCCTAAAATAGGTATACATCACCCATTCTGAGTTGTCAATACATGGTACAGAAATAACTACAACTTTATTATTACAACAGTAAAACTGTGAGTTTAAATACAAATATTATCTCCTAGACAATATCTATACCCAAATAAATTCTCATCACAATTATTTATACATTATTTTACAAAAAATAGTGAGGACTACTAAACAACTCTCTCTATAACCATTATTCCATACCCCGACTCATACTCGTTACATTCTCGCCTCCTGAGAAGAAAAATAGAACAAAAAGGAAAAGGGTGAGCTCAACTAGCCCAGTAAAAAATATTATGACTCAAATAATATAAAATAAATTATCGTTAGTCTTCAACAGGGGAAAATCTGAAAGAATATAATAAACAACAAGTTTTAGATCAATATTCGCAGCGAAAAATAATAATTCATAGAAGAGTTATGTAGAGGATGAAATCTACTAATATCTATGAATTTAACAGTCTATCGTCATTATTTTATCCCTGTAACATCAATCAATATTCATCTTGAATCAAATATTCATCTTTGCACTACAGGCCAAAGATATTCATCATAAAATCGTTAATCTTTGCACTACAGGCCAAATATATTCAATTATATCATCATTTAGGACTAAGGATGATGAAAAATATTTTAAAGAAAGCGAATCCGAAAGAAAAGAATAAATATTAAGGATTCAGTATTTTAAATTTATTTCATGTCCAAAATACTTCATAAATAATCATAGTGAAGTAAAATTCAAGAATGATCAAAATATGGATACAATCAAAAGCTAGTATCCACACTAGATATTTTGGACGAAAATAAAAAAATTTAATTTTTACGTGAATGAAGTCAGTATCGTGAATAGTCTTTGTATCGTGAATAGTAACTCTGGCACAAAAAGTTCCAAATTTGATTAAAAGTCTAGATCAATACTTCGGCATAATGATATTGGAAGAATTAATATCATTTCTTAAAAAAAATATCCACTTACTAACAAAAGGCAGTCTTGATTTGAAATAAACAGGATATAAGTTATGACTTGAACTTGTACCGTATAGCAACACTCAAAGTATTAAAATACTCACAAGAATAAGCTCAATATATTGAGAGAGAAAGAGAGAAAAAACTTCAGTTTCTGGTGTGATTTTCAATTCTAACTTAAACACTCTATTTATAGGAAAATGCTTAGAACACCAAAGCAGAAAATTTAATAAAATATTATTATTTATATTACAAATTCCTACGCCCACTTTTACCAACTGATTTCATCCATCTAGCACATGTTAAAGATGCCCACAAACATTTAAAAAACGTTTTTTTTGATATAAATAATTAAAACTTCCAAAAATCAATTATTTCAGAACTACGGAACTTCAATAATTCATAATAAATAGCCCTTTTATCAGAAAATTCGAAACTCGCGCCTTTACCATAGGAAATTCCATTATCTACAACTTTGCAGAAGAAAGTTTTTCCAAATTCCAAACAGAAATTGACCGAAATCCACAATCGGACAATTTTATAAACTATAATCAAATTTCAGTCAAGAAATGGGGTCCACAGACATGAAAAACATGTTTTAAATATTCTTGGTAATAAAAATACTATTCCTCCTCATATACTCATATATCCCATATTCATTGTAAAGATATCACCGTTATTATATAATAATATAATAATATATTTAAATAAATTATTTTATCAGAAAAAGATAAAATATTAATTTTTAACAATTGTCACATTAAAAAATTTTCTCCATCTATATCCACATAAAATCAATATTTTCCTAATAATATAAATCAATAATTAATTATTCACAAATAATATTACAGAATCACAATATCGTGACCAGTGCGGTTCAAGGATAGAGGGGGCTTTCAATAAGGATTTTTTCTTCTTCGCACGCATGATTAGGTGACCAAACCTCTCCTTAGATGAACTTTCTAGACATCGCCAATAATGTTATCCAATAATATTATTGAGGATAATATGAATTATTGCTTCGATAATAGAAAATCTTTGTGTAGTGACAATTATTAAAACAACGAAATATCAATGCGGCAATTATTGAATTAATAAAATAAAATCTTTGAAAGTAATTCTTTGTAACAATTATTGAGTAATGCCTTCTTACGTAAGAATCAATAATTGGTGCAATCTGAGTGTCTTCGTGTGTTTTAACCATTTAGTATTTTAACAAAGATTAATGGTAACAAACTCTGTTATTATTTTTAAACAACTTATATTTGTCGTTTTCTTCATCCAATCGCTTTCCGTTATGGGGCCCACACAAGGCTGCGCCGTCGTACGAATATTCCCCGACAGTAAGAATATTCCACGACCAAACGAATATTTTATAACCACTTGCTTATTTGAAATATTTGCGTATTTTACCCATAACTATCCACATTAATCAAATCAACCCTTACTATTTCAAAATAATAAATAGAGAAAATTTAATTTCATTAATAATAAGTTGGGGTCTTACAACTGATATTTTGTGATTTAAAATTTTTGCACTCATGATGAGTTGTGTTTTTATGACCCCCGGCAAAGGGAAAATTTATTTTTGAGAATTTTTTTTATTGAATTTAGTTATATTGCTTTCTACTTTTTACCATTTCTCTCACCAACTGTATTATTGCTCATAAGTACCAAATGGCCACAGTTTGGTATTCTTTTATCAGTGTGGGATCAATTTGTTTGCAGTTTTGTATTAGATTTGGGAATTATACTGACTTAGACAATGAAATAGTTTTTTGAATTCTGTCTTCATTTTATAAATTATTATTCATACTTGGGAGTTTATTTTTGAATTTTTTAAAATCTATTTTGTGTTTCCAATGGTTGGGGTTTAGTTCTATTCTTGCAATAATTGTAAGGTCAGTGGAAAGTTTGCGATAGTTGCGTTATGGAAAGAGTTACAGATTCGCTATTTTGTATCTTAAATGATACCAACTCAGAATCTAAATTGCTTCATTTTCTAATGGATGTGGTATAGAATATCCGCATTGAGCATGACAACAGTAGTGTTCTCATGATAGGAGGCACTAATGCTCACATCAAATCACTGCTTTGGTCTGTCAAAATCACAATTCGTTTTTACTGATGCAATGCATTCTATAGACGAGTTAATAGCAAAGTGCTCATTCTTGGTATTTTTTAAACAATGTCAAGGTAGTACTTGCAAGAATATACATTCTTGATATTTCACAGGTGTGTGGTAATATAAGAGATTATTTTGTAGAGTAGGAGTTTGTTTTTTAGTCAGATTTTTAAGTTATTTGGCAGATAATTAATACCTCTTACATGGCATCTCTTGGTTTGTGCACTACCAAGATTAACTTATGATTATATTACATGCATTGTTATTTTGCTAATATTTTTACTTCATTTTTACTTCTCAAATTTTTACTTCATTTTCTAGAATTTGATTTGGTGTCCTTTGATAATATTACAAGAATGTGATGGTACTAAACGAAATTTTTCCAAAAATAATATTGACCTATGAGATTTAGAGTCGATCCTCTTTTTCCTCATAAGAGTATGTACGTACATCTTTCTTTGTATATATTCTAATTTATGCATTTGTATTTAAACTATTAATTTTATCTATTGTCAGTTGCCTTCAAGGCTGTAGTTTTTGTTTTATACTGAAAAATAATAACTATTATGTTTCGATTGTATATATGAGCATATCAGGTTGTTGAACGCACTAATGTTGCTAAATATTAGAGTTACTCGCAGACTATTATTTTTTTGAATTACTTGAAAATTTCATACACGGTTAGGATTCTCAATCTACTTGCTAGAATATTTTCATTTTAGCCAAGTAGGTTGCATAGTTTTAATAGAAAAATAGGAATATTATTAAATTGAACATGTTCTCCAACTTATTTATGTGACACCCCCAAATCTGGGTACTTCAATTTCATGGGATTTAGTGTTCACTGTACAAATATCATTTATCTATCTACCCATAATAAATGCAAACCATGCAATAGATAGAAATAAATCTTCCCCTTATGGGGTTACAACATCTGAATAATAAATACAATCCCAGGTCAAACTAACCTTAAACATCTATGCGAAAACATAAAAAAATAATAAGTCTTAAACAACATCAAGTCTCGACAATAACATTCTTAAAATTAAATAACAAGTCTTCATCACTTATTAGCTTTGCCCTTGCCTTTGCTAGTAGAAGGCTCGTCGGACCTTTTGTTCTTAACTGCAATGTTATTATTACGCAAGAGTGAGCACGATTGCCCACAAGTATAATAATACAACAATAAAATAATAACATGCGAGTGAATCAAAAAAAAACACGTAATAAAAAAACTACGGCTTTTGAATCAAGAATGAATAACAAGAATCAAAAGAAATTCGAGGGTCGAAGACCTTGAACTATGTCTGGGTTGTCAAGTGTTTATACTTGAAACCTTTAATGATCATAAGACTATGGACTATGGACTCTTCTTACCGTCTTGGGGATCGACCCTTAGTAGTATCATCATGCACAATATCTTAACGCTAAAGCTTAATTAATCCCCTATAATAGGGTTGTTCATCTCAGTTTGACATTAGAGTCCGCACCAAAGGAAGTTTGGTTTGGATCAACTCAACAATGGTTCTCAAATTTAGAACGTTCATCAACTATGGACTAGTCGAATCAATAAGGGTTCGCTAGTCTTACAAGGTTCAACGATAATTGATATTCAATTTGAATAATAAAGTTCAAGATGTATACAATCGAATAAGTATTGTATAAGAGGAATTATGCTTTTAAAGAATGATAACATCTAATATGAAATCTTGACTTGAACAATAATAAACAAGATAGAATAAGGAACTTGTTTTATGTAAAGAAACAAGGTTTAGGAACTTGCCTCGTGCGTAGGCTAAACGATTACTACTTTCGTTCACCACAAATCCTACACACATACCATATGTATTCACGACATTCATTAGTTACATTTTCACTTAATTATTTAATATAAACTCCACTTTATTTAACAAATCATTACCCTTCTAATTTAATTACTTAATTAAATTAGAATATTTTTATCTCCTTACTATTATTACACTCAAATAAATTATTTCATAATAATTTCCATCAAATATTTATTTTATTCCATAAATATTTCAACTAAAATATTTATTTTATTTGTTAAATATTTTAATAATAATTTTCATCAAATATTTATTTTATTCCATAAATATTTTAACTAAAATATTTATTTTATTTGATAAATATTTTTATTATTATTATTATTATTATTATTATTTTATTTTTTTTATTTTTTCACAAATGGTAATTTAGTTTAGTAGCATGCATTTGGGAATGGGTTATCGCACTTCGATTCTGCTAGATTTTTGCGATTACGGCCAAATTAGGCCAAAAAATCTCTCTAAATTTATCTATATCGTTCATGAAGAACACGAGCGAGCCATAACTTTCAATTTTCTTATCCATACATTAATTTAAGCATACCCATATACTATAATTCATATATGATCATTATCCAACCTTTTCTAACATGATTTTAACAAGTTAAAACACATAATTTATAGGATCAAAACATGTAATTTTACCATTAGCGATGTTCTTGAAAGTTTTGAACACAAAACATGAAAATTAACACTAAAGGTTCGTTATAACACCAAATATGTCCATTCGAAGTTTGTTTTCTTCGTTTTAACATGCATAATTATATACTGACATAAAATTTATGAGATAATATATGATTGACATATTAATTTTGTGAGTAAGGGCCATATGGCCATATTTCTCTACTCTATAATTTGTAGCAACAATATACGACGTATTTTCATGAAACTGATGCTATGGAACCATAATATATAGCACAACACGTTATAAAACATCTTATCACATATATAAACACATAATTATTACTTTTTCCAACTACAAAGATTTTAACAGAAACTTGAAAGCCATTTTCATGAAAACTTTAATGACGTAAAATAAAAATTGGGTTGAAGGGATTACCCAAAGCGTGGATGAGTAGAGATGAAAATCCCTTTTTCAGATACTACTTCAATCATAGAGTTTCTCACAAAATTCCTCTGAATTCTCTCTGAGCTCTTAAATTTTATTAAAATTAGCATACGTAAAAAACAAATAATAAGCCTGATGCGTATAAGAACTGACGTGGTGGTGGTCAGTTACTCAATCATGGGTTAACTGCTCTCAACCCCCACTAAGGCCTTGTTTGGCTATTCATAATAACTCATTCTCATTAATTTGATAAATTTCTTATACTATAGTTTAATATAATATCACGCTCATTTACACAATAAATCTAATATTTAATTTAATTTAATTTAAATAAAATATAATAATTTCTCATTTAATTCATATAGTCACATAATTAAATTTCTCGTTTATTAATTATGTCAAATTTATTAATTTTCTAATTAATTATTAAATTAATTAAAATAATATTAGACTTATTAAATATTTCTTTTAATTCAATAAGCTCACATAATTACATACTTGAATAATAAAAAAAATTCACATTAATTTAATAAATATAACACATAATTAAATTAATCTACCACAACTTCATGAATTAATTATTTAATCTAATAATTAAATCATCAAAAAATATTTATTTAATCCAATAAATATTAAAATTAAATTATAAAATCTCGTTTGTCACAATTTATGTCATCGGGATATTATAGTTTAGAAGCATTGTCTTTAACTTGAAAATGAATGATAACACTGGAGACGTGTTTACACAAATGCATACGAAATTTGCAAATAATTTATACACATAAACATCAAACTGATTTATTGGTGTTTGGTTTTGAGAGGTGTTCCACAATCAGAGTTGTATAGTTTTTTGTTTTTGATGTATACGTATAAATATATATTGATAGGTACAACATCTGCCCCCACCTTTGTTGTTGTTGATGATATTACATATTCGAATAACGATAGTGTAGATTTTAAAGAACAAAAAGAATTTTCTATTCTTGGAACTAGCCCGTGTATTACAAGGGCTATCAACTAGTGTATACTATTTATTACTACATCTATCTTAATATTTTTTTAATATTTGTTTTGTTTTTTTGAGTAATAAATTTGTCATTTTTATTATAAATAATTATGCTTTAGTTTGATTTATGTTTAGTTTAATATTTGAAAAAATAATTAACATAATTTTTAATACTTTTTTATATAAATAATAAGATTCCTTGGTTACAAGTTTTGTCTACGTTTGCTTTTATGTAAAGTTAAATAATATTTTTTTTGTTAATTTGCACCTTTTATGAGTATTAAGAATTTAATTTTTATATCTAAATTTTAATTTTGAGAAGTTTAATTAGCAAAAAGCGTGATTTTATTTTCTTGATAAAATGAATATTTTTTATTTTTGATATTAATTTATGTTATTTAATGCACAAGTTTATAATTTTATTAATTGGATCAAGTTGAATGAAAATGAAAATATATAAATTTATATTTAGTGGGTACATTAACCATTATAGTTAATTTGAAGTGTGTTTTGGGTATTATATTAAAAAGATTTGTGAATATTAGTTAATTGATCAATCATACTAGGTAGGGTATTGAATGTTATGTAGAGATGGATACTAACTATTAACTTTTTATATATAAAAAAACTCAACTATATAACTTTTTATTATATTGATTAATGCGATATAAAATGAAAAGTTAATTTAGAATTTTGAATCAAATTAAGGCGCTCGATCTGCATTAAAGAAGTATCAATAAACCAAGGAAACAGAACACATAATATATAGTCTAGCTAATTATGCTCCTGTTGAGTTTGTAAATTAATCAAAATCCATTTTATTTATTTTTTTGAAAATTATCATGTGGACCAATTTTAATATTCAATTTTCTTAGTGAACAATTTACTTAGCAATATTTGGATAACAATTCAATTTCTTTTTTTGAACATATATATATATATATATATATATATATATATATATATATATATATATATATATTATCAAATTCATTCCATATATTATACTATATGCAAGGTTAAGTTAATCAATAAGTTAATAAGTTTTTTGATGAGTTGAGTAGGTAGGTAGTAAGTGGATCTTAGCTAGTGGCCGGATAGGATGACTGACTATCCAATCAGAAATGTTTTGGAAAAAGCTTCCACACACCCTATGCCTATGCCAATGCATATTTAGTCTCTGGCCTCCTGTAAAATTTAACACTTGATTACAGATCGCTTCGTCCTACTACTGTGCATTGCTGCCTCTACCGGTATATATTGCGAGGGCAGTTATCTGGAGCATCAAATACAGAGTCTCCGTTTATTTAATATATATCCCAGTAAGTTATGGTTTTAAAATTAGAGATATATTTATAATTAAAATTATGAATTTTAAAGATAATTTTATATTTTTAAATATAATCTTAGTATTTATTAAGAATTCAGTTGTGATGGTAAAAAATTAATAATAAATAATGATGGTCATGTCACTTTATAGTCTTAAAATAAAAATATATCTTTAATTTTAGAACAGATGGAATAATAAATTTGTATATATATATGAAAAAATATATATACACAACTAGTAATAAATTTGTATATATAGTTTTTTTGGATTTATAATGACAGTTCAACCGTTGTCATAGATATTCTGATCTATGACGACGGTTCAATAACCCAAAAAACTGTCATCATAATAATGAATTATATATTACATATTATTAATATATATATATATATATATATATATATATATATATATATATATATATATATATATATATATATATATATAGTGTGCCCAGTGACCCTGCCTGCAGCTGCTAACATACTTACATACCCAGACCCATTAGCAGCCGGCCACTTACTGAGCGGCTCCGCACTGCTCTGTGGTCACACCCTCTTCCGTCGTCAACAATTTCAAGAATCACCTCGATCTCTCTAATTTTTTATATTATACATAAATAAATATATATATATATATATATATATATATATATATATATAACTACTCTCTTTAGCATTTCCGTTTTTTACATCTTTTTTACGTTCTTTAAAGCACTCCTGAAGTGGTTTTTTGATTCCCATGCATACACAGAAAGTTCTGAGAGCCATTCCTTGTGTTTCAGCACTTCAGCATACAGACATACTCAATAACAGAAATTCCCCAACCTCCACTTATTATAGGCTTATTATACATACATACACACATAAACATATATATATATATATATATATATATATATATATAGAGAGAGAGAGAGAGAGAGATGCTGGCTGGTTAGCTAGGGTATTTAGGGTTGCAGTAAAAGCTAGTCCCCAAACCTGTATATGATATTTTCTTCTTCTTCTTTAATTTCCCCAAGTATGTATGTTTTTTACTCTAGTACCATTCCTTGTACAAGATTTAATTAAACTGTTTCATAATTTCTAAAATTTTATATATATATATATATATATATATATATAATTTGTATCAGTAGTCTTTGGCAAGCAACTAAACATACATTGCTACATCGAAATTTTGCTTCCAATTTATAATATTTTAAATATTGAAGAATTAATTTTATTCTATTTTCACCCTTAAAGATAATACATTAATAATTTAATAATGGTGACATACATATATGCTAATTAAATTTTGAAGTCAATCTTGTGGACGTGGTGTCAATATTATTAATTTGTGTATTAATTACATTTATGATCTGTAAATGCATAAATGGTATGAACCATCTTCGAGAGTTATTATATATATTCCATATATATATTTCCAAAAAAATAAAAAATCCTATTTGACAATATTTTTATTCACAAAAAAGTTTTATTTGTCAACATATTTTTATTATCATGACACCACTACTAATTAACTTATATTTTTTTGAAGTGTAAAAACACAACAAAATACATGCATATGTTTAATATTTTGTAAATAATATAAATAGTACTCCACTGTTTTTGTTCAAGAGAGGGAGTAATACCTAAATAGATATACATTCTCCAGATTATCTTAATTTTAGCACAAAACTATGAATCAATATATATATATATATATATATATATATATATATATATATATATATATATATATTATCCAGATGCCGAAAATATATGGAGTATATTTGTGCAAATGATGAACCTTCTGGGTCGATCGAAACATATAATCAGGTTTAGGGTTTCTTTGAAAAAAATTCACAAACATTCATATATTATGATTAATGAACCTTATTTACACGTCCAACCTGACCCTATATGCAGATTTTCTACAACGATCACATGAAATAGCCATTATTGATGATGCCCATTACAGTTTCAGTTCAGTAAATATTGTGGGTACGTACTGATCCATATATATTCACACACACACACACACACACATATATATACATGATAACAAAATATGCTATATATGTAGACAATTTAATTAATCGGGACACTAATTAACACAGAATATTCCATAAAATTAACAATGAACACCAAAATGAGGAGCTACTGTAATTAATTAAGAGATGGCACAAAATAAGCTAAGCTGTATATAAGTAATAAAAACAACTCACTGACACTTACAAACACAATGTTAGAGGAGGGAGAGATGAGAGAGGGTTTCCCAAGTATCATAAGATGTATTTGCTCTATTTTGGAGGTGATAATAGTTTGACAAACAAAAGGGTATGAAAAGGCAGTGTTTTAGTTCTTCGATCAAATGCATTACACAGAAATATCAATATATAATTAATAAGAAAGCTTGAGAGACAAATCAATAGCAGAAGTAGAGGAGGCCCTAAAAACAGCAGTAGATGTATTTGTTGTAGTAGTGAGACAAGAAGCAGCACCACCTAGTCCTACTACTGCGACAGAAGAAGAAGAAGATTCTGAGCCCAAACTGATCCACTCCTCGAAACAAGTGCTGCTGCTGCTGCTTTTACCCGGAAAGAAGTCATATTCCATCACCACATTACTGCTGCTACTTCCTGATCCCCCTGAATTTCCATTCCTGTGAACAGCCCCAACCTCTGCCTCCTATATACACTAATAATTATTAATTAATTAATACCCATCAAACATAATCAATCAAATTTAAATCATGGAGGAAACTGTAAAAAGTGGGAGTTCCATAGATTATACATATATATATATATAATATATATATATATATATATATATATATATTGTCAATGGCCATCAAATAATTATTGGATTAGATGCGTCAACATTAATTAATTAAGAAGGCTTTAATTAGGTTTGGAGTTGGACCTGCAGTTCGATCTTGCCACCAGCGTAACTCTGATAGATAGGTAGTTTTGTGCTAAATACATGCTGATTCTGTCCATTAATGACGTTTCCCGCATTCATCAATCCCATTAAATTACCGCAGCTATAGCTCCGAGGGATCTCCGGGTACACCTCCCTCAATACACCATTACATCCCAAAGTTTCACCATTCAGGCGTTTTTTCTGCAACTCAACACAAGAAATACTGATTAAAAAGATTTATTTAATTATCGAGTAAATAAACAAACTTTACATATCCTAGAGATATATAGAAAGAAATAAAGAAACCCATATATATATATATATATATATATATATATATATTAACCTTATGGCAAACACCACAATGTTCGGAGAAACATTTCATGTTTGGGACTGAAGAGAGCTCTTTGGAGGTGTCAGTAATCATATTCACATTTCCGCTAGCCCAAGAAGTTGGATTTGAAGCTCCAACTCTGTACGGATCCACCGGGAACACTATTCCAGCCCCAGAAGTGGGCATGGCTCCAAGAAATCCACCATTTCCAAGTCGTTGGAGATACATAGGAGCCTGATTCAAACCTAACCCATTCATGGCGCCAAAGTTTCCGAACCTGGTGGGTGTTGTATCACCAAATTGAAAGGGGTGGTTTTGTTGGGAGAGAGGGTGGTTAGGGTTGGGGTTGATCTCGGTGATCATTTTCTTCAAACTTTCTTCCGATCTGAGCCGTTCAAGCTGAGCCACACCCATCCCTCTCTGAGGTTGCTTCTTCTTCTTCAGAGTTCCATGATCAATGGGCTTGGACTTTTTTCTTCCGCATCGTTTCCGGCCATTTTCAGGCCCATTAAGTTTCATTTCAACTCTTGTGTTGTCATGATCATCAGAAGCCATAAGAACCGAAGTAGCAATTGATGACCAGACTCAGGGGACAGAACAAAGATTAATTAATTAGGTAGGGAGGGAGGGAGGGAGGGGTTAATTCTTTTAATTTTATAGAGAAAAGGCTATATATATATATATATATATAGAGAGAGAGAGAGAGAGGTATATATATGTGTGAGAGAGAGAGAGAGAAACGCAGCCAGAAGTATACATGCAGGCTAGCTGAGAAATGCAAAAGGTCCTGCTGCCTGCCTGGTGATTCTTTCAATTCTTGTGTTTGAAAAAATTGCTTCATCTGAATTAGATATATATATATATATATATATATATATATATATATATAAATATATATAGGTGATCGTCTTCAAATAAAAACAGCATTTATTTTGATATCTTTACGTACCTTTTTATTACTTCCAAAAGTATAATTACCTTTTTGTCTTTTGTGATTAAAGCTCCTATATGAACAATATTTGAAACTCGAGACTAGTGTAGCAAGTGGTGTACCGTAATTAACCAATTAAAGGATCATATTAGGCTCGTGAAGCCCCACGCCACCTACGTTGGTCCCCACTGTGGCTGAGTCTGACACTTATATATATATATATATATATATATATATATATATATATATATATATATATATATATACACTTTATTGTGCTAAAAAACAAGTAGAGGCGCGCCACTTTATCTATAATGAGTAAGAAATCATTACCTGTAATTCTAAGTTTATTTTTACGCTACCTATTTAATTAATTCTTCTTAATTAAGAGTGTTAATTTAGCATGCCTATATATGTACGTAATGACAAACTTTAAATCAAGCCATCATTACATGCATCTATAGGGGTTTGGGTATAAACTGGAGTAAAATCAGAATAATACAAGTATGTGTGTGTAGGAGGAGTATGTACCAATGAGTATATATATATATGGTCAAAATTAATTAACCACAGTAAGTGATACTCCTATGTGTGTGTGTTTGACATATATATAGGCATGCATGCACTTGGGCTGCCAATCTATATATGCTTGTTGTTATCTATGGAAAACAGAAAAGAAAAAGATAGACTACTAGCTAGCTCCCTACAGCCTCCATGTGGTTGGGATCCCAATTTTGAAATGAAAACCAACTTTCTTCTTTCTTCTTTCTTCTTTCTTCTTTCTTCTTTCTATACTGTGTTTACTAAACAATTAATTAATGGCTGGCATGGCCTGGCCGGATTAATTAATACTACTACTACTACTACTACTACTACTACTACTAACAACAAAAGAAACATTTACAGTTCTACCTACATACATCTCCAATTTTGTACACAGCTTTTTACTAATTCCTTGGAATTAAGAATTTGATGATCAATATTAACTGTTTGCATGCATTTACTGATTGAATATTAAAATTATCATTAAATTTATTAATTGTTTATAAGTTGTCAACAAATTAAAGTAAGTAAACTACAAATACTAGTAGTGTGAATTAATATACATACATATAATAAATTTATGTGTGCGTCCGCATGCGCGTATATATGCATACTCAATTAAGGCCAAATTGTCATATTAAAAGTTAATGAAATTTGCAGCGGGTAATTAAATTAAGGCTTTGTTTTTGTTTAGTTCGCCAAAATAGGCCATATGCTTTTTTTGCATCGAGCTAGCTAGGTAGTCCTAGATTATTTTATTTCATCTTTAATTACTTTAAGCTAGCTAGCTAGCTCACTTTTTAAATTAGTGGAGTTTAGTGGCCGGTGTGATTAATTAATCATTTAAGTACGTAGTAGTAGTAGTAGTAGTACTAGTAGTATATGATAAGGCCGGGAGTTGATGCATCAAGTCTTGATTAAAGTCCAAATTTGTGGTAAGTTGTAGAGTTTTTGTTTAGGACTGAAGTTGAGAAAAAACATGAATCCAAATCTCGTGATCCATGCACCCATAGAAATACAATACTCACTCCTTTGATATAGTATGTCCAAATAGCCAAATAGTGTGTGTGTGTGTGTGCATGTAATGTAGTATTACTCACTATATAGGTAAGGTAGGGTAGGGCAATGAAAAAGTGTGAGTGTAATGGCTAATGGGGTAGCGCCACGTCAAATATACTCCAGAAGGTGCACTATTGAATTAATAATATTATTAATAATAATAATAATATTGTCCAAATATGGTATGGGGTGGGGTGGCGGTCTAATCTTAGACCAAAAGAGGATAAATAAATTAATAATCATATTTAATTTAACTCGAGGGGAGGGGAGGGGAAGATGGATCCATAGGCCGAACGTCGTACTTGTGGTGTAGTAGTAGTGGTCCCTCCTTCCTTAGCTTTCCGTACGAGGAAATTATTCGTACGGTGGGTGGGACGGATTAATCATGTAAGGCGGCTGGCATGGGCCTTAGACTGGGCCTGGTCTGGGCGGAGGTGGGTTTTTACGAAATCCATTTCATTTCCATATTGATTTTGATGGAGGAGGAGGAGGAGACTAGAGAGAGAGAGACGTGTGGTGTGGTGTGGTGTGTAGTAAATGTAGTAGTGGTTTAGGGGGAGACAAGTGTGGATTCTGTTTCAAGATCTGCCTCTGCAAGGCATCACTATTGATTGGGATTTGTTTTTTAAAAAACACTTGTTATATGCATATATTACCCTCCTCCCTCTCTCTCTCTCTCTCTCTCTCTTGTGATTTTGGGGAGGGGACCATCTGACACGTGCTTCTGAATTCCACCCAATTTGCATTTCATGGATCGTTGATATATCTCATCTTAATTAATTTTGCCTTTTTGCTTACTTCCTTCTCACTACTACTAAGGAGTACTAATTAACTCATCTCATCAAACCTACCTACTACCGACCAACAAAACTACTAGGTTTTTATCTACTACTAGTATCTTAATTACTACTACTATGTTACTTTTACTACAATAAGATGATTAGTAGTAATAATAATTACACAGTAACACTCGCAACTTTGAGTCGGTCGTGTGTTAACGAGACAGAGAGGGAGAGAGGATGGATAATTAATTAAAATAATGCTATTATTACATAAAAAAAAATATATATATATATATATATAATATACACACATGAATATTATCTATATGAGTATTATGTGATATTTTTTTTAATGTAATAATAACATTGTTGAATTAATTAAGTAGAGCATACCTACGGCTACGTAGTCCAATTATTATTATTAATGAAGATATGAATCTGAAGTGAGATATGGTGTCTCTGTATCTTACACAAAAATGGATACATATATACTCTGCACATCATTCCTGCTTCTTCAACAAAACTACACAATAGAATAAAAGCCCCACACAGGTCTTAACAAATCTGGACCGTCCAAAGTCCAAACCCAGCATTCATTACACATACATACAACTCTTCTATTCCATCGAATATATTTATTGTTATGGACAGTACAGTACCCTACCCTACCCTATATATTTCCATGCACATATATATATATAATAACTACAACAACGAGTTGTTTGTTTAGGACTGAATGCCTTAATCGATCAGATGATTGAAAATGAGCAACTGAATAAAGTAAAAAAAAATAAAAATTAATTAAAATATATATTAACTATTATATTAAGTAATATTAAATAAATTTATAACAACTTTAAATTTTTTCAGAGGGATAAAATAATAAAATTTTATCATTCAAATATTTTAATCATATTAATTATTAAATAATTTTTTTCATTCGGATCATTAAATTTTTATCTAACAACCCCTAAAAGTCTGCTATATATCACCTGTTCGTTCGTTGTGTTTGTACAGTAAAAAAATAGAGTTCCCCTCAGCCAACTTGTGTCAGTGCTGGGTTTATTTATTTCTTCCTTCTTTCTTATCTCCGGTACATCATATGATCATACATACATGAGTTCTTCTCCGGGGAGGGGAGTGGCGACGGGGACTATAAACTTTTTTTTGTATACGTATTTAAATTAGACTTAAATAACTGAATTTTATATAAAAATTAATTAAAATAAATACTACATATTTTTTGAGAGATAATATAAATAAATAAATAAATAAAATAAATAAATAGAAATTGGACCGATAGTCATTTTTTTTTTAAATTTTGCTTCAACCATTCCAAGCTAATTAAGAACAAAATTCTTTACAACTGCACTATATATAAGAATTAAGAAGAAGAACGATATAGAAATGAGAAATCTCCCAAGTAATTACTTAATTGGTTATATTATTTGCTAGGAGCATAGACGTAATTTTTCTATCAAAAATATTATATTAGACTTTGACATAAAATAAAGAAGATGAGCAGAAAATGAAACTCATACTTATATCAATAACCTCTCTGAACTGAACGTCACATTTTTAAACGGCCCTAAAAAAATAAAAATCAACATTTGGCTCCAATTGCACCAAAATTTTCTACCACTTTCTTCTCAATTTAATGGGTATGATAGGGAAGTCAGCCAGTCACATATGCCCAATTACTATAACTTTGATCCTCGTCAACTAACAGCATTGATGTTAATATTGCGGTGCACCAATTTTTCAAAGTTTAATGAGAAGAGTGGCTACCAGAAACCTGACATTTGTGTTAATCACAAGATCAAATAGAAACCTGATAATAAGTATCTGAGGACATGATGCATATATAGATTGAAGTAAAGTGATATAGAATAAATTTCAGAAACAAAAATATCATTTCCATAAAGAAATTTAAAATCAAATAATAAGACAAGTATGAACCATACTAACACTATCGCTGCTAAATCACCATAAAAACTGAGTCCATTCTCAACTACTCAAGTCACAAGGAAGCTAAAAGTTCAAGCTCCATTATTGTTCTGCATGTAGATATGAATTACATTGTATCAAACTTGTGTATATTTGGCTGGTTTTTATTATCCAAAACTACATGACAGATGGGGGATCGAGGAAGGGGACACAGAGAAACAAAGAACCTGGCTCGGTCTAATATATATATATATATATATATATATATATATATATATATATATATATATAGAAGGTGAAAAATAACACCAAGCAATTTCACAGTACTGATCATAATAACGATGATCGATGTTCATCTCTCAAATTCAAATGTGCAATATGCCCAACTGTCTCAAAAGCTGAACGGAAATAAAACCTTTTGGTAGCAATATGCCTCTAAGATCTGCAAGAAGATACATTAGAACAGTAAAAAAAAAATCAATAAAATTGTAACAATTAAGTATATAAGAATATTACACATTTTTCTTGACAAGTAAGAACAGCTAATTAAATGCGGATATGATTATCATTCCTTGCAAGCAGTCTGGATCCAATAACGTAACACACAGATTGACAGATATGCAAGGGGTATGAGTTATACAGGTCCAAGTGTAAATATAAGGATCCACTACTAAAACTTCATCATCTATATGTCCAACTCTGGAAGTATGGAAGATACAGTCACATGGTCTAAGCTGGTGACTACAGGTTCAAGAAACAAACCATTAAACCATGCATCAACTACGTACTTTAGCTGGGTGGAACCTTCTGCCACCCACTAAGGATTGCAGGTTGGATTGGGCTGGGTACAAATCCACATAGAATATGCATGGGATAGATATGAAGGAGACGTCTAAACTAACTGTTAGCAAAGTGGGAAGACAACAGAAAGGGCCAGAAACTGTATATGGAAATAAAAGGGCGGTTCTGGTGGCGGCGACGGCGATTGTGGAGGTGGAGAAGAAAGAGATAGTAAGCGGGGAGGAGGTGAAAGTCCGGAGAGGATAAAGTTAGTAATAAGTTTGATGATTTGGGCTTGATAGGCTCTGTCAGGCCAATCTCCATTTGTACAATCTCAACCCAGTAAGTCATTTGTCCATGTTTTTTATTGGGTCCTTAACACTAATATACAACAATTAGAAAATAATTACAAAAATAAAACACACAAAACATAATTACAAAAATAAAACAGCACAACAATAAAGTTGGTAACATCACGCATTACGTCGATTACCAAATATGTCTATCTAACACTAACCGCTCCTAAATTCAAGCAAACCGAACAACATACTGACTTTGATATCGATAAATCTAAATCTTTTGCCGGCGATTGCCTTTTCAACTCACCTACGAGATCGCGACAAACATCTAAGATCGGAGAAAGGCGAAATAGTATACAAAATCATCATCTACTTCAAGTTCGGTAACAAAAAAAAAATCACAAAGAACATCAAAATGCAACTTTGATATCGGAGAAAGCCAAATCTTACGTCGACGATTGCCTTTCGACTCGACTCTGCGACAAACATCTAAGATCGGAGAAGGCGAACTAGTATACAAAATCAACATCTACTTCAAGTTCGAAGAACTAAAAACAATATCACAAAGAACTTCGATACAAATCTAAACTACGAGGTATGTGAGTTTAAAGTTCATATGCATATAGTTACCTTTCTTTGAATTTTTATATTAATGGTTACTCATCATAAACATTGGTTATTGCCTTTATGCAAATTGTTAATTCTTATCTATTGTTGTTTTAGTTCTTTGTATAACATTATATTGTTCGGTCTTTGTCTTAGTTCTTTGTCTAATGATATCTTAGTTCTGATGTATGACAATATGTTAGTTCTTGTCTAATGTTTGTCTTAGTTACTTTTGTAACATTATAATGTCTAATGTTGTCTTAATTCTTTGTATGAAGCTATGTTAGTTCTTGTCTAATAATGTTTTAGTTCTTTTGTAACATTATAATATCTAATAATAAATTTAGTTATTATCTAATACTTCATAGGTTACTATGTAACAATATATTGATTCTTGATTCATGATGATTTGATTCTTTGGGTAACTTTATTGTAGTTCTTGCATATTCTTTGATTTGGTTCTTTGTTTAAAATTATAATATTTCTTGTATAATATTCTTGAACAATCTTGAATTGGTTAATGAAAATGATGAATTAATTCTTTAATTAATGTTGACTTTGATATATTGGTTCTTAACTAATTACGATTTGGTTCTATATAAAACTATAGCGGATACTCGATAGTCTTGAATTTGATTCTTTGTGTAAGATTACAAATTTATATTCTTTTATAATTGAGGTTACTCATTGACTACATTGTATTGGTTAATGTCTAATATTTAGGTGTATCAGTATAAAAATTATATGTATATATTTACATATGGTTACTACAAATTCCTATGGTTATAGAACAATTAAATGTATGTAGTTACCTATGTATATGTATATGTATATGTATATGTATATGTATATGTTTCCGACTAATCTTTGAGTTAGTTCTTTGTTTAACATTATATTAGTTCTTGAATAATCTTGATTTGGATCTTATATAAAAATATAATGGATACTTTCATTAATCTTTGAATCGGTAACTACATTAATCTAATTATACTTATACTTATATTTTTATATTAATGGTTACTTGTTAAGCTGCATTGGTTATATTAATGTTTACTTGTTAACTACATTGGTTACAACAATTATTTTTAACCCGCTTACAAACACTCTATACTAGTTGTTTTCACTATAACAATTAAATGGATGATGTTTTTATCTTATGGTTACTAACTAAACATGTGTTGAGTTCTCGCTCACATTGGATTTTATTCTTTGTATAATGTTGTTATGATTCTTGTGCAATATTTGATTAATTTATATTGGTTTGTTTTATTATGATGGAAACTAATTGGCTACATTGGTTACCTTTTTACAACTATCATAATTTAATTGCTAACAAATAAAATTAAACCGATTGTTTCCATTGTAAAATGAATGTACTAATGTGTTTCATTCTCGATTACTAACATTATATGATTTGGTTCTTTGGTTAACATTGATTTGGTTACTTTACAAGACTTATTACATTTTTGAACAATGGAGATGATTCTGTTGTGCTTTATTTCAAGCATGCATTGGGTGATAGTAACAATACACCAACTTTGAAATTCTGGCATATTAGTTCCATCAACTTGTTCGTTCGGAGAAATGTAAAACATGATATGCATTGCATTACTGAGATGAACACAAACAAAACAACATTGTCGATTAAATTTCACATTAGACTCAACATTCCACCGATCGTATATCGGATGAAGCAACCTTGAGATTCTTTATTGAAGTCGGTAGAAAATCGATGAACAAGGAAAATTCCACTAATTATAGATATTGAAAAAAAGAATACCGCACAACAATCTTGCATAACTTGACAAATATAGAAGAATACATTGTTCAAGATGTAACGCCAATCGGATCAACACTGAGGAATTCAACACTAGTTCCACTAAAGAACACAAGATTGCCAAATTGGAATGCAATATCTTGATCATCTTGCAATGGAAATTATGGAACAACAACGAGACAGACAACATGACAAATCATACACAGAAGGACGATATGATGATGTAATAACAGATCCGAATGAGCGTGAAGTAAAATTACATCAAACCTACAAAGACAAAAAAATCCTATCACAATCAATGAAGTGCGCATTCAATCAAGAAAAGCAGACAACACAAAGTTCAACGAGCGGTGTCAGAGACTTTGTCTTTAGCGTGCGTAGATGATGAAAATTGCAAATGGAAGATGAGAGCATCAAGTATTGAAAAACCCGATCTGTTCAAGGTGAGGGAATTCAATGACATTCACACGCGTGTTCGATCGGCGTATTCTTTGGGAGACCACAGACAATCAAATAGTGAGTTGGTAAGCGAATGCATAATGCATAAATTAACAAATTTGAAGAAAATATACACACCAACCGTAGATATTATCGAGGACATGATGATGAGAATATAATGTGTCTATCTCTTACCAAAAAGCATGGAGATCGAAGGAGAAAGCGTTAGAAAAGGTAAGAGAAAATACACACGATTACTCATTGATCCCATCATGGTTACACATCTTGCGAGAAAACAAATCCGTGTAACAATTTAAAACACATTATTATTTTTCATGATTAGTTGATTACTCAATTCAACCGATTTGGTTATTATAATGTGCATTGGTTACCTACCTCATATTTATAATTTTAAATGAGTTCTCTTGATTTTTTATATTAATGTTTACTCATTAAATACATTAGTTCTTGTCTAATGAAAAGCATTTTGTTAATTGCTTAATGATATCTTTATTCTTTGTATATCAATATGTTGTTTATTTGTATAATGTTTGTCTTGGTTCCTTTAAAACAATATGTTGTTATTGTTTAATGCTACCTTAGTTCTTGTCTGCTTTATTATTTGTTAGTTTGCTAAAATGATATCTTAGTAATCAGTATAGTCTTATCTGCATTTCTTGTATAATCTTTGTCTTGTTCTTTGGAAACATTATACTATCTAATGTTGTATTAGTTCTTTGTAAACAAATATGTTGGTTCTTGTCTAATGCTATCTTGGTTTCTTTGTAACATTATCTTCATCTAAATTTTTATTATTTCTTGACTAATCTTTGTAGATATTCTTTGTGTAACAATATATTGGTTATTGATTAGTTCTTGTATAACAATATATTCCTTCTTGTTTTGTTATTTTGCTAATGTTTGGATAATTGGTTCTTGACTAATGTTGTCTTGGATAATCGACATTAAGTACATTGTTCATTGCTCTACTCTTGTCTTGTTCTTTGTATAAAATTATATTGTCCAATCTTTGTCTTGGTTCTTTGTATGACAATAATTTGGTTACTATCTAATGATGTCTTGGTTACTTTTGTAGCATTATACTACTTATAATTCTATTGATAATGTTGATTTTTCATAATGAGGTTCCTTCACGACTCTTGAGTTGGAATCAAATGCTAGTTTCAAATATTTATTCTTTGCCATTGGAGCATCCATTCAAGCATGGCATCATTGCTTTCCAATTATTGTAATCGATGGCACATTCATACAATCAACTTACGGGGACACTACGATAAGAAAACACAAGATCAAATAGAAACATTGTTCCGATTGCTTTTGCGATTGGTCGACAATAAATAAAATGAATTATCATGGAGATGGTTTTTCATGAATTTAAGAAGCGCTTGTGGAGTAAGGGAAGGCCAATGCATTGTTTTGAGATAGACATGAAGCCATAATACAAGGATTGAATTATGTGTTTTCGAGATGTCACACATGCTTCTGCACATACCATATCTCGAAAAAATATAAAAATAGATTCAAAAAGAGAGAGAAGAACTTAAAGCGGTCTTACAACGGGGCATGTAGAGAGCATACAACATTGAACAATTCAACAAACACACGGCATTTGAACTTGATGCCATTGATCCTCGAATAAGGATATATTTGGAGGAAGAGGTCAAGTTGGAAAAGTGCACCTGTGCTCTATGGACCGTGTAGTTAGATACTCAACAATGACTTCAAACACCGCCGAATCTATTAACAACGCAATTAAGATTATTAGGGATCTTCCAGGTTGCATCAATGATTGAATGCCCCTCGTTATGCGGTTCAAAGATGGTATTTCACAAACAAACAAAGCGACCCTATCAACATTCACAACACTTTCTACAATTTGAAGAAAGATTGCAATCTAATATCATTAAATCAAGGAAACTTAAGGTAACAAATACAAATTATAATTTATTGCATTAATTTTTATATTATATTTATTCTTGATTAATGATGTCTTGATTATTGCATAATATTACTAATTAATGTTCAATTATTTACCGATTACGGTGACTTAGTTCTTGTGTTAAACTATAATGTTTCTTGACTAATCTTGACTTGTTTCTTGATTAATAATAACTTGGATACTATGTAATATTATATTGGTTACTAACCAATACCTAATTGCTTATTGCAAAACATTATAATGGTTAATTGACCTTTCTTTGAGTTTGTTATTGTGTATCATTGTCTTTGGTTACTTATTAATCTTGTTTTCTTCCCGCAAAATATTACTAATTAGTGTTGAATTGTTTTATTGTCTAATCTTTGATTTAGTTCTTTGTCTTTACACTATAATATTTACTAACTAATAATAACTTGTGTCTTGGCTAATGGTAACTTGGTTACTATGAAATATTATATGTATTGGTTGTCAATTAATACTTAATTGATTAATGCATATCATTACAATGGTTACCTTCTTCTATCGCTAAGTTGGTTATGTGTATCATTATATTGGTTACTAAGTGATACTTGTTTGGTTACTCTTAATAATTAAAATATTCTTTCTTTGAGTTGGTTATTGATAGTATCATTATATTGGTTACTAAGCGATGTTTATTTGGTTACTCTGTATAATTATAATGTTCTTGCTAAGTTAGTTTACCGCTTAGTTACTTGTTTTGTAATTATAACATTGAGTTGTTTTTCTTTAATAAGTATTCTTTTTCGGATAATGAAAATGATTCCGGTTAGATTTGTATTCTAACAACAGTTAATTTGTGATGTAGGTTGAGACATCAAACTTAGTGATTTTTTCTTTGTTTTACGATGTCGTCAAACAATATATTGTGGACATCGACGAAAGGATGCACATGTGGAAAATTTCGATACCATGAGATGCCATGTCGCGTCTTGTTCTTTATTATGAGCAAGCGAAATTTGAGTATTATAATTTTTGCTCAAAAAATACTATAAAATAACTTTGGTCAACACATATTCAAAAACTTCAATTATGCCGTTAGATGACAAAAGAAAATTGGGATGTACGAAGAAAGTAAGAAACATGGTTGTAAAACCACCAAACACAAGAAGACCAAATTGGAAGACCAAAAGTAGGGAGGTAAAAACACGGATCTAAAATCAAAATTCAAAACAAATGCAAAGCGGTGCCGAGAGAAAGGACACAACAGGAAAACCTGCAATAATCCACCGGTTTTAAGACAAAAAAACCCCTGATATAATGCATTTATATTAAGAGTGTAGATACATGTATATATAATTGTTTAGTATCATTAACCATAAATCACATAGATGGTAGCATTTTTAATTTTGTACAATAACCAACATTTTTATTGATTAAAGCATTTGATTTTTGAATTCATTATGAGTTGCCAATACAAATGGGAACCCACAAAAGTACACTGTTCACTTGACAAATATTCCAAATATAAATTATAAATTATTTGGTTACTAACATAAAGTCAAATGGTTACTCTTATATAACAATTTGGATACTAATCGCACATCTCAAAAATATATTTAACAATGATTATATATGTCTGAAACAATATTGTACATCTCATTTACTATCAAAACATTACCGTTACCCTTTTATATATATTTGGTTACCATTTGTACATTTCAAAATAATGTAGCAAAACATGACCTAAAAACGAATCAAATACCAACAACACACACAAAATTAATTTCAAAACTGATATTATAATAACATATGAAATCCCATCTATATAAGATTTAGTAATCATCCTTAATGAACCATACAAAATTGTTGTGTATATTAAAAAATAAAAATACATAACATAATTCATACTGACAACACAACAATATCTAAACTAATCAAAACTGGAACAAATCTTCACGGAAATTCTCTCCGTGGATCTCATATCCTCCAATTGTTTATTCCTTGCATGCATATATAGGTTTGTACATAACTTCTTTCGATATTGCGCATGCGGGGAATGGAATAGAATTTCATCAATCTTACGATGAATGACATGCTCGGCAAAACAAATTGTGAACAACCCGCAATCAATTGTGACAAATGCACAAAAGATAACCAAAATCAATACTAGAATCAACCTATATATAACACATATCGGTTTATACAAGAATTCAAACATTTACAACATAGTAACCAAAAGCAGTTAGATGACGATGGCAAAATAATTAAATATAATAATTCAAAATTGTAAACAATGCAACCCTTACCCTCCAACATTCAGAACCGACTCGCAAATTCTAACTCAATTATGTCATCTTCCTCCTTATTGCGATATGGTTCATTCGCTAAAGTCAATGTCATTCCTATCTCTCCAAAATCCAACCTCATGCAATAAAGTGGAAAGAATAAATATATACGGTTTCACAAACATCCATGATTTTTGTTTGCATGGATTTCCTTTTGGTCGCAGAGAATTATAAAGCAGGTTAGGCGTCTACGATGCACATCAAATGTTAACAAAAACCAATGGTCGGTGATGACATATGTATGGGGAACAAAACATAGTCAACATTTTTCCATGGTGTGTTGACATCCATAAACATGATCCATGAATGTACTCAAAGAACATCACCCTCCCGGAAAATACACTCTTATCTCGAATTTTTCTTGTATAATCTTCAAAAAGAGAGAGGTCATCTTGGCATGGAACCAATAATCCGTAGTCGTTGCTTACTTATACGCACAATGTCGTAATGTCTACGCCAATTTACTAAGTAATATAATGCAACATTGATATGCTGAACAAAATATATATATATATATATATATATATATATATTAATAGTATTGAAAAATAACATTATGTAATCAATGTAACCAACACTGTTAACGCTAATTACTTAAACAACTAAATAATGTAACCATAATTATAAAAACATAATTTGAAGAAAACAAACATAAAACATGTATGATGCTAACCAACACACATATATATATATATGATAGAAGTAAACAATTATATAATAAGAATCAAACAGGTTGTAACATAGTAACAAACACGATAATATGATAGTAACAAAAGTTATATGACAAAGAATAACAAAAGCAGGTTATATAGCGGTAACCAACCACTTTTATCATAGTAGCAAAACATGTTTATATATCAACATATCGGTTTATATGATGGTAACAAAAACATATATATAACATATATGATAAGTAACCAAACAATTATATAATAGTAACCAAAGCAGTTGTAACATAGTAACGAAAAGAATAATATGATAGTAACAAAAGTTATATGACAGTAACAAAACAGTTATATGACAGTAACCAACCACTTTTATCATAGTAACCAAAACATGTTTATATATCAACATATCAGTTTATATGATGGTAACAAAAACATATATATAACATATATGATAAGAACTCAAACAATTATATAATAAGAACCAAACGGTTGTAACATAGTAACCAAACAGTAATATAATAGTAACAAAAGCGGTTATATAGACGAAGAATAAAAGCAGTTTATATGACAAAGAACCACCCAACTTATATCATAGTAACCAAAACATGTTTATATATCAACATATCAACATATATGATGGTAACAAAACAATTATATAATATTAACCAAAAAGTTGTACTATATTAACAAAAGCGGTAATATGATAGTAACAAAACAGTATATGACAATAATAAAAGCAGTTTATACGACAAAGAACCAACCACTTATATCATAAAGAACCAAAACATGTTTAAATAGTAACATATCAATTTATATGTTGGTAACCAAAACATATATAAAACATATATCATAAGTAACTGCACAACTATATAATAGTAACCAAATAGTTGTATACTAGTAACCAAACATAATATAATAATAACAAAAGCAGATATATAATGAAGAACCAACCACTTATATCATAAAGAACCAAAACATGTTTAAATAATAACATATCAATTTATATGTTGGTAACCAAAACATATATAAAACATATATCATAGTAACAAATCAATTATATAATAGTAACCAAATAGTTGTATACCAAGAACAAACATAATATAATAGTAACAAAGCAGAGATATATAACAAGAACCAACAACTTATATCATAAAGAAACAAAAACATGTTTAAATAGTAACATATCAATTTATATGTTGGTTACCAAAACATATATAAAACATATATCATAGTAACCAAATCAATTATATAATAGTAACCAAATAGTTGTATACCAAGAATCAAACATAATATAATAGTAATAAAAGCAGATATATAACAAAGAATCAACAACTTATATCATAGCAAACAAAACATGTTTAAATAGTAACATACCAATTTATATGTTGGTTACCAAAACATCTATAAAACATATATCATAAGAACTTTAGACAATTATATAATAGTAACCAAATAGTTGTATACTAGTAATCAAACAAAGTAATATAATAGTAATAAAACAAATATATATGCAAGAATAAAAGCAGATATATGACATTAACTAAACCTTTATTAAAGCTATTTACTTAAACAAATAAATAATGTAACCATAAATATACAAACATAAATTTTAAAAAAAATAAATAACTCACATCGTCGATACAACCATTGACGAGAGTCTTTAATTTATAAAACCACATTTTAGATGAAATTGGAATAGACCCAAATTCAAACGCAGGTTCGATAATGTCATTCTTCCCAGTGAAATTTATACGTCCTTCAATATAAAAACATATTAGTATACACGTTGACATTAACAATCACCATGTTAATATACACACTACCCAAAAGCAAATTTATTTGTTTCGTAAAAAAAACTATAGCATTGTTAACGGTAAAAAAAACAAACCTTTTCTGTTGTTAAGTCCTATTTTAAACCCTTTGTTCAAACAATGCCCCTTCAAATATGGATGGCATCTCCATGCAAACCTTAGAAATCGAAATAACAACAACTCTTTGACTAGGACCGATGCATTAGATGATAACCCGGTAGATCCAAATGTTATTGTATATGGAGCATAGTAGAAACAACACTTTTTAAATGTTCACGCATTGTGTCCGCCACTTACTCTATCGACGCTCTTCTCCAGTTCATCTGCTGGACTATATCCAGGTAGTCAAAACCATCTCATCCAATCTGATTTGCTTTTTCCACTTTCAAACTTTTTCCCTTTACAAATGATGGAAAATGTAACAAAAACAATTATATTTTCACATAAAAAATCGATGTTGTATTGGTTATTGTCTAATGCGATAATGGTTACCATAAAAAATTATACTTATTACTAACTAATTATGTATTGGTAACATTATCTTTGTCTAATGCTATATTAATTCTTTGTCTAATGCATTATTAGTTACTATGAAACATTATACTTATTCTTAACTAATGCGGTTTGGTTACTATGAAAATTGTAATGGTTACTATATATTTATGAGTTGGATACTGAGTAAAATTAAAACAGTAAACAAAACCTTAAGCATGTAATGGTATAACAGTAACCAAAATCTAAAGCATGTAAAAAAAAGGTTGGCATGTAGTTATAACACTAACCTCATCAACAACATAAACAACAATTTCTTTCCCCGTACATTGGCTTAAAATGTCAAAAGTTGGCATGTCAACATCATTCTTAACAGTCTGTTCAAAATACAAAACAATCAATTGATCATTAAAAAAATGAAAAAAAAGACATCTAACACAAAACAAAACAAACAAAAAAAGTCTAACCTTAACAATTTCTTGAACAACATTACTTATTATTTCATGATGTTCTTCAACCATACCATCAAGTTCAACTTCATTACCATACTCAGATTCATTATCATCCTTCTTCTTAACAAAATCTGATACATTACCAACATCCTCAACGACATCTTCAACAAAATGACGGGCTTCAACCATAACATCCTCAACAACATCCTCAACAACGTGACGGTTTTCATCCATAACATCCTTAACATCATCAACAACATGACGGTCTTCAAGCATAACATCATCACCTTCATTTCAAAACTTCATTTACAAATTCATCATTCTTCTCATCATCTTTCAAACCATCATCACCAACCTCATCGACTTTCAAACCATCATCACCAACCTCAAAGGCATCTTCATCAACAACATCATCGACTTCATCGGAATCATCTGGCTTCATCAAGATCATCAAGCATCACCACCCTCATCGTAATCAAACTCTTCATCAGAATCACCGCCAACTTCTTTGACCCCACCATCTTTATCCCCGTAACTCATCTCTTATAATTAATCTAAAGTCTCTGCGCATAGTTGAACATGTAAAATCTTCATATCACCAGCGGGTTTACAACGTCTTCCTTAATTTCAAAACTTTTTTCTCCAACTGGCCATAATTTATCAATTGCATCTTTAATGACCGATATATCACTTCCAATGTTGTCATCCTTGACTTCTTTTCAACATTCTTGTGAGCATCCTCCCAATGAAAAACCGAAAACGCCCAAATCAAGACGTTCATTTCTCATCGTCAAGTGGGAATCAAACTTTTTACCTCAAATTTAAAAAACAATAAGTACACTTTAGTATAACATCGACAAACATTATACAATTACAATAACAAAAAGATAAAATAAATAAACAAAAACATATATCATCGTTAATCAAATATATATAAATCATTAACCAACTAAATACATAAAGGTAACCAAACTGTATATTCTAGTAACCAACTACTATGTTAAGAGTAAACTTCACATGAATAATCAAGAACCAAATAATTAATTAAAGGTAATAAATTGCATTCTTAATAGTAAACTGCATACACATCGAGCAGAATACTAGCTCATTCAACTTGTCATTTGAAGGGACTTACTAGCTCCTTCCATCTACATAAAGCGGACATCCAAATGAGATCTCGTCGTTGCATATCCATGAGTTTTGAAAGTTGAAATTGTTTCAAACATAAACACTTGAAATACATATGGAAGACCATTTAACTTATACAATTTAATATAATGGTCCTTGTAGAAATTATATGTTGAACCACCACTCCTTCCTTTCTTTATATGCCCCTTCAATGCATTTGACAAAGAATACTTTGTCATTTCAAATATAACTTTCCCCAAGGAAAACTACTAACATCACCATAACATATAAAATTTACCATTGCAACATCAACAAAATTTTCAGAAACTGTTGAAAGAATAAAATTAAACACCAAAAAAATTAGTGACATCCTAATAGCCTCGTCATCATCATCAAAAACTGCCTTCCGGAATACCCTACCTATACTACTACGAGTAATAACTTCTGCCCCAAAATATTTTTCAATAATCAGATTTTGCATGCACTTATATTCACTTATATCATCATTGCCTTGCCATCTCAACCCGTAAATCGACAAAACTCAAAATTTCAAACCTAACCCTTTTCTCCCCAAACAAAACCACATCTCACCATCATCCCTTTGGTGAACCTCCTTACCTGAGCATGGTGAATAATCTGTGAATACATTTGATGCTCACCAAACTCCAAAAAATTTTCAAACATGTTGCCTAAACTTCTCCAAATTGACTTTCATTCAATTTCTTGGCAATAATCATGGGGACTTCCATGTCACACCAATATATTACTTTTCAAATTGAATCTTACATCAGATTCCTCATAGTAAAGATCCCATAAGCGTAAATACACAAAACCGAAATTGAGCAGGTTATTAATAACCAAATATAACAAAATTTATACAAAAAAATTGGTTATACACTAAATCCAATAACCAAATACATACTAACAAGTAACCAAATAATTCTATGATGATAACCAAACCATTTTTAATGGTAACCAATACATAAACAACCTATACACTAAACTCAATTTATTAAAACATGTATACTAGGCAAAAAAAAATTTAGGATTAACTAAGCATAAACAATACAAAATAGTAACTAAACTGTAAAAAATACAAGAAGCAAAATCGATATAACAAAGAACAAACTATAAAAATCACAAGAACTAAAAAAAAAACTAATAAGTAACCAAAACATTAAAAGTTTACAATAACCAAATACATACAAATAAGTAACCAAATAATTATTATTTTACAAAGAACAAATACATACTAATAAAAATTCACAAGAACTAACTACATACTAATAAGTAACCAACCCATAAAAGTAACACAATAATATAATATAATATCACAAGAACCAAATACATACTAATAAGTAACCAAATCATTAAAAGTTTACAATTACCCAAATACATACTAATAAGTAACCAAATAATTATATAATGGTAACCATATGAAAATTAAAAATAACACACCTTTAAATTTCTCTGTGTTGGAATTATATACGGATAAACAACTTGACCTTTGGCCTTAACTACATGAGAACGTCAAGCTCGAATCTAATCGCACTTCGGAATGCTTGATATCATTGTGTATCACCAAATTTATTTTCATTCTTTTCGATTTCGACATACATCATCCTTTTCCTTCCCTTCATATCCACAAAGAAACTTCTTCACTTCCTCGATGTAATCACTCCAATATTCTTTTCCTCTTACCATCCTTCTTCTTTGTATCAACCATTCTATACAAAACATAAAAATAACACAAACCCACACAACAATCAATACTACATTCGATTCGATAAACAACATTAATATATATAATCGTTAAATTATTTCAAAATAACTAACCTAAAATATACACGACGTAATCGATCTAGAAGAATAATAAACCAATCGCAACAACCGTGTAATCACGAAAAGCAGAGTACAACGATGGTGATGAACAAAACGAAAACCAAAACGAAATGGCTATGAACTCGATAACAAACAATGGAGAATCTTGAAAGCGATGGTGGCGAGAACGATATTTGGACGAGAACAATGGAGATTGTTGAAACACGTAAGGAGAGAGAAAAGAGGGTTTTAGCGTATAAAGGGTAATATACAAAACGAAGAGTACATGCTTGCGGTTATCAAGTATTTTAAAAAACATGTCCCATTAGTACCATTAATTCCTTAAATTAAGGACTCATAATTATAGTAATATTGTAAATAAAATTAAAAAGTGTAATATTTTTGTAATTATTTTATGGGTGTTTTGTTTTTGTAATTATTTTTTAAAAAGTACTAATATATGTAATTAATCCTTTTTTTTTTTTGGGTTGGATTGTACTACTAAAATTTTAGAGCATAAAAAAGAAGGATCGAGGATTTTAAAGTCACGTTTAAAGTTATTAAATCTAAGATCTAAAAGTTGTCAACTTATTTAAAACTCATTAACTTAATTCTAATCAACTCATTTAAAATATACTAACCTAACTCTAGTTAATTTATTTAAAAGTCTCTAACATAACTCTAATCATTAATAATTTAATATAACATTAATATATTATTATTATTATTATTATTATTAATAATAATAATAATAATAATATATTAGTAATAATAATAATAATAACAATATATTAGTCTTATATTAAATTAATGACTAGAGTTAGGTTAGTTGGTTATAAATGAAGTGACTAGAATAGGTTAGTGCGTTTTAAATGAGTTGGATAGAGTTAAGTTAGTAGCTTTTAAATAATTTGACAACTTCTAAACCTTAGATCTAATAACTTTAAATCTGAACCTTTAAATAAAGACTCCTCATTTTAAATTGAAATTGTGAGAATGAAAGAAAACAGCACAGCTGCGTTGCGTTGATCTCCCTATTGTTTTCTTGCACCTCTTTCTTGGATATTGAGTCGTCAATTTTTTGATCAAAGAAACTGATAGGGCTAAATACAGTTTATTACATTAAGTATTATTATATAATTAGGTTTTTAAAGAATTTGAGTTTTACTTTATTATATCAAGTGTCTAATTTTAATACAATTTAAACTCAAATTTCCAAATTTTTAGGCAAGATAAGAATTGTATAGCTAGAATACGGACTAATAACACTTAAGTTACATCAAACACTACCAAATTCATAACTTACTACATCAAGTATCTAATTCGTATAAAATTTGTATAAATACTTATTTTGACGTATTAAATATGTATAAATCATTATAAATAATTATTATATATTTTTAAATTTGTATAAATCATTAAAAATAATTATTATATATTAAATTATTAAAATTAACACAAAGATTACCAAATATAATTTTTTTATTTTAAAATTAAAAAAGGACTTAATTACCAAAAAATCAATAAACTTTTAAACATACAAATTATATTTTTAACACGAATAACATTAAAACTTTTAAACAATCGAAAAAAGTGCCCAAAATTTAATTAATTAAATAATACCCTTTTTATATTGGAAGGACATACAAAAGGAGAAGGAAAAATTGAAAAATAAAATAAAATGACACATTTGCTCTCTCGTCCTCTTTTCTTAATCTGTTAAATTGTTTTGTTCCTTCAAATTTGAAAATTTAAGCACCTTGGATTTAGAAAGTGAGTTATTTTATTTAGTTAAAAGATTCTTCAAACAAATAGTAGTTAATTAGTTTATCCAACAACACTTTCTTTTCGTCTGCTTTTCCATTTTATTCTTCAAATAAAGCGTTAGTTAATACATATATTGTATTTATAAAAAATAATAATTTTAAAAAATTGTATCTATAATTTAACAAATTGTATTTATAAATTTTAAAACTTAAATCTTGCAAAGTATAAATTATATCATAAATTATAAATTTTACGTCTTAAATTTTATAAATTGTATTTATAATTTTAAATTGTAATTATAATTTTATACCGTATTTCTACGTTATTAGTTAATTTTTTTAAGGGTTAAAATTATTATATTTATATTTTTATAATTTTAATTATTATTTTTTTTGAGGTGAATCATGAATATAGTGATATAATGTGAATCTGTAAATAACTATTTTTTAAATTAAATCAAACTGTAGTATATTTATACCAATCAATCGTTATTAAATCCACAAGACACTAAGCAGGTTTCTTGGGGCTCGGCTATTCTACCAATTCGATCGGATTTCGAAAGTGAAGGCTAAATTATATCAAATTAGACACTTGATATAATAAATTATAAGCTCAAATTCTTATAAATTTGATTGTAGTTATTAAACATTAAAAAAAGAAGTATAATTAGGCCTATATATATATATATATATATATATATATATATATATTCAAATACATATATATTCCATTCTTCTTCGTGTGTATATCCATTCAAGCGCCCCACGATTTCGATATTGTCGGATTGAGCTACTTCCACTTATATGTATGTATGTATGTTCTATAAGCAAATCAATAGCAATAAGAATAAGATATAAATAATTTTGCCGAGTGATGAGTAGTGAGTACTTAAGGAGTAAGTATTTTACATATTCCTGCGAAAAGGAACAACTAATTGGACTTCCTCATTAGTAGTATCGGTTTGTCACGCATGCAAATAGGATACAACATATTACCCCAACAAAAGGGATATGTACGCCCTATTACCTCACCTGGATGCCAAATACTACTACTACAAGTTAGTAAGTCTTATTTATTTCATTTTCTTTATGTCACTCCTATCTCTCCAAAATTCAACCTTGCGCAATAAAGTGGAAAGAATAAATATATACGGTTCACAAACATCCATGATTTTTGTTTGTATGGATTTCCTTTTGGGCTGCAGAGAATTATAAACAGTTAGACGTCTACGATGCACATCAAATGTTAACAAAAAACCAATGGTCCGGTGATGACATATGTATGGGGAACAAAACATAGTCAACATTTTTCCATGGTGTGTTGACATCCATAAACAGATCCATGAATGTACTTCAAAGAACATCACCTCCCTGCATAATACACTCTTATCTGAATTTTTTTTTGTATAATCTTCAAAAAGAGAGGTCATCTTGGCATGGAACCAATAATCCGAATAAATCGTTGCCCTTATATACGCATGATATCGAGAATGTACCGCCAATTTACTAAGTAATATAATGCAACATTGATATATTTGAACAAAATATATATATATATATATATATATATATATATATATTAATAGTGTTGAAAAAATAACATTATGTAATCAATGTAACCAACATCGTTAACGCTTAGTTACTTAAACAACTAAATAATGTAACCATAATTATAAAAAAACATAATTTGAAGAAAAAAAACATAAAACATGTATGATGCTAACCAACACACATATATATATATATATGATAAGAACTAAACAATTATATAATAGTAACCAAACGGTTTGTAACATAGTAACCAAACAGTAATATGATAGTAATAAAAGTTATATGACAAAGAATAAAACAGTTATATAATGACAAAGAACCAACCACTTTTATCATAAGAACCAAAACATGTTTATATATCAACATATCGGTTTATATGATGGTAACAAAAAACATATATATAACATATATGATAAGTAACCAAACAATTATATAATAGTAACCAAAACAGTTGTAAATATAGTAACCAAAACAAAGAATATGATAGTAACAAAAGTTATATGACAAAGAACAAAAACAGGTTATATGACAAGACTTCAACCACTTTTATCATAGTAACTAAAACATGTTTATATATCAACATATCGGTTTATATGATGGTAATAAAAACATATATATAACATATATATGATAGAATCCAAACAATTATATAATAGTAACCAAACAGTTTGTAACATAGTAACTAAAAACAAAGAATATAATAGTAATAAAACAGGTTATATAGACAAGAATAAAATGCAGCTTATATAGACAAGAACCACCCACTTATATCATAGTAACCAAAACATGTTTATATATCAACATATCAACATATATGATGGTAACAAAACAATTATATAATATTAACCAAAAAGTTATACTATATTAACAAAATAAAGTAATATGATAGTAATAAAAGCAGTATATGACAATAATAAAACAAAGTTATATGACAAGAACCAACCACTTATATCATAAAGAACCAAAAAACATGTTTAAATAGTAACATATCAATTTATATGTTGGTAACCAAAACATATATAAAACATATATCATAGTAACTGAACAACTATATAATAAGAACAAATAGTTGTATACTAGTAACCAAACATAATATAATAATAACAAAATGATATATAACAAGAATCAACCACTTATATCATAAAGAACCAAAACATGTTTAAATAATAACATATCAATTTATATGTTGGTAACCAAAACATATATAAAACATATATCATAGTAACCAAATAATTATATAATAAGAACCAAATAGTTGTATACCAAGAATCAAACATAATATAATAGTAATAAAAGCAGATATATAACAAAGAACCACCAACAACTTTATATCATAAAGAAACAAAACATGTTTAAATAGTAACATATCAATTTATATGTTGGTTACCAAAACATATATAAAACATATATCATAAGTAACAAATCAATTATATAATAAGTAACCAAATAGTTGTATACCAAAGAATCAAACATAATATAATAGTAATAAAACAGGATATATAACAAAGAACCAACAACTTATATCATAAAAACAAAACATGTTTAAATAGTAATATACCAATTTATATGTTGGTTACCAAAACATCTATAAAACATATATCATAGTAACGAGACAATTATATAATAAGTAACCAAATAGTTGTATACTAGTAACCAAACAGTAATATAATAGTAACAAAAACAAATTATATATGACATAATAAAAACAGATATATGACATTAACCAACACTTTATTAAAGCTATTTACTTAAACAAATAAATAATGTAACCATAAATATACAAACATAAATTTTAAAAAAAATAACTCACATCATTGCGTCTAACCATTGATTGAGAGTCTTTAATTTATAAAACCACATTTTAGATGAAATTGGAATAGACCCAAATTCAAATCGAGTGTTCGATAATGTCATTCTTCCGTGAAATTTGTACGTCCTTCAATATAAAAACATATTAGTATACACGTTGACATTAACAATCACCATGTTAATATACACACTACCCAAAAGCAAATTTATTTGTTTCATAAAAAAACTATAAGATTGTTAAGAAAGAAAACAAACCTTTTCCCCGTTGTTAAGTCCTATTTTAAACCATTGCTCAAACAATGCCCTTCAAATATGGATGGCATCTCCATGCAAACCTTAGGAAATGCAGGAAATAATAAAGAACTCTTTGACTAGGACCCGATCATTAGATGATAACCCAAATAGATCCAAATGTTATCATGTATATGGAGACCAGTAGAACAACACTTTTAAATGTTCACGCATTGTGTGTCCGCCACTTACTCTATCGACGCTTCTTCTCCGGTTCATCACACTTTGGACTATATCCTGGGTAGTCAAAAACCATCTCATCCAATCTGATTTGCTTTCCTTTCAAACTTTTTTTCCCTTTTACAAATGATGAAAATGTAACAAAAACAATTATATTTTCACATAAAATCGATGTTGTATTAGTTATCGTCTAATGCGAGAATGGTTACCATAAAAAATTATACTTATTATTAACTAATTATGTATTGGTAACATTATCTTGTCTAATGTTATATTAATTCTTTGTCTAATGCATTATTGGTTACTATGAAACATTATACTTGTTCTTAACTAATCTTTGTTTTGGTTACTATGAAAATTGTAATGGTTACTTATATATTTATGAGAGTTGGATAATTGAGTAAAATTAAACGAAGAACAAAACCTTAAGCATGTAATGGTATAACAAAGAACCAAAATCTAAAGCATGTAAAAAAAGGTTGGCATGTAGTTATAACACTAACCTCAGCAGCAACATAAACAACAATTTCTTTTCCCGTACATTGGCTTAAAATGTCAAAAGTTGGCATGTCAACATCATTCTTAACAGTCTGTTCAAAATACAAAACAATCAATTGATCATTAAAAAAATAAAAAAAAAAGACATCTAACACAAAACAAAACAAACAAAAAAAGTCTAACCTTAACAATTTCTTGAACAACATTACTTATTATTTCATGATGTTCTTCAACCATACCATCAAGTTCAACTTCATTACCATACTCAGATTCATTATCATCCTTCTTCTTAACAAAATCTGACACATCACCAACATCCTCAACGACATCTTCAACAAAATGACGGGCTTCAACCATAACATCCTCAACAACCTCCTCAACAACATCCTCAACAACGTGATGGTTTTCATCCATAACATCCTTAACATCATCAACAACATGACGGTCTTCAAGCATAACATCATCACCTTCATTTCCAGCTTCATTTACAAATTCATCATTCTTCTCATCATCTTTCAAACCATCATCACCAACCTCATCAGCTTTCAAACCATCATCACCAACCTCACCAAAGATGCTTCATCAACAACATCATCGAAACTTCATCGGAATCATCGGCTTCATCGGCATCATCAAGATCACCACCTCATCGTAATCGACTCTTCATCGTAATCACCATCAACTTCTTTGACCCCACCATCTTTTATCCCCCGTAACTCATCTCTTATAATTAATCTAAAGTCTCTGCATAGCTGAACATGTAAAATCTTCATATCAGCCCGCAGGTTTACAACGTCTTCCTTAATTTCAAAAACTTTTTTCTCCAACGGCCGTAACCGTTTATCAATTGCATCTTTAATGACCGATATATCACTTCCAATGTTGTCATCCTTCGACTTCTTTTCAACATTCTTGTGAGCATCCCTCCCACTGAAAAACTGAAACCTACCCAAATCAAGACGCGTTCATTCTCATCGTCTGGTGGGAATCAAACTTTTTACCCTCATCTGAAAAACAATAAGTACACTTTAGTATAACATCTGACAAACATTATACAATTACAATAACAAAAAGATAAAATAAATAAACAAAAAACATATATACTGTTAATCAAATATATATAAATCATTAACCAACTAAATACATAAAGGTAACCAAACTGTGTATATTCTAGTAACCAACTACTATGTTAAGAGTAAACTTCACATGAATAATCAAGAACCAAATAATTAATTAAAAGGTAACAAATTGCATTCTTAATAGTAAAGCTGCATCACATCCCGAGCGAATACTAGCTCATTCAACTTGTCATTTGAAGGGACTTCACTAGCTCCTTCCATCTACATAAGCGGACATCCGATGATGCTCGTCATGCGTTGCATATCGTGAGTTTTGAAAGTTGAAATTGTTTCAAACATAAACACTTGAAATACATATGGAAGACCATTTAACTTATACAATTTAATATAATGGTCCTTGTAGAAATTATATGTTGAACCACCACTCCTTCCTTTCTTTTATGCCCCCTTGATGCATTTGACAAAGAATACTTTGTCATTTCAAATAACTTTCCCCAAGGAAAACTACTAACATCACCATAACATATAAAATTTACCATTGCAACATCAACAAAATTTTGAAGCTGTTGAAAGAATAAAATTAAACACCAAAAAATCGGTGACATCCTAATAGCCTCGTCATCATCATCAAAAGCGCCTCCTAAATATACCTACCTATACTACTACGAGTAATAACCGCCCCAAAATATTTTTCAATAATCGATTTTGCATGCACTTATATTCACTTATATCATCATTGCCTTGCCATCTCAACCCGTAAATCGAGACAAAACTTAGGCAAAATTCAAACCTAACCCTTTTCTCCCCAAATAAAAACCACATCTCACCATCATCCCTTTGGTGAACCTCCTTACAAAGAGCATGGTGAATAATCTGTGAATACATTTGATGCTCACCAAACTCCAAAAAAATTTTCAAACATGTTGCCCTAAACTTCTCAGCTGACTTTCATTCAATTTCTTGGCAATAATCATGGGGACTTCCATGTCACACCAATATATTACTTTTCCAGTGAATCTTCATTTGCATTCCTCATAGTAAAGATCCCATAAGCTGTAAATACACAAAACCCGAATTGAGCGATTATTAATAACCAAATATAACAAAATTTATACAAAAATTTGGTTATACACTAAATCAATAACCAAATACATACTAACAAGTAACCAAATAATTCTATGATGGTAACCAAACCATTTTTAATGGTAACCAATACATAAACAACCTATACACTAAACTCAATTTATTAAAACATGTATACTAGAGCAAAAAAATTTAGGATTAACTAAGCATAAACAATACAAAATAGTAACCAAACTGTAAAAATACAGTAACCAAAATCTGATATAACAGTAACCAAACTATAAAATCACAGTAACCAAAAAAAAACTAATAAGTAACCAAAACATTAAAAGTTTACAATAACCAAATACATACAAATAAGTAACCAAATAATTATTATTTTACAAAGAACTAAATACATACTAATAAAATTCACAAGAACTAACTACATACTAATAAGTAACCAACCCATAAAAGTAACACAATAATATAATATAATATCACAAGAATCAAATACATACTAATAATAAACCAAATCATTAAAAGTTTACGATTACCCAAATACATACTAATAAGTAACCAAATAATTATATAATGGTAACCATATGAAAATTAAAAATAACACACCTTTAAATTTCTCTATGTTGGAATTATATTCTGGATAAGCACTTGACCTTTGGCCTTAACTACAGGAACGTCAAGCTCAGAATCTAACTGCACTTCAGAATGCTTGATATCATTGTGTATCACCAGCCTATTTTCATTCTTACTCGATTTCCGACATACATCCTTTTCCTTCCCCTTCATATCCACAGCAAACTTCTTCACTTCTTGACAGAATCACGCTCCAATATTCTTTTCTCTTACCATCCTTCTTCTTTGTATCAACCATTCTATACAAAACATAAAAATAACACAAACCCACACAACAATCAATACTACATTCGGTGATAAACAACATTAATATATATAATACGTTAAATTATTTCAAAATAACTAACCTAAAAATATACGACCGAATCGATCTTAGAAGAATAATAAACCAAGCGCAACTTTGTGTAATCACGTAAAAAGCAGATCTACAACGATGGTGATGAACAAAAGCGAAAACCAAAAGCGAAATGGCTATGAACTTCGATAACAAACAATGGAGAATCTTTCAAACGATGGTGGCGGAGAGCGATCTTTGGCGAGAACGATGGAGATTGTTGAAAACGTAAGGAGAGAGAAAAGAGGGTTTTAAGCGTATAAAGGGTAATATACAAAAAGCGAAGAAAGTACATCTTTGCGGTTATCAAGTATTTTAAAAAAACATGTCCCATTAGTACCATTAATTCCTTAAATTAAGGACTCATAATTATAGTAATATTGTAAATAAAATTAAAAAGTGTAATATTTTTGTAATTATTTTATGGGTGTTTTGTTTTTGTAATTATTTTTTAAAAAGTACTAATATATGTAATTAATCCTTTTTTTTTTTTGGGTTGGATTGTACTACTAAAATTTTAGAGCATAAAAGAAGGATCGGGATTTTAAAAGTCCACGTTTAAAGTTATTAAATCTAAGATCTAAAAGTTGTCAACTTATTTAAAACTCATTAACTTAATTCTAATCAACTCATTTAAAATATACTAACCTAACTCTAGTTAATTTATTTAAAAGTCTCTAACATAACTCTAATCATTAATAATTTAATATAACATTATATATATTATTATTATTATTATTAATAATAATAATAATAATAATAATATATTAGTAATAATAATAATAATAACAATATATTAGTCTTATATTAAATTAATGACTAGAGTTAGGTTAGTTGGTTATAAATGAAGTGACTAGAATAGGTTAGTGCGTTTTAAATGAGTTGGATAGAGTTAAGTTAGTAGCTTTTAAATAATTTGACAACTTCTAAACCTTAGATCTAATAACTTTAAATCTGAACCTTTAAATAAAGACTCCTCATTTTAAATTGAAATTGTGAGAATGAAAGAAAACAACAATTGGTTGCGTTGATCTCCTATTGTTTTCTTGCACCTCTTTCTTGGATGTTGAGTCGTCAATTTTTGATCAAAGAAAGCTGATAGGCTAAATCTGAGTTTATTACATTAAGTATTATTATATAATTAGGTTTTTAAAGAATTTGAGTTTTACTTTATTATATCAAGTGTCTAATTTTAATACAATTTAAACTCAAATTTCCAAATTTTTAGGCAAGATAAGAATTGTATAGCTAGAATACGGACTAATAACACTTAAGTTACATCAAACACTACCAAATTCATAACTTACTACATCAAGTATCTAATTCGTATAAAATTTGTATAAATACTTATTTTGACGTATTAAATATGTATAAATCATTATAAATAATTATTATATATTTTTAAATTTGTATAAATCATTAAAAATAATTATTATATATTAAATTATTAAAATTAACACAAAGATTACCAAATATAATTTTTTTTATTTTAAAATTAAAAAAAGGACTTAATTACCAAAAAAATCAATAAACTTTTAAACATACAAATTATATTTTTAACACGAATAACATTAAAACTTTTAAACAATCGAAAAAAGTGCCCAAAATTTAATTAATTAAATAATACCCTTTTTATATTGGAAGGACATACAAAAGGAGAAGGAAAAAATTGAAAAATAAAATAAAATGACACATTTGCTCTCTGTCCCTCTTTCTTAATCCTGTAAATTGTTTTGTTCCTTCAAATTTGAAAATTTAAGCACCTTGGATTTAGAAAGTGAGTTATTTTTATTTAGTTAAAAGATTCTTCAAACAAATAGTAGTTAATTAGTTTATCCAACAACACTTTCTTTCCGTCCGTTTTCCATTTTATTCTTCAAATAAACAGTAGTTAATACATATATTGTATTTATAAAAAAATAATAATTTTAAAATTGTATCTATAATTTAACAAATTGTATTTATAAATTTTAAAACTTAAATCTTGCAAAGTATAAATTATATCATAAATTATAAATTTTACGTCTTAAATTTTATAAATTGTATTTATAATTTTAAATTGTAATTATAATTTTATACCGTATTTCTACAGTATTAGTTAATTTTTTTAAGGGTTAAAAATTATTATATTTATATTTTTTTATAATTTTAATTATTATTTTTTTTGGAGGCTGAATCATGAATATAGTGATATAACAGAACTGTAAATAACTATTTTTTAAATTAAATCAAACCGTATATTTATACGGTCAACTGTTATTAAATCCACAAGACCTGAACAGTTTCTTGGGGGGTCGGCTATTCCGGCCAATTCTGATCGGATTCTGAAAGTGAAGGCTAAATTATATCAAATTAGACACTTGATATAATAAATTATAAGCTCAAATTCTTATAAATTTGATTGTAGTTATTGAAACAGTAAAAGAAGTATAATTAGGCCTATATATATATATATATATATATATATATATATATTCAAATACATATATAGTCCATTCTTCTTCGTGTGTATATCCATTGGCGTCCCCACAGATTTCGATATTGTCGGATTGAACGGCCTCCACTTATATGTATGTATGTATGTTCTATAAGCAAATCAATAGCAATAGCAATAGCATATAAATAATTTTGCCGAGTGATGAGTAGTGAGTACTAAGGGAGTAAGTATTTTACATATTCCTGCGAAAAGGGAACAACTAATTGGACTTCCTCATTAGTAGTATCAGTTTGTCACGCATGTGCAAATAGGATACAACATATTACCCCCAACAAAAGGACATGTACCTGTCCTATTACCTCACCTGGATGCCAAATACTACTACTACAAGTTAGTAAGTCTTATTTATTTCATTTTCTTTGTCCGTCCGTCCGTCCGTCTTAAATTATTATTTTAACTCATTAATAGATGTAATAAGGCAACATAAAATTGTTTACGTTCGCTTATGTAAATGCTCTGTGCTCAAAGGATATACTCCTACTCACTAGTATATGGAGTAATAGAAAACAAATATTTCTACATCATTTTCCCATACATTCTTGTCCAAATTTTGAACTCTACAATCCCCTTGGGCTTTGACTTAATGGTATGTAAAGACCAAATCATATTAAAAACTTTTCTCCTTTCCAAAATAAAATACTCCGCCGTTTAATTGGGGTTTTGTTGTTCTAACCCTTTCAAAATATAATTGTATGAAAGAGGAATTTAAAAGGTAAAAAAGAAGCTGAACACCAGTGTCTTGACTCTTGCATTGCATGTGTTTCCATGGTCCAAGCCAAATCGGAGTTTTATGTCCAGAATTTCAAAAAAAGAAAAGAAGAAGCATATTGTTGACTCATTCTAGTCTACGTTATTACTACTATAGACTACTACTATAGCCTATAGCTGCCTACTACGATTTCTCTCCGGCAACCCAACCCTTCCAGGATGCAGATTCTCTTCAACGTCCAGCATACCTACCATGTTCACGGCCAAATCGCCGCCTTTAGACTGGCCAGGCGGCATAAAGAAAAGCCATGTTGAAGTACACAATATGGCACAAACCTTTCCCCAGAAGATCAAAACTAATAGGCTTAAAAGGAGCAAACTCAATCCAGTATTTGAACTAAAAACTCCACACCTAACTTTCTTTGTTGGAATGGGAACATGTTTTTAATTCCATTGAATTTGTTCGAAACGATCCATTTCTTTGGGATACGGACCGCGAATTCGAAGCGATGGAAGAGGCACATGACAATGAACCCGAGCCGTTGGTGGACGTGGTATAAGAAAATATTGATGAAGAACGACTAGAGTTTGTTCTAAGCATCATGTCTTCTGCATCTAATAATAATTTTTCTCTGCCTGACTTGGAAATTTTCTCGCTTAAATTACTATTGGATCCAAATGAGTTTATACGATATTTTTTGCTTCCTATCTTCTTTGCCTGCATGTCAACAATATTATATTTAAGAAACAATTAATGGAAATAACTTGTGTCAAAAAATTATGCAGGCTGGAAAATGGAAACAAGCATGAAGACACTGATCGATCGATCATCGACAGTTACCCACCATAAAAAATAAAAATAAAAAAACGATCAAATTATTTTCTACATAAAATAAAAGAAAGTTGTTTTAATATAGGTATAGGTAATTAGAGAGATCAGAAGAAATTAATACTTACGATTCTCAACTACTAATACAAACCATAAAGCACCATTAAATTGTTCAAAATGTTCGGGAATTGGTCATTTTTTTGAAAAACAAAAACCGAACGCGAATAGACTCAAGATCATATAACTTATATTTTGAAATCAATCAATTAAATTAGCGCAACAAATAATAAAAAAAAAAATACAGGAGAACAAAGGCACGTTAATTAATTAATTAATAGCTTCACATAAAACGGTAAAATAAAATTATTCACCAACCAGTAAAATATCAAACAGCACGGCTTTCAATACTCGTGAAAAACGCCGTCTAGACTTCTCCTTCCTGTCAATACCGACGCCCCGGAAATTTCCTCATCAGGCAGAGACGTCAAAATCTCCGTCCTCTCCTTGCCCCCTCCACCTAAGGCCATGTACGTCGGAACCGGGTCGCCGGAACCATCGGAAGTTTTAAATTTGATTGGACCTTCGACGGTGGGGACGGGCCGGAAACACATAAGCAACCTGTTCCTCCCTCTGTTCTTCATCGAATCCAATAGATAGAATAGCCTGCGGGTTGAGTAGAGATAGAAACAGAGGGGGGAAGTTGGGCTTGAAAATGGTGGCGTGTATTTAGGTGGGGGGGAGGATCCTGTTCTGAGAATTCAAGGGAACGTGTTTCTACATTCTGATTGCTTTTGAAGTCAATAGGCCGGTTTCGCCGCTCTTACTCTATAGGAGGAGGAGGAGGAGGAGGAGGAGGACTATAAATGTAAGGTAGTAATTAATTTCGGTAATTGTTACTGACATTTTTATTAGATTGTTAAAAAAAATTCTCACACAAGAAAAGTTTTGTGAAATTATTAAAAATTATAAGTACTACTAGTATTCACTTATTTCTATAGATACGATTTGGAATTTTCGAGTTAATTAAAGATGATTTTGTCCAGAATCATTTCACTTACCTAATCTCTAGTATTATATTTTTAGACAATTCGGCGACATGGCATGCATCTTCCTATCCAATACTCCTAGTATAATTTATGTACAACTCCAAAACAATTCAATTGTAAGTTCTATTTTTAGATTATTATTATTATTATTATTATTATTATATGACATTAAATATATATATATATATATCAAATTATAACTATATTTATTAAATTTAAACATGCATTATTATTATATAATTTATATTTAAAAATTATAAATTGATGTTCAAATTACCCTTGTAATAACCAACTAAATTAATTTAAATAAGATATGCTCTTGACTATATATATATATATATATATATATATATATATATATATAAAAGACGGATTCTTAAAAGTGAAAAATATTAATACTATTAAAATCAAAGAATAAAATAGTGGAATAGGTAGTACCATCCTCCTCTCGTTCAACTTCCACTATTAGTTTGTTCATCATTTGAGTAACCAATTAAAATTTGGGTTAATTACATATATTAGTATATTTTTAAAAATAATTACAATAATAATACATCTTAAAAATAATTATAAAAATATTATATTTTATCATTTTTATTTATAATACTAATACAATTAAAAGTCCTTAATTTAATGGATTAATATTAATGGGCTGACATGACAAATTAGTCTTTATCCTATAATTGAGTTGGTTTTTTTTGAATCGCGTAATAATAGCTGTCTATCATTTGTATGGAACTCTTTCAGTTAGAAACCCTTTTTTGCATGATGAAACCATTTTTTTCTCTCTCCTGTTCGTGTAAGAGAACCTTGGTATGAAGTTACCTTGGTAATGGCACTGACCAAGAATAAATTGGGTGGTCAAGCATGGGACATCTTCAGAAAAATGGAAGAATCAGAGGTCAGCCCTAACTCCCACACAATAATTTTTATTCCTGCATCCTGTGGAGATGAAACCTTTCTGACCATTGGCAGGTCCATACATGGCTATGCGATAAAACATGGTATAGAAAAAGACCCATCATTGAACATTGCATTCACGGAGATGTACATAAAGCTGCGGTGATGAAATAATGACTTCAAAATTATTTGAGAGATGTCATGATAAAGATCTCGATCTCGTGGAATTCTTTGATTTCCGGTTTTATTAAAAGCAATGAAGCAAACAAGGCTCTGTTGCTTTTAAACCGCATAATCTCGAGAAATTGAGCCCAATTCGATCCACAATCATAAATGTTCTCTCATCTTGCACCAATTTAGCCAATCTTCCTCAAGGTCGATCTTTACATGCCGGAAGATATTTTCAACCCAAAAAATTTTAAAGGTGTGTTAATTTAAATTTTGTTATTATTCTTATCATATAAGCTTGTTTGATTCTTCGCATTATATTTTAGTTCTTTATTAGCTTGTGATTCGGATACCATTTTGTTACCTTGATTTGATATTTTGGTTACTTTTTTTATGTTGTTATGGTTACCATGTATTTCTTAGTATACATGGTTGATTAAACTGATTTTGGTGTACATGTTGTTTATATATTGGTTACCATTAAAACATATTTTGGTTCTTATCATATAAATATTTGGTTACTTCTTTAGTATGTTTTTTAGTTCTTGTTAGTTTCGATTTGGATTCCATCTTTGTTTTCTTGAGTTGGAATTTTGGTTCTTTGCTTTTTTGTTGTTACGGTTACCATGTATTTGCTTAGTATATATGGGTTGACTAAGCTGTGTTTTGGTCTATATGTTGTTTTATGTATTGGTTACAATTAATATATGTTTTGGTTACTAACATATAACTGTTTGGTTACTTCATTAGTATATTTTTTATTACTGTTGGCTTATGATTTGGATACCATTTTTTTTTCTCAATTGGGATTTTGGTTACTTTTATATGTTGTTTTGGTTCCAATGTATTTGCTTAGTATACATTGATTGACTAAACTGAGTTTGGTATACATGTTGTTTATGTGTTGGTTACCATTAAAACATGGTTTGGTTACTATCATATAACTGTTTGATTACTTCTTTAGTATATTTTTTGGTATACATGTTTTTGTTTTGGTGACCTTTAAATTATGTTTTGGTTAACATTATAAAATGGTATGTACTACATGTTTATATTTTGGTTACCATTAGATTATTTAATATAACTTTTTGGTTACTGCTTTATTAGGGTATGGTTAATGTTATATTATGATATGATAACTATTATTGTGCAGTCAATGTGGGATGTTGGTTATTTGTTATAGTCTATTTTTGCTACTGTGTAATTGTTATATTATGTTTTAGTTAGTATGCTCTTATGTGTTGGTCACTATGTAACTGTTTATGTTAAAAATATTGTTTATTTCTGGTTACTAATGACTGTGTAAATCTGATTTTGTTTATTTGCAGTTATGGGATCTTTACTATGAGGAATGCAATAGAAAATTCATTAGAAAAGTTATATATTGGTGTGACATGGAAGTCCCCAGCATTATTACCAAGAAATTGAACCCAAGTCAGTTGGAGAAGTTTAAGGCATCATTAGTTTGTGGATGTATTATTTTTGTAAATAATAAACCCAAGTCATAATAAACCATGTATTTGCTTAGTATACATTGATGTATTATTTTTGTAAATTCCTTCAAATATCTTCTACAAGGGTTATGCTCTTCTAGAAAATTCATTGGAAAAGTTCTGGTTAAATGTACATGTGAGAGTATACATGAGTTGCCTAAACTTGGTTGAATATGCAGGTTGTTTCTGTTTTGGTTACCATTAAAACATGTTCTGGTTACTTTCATATAACTATTTGGTTACTTCTTTATTATGTTTTGAATTCTTTGTTACTTATGGTTTAGCTTCTTATTATTGTGTCCTCAATGTGGGATTTCGGATACTTTTATTTTTTATTACGGTTAATATGTAATTGTTTAGTATACATGGATTGCCTAAAGCTGGGTTTCATTACATGATGTTTACATTTTGGTTACCATTAAAACATGTTCAGTTCTTATCATATAATTATGTAGTTCTTATTTTATTATGTTATATTATAGTTCTTTGTTATTAGTAACTTGAGATAATTTACAAGCTTGTATCGGGACAAACATCAATTGTTAATTGTACATGTGTGAGTGTCTTATTTATCTACAAGCTTGTTAGTAATCGAATAATTATCATAGATATAATACAAGCATTAGTAACGAGATAATTATAAGCAGATCAAGACCTGTTATAAAGTGTTAAATGTATATTTTTTATTTATACCATGTCATCATGATAGAATAAGAAACTCCAATTAAGAGTTCTCATTTATATATATGATGGTCACTTATAGATCTCATATTAAAATAAAAATAGTTTAAGAGTGCGATTGGTAACCAAACCTGCATATAAGGGTAACCATTTTAGTTTTTGTTAGTAACCAAATAATTAAAAACTTATATCAGAAAAATTATCAAGTGCTTAATGTACATGTGAGGTTCCCATTTATCTAGCTAATGGATACTTTTAAATTATGTAGTTATAAAAGTTATTTGAAAATGGTCCATGCCAGTTGGTATCTAAATATGAATATAGAGGTAACCATTTTATTTTAGATAGGTAACCAAATTTACATAAAAATATTTCAGAACAGTTATCAATTGTTTAATGTATATGTTTACTTTATATTGATAACTCATGATGGAATCAAAAATTAAAATATTAATCAACATCAATTTTGGTTACTGTACACCATCAAAAATGTTACCAACCATGTGGTTAATGGTTACTAACAGTAAATAATTATATATTCCTGTAAATAATTAAATTCATTGTATTGGTTACTATCAGTCTCCATTATCTAACAACTGAATAAACATTGTAAAGTAGCCAAAACAATATTAGACAGTAACCAAATTACATAATCTTAGTAACCAGAATATAAATCACATTTTTATATGCAATTTTGAAGGCCTAAATGATGAAATTTGACCAAAAACCCATCGTTTCAAAAGAAAGTTGGTGACTTTTGATCGTTGACCCGTTTTCAATGAAATTAGGCTCCGAAAATGCCAAAATTCGACACTTCAAACTTGACAAAAACTACCAAATTCTCATTGGATCAAATTTTTACGTAAACTGACACGTCTGCTCTTCAACCGCATCAGTTTGTTACCACCTAAAGACTAACAGTTGTATGAAGTTAAGCAATGTAGTCGATAAGTAATCATCAATATAAAACAAACCAGTATAAAACACACTAATATTATCTGAAGAATCATAACAACATTTTACAAGAACCAAATTTAGATTAGACAGTAACCAACATATATCTATTTAGTAACGAGAACATAAACACATTTTCATTGTATTTTTGGTAAAAAACAACCGATTATAATGTGTTTTTACCAACTAAAGACTAACAGTTGTATGAATGTAATCAATGTAGCTAATAAGTAACCGTGAATATAAAAAACATCAGTACAAGTGTACATTAATATAATTCAGCAACCAAATAAACATTATACAACAACCAATTAAATAGTATACAACAACCAATATATATAATCAGATTAACAGTTGTACGAAGGTAAACAATGTAGTCAATAAGTAACCACCAATATAAAAGAAACAATTATAAAATACAATAACATTATACAGTAACCAAATAAACACCTTACAATATCTAAATACATATTATACAGTAACCAAGATATATGTAATTAATAGCTAAGATTATAAAAAATATTTTTGCATTCATTTTACAAACAAAACAATCAGTAACCATCAATATAAAAAAAATAGTATAAAACACAGTAATATTATGCAGTAACCATGGTAATATTACATAGTAACCAAGTCAGCATTATATAGTAACCAAATCCAGATTAGACAGTAACCAACATATATTTACTTAGTATCCATAACATAAAACATATTTTTTCATGCATTTTACAGCAAAAAACAAACAATATAAAAAAATATTAATATAAAAAATATCAATATGTACTTAAAGATCCAACAGTTGCAGGAAGGTAACCAATGTATTTAATAAGTAACCATCAATATAAAAAATATCAGTAGACTATACATTTAAAGTATACAGCAACCAAATAAACATTATACAGTAACCAATTTATATGTACTTAGTAACCAGAATATAAAACATATTTTTACATGCATTTTGAAATCAAAACAATTAATTTTTACCAATTATGTGGTTAATGGTTACTAACAGTAAACAATTATATATTTTTGTAAATAATTAAATTTGTTGTATTGTTTACTGTCAGTCTCCATTGTCTGATAACTGAATAAACATTGTAAAGTAACCAAATCAATATTAGACAGTAACCAAATTACATAATCTTAGTAACCAGAAAATAAATCAATTTTTTACATGTAATTTTGATCGTTGACCCGTTTCCAATGAAATTAGGCTACGAAAATGCCAAAATTCGACACTCCAAACTTGACAGAAATTGTCAAATTGCAACTGGATCAAATCTTTCCATAAATTGTATAATACACAACAACATTGTCAATCAAATTTTAGATTATAAGCGATATTTCACTGATCAGTATATCAGATGAAGCAACCTTTTAGTATGTTTTTGGTTACTGTTTGTGACACCCCCAAAATAGGTATACATCACCCATTCTGAGTTGTCAATACATGGTACGAAACAACTACAACTTTATTATTACAACAAGAAGCGTGAGTTTAAATACAAATATTATCTTACAGACAATATCTATACCCAAATAAATCCTCATCACAATTATTTATACATTATTTTACAAAAATGGTGAGGACTACTAAACAACTCTCTCTATAACCATCATTCCATACCCAGACTGCGTCTTGCTACATTCTCGCCTCACGAGAAGAAAAATGGAACAAAAAGGAAAAGGGTGAGCTCAACTAGCCCAGTAAAGAACATTATGACTAAGATAATATAAAACAAATTATCGTTAGTCTTCAACAGAGAAAAATATGAGAGAATATAATAAACAACAAGTTTTAGATCAATATTCGCAGCGAAAAATAATAATTCATAGAAGAGTTACGTAGAGGATGAAATCTACTAATATCTATGAATTTAACAGTCCATCATCATTATTTTAACCTGTAACATCAATCAATATTCATCTTGAATCAAATATTCATCTTTGCACTACTGGATCAAAGATATTCATCGAGTTGGTCATGTTCATCTCAACACCTGTTCATCTTTGCACTACGGGCCAAAGATATTCATCATAAAATCGTTAATCTTTGCACTACAGGCCAAAGATATTCAATTATATCATCATTTAGGGTGAGGATGATGAAAAATATTTTAAAGAAAAGCGAATCCAGTGAAACAAAAGAATAAATATTAAGGATTCGTATTTCAGCTATTTCATGTCCAAAAATACTTCATAAATAATCATAGTGAAGTAAAATTAAAAAATGATCAAAACATGGATACAATCAAAACTAGTATCCAAATATTTTGGACGAAAATAAAAAAATTTAATTTTTTACGTGAATGAATAGTCAGTATTCGTGAATAGTGTCGATATCGTGAATAGTAACTCGCATAAAAAAATTCCAAATTTGATTAAAAGTTTGGATCAATACTTCGGCATAATGATATTGAAAGAATTAATATCATTTTTTTAAAAAAATAATATCCCTTACCTCACAAAGACAAGAGATTTAGTTAAACAAACAGGATATATATTTATGACTTGAATTTGCCAGTATAAGAACACTCAAAGTATTAAAATACTCACAAGAATACGCTCAATATATCGAGAGAAGAGAGAGAAAACTTCAGGTTTACGGTGTGATTTTCAATTTAACCTAAGCACCTATTTATAGGAAAATGCTTGAACACCAAAATGAAAATTTAATAAAATATTATTATTTATATTACAAATTTCTATGCCCACTTTTACCAACTGATTTGACCATCTAGCACATGTTAAAGATGCCCACAAACATTTGAAAAACGTTTTTGTTGATATAAATAATTAAAACTTCCAAAAAATCAATTATTTCGGAACTACGGAACTTCAATAATTCATAATAAATAGCCTTTTATCAGAAAATTCGAAACTCACGCCTTTTCCATAGAAAATTCCATTATCTACAACTTTGCAGAAGAAAGTTTTTCCAAATTCCAAACAAAAATTGACCGAAATCCATAAACGGACGATTTTACAGGCTATAATCAAATTTCAGTCAAGAAATGGGGTCCATAGACATGAAAAACATGTTTTAAATATTTTTGGTAATAAAATTACTCCTCCTCCTCATATACTCATATATCCCATATTCATTGTAAAGATATCACTGTTATTATATTTATAATAATATAATAATATATTTAAATGAATTATTTTATCAGAAAAAGATAAAATATTAATTTTCAACAATTGTCACATTAAAAATTTTCTCCATCTATATCCACATAAAATCAATATTTTTCTCATCATATAAATCAATAATTAATTATTCACGTAAATCAATAATTAATTATTCACAAATAATATTACAGAATCATAATATCGACAACTGAGCAGGTTCTGGGATAGAAGGAGCTTTCAATAAGGATTTCTCCTTCTTTGGCAATGCAATTAAGTGACCAAACCTCTCCTTGACATGAACTTTCTAGACATTGCCAATAATGTTATCCAATAATATTATTCAGGATAATATGAATTATTGCTCAGATAATGGAAAAAACATCGTGTAGTGACAATTATTGAAATAACGAGAAATATCAATGCAAAGAATTATTGAATTAATAAAATAAAATCTTTGAGCGATAATTAATGTAACAATTATTGAGTAATGCCTTCACGTAAGAATCAATAATTGGTGCAATACCAATGTCTTCTTGTGTTTTAACCACCGAGTATTTTTACAAAGATATTAGCAGAATAACTACGCCAGTTATTTTTAAACAACTTATATTTGTCGTTTTCTTCATCCAATCGCTTTTCAGTTATGGAGCCCACACACAAATTAAAATGTGGTCGTCGCATTCGAATATTCCCCGACGGTAAGAATATTCCACGACCAAACGAATATTTTATAACACTTGCTTATTTGAAATATTTGCGTATTTTACCCATAACTATCCACATTAATCAAATCAACCCTTACTATTTCAAAATAATAAATAGAAAAAATTTAACTTCATTAATAATAAGTTGGGGTCTTACACTGTTAGCTTGTGGTCTGTAAAGTAACCAACTCAATGTCAGACAGTAACCAAACTACATAATGTTAGTAACGTAACATGAGCTGGGGTAATATTATGTAGTAACCATTACAATTTTACATAAAGAATCAAGTCAAAGATTATATACTAACCAAATCCAAATTAGACAGTAACCAACAGTTGCAGGAAGGTAACCAATGTATTTAATAAGTAATCATTAATATAAAAAATGTCAGTAGAATAAACTTTAAAATTATAAAGCAAGCAAATAAATATTATACAACAACCAAATCAATAATAAACAGTAACCAAAACAATATTAGACAGTAACCAATTTATATGTATTTAGTAACCAGAGTATAAAACATATTTTCAAATGCATTTTGCATTCAAAACATTCATTATTATCAGTTCAGTTGCAGTAAGTTTCTGGTTACAGATTTTGAAGTTGCTATCAATCTTTTATGTTCTTCTCTGATCTCAGAGTTGCGTCGCAACAAGAGATTTCATCTTCTCTGGTAGATACGTCGTTGATCTGATCTCTCCCATCTCAGAGTTGCTGTCGATCTTTTATGTTTTGTTCAGTTGCTTGAATTTTGGTGCGGTTATTTGGAAGTATGAAAGTCGGTAACTGACTTGTAGGGAGATAATGATCCGTAATTTTAGCAACGTAATATTATGTTGCGTTATTTTTGTAATTATATTGTGTATGTTTTATTTTTATAAATACTTTTTAATTGTTGTATATTAGTGTTAAGGACCCTTAAAATTTATGCTAAAAAGTAGTAGTATTAATTTCGTGGAATAAGTTTCATTTTTAGTATCTTTAAAATATTTGTTACTTAGAAAACTCTTTTAACTAGTGTTTATTTTAAATAAAATAAAAAGACTTTCTATTTAGATAATCATCGAAAATCGTTTTATTTAATGAAAAGTAATTCTACTGCAATATTTTTTTGGTAACTATTTTATGGTAATGTTGAATGGAAAAAAAATGTAATGTTGTTTGTACTACCTCATCCGTTAAAATCTTTTTATTTTTTTAGTTATTTATTTTTTTATTTTCTTTATGAGTATATCAATATTTGTCAATTATTAAATGTAAAATATTATGTATAAGTATAACTTAATTTTAACTTTCTTCTTTCTTTTATTTTTTTTCTCGAACTTTTCAAGTTGGAGGCATTTTCAAAATAAATGAGATGACTTATTTTTTTAAAAAAGAAATGACAAATAAAACTAAAAGAAATAAAAAATATAAAATCATTAATTATCGTATTACGACTAGACTTGGTAAGTTTTAAGGATTTAACATTTCAATTGGAACGGAAATAAATTAGGAGTACTACAGTCTACACATATGGGAAAAAATGTTGAATGACATTTTTGTCGTTTTAAGTTGTCATTCATTTTAAAATTATTCTTAAAATTTATTTTTTGTAGTTAGGTTCTTAAAATGACATTTATTTAGTATTCTCGTTCCTTCTATTCGATTTGACCACAATCCGATCCATTTTGACAAAATTTTGACCCAACCCGACCAGTTTGACCCAACTCAAATATTTAATATTTTAAAATAAAATAAAATTTTCAATAATTTAAAATAATATTTAAATTCAATATTTTAAAATAAAAATTATTTTTATTATTTTAAAGTAAAATAATTATTTAAAAAAAAAGTAGTTTTAATATTTTAAAAGAAAATATTGTTTTCAATTTTTTTAAAAATAATAATTATATTTAATATTTTAAAATAATTTTTTTATAAATAATTTTAAAATAATTACTATTTTTATTATTTTAAAATAATTATTATTTTTAATATTTTAAATAATAATAATTTTATATTTTAAAATAAAATATTAATTACTTGTTATATTTAAAATAAAATATTGTTTTTAAAAAGTTATAAAAACAATTATTATTTTAAGGGAAAATATTAGAAATTTTATTTTTTAGAAATGAGTAAAGTTTCAATTCAAAAAAATTAAATAAGAAAATAAAACTTTATTTTAAAAATTTAGATTTTTTTTCATTTTTATGTAAAAATTTATTTTCAGAAAAAAAGTTAATATCTTTACCGTTATTATATGTATTCTTAATATAAGAATTTTTAAAATAAAAATAAAAAAAACAGTAAAAGATAAATAAAAATTGATTCATTTTTTTTGAAAATAATGTTGAAAAGTTTTAAAATATTAATAATTTTCCGGAAAAAAATTTGGAAATTTTTTCATTTTTTTGAAAATGAGTAAAGTTTTATAAAATATATATTTTATAAAATAAAACATTATTTTCACAAAAACAAAAATATTTTTTTTAAAAGATGTAAATTTTAATAAAAATAATTAAGATTTAAAAATTTTAACTTTAAAGTATTGTATATGTATATAAAAAAAAAGAAAGAAAGAAAGAAAGAAATAAAATTTGAATTGGAAATTTTAATACATATACAATACTTTGAATTGGAAATTTTAATAAATGACCCATTTTGAATGAAATTTTACTCATTTTTGAAAAAATAAAAGTTTATAATATTTTTTCCTTAAAATAATAATATTAAATTAAATTATTATTTAAAATATTAATTATAATATTTTATAATATTAAATTAAATTATTATTTAAAATGTTTTTAAAATAATATTTTTTTAAAATATTAAAAATAATAATGATTTTAAAAACTATTTTAGTTGTAAATATTAAATATAATTATTATTTGAAAAATAATATTTTTAAAAATAATAAAATAACTATTTTTAAAATAATTATTTTATTTTAAAATATTAAAAATTGAGATTAAGTTAAACTGCTTGAGTCGAAATGAGCCGGGTTGAGGTGAAATCGAATAGGGGGAACACAATATCACTTAAGACTTGACTCATAAAAAATGATTTTGAAAGTAATTGACAACTTGAAAGAACAACCCAGGAAAAAAAGGTGTTATTTGAAACTGTAACGCTCTATTTGCTTTGGCGCATCGTAGTGTAAAAAGCATAGGGGAAAGAATATATAAAGCTTAGGGCAAAGAATATATACTACTTACTACTACTTACTACTTAGTACTTATATACGTACACTTATATATATTCCTATCCTCCTCTCCCTATTTTTCCACTATAAACTCTCTTAAAACCCCTCATCGGTTCGTAGACAACTATCATGGAGCTTCTCCGATCAAACCTTTCACGGGTTCGAATTCCAGAGCCCACATGTCGTATCTACAAACAAGAATGTTGCATTACCTTTGATACTCCGGTATTTTTTTTTCTTTCTTCCGCTCTAATTATCATCCGCTCGATTGTTTATATACTGTTTAAACTCATATACGTTTAAGTGCAACTGTTTTAGCTCGAATTACAAACATTAAATTGTTATATATAGAATGGCAATTATAATCACTTAGGTTTTGATCTGGTATTGCTGCGCTTTTGTCTTCCGCATTATTTAAGACCAATATTTAGGGTTTGTGATTACCAAATTGGAGTATTTTTTTCATCTTTCTCCGACTTAGTTTTATATTTAAATACGTCCTGTTTTGTATTTCTGTATGGACATATGTATTTAAATAATAAATTTTAGCTTTAGCTTTGCTTTGAGATTGACATATTAGTCATGGAAATTACAATAGCTTATAGAATTTGTAAAATAATTTTTTTTTATGGTGATCAAAATATATGCAAAGCCAAATAAAAGCTTTTTTAGGCAACATGTTGCACTATGTTCATAAATTCTGATGGTGTAAATGTGCTGTGGTGTTTCCAGAAATCTGAAGGTGGGTTGTTTGTTGACATGAACTCATTCCTTGCCTTTGGAAAGGATTGTGTTGCTTGGAACTTCGTGAAGACTGGAAACCCAGTCTATCTACATATAAAGCAGACAAAGAAGCCAGTTCCTGAAGATAGACCTCTGAAGAAACCAACTCTCTTGGCGATAGGTACCTGAGTTACTATGCTATATGCTTCTTTTTATAATTTTTTGTATTAGTTTCAAAGCTATCAGTTTTACACTGTTTTGGAGAGAGAAGAGGAGGAATGAGTATGTTAGCCCCTGATCTTTTTTGTCAATTCTGTGGAGAAAAGAAGAAGGGATATAAAATTCCATCGTCCATTTTGTTCAGGAACTTATAATAAAGAAAATCAATGGAAATGAAGTTTAAAGTCTTACTTTGTGTATAGGAAGGGTAAAAATAACACTGCTGCTTATATCAACTAGGACTTAAAGGGGTATTATATTTTTATAACCATGTATTCCCTTACCTGGAAGGTTAAGAGAAGTTGGGCTAGGGGATCATCCATCCCCTCAGTTATTCCTTTTATGTTTTGGCATTGATTTGTTTTTTTTAGTGTTCATTTGATCAATTTCAAATTTCATTACATATTTAATATTTTCCATTATTTAATTTTCCTGTTAAGAGCACTTTAGTTTTATTCTCCTTGTCATGTACATCCTCCTACTTTATTTTGCAGTAATTCCACTACTGGTATGTCTAACATTGTAAAGTTTAGCATAGACTATAGACTTATTTACTAATATATAATGTGTATGTAGTACAAGTGGTATTCACTTATTGACACACACACACACACACACACATATATATATATATATGCATATATATAGCTGCGCCTTGGAACTTTAAGCTAGATATCACTTATTTTAAGTTAGAGCTGTTGGTAATTTCAAAATCTTCATAGTGGCTCAACACTGAACTCATTAGAAATGTGTTGATTTGTATAGACACAGGTTTCACATGGTTTCTTTGTAGGTGCTGATGGAGGATTTGACAACCATGAAGCTGAATATGAAGAAACTTACCATATAGTCATTTTGCCAGATTATGCAACTCTACCTTTTCCTTCAGTGGAGTTGCCTGAGAAGGTCTATTGTCTTTCTCTTGAAGTATTAAATTATTAGAAGAGGATTATCAAATTAAAGAATTAGGAGGGAACAGATCTAAGCTACATACTTCATCTGATTATACGTGTGAAAAATTATATTAAAAATACAGGTAAGATTGGCAGTTGATGCTATTCTGTTGGCTGAGGGTGCTGAGCGGAAAGAGCAGGTCGCATCATGGACAGCTGATACAAAGCAAATTAGTGAACATGCATTGAATCTTCCACAAATCGGCAATGGTGTTATTGTCCCTCCATCTGGTTGGAAATGTGCCAAGTGTGACAAGACTGAAAATCTTTGGTTAAATTTAACTGATGGAATGATCCTCTGCGGTAGGAGAAATTGGGATGGAAGTGGTGGTAACAACCATGCTATTGAACATTTTAATGAAACTGGTTATCCTCTTGCTGTAAAACTTGGGACTATAACCGCTGATCTGGAGGGAGCAGGTATTACCACCTTGCTTCTGTTAGAGGTGACATTGATCATTAATACTGCTGCTCACTGTAGTTTTGAATTTTTCCTTTTGGTGTGTGCTTGTGTGTGTATGCTTTGCTGTTTTGCAGCATTCAAAGATTTGCAAGATCCTTTTGCTTCTAAATGTATCAGCAGAAATCTGTGAATTATTCAGAATAATATACTTGAAATTGCTTCATACCAACTTTTCATGTGAAAGTGAGTGCTGGTCTAACACAAGCATTTAATGACTTCTAGATGTCGTAGGCATTGGCTATTTTTACCGAACCATATTGTTGGAATTTTAGAACTGCATTACGATTCTCTATGTATTATGTAGCCTCTTATGGTAATTGATCAAATGTGCATTTGATTTATGTAATTTTAACTTGATTCAAATATAATTATGAATAACACATTTTGGCAGCTCAGATGTTTTCTCTTATCCGGAGGATGAAAGTGTTATGGACCCACTTTTAGCACAGCATTTGGCATTCTTTGGTATTGATTTTTCATCCTTGCAAAAGGTAAGTCACGTTTTGCGATTTGAATATTAATTTATGTAACTTTTCTTGGTAATGCTTCTTATGCACTTGATGTGTGCAAGAAATATTCTCTTTGTTATATTTGTCTCTCTTATTTGTTCTTAGCTTACTCCAAGAGTTAGGTAGTATCTTGTGACACATGATATGGTACAAAAGAACATTTTGTTATGCAAAAATTTTGAGCTCTAATATTTATTGCTGTAATCACCCCCTTCCTTTCAATCTGTCTATCTGTCCTCATTTGCTGGTAAATGCAGCAAAAGGAAAGGGTAACTAATGTTCTCATTATTTGTATATTGAGGCGGCCTCCTTTTGGTGTAATGGTGTATAATACGACTAAGCATTACCTATCAAAGAAAAAGGAATGGGAAAAGGTGAAAAAATTAATATATACAGAGTACGCACGCACTACTTACCTTTGGCATTGTCAGCCCTAGATATGCAAATCACAGTGGTGAACTCATGCCTCTGTTTATCTTGAGTATAAATACAATCAATCATTGCCTAATAATATAGTTACCGCTACTAGCATGTTATATTGTTCTGCCCTTGGGATTCTAAATTTATCAGTTTATATCTAGATATTTTGATATAGTTCTTTCAAACATTATTTGTTTGCTTTAAAGTTGATCTGATTTTTTTTCTATTTAAATTATGAAGACCGAAATGACTACTGCTGAGAGGGAACTGGATCAAAACACCAACTTTGACTGGAACCGTATTCAAGAAAGTGGACAGGATGTTGAACCATTGTTTGGACCAGGTTACACAGGACTTATCAATCTTGGCAATAGGTAATACTGGTCCTTAAAGTAGAGTTTCTAGGTTAACAATACTATATATTCTTTTCCCTTCTTTCATTTGATTCCTGGTTTTGTTTCCTTACAGTTGTTACCTGGCTGCTACAATGCAAATTGTGTTCTCAACCCGTTTCTTCTGTTCACGGTCAGTAATCTCATTGATGAATATGAAAAAATCACCTAATTTCAACAAGGAAAGTAATTGACATAATTATTGTCTGTTTCGTATCTTACGTTGACCTTTTGGTGTTTATTGTATAGATACTACATGAACCAAAATTTGAAATTGGCTTTTGATACTGCTCCTTCCGATCCAACGATAGACCTGAATATGCAGTTGTAAGTAACTAATACTCCCTCCATCCCAGATAAAAGTACTTATTACTATTTTGGGTAGTCCCAGGTTAAATGTCCACTTTCCTTTAATAACCAAACTTTTACACAATTTTTCCTATTATACTATTAGCATTAAATATCTCATATTTTTCTTATTCTAATTCTCTCTCCATATTTAATAAATATAATTAGTTATGCGGTGAAAATATTTGAATTGAAAAGCTATAAAGTCACTCTCTCACCTACATTGGAAATGATTAATGACATATTATTATGGATAATTTTGTCATTTCATTCCTCTTCTTAATAGTTCATATGCGTGAAAAGTTTACCAGGACTTTTATCTTGGGACGGAGGGAGTACATTATTTGATTTTTTAGGTGATCGAGCTATTTAGATTGGATTTTGGCCCCATCTCACTGCTATCTTTATTATTTTTTGGTTTTGTTCCGCATAATTTCTTTGTTACTTTCCATAGCCATTAGCCACTCCATGTAGCAGTTGAAGTTGCGTGTTGAAGAACTCATCAATACTATTTTTCTTGTAAAAATATTTGATTGATATTGTAAAGAATAATAGTGGAAAGGTATCTATCACTAATGTATAACATTCGAAATTGTACCGATACATGCTTAGTGTATTCATTTTAGTGTTAGTTATAGTTTTAGATGGTTTGAGAGTAACATTTCAATGTTCTTTACTTATATGGGACCTTGTAGTTGATGCTATATCGGTTATTATATTATAATAGGTTTGTAAATAATGACAAAATATTCTAAGAGCTGTTATTATTATCACTGTCGTGGTACTGTTTAGTTAGCACCATATTTTGTTGTTGCTGGCAATTACTAATTATTTATGGGGATGACATGTGAAGCTTTGCAGAAGGTGTACAAGGGAAACAACATTTTTCTTGTGTGGTTCAAGCTTCCAATGTCACCATAATTTATCTCTGTCATATGGAGTGTGTCATTGACAAGAACTGAACTGTGGTGTACTGCATATTTTAGAATGTGCTAAGTTGGGAAATCTTATATAAATGATATTTTGGTCGTTATTTTGGTGGTTTTATTAGTGAGTGCTTTTTCAAGAAGGAGACTTGTAATAAAATCGATTATTTATCCACTTTTATCCATTTATTTGTGATAGTTTTATTTTGGAAGTTGATATTCAAAGGCTAAATCAAGGGTGTTTTATCTATGCTAAGCTCTTGATTTGGTCTATGCCTTCCCCTTCCTTTCTCCATAAAAGAAAAACTCACAATCAGAAAAATTTGTTTGAAACTTGTATAATGTTCTTAAAATGATAATTTTCCATTTTTGGAACTGGATTCAAATACATTATGATTGGGTATTTACAATCGTAGGCAACTAAATGTTTGTTCAAGCAGAATTGGTCATGCATAATGTATTCAATTTTAATGAACTTGGACCATCCTATCTCAACTATAAAAGTTACAGTTGAGTTGAGTATGAAAATTATTGCGTCGTCATGAATACATTTTTTTGTCACTATTTTACTCTGTCATCGTATTACATGTTTTTGTCCATATTCTACTCCTTATCTTTGATAAAATGATAAAATGTTTTGCCATTCAAAAACACTAGCACATTTTATGATGTGTATTTTCTCTCTAAGTTGACATGATAAGATCACTATAAACTTTACCTTGAGGGTACCATCTTTAATAATAAGTATTACAACTTATAGGGAACGGGTGGTATCTTCTTTCTTGCTAAACAGGAAGATAGCTCGTCTCCTTACTGAAAATTGTGCCTTTGTAGCATAAAACGCAGTGCTTTTGTCTACTTTTTCCAATGATGAAATAAGTGTTCAAGTGTTCTAATGGTCATTTATTGAGGTTGCTTGTGTTGTACATGGACAAAGTGATGTTTTAACAGTGGAATCCTTTGTTCTTCCATCACTTACTTTTCAAATATTCACAAAAATTTGGTGGCTTATGAAGGACTAGTACATGAGGGATGGTGGAAGTTGTTTGATACTATAGTGTAGTTCAGATTGAGTGAGAAGCTTTGTAACATATTTATTTTGTATTGCAGAACGAAGCTAGCTCATGGTTTGCTTTCTGGAAAATATTCAGTTCCAATTCTGGAGGTATGTCATGTTCGATATCTCTCCGCTTTATGCATTTATGTGTTCAGATGGAATACTATAATCATTTGACACACAGAAAGATGGTACTGTGAATGCTGCAAACTCTACTCCAATTGCTGTAAGCTCCGTGACTCTACATTTTGCCTACTTGCTCGGTCTCTTTTGCTATTCAACTTTCTAGATCCATTCCAAGTAATCTACTGATTGTTGTTTAAAATCCTGATATGAGTTATTCATTAGTTTCTGAGTTTGTGTTATTCAGAATTTTGCAGCCTTGATCTGAATATAAGAACTTGATATTTGTTTTATGTGGAATACACTTGTCATTTATCCTATATGGGGTTGTCTTAATTTGGTCATTAGTTAGTTTCATTTTAGTTGTTACATTGCAGTTTCACATTTTATTTTAATTATTTTTTTCCTTCTTGCTGCTGCCTATTCTTCCAGAAGCAGGAGGGTATTCCTCCACGAATGTTTAAGGCAGTGATTGCTGCCAGTCACCCTGAATTTTCTACTATGAGACAACAGGTATGCCTCACATTTTACTGTTACTTTTTCTTTTAGTTTAAATTAGTTTTAAAATCTTCTTTTGACAATTAAGCTTACTGAGTCGAGGCATTTCAAATTATCCAAAGAGCCGTTAGTCAAATTGTATAAATATTTTGTTCTTTACTTTGTGGATTGTCAGTTGCTTGAGCATTCAGTTTACTGGTAGTCTGTGGTTGATATTTGTTATTTAAATTAAACATTTCTCAAGTTTTATGAGGTCTAAACATAACCAAATCACAGTGATTCTGATGTTATACAGCCTTCTTATAAGTAATGAGGATGGATCACTGAAAAATCTAGTTTCCTTAATAGACTCGTAATATTTTGGCAAGAAATTTGGTGCTTGTGGTTTTGGTGATTTTGGTGCTTGTTGCTGCCTGCTTAGGGCTTACTGAATTGTGGGCCCCACTCTGGTATTTCCTATCAGATTGGCAGTAACAGATAGAAATAGGACTTGGTTGGTCTTACCGTGTTTGTTTTTGTTTTTCCTAAAAGGTGTGACGTTAGTGTAAAATAAAGGGCATAATGATAATATCTTTAAAAATCCTTTAATCCCTTTATTTTTGCTTTCTTGTTCTACCAAAGATGAAGCATGTAAGAGCCTGTCGACTTTGTCCTTCCCCTATGAATATCTCGTGCTTCTCATCCCCTCCAAATTTTCCTTTCTTAACAAGTCCTATGAAATAAGTTGTTGTCAAGTTCTTAATTATATATATCATTTATTTATGTCTTTTTGTTGAGATATTTGTTGTATAGATAATTGACGCAACCATATCTCTAGGATGCCTTAGAGTACTTCCTACATTTCCTTGACCAAGTTGAACGAGTTAATGGTGGCAACCCTCAATTGGATCCTTCAAGGTGTTTCAAATTCGGTATTGAAGAGAGACTTTTATGTCCTTCTGGGAAGGTGGCTTACAATAGCAGACACGACTATATTCTTTCTCTCAATATTCCACTAGATAAAGCCATCAACAGAAGTAAATTTCCTGTTTCCCCTCTGCTCAATGTTTTGATTTATTTATCATAACCTCTAATGTTATAATTGATTGAAATTGTAGAGGAGGTAGAAGACTTTCACGTGTTGAAGACAACTAGGGGTATAGAAGGAAAGGAAGTGTGAGTTCAAAACCTTTGTTTTCATGTTTCTGATCAAGTTGATACTTCTCTTCTGAACTATTTCTAGCTCTAGCAGGTCTGCAGATGAAATTGTTCGCCCACGTGTTCGTTTAGAGGATTGTTTGCAGAATTTTTCAGCTGAAGAAGAAGTGCATGAATTTTACAGTACTGCCTTGAAGGCTAAGACAACTGCAGTGAAGTAAGCCTACTGATCTTTTCAATTTATTTTTCAGCCAATCTTGAATGACCTGGTGACCTTATTTTTAATAGTAGACTCTCTGACCACTATATTGTCCAATTATTCATGCATTTTGTTTTGCGACGTTTATGGGCTAGATCTGCTTGTATATTTCATTGGCTAACAAATTCATACTCCTCGAGTCATTTGGCGAGGAGTCAAAATAAACATAGTTTACCAGATCTTCAATTTTCATTCGAGAAAATTTAACCAAGGGGCTGACTAACAGGCAAGTGCTCCACTTTTATTAAAGAAAGTGAGAAAAAGGGTTTTTTTTTTGGGGGGTGGTGGTGGGGATGGAGTTAACATTATCACACTTTGCCAACTTCAAGGAGTACCACACGCAGTTATGTATGAAATTTCCGGTGCATGGCTCTTTAGGGGTGGCTTAAAGGTTTGCATGCCCTTGATTGGAAAACATAGTAATTTAAAAGTTTACCATGCAGTGTGTTGGAAAGGATGAACTCCATTAAAAAAAATAAAATATATATATATGACTAGAGCGTCTGGTTGTTCTTTCCTTTCTGGACTCTTATACATGCTTCGTTGTTTGTGTAGAACCGCAGGTCTGACTTCGTTTCCAGATTATTTGGTGTTGCATATGCGAAAATTTGTCATGGAGTCAGGCTGGGTACCAAAAAAGCTTGGTATTCTCATTGCCTTAAATTATTTTTTGCTATGAAATATAATCTGAACATTATGATGATTGATAATACCTGCTGCTCTTTTTGTTGGCTATATAGACGTCTATATAGATGTTCCTGAAACAATAGACATCAGTTACATGCGCAGTAAGGGTCTTCAACAGGGGGAAGAGCTGTTACCTGAAGCTGGTATGTTCTAATGTTTAGTCTTTAGATTCCTTGTAACAAATTGTGTTTACCAGAGCATGTTTCTAGTTGTGGGGATGGTGGGATTATCTCAGGAGGAGTAACTGTCGGAGTCCTGGAATTCAGAACATAATCTGGATGTAGGTTCTATTGTTTTTTTCAGCCATGAAACAAATATCTTTGGAGCTAGTTTCTAAGCGGATCATATTCTTTAGTAAATAACGCTAGTGAATTTCTTGTTCAGTAAAATTAATTTAAAACTCTGCATCTTCACACAAATTAGTGTTCGACTAATCATTTTAATGTTGATTCTCTTGTCATGGATTTCGCCGTATCTTTGCAGAAGTTTCTTGACCTATCTATTACAGTTTCATAAGATGAATCAAATTTATTAATGCTAAGAAGAATTTAAGGTCCTGGATACAAGAAAAAGAATTGTTTAGTATCATTGTTATCCTGCTAATCCTGATCTTGTCCAATGTTAAACAGACACAATCTAGGCAGAGAGCTTGAATGTCTAACAAAAAATTATCAGATGATTCTGAAAGAATTTGAATATCTCAGTTTTGATGTATTAGAAAATTATCATGGTGTGCAGTTGGTGGTGGTGAATCAGAACTGCAAAAGATTTTACCCAATGAAGATATAGTTTCCCAGCTTGTGGTAATGGGATTCAATCAGCTACATTGTCAGAAGGCCGCTATCAACACCTCAAATGTTGGAGTTGAAGAGGCCATGACCTGGTTACTTTCTCATATGGATGATCCAGGTTTTTTCTTAGTCGAGTACCACTTTGGCAAAAGTTGCTTTACACATTGAGTTTCCCAACTGAATTAGGCAGGATATTTTATGCTCACTTTTTTTCTCTGGCTAGATATTGATGCTCCAATTTCACAAGAGGCTCACACTGCAGAGGTTTTCTTTGATCAATCAAAAGTTGATACTTTAGTTTCCTTTGGATTTCAAGAAGAAATAGCTCGGAAGGCATTAAAAGCATCAGTAAGCTTCATATGTCCATTCTTACGTGTGTATATGAAGAAAGCATTTTAGGCCATTTATATAGTATGAGGTTATTAGCATGGTTGTCATGGTGATGACTAGGCGTCCTAGCGCTAGACAAGGACAAGGCCGCCTTGGACGCCGTGCTGCCAAGGATCACGCCTTGGTAGCTGGCCCAAGTCAAGTAATTAAGTCATTTTATACCCATGACTCATTATAATTCATGGACTGGCGTAATTTTATTACTTTTAGGCTTGTAATGTGTGTTGGATGTTGACTTAGTTGATTCTTTATTTCTACTTTATTTCTACGTACCGTTTGTTGACCTATTCTATTAGTTTTTAATGTCAAAGTGTTTTATTTTTTGAATTTTGATTGTGAAGTATTCATATAATTGTGTTTTTATTATATTCTATAGTGTTCTTTATTAAGTTTTGAATTTCAATGTATATAAAATTTTATTGTCTAATATATTTTTGAAGTAAAATAAATAATGTATAAATTGCATATTATTAATGACTTGTCGCCATACGGACGCTATGGCGGACACCTTATTGCCCTAGGCGTCTTGGCAGTCTACTACCGCTGCGTCTCGCCGTGGTGCCGTAACAACTATGGTTATTAAGATTTCATTTGACACTTTTGGTTTCCAAGAGTATTGGATTTTCTATCCTTATGTCTTATCTAATTCTTCACAGGGTGGTGATATTGAGAAAGCCACTGACTGGATATTTAGTAATGATTCTGCTGGATCATCAGACATGGATGCAACATCTAGCACTACAATTGTTAACAATGCACTGCCAGATGGAGGAGGAAGTTAGTATGCTTAACCTTCCTATTATTGTTGTTTTTGTGTGTGTGTAACTGCTGTGCTGTGGCATTTACAGTTACTAATTACTATGAATTTGAACAAATGCTGGAAAATGTTTCTTATGGAATATGTAGTAAGGGTGTCAGTCTTGTCATGCCTGGTGGATTTGTTTTGGGCATGACACTACACGTCTACATGAATAACACATAGGGGTCAACACAATTAACTTAAATGTATCAGGACCTTTGATCCTATCACAGACCTGCTTATTGAACATGATCACGTCATTAACCCATTTAATAAACGAGTGTGCAAACAACATTAACCCGTTTAATAGACGAGTGTGCAAACGACATGATCTGTGCGACCCATGAGTATTCTAATGCAACTTGATGTATTTACTAATAGCTAATTATTATAATAGAAAATATGTTGTGCAAAATTAATACATAAATCTTCTAAATTTATATTAAATACTAGTCAGTCTAGTATGACCTGAATATTTGATGAACATAGTAACAAAGTAAAAACCAAATTATATTGTTCTTTAGTCTAAAGTGTATAATAAATCATAAAATAAATATAATTAACACAACTCTTATTCTAAATTATTTCAAAAGTCAAATACTACTATTTTGAAGTATTCAAGCACAAAAAAGTATTAATAATTAAACAAATTTTAAATTGGTTAACTGGCGTCACAGAATGAACCCATCCCATTTATATTTGGCTTAAGCGGGTTTAGACTTCACACATTTAGGACTCGAATACGACAAGGAACAATCGAAATCTGACATACCCGTCCGTGTCCCAAATTGTCATTTATAATTGTAGCCTAAAAAAGGTGTTTAATACTTGTTGAGATAGTATTGGAGTTGATCATTACCCCGAGTCCCTCGGTAATGAAATTACTAAATATTAAGTTCTATTACTTTTTCTTACATAAATTCTTTTATTTGTCATTGCTCAGGGTACAGGCTTATTGGGCTAGTGAGCCACATTGGCACCTCTACCCACTGTGGCCACTATGTTGCACACATATACAAAGATGGGAGATGGGCAATTTTCAATGATGAAAAAGTTGGGGCTTCCAAAGACCCCCCAAAGGATATGGGGTACTTGTACTTTTTTGAGAGACTCACAGTTGAAAGACATGATATTTGCAAAGTTGAAAGTCCCTAGGAATTCAAGAGTTTGCAAAGAAGCAGCGAGTTTTTTCGTGGAATTGTACCGACCCTTTTCCCAAATTTTTCTGTAAAAGTCCTTGCACCATTGCCTTCTGTTATCTGGTGTGGTGGACTTTTTCCCATTGCTGTTTGGTTTATACCAGTTGCTTAGAGAACACTCTATTATCACATTCAAAAAAAACTATTTTCACATTCTTTTTGTTATTTTTAAAGCTGTGTGGGTGTGTGCATGAGCTCCTGTTTGAACAACTTTTGGGTAATAATGACTTGATAGGATGGTTCTAAGGAAAAAAAAACTAATTTAATAGTATCATATGAGTCATCATGATGTTATTTCTGCTCTGCTGATGGGATTAGTTTCCAGGGGTTACTTCCCATTGAGTGTAGATGAAAGGCTTTATAGGCTACACATCCTGTTTATGAGAGGTTTAAAATGTATGGATTATGGATTGTATTTTTGGAGGTCTAATTTATGATCTAATTTCAGGCTTTATAAATTAGTGATTTTAAAATTTGATTCATGAGGCGGTTTGTGTGATCTCAGAAGTTGGCGGGCTGGTTTAGGTGCGAAACAGGTTTGTCAACAATATTGTTAGGCAACTGTTGCAAGTTCCTAGTGCAATGAAAATAAATCATGCTTGTTGATTCGTTCATCATATTATAGCTTCTCTGTGACTTAAATATTGCTTCTTCGTGTGTTCAAGTTATCGACGAAATATGAAATCAAAGTTGGATTAACCATTGAGCGATTATAGTTCAAGATTTCAGCATGTAGCAATCTGAACCGTAAGAATGGGTCCCTAAGAAACACCAACAACAATAGTGAATCTTGCAGGGAGTTTACATAACTGGTCGTTAAGGGAAGGGAAAATAGGAGAAACTCAAATATGGAGAATGTAAAAATAAAACTGACAAATCTGAGAATGAACTCGAAAGTGGTTAGCATGAGGTTTATTTTTAAGTTGGTCGATTAGTAGATTACGTAGACTAAAGTTTTCTATCCTCATTTCTCTATTTCAATTCTGTGTAGTTTATAATGCAACATGAAATTCTATGCATCTGTGAAAACTGAGTGCTGTTACGTAGACTAAAGAACATCTGATAAGAGTCATGGATTACATCTGATGAGACTCAAATCAACTCAAATTTTCTGGCTACTTAGCTTACTACAACTACCAAGTTTAGAGAAGTAAATCAATATAGTGGAATAAATGAATCAGACGAGCTCTGAACCGGAGAGAATTCTTTCATAGTGTGATGGCGACGACGGTTTGGTCTGTTACCAAAGTCGAGCAGTTGGCGCAGCCATCGCCAAGTTTGTTCCTGAGCTTCAATAATGGGAATCGGCCAGCACTTGGCCAGGGCATCTATGAAACTGCAACGCCGAAGACCACCAAACGAAATATCTGGTTTTGGAGCCGTGGGATCAATCCATTCCAGCTTGAAATCAATCAGCGAATCATCATTTCCGGCCGGCGCCGGTTCCGGCACCTTCTCTATCTCTGCAATTGTGTCCCTATCCTCTTCTACTACAGGCTCTTTCCCACTTCTGTGGCCCTCCTGAATGGATTTATCCTCAGCGCCTTCTCCAGCCATCTGTGAACTTGAAGATTCACCGGTTGTAGCTCCCGGAGGCAATGTGCTCGACGCTTCACTGGTTGTTGCCTTCGGTGGCTGGCTTGTCCCTACGCCGGCACCGGTCGATGATTCGCCAGTCAGTGATCTCAACTTGGCTTCAAACAAGGTATCTATCCTCTCCATGGATTCAGAAAGATCCCCCTATTTGGAAGAAATGAATTTTTAAATTAATGTCAATTGATTTACTAAATTACAAAATAATTTGTTTTAGTAAATTTTTTTATTGAGTTTGTTGAGAATATTACTACGCTAAAAGATCCGCAAGATAAAATGACACTTCTGATTTCACTATATTTGGTTGGAAACAGCTTTGCCGATGCACAGAGAATTGCAGATGCTGCGAGAGTTGATGGCCTGAACTTTGTAAATACAATATCTGGATATATATATATATATATATATAAGTATAATTCATAAGATAAGAAATTAGATCTATAACTTAATTTGTTACGAACAAGAGGAAATTGAAAATGCATTATGAGGTATAAAGATTAATTAGTTATCAACCAGCTTGAGTCCAGATGACAATTTTACGAACAGGTCGTCTTGTGAGGTTCTGAGGCAGCGGCAAGAGACGAATGAAGTATCCGACGAAGCAGAGCGGAGTCAAGGATCTCATTCGCCACTCTAGTGAATTCAGTATTATGAGCTCCATTCTCATTACCCCTTTTCTCCCAAATTTCAGTCCTTGCTCGGACTGTAATTAAGTTCAAGAGATGAGAAAAACATGGTACGTACAGATTAATTAACCGGTGAATTGAATGAATGCCAACAGAGACATGGAAAATCTAAAATAATTTCAATTTTTACCAAAAATTTACAGATATCAAAGGATTTCAATCTCATCTTCCAAGAAATCGTGAGGCAACTGACCACAAACAAATTGATGTTCTCTTGTTTATTGAAAATCACCGTCTAGCAAAACGTTGAAAATTAAACTTCATTAGCGGGCCGAAGAAGAAGAAGAAAGAATTCGTAACGAATCCCTTCAACTTCTGAGAAACAAACATTTAGGAACTTGAGAAGACTATATGTAGAATTCTAAACCTCAAGAAACAAATAGAATTTTAAATAGCTGAGACTACAGAATTTTCAAGAATGTTTATGAATTTTACCGGTATTTCACTTTTTGAAAGGAAGCGATCCAAGTTGTTCATAGCAAAATAAGGCACGGAAGCATCAAAGTTCTTGCAATTTGATAGCTATAACGAAAGAAACACTTGCTCATATAATAAATCAAGAATCCAAAATCAATTAATGAATATTTCAAAGATAATGCATGAGATGTAATCTAATAACTTACAGTTTCGATGCAAGAGACGGCATATTCACGAATAACTCTGGCACTTTTGTTCTGCAAGTAATCTGGAGGAATTGTGAATGCTGATTCGATGCTGAAGAGTTTTTCAAATGCTTTCATTTGTTCCGGTGGCAGCAACTGATTCCGATTGTACGGAGCGTCTTCCATTCGGAGTATCTCTCTCTCTCTCTCTAATTAGTATTGAAGATTCAGAAAAATGAAAGTAATCTAGAATGTTGAACAACGAACGAATGAATGAGAGAGTAGGGAGTCTATTCTATTCTACACTTACATAGAGTTCTGAGAGTTTTATATGGAGTCTCTCAAAATATAGCTTATTTATATGGATGAGGCGCCAAAATATGGTTAACCGACCCTTTTGTTTTCAAATCTGAATGAGGCAACTCAGTTCAATTAACTCGTTTTTTGGATGAAAGGACAGGACACAAGATTCGATATAAAAAAGAACCGGTTCAGTTCGGTACAAAAAACCGGTATATATTAATTTGTCGGTCCGACGATTTTATGGTTCGGTTTTACCGAATCGGACTGGTATATACCGGTTTTCTAATTTTTTATTATTATTAATAATAATAAAATAATAATAATAATAATAATAAAATAATAATTATATTAATTTTTGATAAAAATTGGTACCGTAACCCAGAATCTGCTTGAATTCGATATACGGTCCATTCAGTATGCAACGTATCGATATTAAAATTTAGCCGATTTTGATACCGGTTCGGTTCGGTTTTTACCGAATGAACACCCCTAGCCACAAGGGGAAACCGACTAATAATTAACAAATATTATTCTAATTTTCTGATCTTTCAACTAATTAGGTTATTTTGTATTTACTTTTTTTTTAATAAATATTTTTTTGAATAATTATAAAATTCTTGAAATCCAAATGTGTGTTGTCTCCTTACACCCCCAGCCCAGCCCAGTTGGGGTGAGTGAGTGAGTGAGAGATAATTGTGAGGCATTCAAATATAATAACACTGTAAGACCCCAAATAATTAATAAATGAAATTTAATTTCTTCTAATTATTATTTTGAAATAGTAAGGGTTGATGTGATTAATGTGGATAGTTATGGGTAAAATACGCAAATATTTCAAAATAATGCAGTGGTTATAAAATATTCATTGTTGTCGGGGAATATTCGTTTTGGTCGTGGAATATTAATATCGATGACGGTAGCAACCATATATGTGGGCCCCATAACGGAAAGCGATTGGAGGAAGAAAGCGACAAATATAAGTTGTTTAAAAATAACTACAGGCGTAGTTATTCACAGATTTACATTTGTTGGAATACCCGGTGGTTTAAAACACGATGTCTGGCGTTGTTGTGCGATGGCATGCGGTATTGCACAAATTATTGACTCTTACGTGAAGGCACTACTCAATAATGGTTACTGATAATTCTTTATTCGATTATTTTATTGGTTTAATAGTTATTGCGTTGATATTTTATATTCTCACATTATTTGATAATTGTCATTACACAATTATTTTTTATTATCGAAGCAATAATTCATATTATCTGAATAATATTATTAGATAACATTATTGACAATGTCTAGAAAGTTACATCTAAGGAGAGGTTTGGTCACCTAATTGCTGGCATAGGATAAGGAGAAATTCTTATTGGAAAGCCCTCTTTCACAGGAATTGCACGATTGTCGATATTATGATTACGTAATATTATTTGTGAATAATTAATTATTGATTCATATGATGAGGAAAATATTAATTTTATATGGATATAGATGGAGAAAATTTTTAATGTGACAATTGTTGAAAATTGAAATTTTATCTTTTACGATAAAATAATTCATTTAATATATATATTATTATATTTTAATAATATAATAATGGTGATATTTTTACAACGAATGTGAAATATATGAGTATCTGAGGAGGAAAGAGTATTTTTGTTGCAATAAATGTTTAAAACATGTTAAACATACGGTGGACCCCATTTATTATTTGAAATTTGATTATAGCCTTTAAAATCGCTTGGTTTGTGGATTTTGGTCAATTTTGCTTGGAATTTGGAAAAACTTTCTTACGCAAAGTTGTAGAAATTGAATTTCCTATAAAACTTATGAGATTTGAATTTTACGATAAAAGGGCTATTTATTGTGAATTATTGAAGTTAGAAGCTCAAAATAATTGATTTTGGAAGTTTAAATTATTTTAAATAATAAAAGCGTTTTTAACAAGGTAGGTGTGCCCACTAGCATGGAAAAAAAATTTGAGATCAGATTGTCCAAGGTGTGCGTGAAGATTATATATATATATTTATATTTTAATAAATTTTACGCTTTGGTGTTCTAAGCATTTTCCTATAAATAGGGTCTTGGGTTAGAATTGAAAATCACACCGTAAAGCTGAAGTTTTTCTCTCTATATTATCGGCGTATTCTTATGAGTATTTTGAGTATACTTTGAGTATTGCTATATCTGGTGAAAGTTCAAGTTATATAGCTTTATATCCGATATTCAGGTTAGTAATCTTTGTCTTTCCGGAGTAAGGGATATTATTTTTTTCGTAATGATATTATTTCTTCAATATCATTATGCTAAAATATTGATCTGAAGTTTTTATCAAATTTGAAACTTTTGGTGTCGAGATTCTTATTCACGATATCTGATTATTCACGAATCTTTATTATTCATCGAAAAATGAAAATTTTTCTTTTAAGTCAAAATATCTATTGTGGATACTAGCTTTGATTGTATCCATGTTTTGATCATTCTTGAATTTTACACCACTATGATTATTTTTGAGGTATTTTTGGGCGTGGATAAAACAAAGTCTGAATCCTTAATCCTTAATCCTTGTCATTTTGATTCACTGGATTCGTTTCTTTTAAAAAATATTTTTCATCATCCTCAGTCTTAAATGATGATATTATGGAATATCTTTGGCCTTTAGTGCAAAGATGAATGATTTCTAATGAATATCTTTGGCCTGTAGTGCAAAGATGAATGATTTCGATGAATATCTTTGGCCGTAGTGCAAAGATGAACAGGTGACCAATGGTGAATGTCCTCGGCTGTAGTGCGAGGATGAATATATGATTCAGATATATATTGATTGATGTTACTGAGGATAAAAATATTGATGATGGACTATTAAATTCATAGATATTAGTAGATTTCATCCTCTACGTAACTCTTACATGAATTAATATTTTCATTCTTGAGTATTGATTTAAAACTTATTATGTCATTGTATTCTATTAGATTTTTTTCCTATTGAAGACTAACGATAATTTGTTACGTATTATCTTAGTCATAATATTCTTTCTTGGGCTAGTTGAGCTCACCCTTTTCCTTTTTGTTCCATTTTTCTTCTCGGGGAGGCGAGAATGTAAGCGAAAGTACGAGTGGTGGTATGGAATGATGGTTTTAGAGAGTTGTTTAGTAGTCCTCACCATTTACGTAAAATAATGTATCAATAATTATGATGAGGATTTATTTGTATTTGGATATTGTTTAGATGGCAATATCGTATTTAAACTCACAATTTTATTGTTGTAATAATAAAGTTGTAGTTGTTTACATCTAGTGTATTGACAACTTAGAATGGGTGATGTATACCTATTTTGGGGGTGTCACGGTTGGTATCAAAGCTTAGGGATATGATCTTTTTGGCGGAGATCGGGGAATAGAACTAGGAGGGAGAGAGAGTAAATCCTTGCTAGTGTGTGTCTACTTAAGCTTATTTGTTGTTAGTTCAAGTATATAAGGATATTATATGATATATTGATTTGCTTAATTAACCCTTGTTTTATAGCGGTATTTGAGAATGTCGAATTGAGAATATTAACAATGGAAATGAGACCAGTGGAGCCTTTGTACTCACCTGGCGAGGAGAGCGTGCAATGATTGGTAATGTTTCTCCTGTGAAACAACACCACGGAGTAGATGATGAGCGAGGGGATGTTTAGAAGCTTTTTGCGATTCATGCAAAATCGACGAGAGAGACTCGTGTTCAAAACATAGGAGAAAATGATAGCAATTCACGGGTTGTCGCGCAAGCGATTCAAAGAGTTGGGACCACCAGAATTTAAGGGAAGCTTTGATCCGATCATGGCGGAAATATGGGTCAAGCAAATTACCAAGATATTCGATGTCTTGGGATTTGCGGAGAAACGTAAGGTTCCATTCGCCACCTTTATGTTCCGTGGTGAGAGGCGGATTCATTGGTGGGAGTCGTGAAGCGTACTCCATCCGGTACCGCATTCAAGATGTCTTGGGAGAGCGTTTCAAAAACTATTTAATGACAAATACTTTTACGAAAGTGTTCGTCATATGAAGGAAGTGGAGTTTATTAGGCTGAGGCGAGAACAACATGGCGGTGTCTCGATGCGAGGCGAAATTTGCGAGTTATCCGGGTTTTGCAACTCATTTGGTGGAGAATGAGAGCATTATGACGCGGATGTTTACGAGAGGTTTGAAACCCGGCATCGTCGATATCTCATCTCTCGTAAATTTTCTCTTTATTCGGATGTTGTTAATAGGGCTCAATTATTAGAGCGAGATAACGAGTCACGGTCAACCGAGGTACCACAATCGAGGATCATCTAGGAGATAGCGATCAACAAAACAACAATAACCCGGTGGAGAAAGAAAAAGGCGGACAAAAAAATGGTAACCACTACGGTGGTAATCATAGCCATGAAAATAGAAGAAGCGAGTTAGGAGGAGATTTTTAAAGAGGAGATTCAACAACGACCGTATGAAGCAGCGAGTGCCAGAATTTGGTTTCAAGAGGAGGAGAACGACCACCGGTCGTATATTATAAATGCGGGAAAGATGGACATATCAGTCCAAACTGCCCACAACAGTTCCAGGTATGCTATAATTGTGGAAAGGAAGGACATATCGCTCGAGATTGCACGATAGCAAAACCTAGTTCAGCGGGGATGGTGACTCAAAAGACTATCCCAGAAAAGTCAAAGTCAGCGGTTCACGGAAGGCGTTTGTTGTGGTGGTCAAAATGCGAGGAACCAAACGAGGTGATCACGGGTAAATTTATTTATAAATTCTTGTGAAGTTTATACTTTACTAGATATCGGTGCTACCCATTCATTTATCTCTCCTACTTGTGCTCAGCGTTTAAATTTGACTCCGGAAAAATTAGACTTTGACCTATCTATGGAAACTCCATTGGGAGAAACTTTCATCACATCCATTTGTTTATAAATCTTATACAATCCAAGTTGGCACCCTTATCTTACCATTGACCTTATCTCTTTAAAGATACTTGCTTTTGATGTAATTTTAGGGATTGATTGGTTAACTACTCATCATGCCAAAATTGATTATTTTCGTAAGGTTGTTAGTTTTCATATTTCTAATCAACTGTTGTTCAATTCGAGCAACTAAACCATTAAAATCAATCACTATCATATCTAATCATAAAGCGATTCGTTTATTGAAAAGCGGATGTCAAGCTTTCTTAGCCCATGTTATGGATTTGAATAAAGACACGTCAAAATTGAATAATATTCTGTTGTTATTAACTTTCACGACGTATTTCGAAGATCTTCCCGGTCTACCCCGAACATGAAGTTGAATTCTTTATTGACCTTGAACACGAGTACAAAGCCCATTTCTAAAACCCCATATCGAATGGCTCCTATTGAACTTGAGGAGTTAAAGGTCCAACTACGAGGAATTGTTGGACATCGGTTTCATTCGTCTAGTACATCTCCTTGGGGTGCTCTGTTTTATTAAGTAAAGAAGAATAAAGGCGGGAGTATGCGACTTTTATATGACTATCGGAATTGAACCATGTCACCATCAAGAATAGGTATCCTCTACCTCGTATTGATGACTTGTTTGACCGATTGCAAGGAGCACAATTCTTTTCAAAAATCGATCTTAGATTGGATATCATCAAATTTGAAAATTAGAAGCGAGGATATTCCAAAAGGCGCCTTGAAACTCGGTATGGGCATTATGAATTCTTAGTTATGTCTTTCGGATTGACTAATGCTCCTGCATGGCTTTCATGGATATGATGAATCGAGTATTCAAAGAATATTTGGATAAATTCGTTGTTGTCTTTATTGATGACATCCTCATATATTCCAAAAGCCGTGAAGATCATGAGAGCACCATTTGAAGCTAGTACTCCAAAGGCCGTGAAAACAAGCTATATGCTAAGTTGAAGAAATGCGAGTTACATCTTGAGGAAGTAACATTCCTTGGGCACGTGGTGTCAAAACATGGAGTATCTCATTGACGAAGCGAAGATTGAAGCAATATAAAGTTGGGAAGCAACCAAAGTCTGCGGATGAAGACGTAGCTTTTTGGGTTTAATTTGGTTATTATCGGAGATTAAAGTGGAAGGTTTTTCTCGAATCGCTACTCAGATTAACTCATCGACTCGAAAGGATACAAAATTCATATGGGCGAGGAATGCGAGAAGAGTTTCAAGAGCTTAGAGGAGACTCATTTCGGCACTGTTTCTAACAATACCATCCGCAATACGGATGGATTTGTTATCTCTGACGATGTTTCGGGCAAAGGGTTAGGATGTGTTCTCATGCAACATGGGAAAGTCATAGCTTTATGCCTCGCGACAACTTAAAGAATATGAGAGGAATTATCCTACTCATGATCTAGAGTTAGCGGCCCGATCGTTTTATTTAAAGATCTGGAGGCACTATCTATATGGGAGAAAGTGGAGATATATTGGACCATAAAAGCCTTAAATATTTCTTCACTCAAAAAGAACTCAACGTCGACGACAATGACGTTGGCTCGAGCTATTGAAGACTACGACCGCACTATTCAATACCATCCCGAAAAGCGAGCGTGGTAGGCGGCGCGTTAAGTAGAAGATCATATCACGAGGAATGAGTGCGATGATGTCAAGTATCTGCGTAGAGCCAACTTTAATAGAAAAAGTTAAGGTTCTTTCAAGCCACGGAAACACGGAGGTGATGCATATGAAGAAGAAAGTACAAGAAGGTCTTTATTTAGGGCGAGAATTGATGAAGAAGGAATACTTGAGTCCACCTGGACTTTGTGTTCCTAACGATTACGATTTGAAGTACAAGATCATGATGGAGGCACACAATACACCATTTGCAATCCATCTCGGAAGTACTAAAATGTATCGTGATCTTGACATACATTTTGGTGGAACAATATGAAGAAAGAGATTGCAAAGTTTATCTCAACATGTTTAACTTGTCAGCGTGTAAAGGCGGAGCATCAAGTGCCTAAGGGACCATTGCAACCACTTGAGATTCCGAAATAGAAGTGGGAACACATTACCATGGATTTCGTTCACGGGTCTTCCCACGGTTTCTCAAGGCATAAATGCTATTTGGGTTATTGTTGATAGATTAACCAAGTCCGCTCATTTTTCTTGCCGTCGAGAGACTTATTCCTTGAACGTCTTGCTCAAATGTACGTAAATGAGATTGTGAGATTGCATGGCATGCCAAGTATCCATAGTTTGGATCGTGACCCAAGATTCACTTCAAGATTTTGGGTTAGCTTGCAAAAAGCTATGGAGTGCGGATTTAAGATTGATTCGACATACCATCCTCAAAGCGGACGGACAATCGAGAGGACTATTCAAACTCTTGAAGATTTATTAAGACTACATGTCCTGAGACTTCAAAGGCGGTTGGGATAAGTATTTACCATTGGTGGAATTCTCCTACAACAACGGTTATCGAGGCAAGTATAGGTGTGGCCCCATTGAAGCATTATATGGACAAAAAAGTGTCGCTCTCGATATGTTGGGATGAGGTGGGTGAAACAACATTGTTGGGACAGGTTAAAATGCATTATGACTACTGAAAAGATCCAAATGATTCGACAGCGTATACAAATGGCACAAGATCGACAAAAGAGTTATGCGGATCTTCATCGAAAGGACGTGGAATTTAGTATAGGGGATCATGTATTGTTGCGATTTGCTCCGTGGAAGGAGTTACAAGATTTGGGAAGAAAGGAAAGCTCGATCCACGATTTATTGGTCCATTTCAAATTCTTGAATAGGAAGTAGGAAATGTAGCCTATAGACTCGCGTTACCTCCAAGTATGTCTCGTGTTCATAATGTGTTTCACATATCGTACTTGAAAATATGTGAAAGACCCGAACCACGTTATTGAGTTAGAGCCGAGCGAGATAGTAGAAGACTTAACGTATGAGGAGGTACTGTCAAGATCTTGGATAGAAAAGGGCATGTCCTACATGACGAAGGTCATACCACAAGTTAAAGTCTTGTGGAGGAACCATGCTTATAGAAGAAATGACACAGGAATTGAAGCGGAAATGAAAGCGAGGTATCCTCACCTTTTTCAAAACACAGTGACGTATGTCAATTTTGAGGACCGAAATTTCATAAGGAAGGAGGTTGTAAGACCCCAAATAATTAATAAATGAAATTTAATTTCCTCTAATTATTATTTTGAAATGGTAAGGGTTGATGTGATTAATGTAGATAGTTATGGGTAAAATCGCAAATATTTCAAAATAAACAAGTGGTTATAAAATATTCATTGTTGTCGGGGAATATTAGTTAGTCGTAGAATATTACGACCGTCGGGGAATATTCGCAATCGACGCGCATGACCATGTGTGGGCCCCATATGTGAAAGCGATTGGAGGAAGAAAGCGACAAATATAAGTTGTTTAAAATAAGCTTGGCGTAGTTATTCTGGATTTACCTTTGTTGGAATACCGGTAGTTAAAACACGATGTCTGGCGTTGTTCATTCGCGAAAGAAGACGCGGTATTACACCAATTATTGACTCTTACGTAAGAAGGCACTACTCAATAATGGTTACTGATAATTCTTATTCGATATTTTATTGGTTTAATAATTATTGCGTTGATATTTTATATTCTTTGTTGTTTGATAATTGTCATTACACTGATTATTTTTTATTATCGAAGCAATAATTCATATTATCTGAATAATATTATTAGATAACATTATTGGCAATGTCTAGAAAGTTACATCTAAGGAGAGGTTTGGTCACCTAATTAATTGCGCGGCGCGATAAGGAGAAATTCTTTATTGGAAAGCCCCTCTTTCTCGGAAGCTGCTGGTTGTCAATATTGTGATTACGTAATATTATTTGTGAATAATTAATTATTGATTCATATGATGAGAAAATATTGATTTTATATGGATATAGATGGAGAAAATTTTAATGTGACAATTGTTGAAAATTGAAATTTTATCTTTTACGATAAAATAATTCATTTAATATATATATTATTATATTTGAATAATATAATAATGGTGATATTTTACAACGAATGTGTAATATATGAGTATCTGAGGAGGAAGAGTATTTTTTGTTGCAATAAATGTTTAAAACATGTTAAACATGTCAATTGGACCCCATTTATTGGTCGAAATTTGATTATAAGCCCTAAAATCGTCTCGTTTGTGAATTTGGTCAATTTACGCTTGGAATTTGGAAAACTTTCTTACGCAAAGTTGTAGAGAATTGAATTTCCTATAAAAACTTGCGAGATTTGAATTTTCTGATAAAAGAGCTATTTATTGTGAATTATTGAAGTTCCGAAGCTCCGAAATAATTGATTTTTGGAAGTTTAAATTATTTTAAATAATAAAAACGTTTTTAACAAGGTAGGTGTGCCTACTAGCATGGAAAAAAGCTGAGATCAGATTGTCCAAGGTGTGCGTGAAGATTATATATATATATATATATATATATATATATATATATATTAATATTTTAATAAATTTTCTAACTTTGGTGTTACAAGCATTTTCCTATAAATAAAGGTGCTTTGGTTAGAATTGAAAATCACACGAAACTAAAATTTTTCTCTCTATATTATCGGTATTATTCTTATGAGTATTTTGAGTATACTTTGAGTATTGCTATATCGGTGAAAGTTGAGTTATAAGATATATCTAGTATTCCAGGTTAAATCTTGTCTCTTCCGAGGTAAGTGATATTATTTTTTTTCGTAATGATATTATTTCTTCAATATCATTATGCTAAAAAATTGATCTGAAGTTTTTATCAAATTTGGAACTTTTGGTGTCTGAGTTTCTTATTCACGTATCTGGCCTTATTCACGTATACTGATCTTATTCACGAATCTGCACTATTCATCGAAAAATGAAAATTTTTCTTTTAGTCAAAATATCTATTGTGGATACTAGCTTTGATTGTATCCATGTTTTGATCATTCTTGAATTTTACACCACTATGATTATTTTTGAGGTATTTTTGGACGTGGATAAAACAAAGTACGAATCCTTAATCCTTAATCCTTGTCATTTTGATTCTTTGGATTCGTTTTTAAAAAAATATTTTTCATCATCCTCGGTCTTAAATGATGATATTATGGAATATCTTTGGCTGTAGTGTCAAAGATGAATGATTTCTAATGAATATCTTTGGCACGTGTAGTGCAAAGATGAATGATTTTTGATGAATATCTTTGGCGTAGTGCAAAGATGAGCAGTGTTTAGATGAACATGACCCGGTGGTGAATGTCCTTGCTTTTGTAGTGCAAGGATGAATATATGATTCGGATATATATTGATTGATGTTACGGGGATAAAAATATTGATGATGGACTATTAAATTCATAGATATTAGTAGATTTCATCCTCTACGTAACTCTTCTATGAATTAATATTTTCATCATGAGTATTGATTTAAAACTTGTTATCTATTGTATTCTATTAGATTTTTTCCTGTTGAAGACTAACGATAATTTGTTACGTATTATCTTAGTCATAATATTCTTTCTTTGGGCTAGTTGAGCTCACCCTTTTCCTTTTTGTTCCATTTTTCTTTTCAGAGGCGAGAATGTAAGCGAGTGCAGTGGGGTATGGAATGATGGTTTTAGAGAGTTGTTTAGTAGTCCTCACCATTTCGTAAAATAATGTATCAATAATTATGATGAGGATTTATTTGTATGTGGATATTGTTTAGATGACAATATCTGTATTTAAACTCACAGTTTTATTGTTGTAATAATAAAGTTGTAGTTGTTTCTGTACCGTGTATTGACAACTCAGAATGGGTGATGTATACCTATTTTGGGGGTGTCATAAACACTCCCTCTGTTTTGATATATAATAATTTTTTAGTTGTTCTAATGCATGTGTTGACTCCCTCAAAAAGAGGGAACCCATGAATTATATTGCTTCCTTCTGCTTCCTTCCTTCTCCCGTGAGCAAATAGTTTCTTCCCCCGTGACTTCAGTTTTCTTATATAAAGGAATTCATACCGAAGGAATTTTAATAAGAACTTCTCTAAAGAATTTCTCTCTTCCTTTTCTCTTACTTATTCTCTCTAAATTTATGCAGCAATTATAAGAGTATATTTCTATACTTTGTTAAAGTTTCATAACACGTTATCAGCACGAAGTTCTAACCAACTGAAATGGTAAAATTAAATTCTTGCAATTTATTATTATATTACCGGTTTGGCTATGCCACCAATAATATAATTTTATTCTTATAATTGCCATTAAATTCTGTTATTTACAATGGTACCATCTATCCTTATTGATCTTACAAGACTTGGTGGGAACCTTTTTACCGCTTATTAATTTATAGGAATAACCTGTATATGCGGAATACCGTATACCTGGTGAAATTCTTCTGTTATTCCATTCTTTATTATTCTGTCGGAATATCCTGTCTATGTGTTTACGCATGACCTGATTCCATTATTTATTATTCGCCGGAATATCACATGCAATGCGTTACGTGCATGACCACCGTTCCATTATTTATTATTACTGTTGGAATAACTTTTATGCAAGGCGATCTATCGCACGTACGTGGTGAATTCGTTGTTATTCCATTCTTTATTATTATGTTGGAATATCACATGCATGCAGATTACGCATGACCTCGTTCCATTATTTATTATTACATTGGAATAATCATGCATCGCTGAACTCTGCGCACGCGGGTGAAGATCCATTTGCATTATGCTAATAACATAAATATAAGAATATTTATATTTGCACTTTATCACCACTTAAAGTCGTGATTTAGTTTATTTTTATATATATCATACATGCAATTATTTATTGTTTTAATAAATAATAATTGTGTTTTAACTCAGAATAGATGACAAACTTAGCAAAAATAGATTTTTCTATTTTGAAAATCTCTGGAGACAACTATTTGACTTGGGCACTTGATGTAGAATTGCACCTTAGTGCAAATGAGTTAGAAAAGACCATTAAATCAGGAAATGCAGCTACTTCGGCACAAAATGCAAAAGCCATAATTTTTCTTCGTCACCATATTGATGAAGGATTAAAGACTGAGTATTTAACAGTCAAAGATCCTTTGTCTTTGTGGACACAACTGAAGGAAAGATTTGACCACCAAAAATTGGTTGTTCTCCCTAAGGCCAAATTTGAGTGGCTTAATTTAAGGCTACAAGATTACAAATCAATTACGGAATATAGTTCCAATGTTTATAGAATAACCTCTACTTTGGCTTTGTGCGGAGATCCAGTTTCTGAATCCCAAATGTTAGAGAAAACGCTCTCAATTTTTCATCCCACCAACATGATTCTGTCGCAACAATATAGACAGAGTAAGTTCACAAAATTCAATGACTTATTGTCTATTCACCTTGTTGCAGAAAAGAATAATGAATTGTTGTTGAAAAATCATCAAAATCTGACCAAGCGGTCTTTACCCCATTCTTGGGATATTAATAAAGACGTCATTCCAGCAGAATAAACGTGACAATAGATGGTCATATAAAAGGAAGCCTTGGGGACGAAAGAATAAACGAGGCCATCATAACAACAAATTTCAGAACCGCGACAATTTAGGCCACCAGAAGTGGAAAGTGTCTGGGTCGGGTAAAAATAAAGAAAATGCAGCATCGATAAAGAACAAACCAGATGTTTGTTTTAGGTGTGGGGTGAAAGGGCATTGGTCGTGTACCTGTCGAATGCCGAGGCATCTGGCTAATTTATTCTAGGAGTCTCAAAAGAACAAAGTAATTGAGGCAGAAACAAACTTTGTTAATCATCAATTGAATATTGTTGATGATCCACCAATGACCAACAATGAGGAAAAGATTATTGATATTACTGAACCTTTTGAGAATATCTTTTGGAATATCGTTTAATTTCTTGTTTTAATTAAACATCCTGCATGTATAATATTATTAGTTTTTGTTCTATACGTGGTATGTGTTTATCATGAATAAAATTATATATGAAATATAACTTTTTTTTATTTATGTTTTTATATGTGTCAGACCATCTTTAATGGATATGGAGGATATATGTTTAGCGAAGACGAACAACAACAACTCATACAATCCTTCAAAGTGAGAAATATTTTTCACAACTAATCAAAGCTAAGGGAAACGTATGAACTATCTCTGGCACATCAAATTTAATCGAGGGATTTGGAAAAACTAGTTTCATGCTACCAAATGAGACACAAGTTTTTATCAAAAATGCTCTATATTCTAATAAATCAAGAAGAAATTTGCTTAGTTTTAAAGATATTCGACTAAATAGTTTTCACATTGAAACAACCAACGAGAATGATAATGAATATCTTCTCATTACTTCTACTATTTCTAGAAAAAAGAATATCTTAGAAAAACTTCATTCAATTTCTTCTGGATTATATACTATGAAAATTAGAGCAATTGAGTCTCATAATGTTATGATTCTAAAAATCATAGATCCCAAATCCTTTATGCTTTGGCATGAAAGACTCGGTCATCCAGGTACTTCTATGATGCGTCGTATTATTGAAAATTCTACTGGTCATCCTTTCAAAAATAAAAAGATTTTTCCTAGTAGTGAATTTTCTTGTGGTGCGTGTTCTCGAGAAAAATTAATTGTTCGACCATCACCAGTAAAAGTTTATAAAGAAGCCCCAAAATTTTTAGAGAGAATTCAATGAGACATTTGTGGACCTATTCAACCATTGTCTGGTCCATTTCAATATTTCATGGTATTAATAGATGCTTTTTGGTTGATTTCGCAATCAATGAATACGTGCAAGTATACACGGTCAACAAGTAATAAAGTAAAAGTAGAGTATCGTTCCCACGAGGAATTATTTAATAAAAATTATCAAGAATTAACTCTTAACCAAATCAATTTTATTTAAACAATTGCAAAGTGTGATTTTTCTAATTAAAAAAACTAAATTAACTAATTAAACCAAATTGCTTTATAAATGAACTCAAATAAATAAAGATTAAGACTTCAATATCCCCAATTATGAACTATAAATTAATTATCCAATTATCCCAATTATTATGCCTATTGAATTGTTAACAGGAATTCTCAAATGCCATAAGTCTTTTTCCAAGTGATCAAATGACTTCTATTTAATCCAGATTAATCTTGTTATATTCCTATGCAAAACAATTGAATTAAACTCCTTCAATTCCAATTCCTTATGTGTTACATGCAGTGAACAAATATTTCCATTCAATTCACGAACCTAATTATTCGTCATGCAAATAACTAAGTCACATGTTATCATGCCCAGTTCTAACCCTAGATCTCCTCTTTCAATTCCTTCTAGAGTAACAAGGTAATTAATGATCAAATAATTAGTCAATGAACATAAGGCAAGATAAATAATTCATTTTGACACAAATAATTGGAATAAATTGAATAACTAATTTATAGACATAAAAAGTTCAATTGAAATCTTAATGAAAGAATTAGTTCATTGTCATTGAATTAAAATCAAGAATCCACAACTGAACAGACATTAAAAGATAAAAGTATGATAAGAGAAGAGAATAGAATCATTTGTCGAAGAATCTGATGCTCCCTCTCGCTTGCTTTTTTCTCTTCGATCTTGATCTCCAGTGTTCTTCAAGTTGCTTCAATCTCCAAGGGCTAATAAGAACTAGGGCTTATATTCTAATTTAATAGAGTGTTTTATCTAGTCTAATCTATATAATCTTCCTTTATTTTATGCCTTACATCATGTATTTATAGGTTACAAGTCCAATTTGTAGCTTAGGAACAAACCCAATCCAATTTGAAGTCTAAAAGGTGTCAAAATTCGCCCCAAAATGCGTCCAAGCCTCACCAAACTCTTCTAGCCACTTCAAGTATTTGGCTCAGTATTGAACTTTGCTCCCTAAAGACCTTTGTGGCTGCAAATAGTTTTGGTTTGGGCGCCTAGCCTTTGGCCCCATTTTTGGAAATTTTCTGCTCCGATGTTCTTTGGGAAAATGGCCATAACTTCTTCGTCTGAACTGCGATTTCGATTATTCAAGATGTTCTGGAAAGAGGAGACATAGATCTACAACTTTCATTCTTTGAGTTTTTTGAAATAAGGTCCGGAGCAATACTCAAATTGACTCTGAAGTGATTACTGTGTAAATGACAAGCCGAAAACGCGAATCTAGCCACCCCGAACTTCGATCCAAGTAACTTTTGTCCCAATTCCTACAAAACAACGTAAAACACGCATGAATAGACACAAACACTTAAAATCAACCAAAAAATTAAGCTCAAATGTGTAAGACCCCAACTTATTATTTAATGAAATTAAATTTCCTCTATTTATTATCTTGAAATAGTAAGGGTTGATTTGATTAATGTGGTAAGTTATGGGTAAAATGCGCAATTATTTTAAACAAGCAAGTGGTTTTAAAATATTCACTGTTGACGGGAAATATTCGTTTGGTCGTGAAATATTTTTACTTTGTCGGGGAATATTTGTGACGACGGTATGAGATTTGTGTGTGGGCCCCATAGCGGAAAGCGATTGGATGAAGAAAACGACAAGAATAAGTTAGTTATAAATAACTTGGCGTAGTTATTACAATTAATCTTTGTTGGAATACCCGGTGGTTAAAACACAAGAAGATACCACCAGTATTAAACCAATTATTGATTCTTACGTGAAGAAGCGTACTACTCGATAATTGTTACGATAATTCTTATTCGGTATTTTATTTTATTGATTCAATAATTCTTTGCGTTGATATTTTATATTATCGTTGTTTTAATAATTGTCATTCGCACAAAGATTTTCTATTATCTAGAGCAATAATTCATATTATCTAAATAATATTATTAGATAACATTATTGGCAATGTCTAGAAAGTTACATCAGGAGAGGTTTGGTCATCTAATTGCTTGGCCAAAGAAGGAGAGATCCTTATTGAAAAGCCCCTCTTTCCTGAAAGCGCACGGTTATCAAGATTGTGATTACGTAATATTATTTATGAATAATTAATTATTAATTTATATAATGAGAAAAATATTGATTTTATGTGTATATAGATGGAGAAAATTTTTAATGTGACAATTGTTAAAAATTAATATTTTATCTTTTTCTGATAAAATAATTCATTTAAATATATTATTTTAATAATATAATAATAATGGTGATATTTTTATAATAAATGTGGGATATATGAGTATATGAGGAGGAAGAATATTTTTGTTGTATTAAATGATTAACACATGTTTTGTGTGTCGGTAGACCCCAATTCTTGACCGAAATTTGATTATAGCCTGTAAAATTGTCCGTTTGTGAATTTCGGTCAATTTCTGTTTAAAATGTAGAAAAACTTTCTTCTGCAAAGTTGTAGAGAATGAAATTTCCTATGAAAAGAACATGTGGTTCGAATTTTTCTGATAAAAGAGCTATTTATTATGAATTATTGAAGTTCCAAAATAATTGATTTTTGAAAGTTTTATTTATTTTTTTGATAAAAAACATTTTTTTTGTATTTTGTGGACATCATTAACATGTGCAAAGTGTTGAAATCAGATGTCTAGAGGTGGGCTAAGGAAAATTTGATAAATATATTAATATTATATTAAATTTTACATTTTTGTGTTCTAAGCATTTTCCTATAAATAGGGTGCTTAGGTTAGAATTGAAAATCACACCGTAAAATCAAGTTTTCTCTATTTCTCTCTCGATATATTGAGCGTATTTTTGTGAGTATTTTGATACCTTGAGTGTTCTTTATATAGTGCAAGTTCCTTCAAAGACTATATCTAGTATTCCGGTCGAGAATCTTGTCTTTTCGAGGTAAGGGATGTTAGTTTTTTCATATATGATATTATTTCTTTCAATATCATTATGCCGAAGTAATGATCTGAACTTTTAATCAAATTTGGAACTTTTTTGTGTGGGAGTTCTTATTCACGATATCAAGACTTTATTCACGAATCATTTACCTTTATTAATCAAAAAATGAATTTTTTTTCCTTTTCAGTCAAAATATCTATTATGGATACTAGCTTTGATTGTATCTATGTTTTGATCATTCTTGAATTTTACTTCACTATAATTATTTATGAGGTATTTTTGGACATGAAATATTTAAAATCTTAATCCTTGATATTTATTCTTTTGTTTTAATTGGATTTGTTTCCTTTAAAATATTTTCATCATCTTGATTCTAAATGATGATATTATTGAATATCTTTGGCACAGAAGTGCAAAAAGATAAATAATTTTATAATGAATATCTTTGGCCCGTAGTGCAAAGATGAATGTAGATGTTGAGATGAACATGACCGATCGATGAATATCTTTGGCTTTTGTAGTAAAAAGATGAAAATTTGATTCAAGATGAATATTGATTGATGTTACAGGATAAAATATTGACGATGGACTTTTAAATTCATAGATAATAGTAGATTTCATTCTCTACGTAACTCATCTATGAATTATTATTTCCGCTGCTAATCTGAAACTTGTTGTCTATTGTATTCTATCAGATTTTTCCCTGTTAAAGACTAACGATAATTTGTTCTATATTATCTTAGTCATAATATTCTTTACTAGGCTAGTTGAGCTCACCCTTTTCCTTTTTGTTCCATTTTTCTTCTCAGGAGGCGAGAATGTAGCGAGTACTACTCACTAATCAATGCTTCAACTAGATGGTCTCATGTTTGTCTTCTCTCTTCTCGAAATTTTGCCTTCTCATAACTTCTTGCTTAAATAATCAAGTTACGAGCTCAATTCTCGGATCATTCAATCAAGTCAATTCGACTTGATAACGCAGCTGAATTTTCATTAATGACTTTTAATGATTTTTGTATGACTATTGGAATTTTCATTGAGCATTCTGTTCCTCATATTCATACACAAAATGGATTAGCTGAATCTTTAATAAAAAGACTTCAACTAATTGCACGACCATTAATGTTAAGGGCTAACTTACCTACCTTAGTTTGGGGTCATGAAATTCTTCATGTTGCAGCCATCATTCGAGTAAGACCAACGGCTCTTCATAAATTTTTTCCTCTACAGTTAGTTCTTGGACAGACACCCAACATATCACACTTTCGAGTTTTTTGAAGTGCAGTATATGTTCTAATTGCACCTCCACAAAGAACTAAAATGGGAGTCAAACGAAGAATAGGTATTTATGTTGGCTTTGATTCTCCTTCTATTATCAGATATCTTGAACCTTTAACTGTAGATGTTTTTAATGCACGTTATGTAGATTGTCATTTTGATGAATCTGTATTTCCACCATTAGGAGGAGGGAAAATTTTAAATAAAAAACTCTCTGAAATATCATGGAATGCATCAGATTTAAATTCACTTGATCCTCGTACAGGACAAGGTGAAATTGAAGTTCAAAGAATTATTCATTTACAAAATATTACAAATCAAATGCCAGATGCATTTAATGATGCTAGAAAAATGATAAAATCACATACACCTGCAGTGAATACTTTAGCAAGGATAAAAATACCTATTAAAAAATCAATTCCTAGAGAATTGACAAATAAGGTAATAGAAGAATCTAAACCACGCCAAAAGCGTGGAAGACCAGTTGGTGCAAAAGACACTGTACCACGAAAATCAAAAGCAAATAAGAAAATCCCTGAAGAAATATCCGCTCTAGAAGTAGCACTTATTCCAAGAGTGGAAATAGCCCCAGAAGAGGTACAAACTGCTCTAGAAGCAGCACATATTCCAAGAGTGGGAATAGCCACAAGAAAGGTTAAAAATCTCAGTGAAGGGATAAGAGATGAACACCAAGAGATCTCAATAAATTATGTACATGATGAGAAAATATGGGATCGAAGCAAAGTCATGATTGACGATATATTTGCTTTCTCTATAGCATCAGATATTACTTTGATTCCTGACACGGATCCTGAACCACAAAACGTGAAAGAATGTCGGAAAAGAAAAGATTGGCCAAAATAGAAGATCTTTCAAATGAGCTACAATCTCTATTGAAAAGAGAAGTATTTGGACGATGGTTCAAACCGTGGTGTAATCTCGGTTGAAACAAATGGATATTTGTATGAAAGCGGAATGAGAAAAATAAAATTGTGAGATCAAAGCCCGACTTTGTAGCTCAAGGGTTTTCACAAAAACACGGTATTGATTATCGGATACATACTCTCCAAAGAATGGATGGAGTCACTTTTCATTTTCTGATAGGTATGACAACCATGGAAGGTTTGGAAACACATCTGATGGATGTTGTAATAGCATACCTATATGGCTCACTTGACAGTGAGATTTACATGAGAATCCCTGAAGGATTAAAAATGGCTGAATCACAAAGGTCTCGTCACATATATTCAATAAAATTACAACGCTCATTGTATGGGTTGAAACAGTTTGGTCGTATATGGTATAATCGACTTAGTGATTATTTAATAAAAGATGGATATATAAATGATCAAGTATGTCCATGTGTTTTTATTAAGAAATCACAAAGTGGATTTTCCATTATTGTTGTATATGTGGATGATTTGAATCTTGTAGGTACTCTGAAGAAGAACTCATAAGAAGCTCGCTACTTATTTAAAAGATGAATTTGAAATGAAAGATCTTGGAAAGACAAAATTCTGTTTGGGAATACAAGTGGAGCATTTAGCATCTGGAATTTTTGTTCATCAATCCACATATGCTGAAAAGATTCTTAGTCATTTTCATATGGATAAAGCTCATCCTTTGACTACCCCGATGGTTGTTCGATCTTTAGAGGTTGATAAAGATCCATTTTGGCCTCTAAAAAGTGGGGAAGAATTTCTTGGACCTGAAGTTCCATACCTAAGTGTAATAGGTGCTCTTATGTATCTTGCAAACTGTACACGACCTAATATTACTTTTGCTGTTAACTTGTTAGCAAGATACAGTTCTTCTCCTACTAAGAGACATTGGGATGGGATCAAACACATTTTGAGATACCTCCGTGAAAGTATAGATCTTGGGTTATTTTATCCAAGAAATTTAACGTCGCAATTGGTTGGATATGCCGATGCAGGATATTTATCAGATCCACATAATGGAAGATCACAAACAGGTTATGTATTTACATATTGTGACACGGCTATATCCTGGAAATCCACAAATCAAACCATGACAGCTACATCTTCAAATCACTAAGAGATTCTCGCTATTCATGAAGAAAGCAGAGAATGTGTTTGGTTGAGATCAATTATTCAGCATATTCAAAAGTCATGTGGATTACCATCAATCAAAGACATTCCTACAATTCTATATGAGGATAACGCTGCATGCATTGCTCAACTTAGAGGAGGGTAAATCAAAGGAGATAGAACAAAGCATATTTCACCTAAATTCTTCTTCACACATGAGCTACAAAAGAAGGGTGATATAGATGTGCATCAAATTCGATCATGTGATAATCTAGCTGACTTATTCACAAAGTCACTACCAAATGCAACGTTTGCAAAACTTCGAAAAAGGATTGAAATGTGTCGACTGAAAGACTTATGGCAACATTTCATCAAGAAGTAATGAATTCCTTTTGAGGGAAGGCTCATTTTTTCCTTAGTCACGGGTTTTATCCCAATGGATTTTTCCGACAAGGTTTTAACGAGAATAATTAAGATATTTATCTAAAAGATATGTACTCTTTTTCCCTTCAGTTAAATTTTTCCCACTGGGTTTTCTTAACAAGGTTTTTAATGAGACATAATCTTCTATTGTAGGGAATCAGGGGAAGTGTTATAATGCATGTGTTGATTCCCTCAAAAAGAGGGAACCCGTGAATTATATTGCTTCCTTCTGCCGTGAGCAAATAGTTTCTTCCCCCGTGACTTCAGTTTTCTTATATAAAGGAATTCATACTGAAGGAATTTTAATAAGAACTTCTCTCTGAAGAATTTCTCTCTTCATTTTCTCTTACTTATTCTCTCTAAATTTATGCAGCAATTATAAGAATATATTTCTATACTTTGTTAAAATTTCATAACATTAGTTTTAAAATACACTTTTTGTTTCAAATATAATAAGGTTTTTGTTAACTTTTTAAAGTCTATTTAAAATTCAACACTAACATTAATTCTTTTAATTTTTGTTCATACATTATAAATATTATAAGCTCTCTAAAAATTATCACTTGCTGGAAAATTTCTTATTTTGAGTTTAAAATATATTAAATTGACTTTTAAAAATCAATAATGATCTTATAATTTGGAACAGATGGAGTATAAGATTATTATTGACTTATTAAAATCAACATAAAAAAAATACAAACTCAAAATAACATAAATTTCTTTAATTTTAGTTAATACGGTGAGAAATATTGTAAAGTATCTTAAAAGTATTACTCATTATAAAATTTATTATTTCAAAAATCAATAATAATCTTATAATTTAGAACCAAGGAGATTCATTTAAACTTTTAATAATAAATGTTTAATTAATATTTTATAATATTCATAATTATATTGACTTAAATAATAAATATAATATATTTAAATCATTCTTGAATGGAAAATATTTTAAATTAATTTTAAGAAATCAAATTGATTCTTTTTGAACCGGAGGGAATATAATTTCTTTAGAATATAAAAAAAACATTTTTTTTTAACAAAACACATCATAATATTAAAATGTCAGGTTGTAGTTTCACACTAATAATCGGGGTAGATTGCCATCCTATTCCTATCCCAAACAAACGAGTGAAAAATGAACTCTTGAGAAACTCATTTTATTCCAAAATATGAATAGAAATTAATATCTATCTATAGTACTAATTGGGTTGATTTATCTAGCTACTAGGACTTCAAGTCAATGTCTAAATTTATTAGGACTTCAAGAATAATGTGAACATTTGAATCAAGCTCAGAGGCAACTTTTGGAAGGAATAACAGTATTCAAATCAAATAATTTTGGAACAACAGTTTTTCATTGTCAAAGTGCAAAGTTTTGGACAGTTCTTTTCAATTACATTTATTCTCCTGTAATACTGCAACATGAAATTCATTCCACGTAGTAGTGCAAACTGAGCGCTCCAATTTTTTATTTTTTTTAGGTTTAGTTAAAATAGAAAAGAAACAAAAGACTACATTTTCTTTTTTCTCTTTTTGTGATGATAGAATCCTATAAGCACGACTATCAAGGAGTAGTTCACTCCATCTATCTGTAGTGATTTGAGTCAGAAGAACAGTAAAACCTTCCATGTGTATTTCAGTATTGGTATATGTGTTGGACCTTGCAATTAAGTTGTCAACTTGTGATTGGTTTGTGACAGTAGTAAGCGTAACAGCTATGCTAGAGAATGGAGCAGCGATTAATAATCTCATTGACGACAGTTGGGCAGCAGTTAGCCAGTGCATGAATGACGCCGAAACCCCTAAAATCACCAATCGACCACAACTCCAGTTTGGGAGCCGTAGGATCAGTGGTCCATTCCAGCTCGAAATCCATCAGCGCGTCGTAGTCACTCTCCGTCAAGTCCCGCACCTCGTCTATCTCTACAATTTTGTCGTCGACGGCCGGCTCTTTGCCACTTCTGCGAGAGATCCTTCCCTCAACATCTCCGGCTGGCTCGCCCGTTCTGTCTTTAACGCTCCCTCCAGGTGGCACAGCGGCGTCTAGAACTGATATCGATATTTCACGAGTCCTCGATCCAGTTGGTGTCTCCGCGCTTCCTATCTGCCGTGGACTGGAAGATGCGCCGGTTTTGGCTCCAGCAGGCAACGAGCTCGACAATTCACCGGTTGTTGGCTTAGGCGGCTCGCTCGCACTCAGGGCCCTCAGCTTAGCTTCAAACACTGTGTCTATCGCCGCCATGCATTTAGGCAGCTCAGCTTCCCTCTGTATGGAAACAAATTTATAGAATTTGAGTAATAATCTAAACATTAATGAGAAATAAGATAGAATTAATTTGTATGAGTTTGTTGAGCTGATTACGTACGCCGCTAAGCAATCTGCAAATGGCTGCTCTGAAATCATTATATTCTCTGGGAAATAGCCTTGACAAGGCACAGAGAACCGCAGATGCTCCGACAATTGATGGCCTGAACTCTGTAAATCCGATATCTGGTTGAATTTAAAATCAAAAGCAAATCATCAATGCATTATGTAAATGCAAAATTTTCTCAAACTCTGTTCTGCTCTGTTGTGCTGCTAAAAAAAATGAAGTAAACTTAAAGAAGGAACACTTCAATTTAATTCCAATGAAGATCAAGTAAGCGTGGTACATAGGACATTACTTCTCCTCACTTTTAATGTATCAGAAACAAAACAGAGTAGAACTAGATGAAATTTGAAAAGATATAAAGCAGTATAGTAGTTTTGAACCAGCTTGAGTTTGGATGATAATCTGACGAACAGGTCGGCGCTTGAAGTTTTGAGGCAGAGGCAAGAGTTTAGTGAAATATTCGGCAAAGCAAATAGGAGTCAAGGATCTCATTCGCCATTCAAGTGAATTTAGTATATTCAGCTCCATTTTCATTACATTCTCGGTGGTGAATTTCAGATCTTGCTCGGACTGTTCAACAGGTGATCAGGAAAACAAAATTACTTGCCTAATTTTCTGAGAAATAACAACGAGAAACATGGAAACTTCAAATTCAGTTAAATTACCAGATATGTTAAGAGCTGGAAGGACTTCATCCTCATCTTCCAAGCAATTGTAAGGCAACAGATCAGAAACAGATTGAAGTTCTCTTGTTTAATGGATATTATCGCCTAGCAAAATGTTATAAAACAATCAAAATGATGGAAAATAATAATTATGAGAAAAACGAATCCTGATCTTTTACATTACGTGAAAACGTGACGCGGAACGACAGAGAAAATCGTAATCCATTGAGTTTCTTTTATTTTCCTGCAGATTTCCTTCATCTTTTAGGAAACAAATTAGCAGCTAGGATCTTGAATTCTTGAGAAAACTTGGAATTTTTTCAGCTGCTAATAATTCCAGAGAAGGAAACAAACAGATTTTCCTTCCTAAAGTTTCCGTTACATGAGATCATCGCTGATCACACAACAAAACTGAATACAAAATTTTAAGGAGTTTCGTTTCGTTTCGTTTCGTTTCTTTCACGTTCGTTCATAAATAGGAAACAAACAGGTATATACAAGTTAGAAAAATAAGTGAAGTCATAACAACTAATGTTCAACTTTCTCTTATTCTTCTTCTTTTCTTTTTTTCTTTTTTTTTGAATTTTACCGGTACTTCACGCTTTGAGAGGAATCGATCGAAGTAGTTCATAGCAAGATAGGGCACGAACGCATCAAAGTTCTCACACTTGGATATCTGTATTAACAAACAAAACATCATAACTTGAGAAGCAGGAATCAAAACCGATGAATATTTCAGAAAGATGATGAAACCGAATCAAAGCAAGAGATAGGTGATTTTAATTTACATTTTGGATGTAAGTGAGAGCGTATTCACGAAGAACTCTGGCACTTTTGTTCCGGAAGTATCCAAGAGGGACCGTGTATGATAATTCGATTCGGGAGAGCCTCTCGAATGCTTCAATCTCTTCTGCTTGAATGAACCGATTGTACGCCATATATATATATATATATATATATATATATATATATATATATATATATATATATCTGTGTTGTTGTTTCTTAGGAGTATGTATATTTATGTTTGGAGTTTCAGAGCTTTGTTGCAGATGGATAAAACTGGAACGAATTAGGAATGAAAGAGAAGAGAGGCTTTCGACCTCGACCTAAGCGGTTAATAGCTAGTTGGTTATGGAAAGGATGAAGTCGGTGTCCAAAATGTTGGCAGTTATTTATACTGCACCCAGCTCATTCACTAGGTTCCAAATCTGGATGAGGTGATGAGGACTAGACCAACATCAAATCAAATTTAATTTTATTTATTAAAATTTCCGGTACATTTTTCTTCCCCTGTCAACTCCTCTTAACCATGAATATTCCCAGCTAACCCAATATTATATTCAGTTTTACATTTTAATCATGTCCATGAATAAATTAGAATTATTGTGAATTTTTAAATCACTATCATTAAAATATGTTGTAATTTTATTTTATATTTGGAATGTGATACACGTTAACACTAAAATTCTAATCAATTTAATTTTTAGAAATATGTAGTAGTAGACTAGTTGTAATAACCTATTTTTTTATAATTAAATATCAATTGATTTTATCTTATACAATTGTGTTTAAATTGAAAAGAATAGATAATCTTGTGGTAAAATCATTCGGAGCGGAAAGTTACTTGGGAGATAGAAGAGTCTATTCGAGCGGAGTATCCGCATCTATTAATAATTAGGTACGCTCATTTTTTTTTGATTCCGAAGACAAAATCCTTTTAAGGGGTAGGTGATGTAATACCCGGTAAATAATAATAATAATAATAAATAAATAAAATAAATAAATAAATAATATTTAAATTCATATTTTAATTGGGCTTTTTTTATGTTTGGGTCAAATTATATTTAATTTGTGTGAATTATAATAAGTATGTGATTACATTAATGTGGGCTTTTATACTAATTGGGTCTATTTTGTATTTGGGTAATATTAAAATCCTATTAAAATTAGGAGACACAATAAGATATATAAATAAATAAGTAAAATCTAATTGGGCATGCGTCATTCTATCTTATACGAGCTAATTGAAGGGGAAGAAGGGAGGCGACAGTTTGAGCACCTAAAGAAGAAGTTGTGTGCTATATTTTTAAGGTACTTGAGTATGGCTAATATGTTAAGTCTTTTTTTTTTCTCTCTTTTGATGTGATCATCAGAGGCCACGAAGAAATTAATGATGATATAATAGATTCTGGATGAATTAATCACTATTTGGGCGGAAGTACTGATACTTTTTTTGTACTAATATTTATATGACTTGATGAGTGCCTTTTTCCAAAAAAAAATAAAAATAAATAAACCGTTAGTGGTGTGAAGCTAATGTACTGTTGTATTATAGTAAGAAGTATATATATATACATCAAGTTGATTAATTTTTTGGCATGATTCAGTTATTTCATTTATATATATATAAATGTTTTTTGTGAGTCTGAGCACTGCAAGACTGCTTACAAGTGTTAATTATTTTCATTATTTGTTTATATATATATATATATATATATATATATATATTTTTTAATAATATTTGGCTATGAATTGTATACGGAATTAATAAATCAATTGAAGTTATATTATTAATTTGAATTAATTAATTTTGTGGACATAGTTATAAAAGTTTTAATAATAAATTTAATAGTATTATGTTATTAATTACTGGATTGTAATAAAATCTTATTAAATTATTTAAATTGAACGGAGAGAATTTAAAGAGTTATTTTTGAAATATAAATTTTGGAGTATTAATAATTGATAAAAGGCGATGATTAAAGACATATTAAATAGATTATGAATTATTTTGAAATTATTAGTTTGGATTGTTTTTAATTTGAGGTGAATATGTATAGGTTGTGAATAACGTTTCGTATTTGATATCGTTGGCATTTGAGGGTAAGATTTTGTGGAGTGTGCTATAAATAGTTTGGAAGTATCAGGTACGGATTCCGTACTCTTTCAGCGATACTTTTGTTAAATTTAAATTGTTCGTCTTGTTCCTCGTTTCGAATTTCTGTTATTATTTCACATAATTATTTCTTGTGAAATTGATATACTTGTTTCATTTTGGAGTCGACACATTGGACTCGTACTTGTACTCTTTGAATTAGGTTATGATCATGTATAGTATTTATTTTGATAATTGTAGAAATGAAGCATACGTCATACCTTCTTTTTGAAATCTTGTGACTAGAATTTGATTTAGTTCAACATGTACATATAGAACCTTTTTTGTTGGTATTATGTCGCATGTGTTTTGACATGGTATTTTTGTTAGAATATATCGTAGGGTATACCCGAAAGCTATAACCACCACTGGGGGTACGCGCATGTCGTCTTCTTACGACGAGGTGATGCACGATACTCCCAAATGTGATGTGATTAGTCTCTGGCGTCTCCGTTTGGGCTCCGGAGGAAGTGGGCCATTTGGTGTTTTGTTGTGGGAGGCGTATGGGTTAACCTTAGTTTTCTGTTCTGCGGATTAGTGATGTTGTGCCAAACACACTATCCGATTTGCATACATTTGGATTCGCGATCCAATGTGTGATTTGTCTATGTGACATCATTTGATTTGCCTGTGTGGCATTAGTTTGACTTGCCTGTGTGGCAAGATATATTTTGAGCTCAATCGGTATGAAATAACTCCAGCCATTTGTTTCAGCCTATTATTTTATTGTATTAATTTTGTTGGTTTCAATTCAGTTCCATTCATTGAGTTAGTTACTTTAGTTAGTTATTTCTTTATTCTTCTATTGGTTTCGCTAATTTCATTGATTATATTCCATCGAGATCTTTAGAGATTATATTTTCGCCAAGATTTACACTCGAGGCTTTGTTCATATTTTTGTCTCAGTTGTTTTTCATTATATCACCAGTATATCTTTTGTATATCTATATTCGTCTTTGGGCAATTGGCTCATGTTGTGTTTTTTTCTTCCCGAGTTTTCGATAGGGTGATTCAGGGCTAATGTGATGAGAGTGTTGCCTTTGACCATTTAGGTTGTTTTGATTTTAAGTTTTGATTATTTTGACTCTGTTTGGAGAATTGTACTTGGTACTTTATTAATGGATCACCACTTTTAATATTTTGAGGTTATTAGTGCTCTGTTTATTTATTTTGAAGTTTGTTGTGCTTTGCTGTGACCTTTTTTTTTTTCGGAAAGGAGGTGTTACACTAGTAGTAGTATCAAAGACAAAAAGAGGTTTGATTATTTATTTCTTACTAGTTGGAAACCAACTAACCAACCCCCTTGAGGCCTTGATCAAATGAAACCAACCCCATTTAAATTCAAAAAGAATCAGATCAGATCAACGATGTATTGTGGACTACTGTGGACTTGGACTTGAACTTGATGTAATTAATTGGGCTGACCCGCAATGGTGGGTTATGGGAGTAAGTATGAGAGTGTCCGGCCCTAAACATTCTTATTTTTTCCGTCAAATCAAATGGAGTACAGACATAAATTATTTTATAAATATTTTATAAATTTTTGATGTGACATACTTCATCTCAATATATTAATTAATAAATTATTTCAATATAATTTTCAATCCCACACAATATAATAAAATAAAATATGTTAATTTATATCTCTAGTATTATTCTAAATTTTAAAGAAATATTACTAGTAAACTAGTACTCCATATGATAGTAGGCTAATTCATACGAATAATAACACGAATACGATATGATATGCTTATCTCTAACATGTGGCTCTGTAAGGCCATCCATCTTCCATCAGTCACTCCACTCCCCTCTTATCTTTATCATCTAAAATTATTTTCTAACTTTTTTCGTTTTCTGCTTGTAAACATACTACAATATACTACATATGTATATCATCGTTCCCAACAACAGTCATTCATTCATTCCTTCCTCCATGGCTGCCATTACTCTCCCTCCTGCTACCCCTTCTCAGGTAACAAACTCTCTCCCTCCAAACAGATTAATACAAATACACACGGATTCTTTTATGTTTCTTAATTTCCCATTTTGGAGAAGATATATTAATCTATTTGTTGATTTTCAGCTTTGTTCTAGCAAGACTGGGATGTTCTCTCCATTATCCCAAGCTACGGTGGTGAAGTCCACAAGGACTTCCCAATTGGCCGGGAAAGAGAGGGGCATGAAAGTCACGTGCCAGGCCTCCAGTATTCCAGCTGATCGTGTGCCGGACATGGAGAAGAGAAAACTCATGAATTTGCTTCTTCTGGGTACTCTTTCCCTCCCCAGCGCCGGCATGCTGGGTCCATATGCCACTTTCTTCGTTCCACCTGGGTCTGTTAATTTTCTCTCCTCCTTCGTTCATTAGATTTTCTATTTAACTACCGATGCGTCGTCTAATTAAATTTATTGTATTATATGTGTTTACTCCTTGTGTACGGGTACATGCTTGCCTATGGTCCTCATAATTGCAATAGAAACAGGACAAGAAAATAAAAAGGAAGTAAACTTTTGGGTTTTTTAGTTTGGATAAAATTTACTAATCATAAAAATTGCACTTTAGAACTGGTTTTGGAGAATGATTAGCTTGAAAATTTTAGCTAGTAATAGTATGCACTCAATCTGGATTCTATGGCATAGATTCAATGCAAACACACTTACGCTCTGTTTCTGAGTTTTAAAATGGATAGAAAAGAAAAGAAATGGACGGAAAATTTAAGTTTTCTTTCCAATTCTTATGTTTCTGAGTTTTTTAATAAACGGAAAAGAAAAGAAATTGATAGAAAACTTGGCCACTTTTTCTGCCAAAGTTTTCCGTCCAAAATTGGCATGATTTGGACGGAAAAGAAATTAGAATAAGTAATATTTTTATAATTCCCATATTATCCTCAACTTTTAATATAATAAATTTTAAATTACAACTCATGTCCTCAATTTTAAATTTTCTATCCTTTTCCATTAAAAACTCAGAAACAACACAAAGAAAAACTTTAAGTTTTCTATTCTTTTCTTTTCTGTTCTAATTTAAGTTTTCTATTCTTTTCTTTTCTGTTCAAAACTCAGAAACAGAGTGTTAATCTTGGTTCTAATTTTTCTTTCTTTTCCTTTTGCCTCACAAAGATTTCTATAATAACTTTATCATTTGGTATATCTAATTCAACATACATCAAAGTTGCTTCTGAATTTGAAGGTTGTCAGTTCTACTGTTATTAGATCAATCAGATTATTATTTTCTTCCTTGTATGAAGTAGTTTTTTACGGGTCATTGTTTATTTTAGTACTTATCCAAGCTTATTTTGGGGAATATCTAGTGTTGGAATTTCAATTTGATGGTTCGAAAGTTTGACTAAATTTAAGTTACTTCTAAATGATCAATATTCAAACACCTAGTATAAATTCATTTCTGATTCAAGAACGAATGGTCGGATTATCACTTCATTGAAATGAACTTTGTTTGGATCCTTAAAATTTGTGTTTATTACACCAAACTGAATCAAACAGGTCAGGAGCTGGTGGGGGTGGTACTACTGCGAAGGATGCCCTTGGAAATGATGTAATAGCAACAGAGTGGCTTAAGACCCATGGACCTGGTGACAGAACCCTTACTGAAGGGTTGAAGGTACTCATTTTCGTGACACTCGGCATTTTCTGCAACAATCTGCATAGGGTTTCATTTCACTACACATAGTTGAGCAGCTGTCATCAAATGTAGTTGCTCCGGTCAAAGTGTGAGCAGGGTATAATTGTATTTCTTGAACATGTTTACATTTTTTTAAAGACCCTCAGTTGAGTGTTTTGTGAAAAACCTACACACAACCAACTCAAAATACACTTTGCTTCTTCAATAGATTGATTTACGGGCAATTCAATTTAACAAAAGATAAGGATAAAAAACTATGTCCACAGTAAGTAGGATGCCAAATCCACTCTAGTCCAATGCTCATTTCTGTTGCCGGTCATGCACTGCCTCAAATATATAAACATGAAATTTTTTGGGATGCCCTAGGTATGGGTTTAGTCGTACTCATGGTCTCCAGAAAGGCATGTTGTAATAATTGAAAGTTCAGTTCAATGAAAAAGAAGATGCATGAATATATTACAAGGAGACCGACTTGAGTTTAAAGAAAAACCATAACTTTGTCCGAGTATGTTAATCACTCTTTTTCCTTCATAACAACTTTGAAAATTGTTGATAAGAATAAAGATTTTTGCATGAAATGTGTAGGGAGATCCCACTTACCTGGTGGTGGAGGCTGACAAACAACTAGCAACCTATGGTATCAATGCAGTGTGCACGCATCTTGGTTGTGTTGTGCCATGGAATAAAGCAGAGAACAAGTTCATGTGCCCATGCCATGGATCTCAGTACAACAACCAAGGCAAGGTTGTTAGAGGCCCTGCTCCTCTGGTAAGTAACCAACTAGTCACTTAATTCCTTGAAATTAATTGTACCATTATGCTCAGTTTGTGTGGCTTAGTAATAACTTGTACATTTATCTTGGAACAGTCATTGGCACTGGCACATGCAGATATTGATGATGGGAAAGTTGTGTTTGTTCCATGGACTGAAACTGATTTTAGAACAGGTGAAGATCCATGGTGGTCTTAGAGTCCTTGTTTAAAGTTACTTTTTCTTGCAAATGTAATCAAACAAAATTGAAGTGTACTAATGTTATTTGTTGAACCCAGAAAAGCTTTATAAGCTGTAAAATACAGATGCACATCTCTTCATTAGCCGAACTTTGTGATCTGATATGATTGTATGATATAAATTTTCAAGTTTTGTGTACTGTGGATTAGACAGTAACCATACCTTATCACAAAAGGGAGGAAACCATCATAGATCTTCAAAACATCATTGAGTGTAGCGTTGATCTCTCGTCTTCGATCCATTTTTCAGCTAACTCTAGTTTCCTGGAACTTTGATGGTGTGTCTGCATTCAATCATGTTTTAAAGTACTTTGGACTAATTGCTGAATGCAGGAGTAATGATCCATTATCCAGCAGGTTCAAATTCTCATTTTCTCCTCTCTTTTTTTTTTTATTTTTTTGATTTAGTCTATAATGTTTTTCCTAGAGGCAGCTAACCAGGAGGAGTATCAATAAAAAGTATGAGAGACAGAGTCCACTGCAAGCATCTCAAACATTATTAACAATATTATATACTAAACCATTCAATTCTGGCAGTGCTGGAATATATGCATGACCACATAACAAAATTGTGAATGCCATTGCCATGGCTTATTTCTTTATGTAGGTATAACAAGAAACAAAAATGAGGCGAACAAAAAATGCATACAAGTGATGCTCCAAGAAATAAAAGAGCATAAAGGGGAATTATTCACTCTAGACTCCTTGTTATATCCTTATTTCTCAGGACAGCAATATCTATCAAAATCATTTGAGAAATAATGAAGCAATTGGGGCACCTTTCACGGGGCCATGAGTCCTTCAATTGTGTAGATGAGAGATCAACTTTAAATAGCAAAGTCTACAAGCTAGGTATGCATCACATCATACTCCGGATCAAGCTTCCGTTGCCAACCCTGCAGGAGTTAATTAATGACTTGGGCCTTTCTGGAGATGCTGATGGGCCATTAGTTGGTCCATCACCAAGGTCTAGTTGAAGAAAACGTGAGAGAATATGTGGCGTAGGCACATAAAGCCGCCTCCTCGAATACGTGTCAAATTTGTTATTCAGAACAGGTCGTTTCCCCTGTAGCTTTGGTGTTGCTTACCAAACACGAAACGAAAAGGAATTGATATGAAAAATCAAACTGAAACCTCAACTCACTTCCTCAGTTTTCCCTCTATCTCTATCTACAAATATATAAGTATATATATACTTTTCAGAAGGCTGACGATCAATTTGGAGTATGGAGTTTCTGAGAAATTAAAGAGTCGAATCAATTGAGAACGCGTATGATTTACGCCTTGAATCTCATTATTTTCTTATATATGTATGTTTGTTGTCATTAATTCATATTTATGGGCGAAGGATTTGCTTATTTGTTAGTTAATGCGTTTTGATATATGGAAAAAGTTCTCTGCAGGTAAAGTATATATATCCTTTGGAAATATTGTTTGCGCCTGAATATTATGCGAAATATTGATCCTGGTAGTTATAAACCATTAATCTTTCAATCTCTTTCTTTCCTCGCGGATTTGCATTTTTTTTCAATTTCAAGGGATCGGTTACCATGAAGTTAAGTTGGTTGACCACACGCAGAGAAAGAGATACTTTTATCCTTTTTCTTGTTGAACCGACATTTTATGATTTTTAGATTTTCCGATTCTTGAAACATACTTTTATCCTTTTTCTTGTGGAAAAATTGGCATGCTGGAAGCATTTGATATGTTTGTGTTAATGCTTATCAGAATAGTTTGTTCATTAGATTCTTTGATATTGGTTGTTGGATGTGTTTGCCTCATCATCAAATGTAGTATAAATCTGATGAATGTTAAATTATGGGGCATGTTAAAATTACAGTTAAATTTTGTAGTTAGTTACATATAGTTTGATAAAAACAGAGTTATTATTTGAGCTTAAGTTACTTTGTTCTGATTTTCACATGCAAAACTTTCTCCAGAGAATAAAATATCATGTCAGACGTGTAACTAATCTTTAGATATGATGCTTGTCTTACCTCCATACTTCTCCTAAGAAACTCTATTTATTTGAATAAACTATCTTTAATCTGTTGTGTCTGAATGTGCACGCGTTCATCATACTCACATATACATGATCTGTATTCTTTTTCCTATAATATGTTGCATTTTGACAAGTCAAATATTTATCAGTTTACTTTTTCAGATAAACCACGCTTCTATTGATGAACTGAACTTTTGCTATTTTTAGTACTCATCAGCAATTAGGATAAAATTGTAAATCAAGGAAATTGTGTTTTATATTCAATTAGTACAAATTGTTGTAGTATCTTCTATATTAGCACTTCAAACATTATGTGCAAAGACAAATCTGACAACTGCAATAATTTAACAAAGATGACATTTATTAGTTTCTTGTTAGTAAGGAATAACATTACATATCAATATTGTGGACTGTACTATTGTAAGGTATTTGATCGGTACACTTGCCATTCTCATATATATAATTAATTAATGCACTTGTTTGAATAGCAATAACAAGTTTGGCATGACTTAACAACTTGATTAGGACCATGAAAAGCTTTGGCAAAATTCCCAAACTTTGTGCTCACTCATGATACAATGTTGCAGTCAGGCAGTGGCGATTGATGATTCTAGGATGGATGACATCTTAAAGGAATACTTCATTCCTGATTACATACTTCTACCTAAATCAGACATAACAAAAGTTTCCCATGTTCCTTCCTGTCCTGTGATAGTATTCATTAACTCGAAAAGTGGTGGCCAGCTGGGAGGAGAACTCCAAATGACATATCGTCTTCTTCTAAATAAAAATCAGGTTTTTCTCTTTCGCACTAATTTAGATAGACTTTTCTGGATATTAATTCTTCAGTATTGATTATGAATGCTCTTGTATTTTACATGACTTTGACGTCAGCATGTTTAATTATTTAGGTAGTTGATTTGGGAGAAAAGGCGCCTGACCAGGTGCTACAGCAACTATATTTCAATTTAGAAAAGCACAAGCAAAAAGGGGATAACTTATCCTCAGCAATTCAGAAGAAATTGAGATTAATAGTGAGTTGACTTTGTAAATAATGTCGCTCTGAGCCTTTGAGGATGTCGTTTCTTTTATCTAATACATTGCTAATTCTCTAGGTTGCAGGTGGTGATGGAACAGCTAGCTGGCTTCTTGGAGTAGTTTCTGATCTAAAACTAGCTCAGCCTCCACCAATTGCTACAGTGCCATTGGGAACTGGAAATAATCTCTCATTTTCATTTGGCTGGGTATGATGCTCTTTTACTATTCTGCAGTTGTGTAGTATGCTATATATGAACTTGAAGCATGTTGTAAGTGAAACTATGATTCTTGCCCTGTTAAGCATTTAGCCTAACCATATAGGTTTCTTATGTTGTCTAATGCACTACTCTTACTTTGGTCCATTGTTGCTTCTTTTTCTTTTTGTGTTTTGGGTAACTGTTGTCATTTGTTAAGTTCCAATGATGTCCATTTACCTACTAGTTTGCTTTGTTAGAAACCAATGCGGGTGACATTATACCTAGAATAGAGTCGAGAGTCGGTTGGAAGGAGGTGCTCTTGATATTTTTGCATACAGTTGTGTTTTTCCATTGGCCTAATTTTATTAACTTGTCTGCAAGGCATGTCCTCATGACAATCGTTCTTTAAATAATTAGTTAAGGAACTTTTTTTACTAAGTGCATTAGTAAAATCGATTGGTGGACTAGTTTTATTTACTATTGGCATACTTTATTTAGTACAAGATAGAAATTTAATGTAGGTGCAAGGTGCAGTAGTACAATTGTGTCCAAGTGGTAAATTAAGATTTAGCTGTTTCTGAATATCCTTTTCTTGCACTTGATTTCATCAACTAAAATTGACATATTGTTGTGCTTTTGCACATTTAAGAGGCATCCCTCCCATAAGCATCCTGAATGACTGAGATATATTTGGGTGAATGTGAAATTTTGGATTACCCTACTTAATAAATAAAAATGGTTGTGAGAAAGAGGACGTGATTGGTCTTACTATGAACTATGAAGTACTTTTTAATATTACCTATTGTTTCTGAATTCTTTACAACAAAACAGTCCCTATTTGTTATGATATATTAATAGAATACTTTGAAATTATTTTCCTAAAGAATCCTATTTCCAATATCTCAAAACTTCAATTTTAGGTTATCCCTAGACTTTGCTGCTCTTTCTCCCTGATCTCCACATCAAGTCATTAGGAAGCAGACACTAAAATTATGCGCAGTGGCGGAACCAGAAACTTTTGAGAGGGGGGTCAAAATATACTTGCAAAATCACGACGACGGCGATACTTGCAAACAACTTGAGAACCCGTTAATTTTTATATTTTAAGCAAATTAACCTCTTTATGGCATTTATACAAACACATGGTATGCAAGCTTTAAAAATCCTAATTTCATGAAATTCAAACATATAAACATATAACCTCCATACAATATTCCATCCTTATATCATCTGAACCCTTCATGGTTCCATAATCAAAACTCCCACAACCAATTTCACATCAATAACAAATATATTTCATCCAAATAAATTAAAACTTTATGGTAGAATAACAAAAAAAACAGAGTAGAATAACAAAACCCAAAACCCACGTGAGGAATTGAATTGGAGATGATCCGAAAACCCTAGGAATTGCAATTCTGTAAATAAAAAAAATGAATCAATTTACCAGAAAAGTTAAAGTAGAAAGAAACCATTTTTACTATAGAGAAATAGAGGGAGAGGAAGAGACCCATACAGCTTTACAAGATGTGGGTGTTGCAGAGCAGAAATCATGCCTATCTCATTGACAAACTCACGGTTCCCTTGCTTTGATTTTGAAGAAAGCTGCTTGACGGCAATTATGGAGCAGTGATTGGCTGGCCGCCTCCCTGCCCTCGACTCGCTTGGAACCCCGACCCGCCCCTGCCCTGCCCCCCCCCGCCCCACCCCACCCCCACCCCCACCCCCACCCCTTCCCCTTCCCCTTCCCCTTATGCCTGGACCGCTGCTGCTACCGGGGGCAGATGCCCCCGCCACTTCCTAGTTCCGCCTCTGATTATGCGATATGGGTTATAAGATAATTATGAATCCTCTATCTTGGTATTATAGATCAACAAGTTAAGTAGTTAACTGACCATTTAATGATAAGTGATTGCCTCCTGCCAGTAAATCTCAGGAATGCCCATCACTAAGATCCTTGAATTGTTAAATATCTCCCATCGACGCAAATATGCTAGTCCAGATCTACTTCATGATCAATTATTTCAGCTTTAAATTTGTATTAGTGATCCTCATACTGAGAAACCATGTACATCTTAGATTTCAGTCGATACTAAAGTTGTTAAATTACAATTAAACATGCATACACATTTTTCTAATTATAGGGAAAGAAAAATCCTGGTACAGACATTCAATCTGTGAAGGCATTCTTGAATCAAGTAAGGAATGGAAGAGAGATGAAAATTGACAGGTATTGACTAGTGATTTTATCTTCTTTGGTTATTTTTTGTGTTCATTTTTTGGTTCTCTTTGTTTTTCTTGTTTTTCAGTTGGCATATTCTTATGAGAATGAAGGCTCCTAAGCAAGGGTCTTGTGATCCTATCGCACCTCTTGAACTACCACATTCTTTGCATGCATTTCACCGTGTGTCCGTATCAGACACTTTGAACACTGTAATCAACTTTCCTCTCTCTATTTTGTTTTTTTTTCTTTTAGAATTTTCAATTATTATCTTTTTCTGTTTTCTCTATATATGAGGATCAAGAAACATAGATCAGATAATGTACATCTGCTACCAGTTAAGGTGGAGTTCTTCTAAATAATCATTTCCCTTCCTCCTTGAACGCTCAATGCTAATAATAGCAACTATTCACATTTTTACTTTCCCTAATCTCAGGATGGTTTCCACACATTCCGTGGGGGATTTTGGAACTACTTCAGCATGGGTAAGAAACTTTGAAGTTATCTAACTAAACTGTCATTTTTTGGTTTTTTACTTTTGCATGCTTCAAATATTTTAGTCCACACTCAATTTGTTCGAGCTTTTGATTCCATATCTATCATTTATAACAAGTTTCTTTCACATCATTAAATGTTTACTTTCTAGTTTTTGTTTTCATACCAAACTCTAATGTGACATGAATCTTTGTGACATATTAGGCATCAAATTTCTCGAAGTATCATCTGATATCATGTTGCTCTTTCATCTTTGTTTCTTATGTACCTTAAAAAAATTCTTTTTGTGCAGGAATGGATGCTAAAGTGTCGTATGCATTTCACACTGAGAGGAAGTTACATCCAGAAAAATTTAAAAATCAACTAGTGAATCAGGTGCGATTGTTATCTCCCCTATAGATAATTTTGTTGTTTCATTGCTCTCCGTTTATAGAGAACATTTTTTGATCACTAAGAAAATAGTGCATCATGATATCTTAAATCCTGGGCATTAAGAGAGAGTGTAAGAGAGCATTTATGGGATAGATAACCTTTGTTGTAAATTTTTATAGTATCCTTTTTTAGGGATGGATCCCTGGTTTTGTCTGAAGAAAAGTGTATGGATTGTTGCTTGACAGAAGTTTGGGTGGGTGGGGATGGGAGCTCATGCAATTTGGATGTTCCTCTTCACAAGAAGAGATAAAACGTGCGTGCAAGCGCCAATATAGTTTATATTATAGCTTATTGTAAAGAGACAAGCCTGTATACCCTGTGCTCCATGCCATTCCCCTTAAATATCCACTGAAGTACTCTATTTATACATTATAATTTATATTTGTTTTTTTTTCTGAAATATATCTGAATGGATAAATCAAGAACCTTGATATACTAAGAATCTGAATGGATAAATCAAGAACCTTGATATACTAAGAATCTCCAGACCTTAAACATCAGTTATTCTTCTTGGTATATTTTCCCACTGACTGAAAGAAATTCAGAATTGTAATTAGAAGAACAAGATCGTTGTTTGATGTTAACACATATTTTAAATTTGCGCATACTATTAATTCAGACTTGAAGTGACTCAGACATATTTCTATGTTACAACTAGAGTACCTTGTATTAGTACATTGTTAGATATAGAATAGATGTATTGAATATTGTTTTTTTTATTATTATAAAGATTACTAAAGCTTTATATATAGGCTATTAGTTGAGTAGTGACTAAGTATGTGTGGGCACCAAGTTCAGTAGTGGAAGTATGTGTGGGCACTAAGTATGTGTGGTGACCAAGTTCTAATAATAATATACTTTAATAGAATCATGATAATCAAAGCATTTTTTAGTAGCACCTTATCATCGTCCTAATTAACTGAAATTCTTGAATCATTTATTTTTTATATTAATGTTTGTTTACTCTTTTTCCCTGTCAGTAACAATTTTAAGTAAATTTGTAACTGGCGTGGAACAATTCTTTTGTATTTTAAGACACATATGTCCTTGCCTTTTCCCCACAAATATTGATTGGTAATCTGGCTGTAATTTTCCTAATGCTTTATCAACATAATTTTCAGAGTACTTATGCAAAGATTGGGTGTACACAAGGATGGTTTTGTGCTTCTCTCTTTCATCCATCTTCACGGTAAGTATGTTGTTTGAGAACTTGATTATACCATATGGGTTTGATATTTTTTTTCATCATAACTATAAGTGCCTCAACCGACTGAGGCCGTAAATAAGTTAAGCATTATGTTTTTTAAAAACATTATGATGATTACTTTAGCTAATTTCACCATGACGGCTATGAATGTTAAAAAAATGATCTCTTATGTTAAACTAATACCTTTTGCTGAAATCTAAGAAGCAGGGGTGCACCAATCCCTTGTCGCACTGCACACCAGGTGCGTCGGGGGTGCGGGTGTGTGGGGTACGCCTGTATTTTTCGTGCGGATGTGCGTATATAAGGTATATAAGGGTGCGATGGTTGCATTTTTTGTAATTACGAGGAAGGAAAAGAAAGGGGGAAAAAGAGATTGATTAGGGCAAAAAAGGGGGAAAATAATTGACTTACCTTACACCGCTACCGCAAAAGTGGAGAAGAAAAAAGACTTCGACCATGTGAGAAATTGTCGGCAGCAAATCGACATCTGGTAGCAAATTGGCATCAAATCAGAGATATTCTTTTTCTTCTTCTCTCTTTCTTCGTTCTTGACACGGGAAGAGTTATCAGCCAAGATTCGATATAATTTATATTTTGGTATTTATGGACAATTTAAATATTTGATGTATTTTTATTTATTAATTAGTAGTCAGGTAGGTTTAATTATTTGGGTTCATTTATGTTTTAGGCTTACTTTTTAAGTTTATTGGTTTTTATTTATTTTTAGGGTTTAGGTAGTATAAATAGTCTCTTAAGGTTATTATTATAGAATAACTTATTATTTAGAATTAATAAACATTGTGGTCGCTTATAGTCCATTTTATCCAACTTTGTGAATTTTTGTGATTGCGAAGTTACATAGATTCAATTCATGTGATTGTTTCTATTCTCTAGCCGTTTTTTGCTATGTCAGTTGACATCAGAGCCTGAGAGATATCCGACGATTTTACTGATTAAGCAAGAGATAACTCACTCGGATGTCAATGTGAAAGAGAATGATGTTGATCGAAACTGCTTAACCGGGGATTGTATGCAATCGTTCGTTCATCGTGGGGGCTAGGTAAAACTAGTCGAATTATAATTGATGAAGTTATTAGGTGTTCCAAAAATTTCATAGCCAGCTCGGAAAATCTTCACGAAAGTTGTAGCGCCATTAATCCTACTTCTCAATCATGTGGTTTGTCTGCTCTAATAGAGTGTGTGGAAGGCACGAATAAGGAAGTTGAAGAAGAGGTTATATTTAAAGACGAACCAAGCTTAGTGGTTGAGGAGGATCGTGATTTGGAGTCATCGCGACATAAGGATATGGGTATCGTAGAAATTGAGATTAGTCATGAGATTGTTCAAAATCCTATGTTTGACAATGTGGAAAATTTTGATTTCATCGTTCCTAATCATTTGTTGCGAGTGCAGGTTAATACGAAGGCTTTGATTACTTACAAAATTATTTCCAAAAATTTTCTTTGAGAAGCACCATCATGAACAAAGAAGATTGCGAATGTCTATCGGTTGGGACTTGATATTACTTCATTTTAAAATTTGAGGTCGAGTTTTCTCCAAGAAAAGGGAATGACATGAGAAGAGTTATCTGCTAAGATTCAATATAATTTATGTTTTGGTATTTATGGACAATATAAATATTTGATATATTTTTATTTATTAATTAATAGTCAGGTAAATTTAATTATTTGGACCCGTTTATGTTTTGGGCTTACTTTTTAAGTTTATTGAATTTTATTTATTTTTAGGGTTTAGGTAAATAGTCTCTTAGGGTTATTATTATGGAAAAACTTATTATTCATAATTTATAAATATTGTGGTTGCTTATAGTCAATTTTATCCAACTTTGTGGATTCCTGTGATTTTAAAATTACATAGATTCAATTCCTGTGATTGTTTCTATTCTCTAGCCGTCTTCCGTTGTGTCAGTTCTCTTCTCTTTCTTGTTCTCTGTATGCGACTTCTTTTTTCTTCTCTGTTTGTGACTTGCGTGTTCCAACTTTCTTTCTCCCTTCTTTTTTTTTAATGTTTTCTCTTCTTTATCTTCTGTTGCTGTATTGCTGGGTAGCTGGATACTTGGATACTTGGATTATATATGTACTTCTAACCTTATAATGTGCTGAAATTAAATGTTTAATATTCTCCTCTCTTTTTTCTATTTTTTTATTTTGCTGAATATTTGACAAATGGGATGGCAATTAATAATTACTGTATTTAGCAACAAAAAAAAAGGATTAATAATTACTGAAGTAAATATGTGGCTGGAATTTTATTTATTTTTTCTGTTTTTAATTTCCTGAAATTTATTACTGAATTATATACGTGGCTGAAATTTATTTATTTATTTTCTGTTTTTAATTTCCTGAATATGTGACAAATGGGATGACAATTATTGAATCTAATATGTGACTATAAATTTGGCAATAATTCATGTGCTATTTTGAGTTTTCCTCTTTTGCTCTTATTATGTGTTTTGTTTAATTTACATGAAGTATTTAGTTTTATGAATATTTTTTTATCATATATATATATATATATATATATATAATGCTATAATGCATATATATAAATATTTAAATTAATAATCTCAGATCCTCAAGATCCCTTGCACCCGTATCCCCCTTGAATCCTTGCTTATTAGGCTGAAATTGATGAAGTTTCTCTTGAATCTTCAAGAATGGACATGGATGTATAATTATGTGAGTTTCTTCTAAAACTCTAGTAGCTCACTTCAGTGTTATGATAAATGGGTTGTCCTTGTCACAGAAATATTGAGCAGCTTCTCTTGAATCTTCGAGAATGGTCATGGATGTATAATTATGTGAGTTTCTGCTAAAACTCTAGTAGCTCACTTCAGTGTTATGATAAATGGGTTGTCCTTGTCACAGAAATATTGCGCAGCTGGCAAAAGTGAGGGTCATGAGAAGATCAAGTCAGTGGGAAGACCTCCTCGTACCTCCCAGGTAATTTTTTAAAACTATTTCACGGGTTACTTTGTTGAACACTTCAGTGGATCTCATATTATATATAGGATGCTGTCAAGTTGTATACACTTAGCTTAGGTATTTCCCACTCAAATTCTTTCCCCGTCACTAGTGCCCTTAACCTTAGTTTGATCTTCGTTTACAGAACTACACGTATGTTTTCCATTTTGCTCCCAGACTTGGAATGATATAGTTGGAATTTACTGGTGATCATGTATTTAGGAAGTTACATTGTTTGCATCCCATTTGGAGCTCATTAGGAATATATCTGTACTTGAAAGAACTAGATATCTTCGTATGAAGTGTTACTTCCTTGCAGTGAAGTTTGGTATGTGCTTACTAGAAAAAACTTCGATGAGAGCTACAGTGACTAGACTTGCTAGAGTCTAAATGCTGGTATTTGTATTATCTGAGTTGATTTAAATTTTTGTCAACTAATGTCGAGTGAGGTTGCAAGGCATTGCAGCTTTGGAACAGAAAAGGTGAACACAATCATTACATTGTGATTGTGTAATTAGAAGTGGAGCATGCTGTTCGAGACGGAAGAGCTGTTCAATAACCAGTTATCTGTACCCGAAGATTAGATTTGAGATAAATGATTAGAACTGAAGTACTATGAAAGATTTCAGTTTTATTGCTTCAATTGATTATTAGAAAAGATCGAACAAAATCATTTGAAATATAGATGCAATAAGCATTTCTCTTAAAATGGTCATGAGTATATTTGTGAAACAACTGTATAGTACTTTGTCCTATAGTTAACTAAGACTCTTAAGCCATTTGATCAAATTTGTTCCTCACTAGTTTTTATTTGCTATAGAATTAAACGAAGGCATCTGCAGATTCCTTTAAAGAGTATATACCTTTATTGGCTTGAGTTAAAACACAAGTCCAATCGACCAAGCTCAATTTGATCTGTAGTAATTTAGTTTGTTTTGCAGCCTATCATATTATGCCGTCATACCTTTAAATCACTAGCCTTGCTTTCTCTCTTTCAACATCTAGTCTTCACATCTAGGTTTCATGAACCTTGTGAAACAGTCAAAGGTTATATGAAGCATTACTAGCAAGATCATTTTGAAGGGTTTGAATACACTCAAGTTCTATATGTTACACTATTTAACTAAATAGACATGATTAACAAAAGGAAGCAAGAAGTAGCAAATCCTTAATAATAAACATTATACAAATGCACTGATGTTTTCAATTAGATCAAAAGTGGGGAACATTGATTTTTTAAAATTTAAAAACTGCAGTCATTTGTATTTTGGCTCTGTGTTGATATATTTTTTATGTACAACTCTTGGTGTTTACTAATAACTTGATGGCTTTCTTGCTAACACCTGCCATAAAATATGCAGCATCAGGTCTATTGTTTGTCTTAACTTGCCCAGCTTTTCTGGTGGATTCAATCCTTGGGGAACACCTTCTGGGAAAAAACTTCATTCAGTTGGTTTCTAAACATCTTATAGTATTTACTCCATAATATATAAGTGTAGAGGTTGTGTATCTATCACTACAAAACACATTCTAATCTTAACTTCCTGGTGACTTTTTATCTTGTTTGTCATCAGAGGGATTTGACTCCTCCATATGTTGATGATGGCCTTATTGAGGTCGTTGGTTTTCGAGATGCTTGGCATGGGCTTGTTTTACTTGCACCAAATGGGCATGGCACTCGTCTTGCACAGGTAGGGGATAAAATCAGATTATTAAAATTGATCATGGTTCAACTGTGTTGCAGACTTCTGCTCCAATACATTGCACCAGTAGTGAGTTCTGGTATGTACAATTGTCTGCACCTAAGAAGCTGTGTATCACAATTATATGATAGTACAAATATCTGCATGTAAGAAGCTATCTTTATCGCTCATGCAGAATCAGAACTATCATCATCTCTATCAATGTTCTAAAAGGCGGGAGGCGGGCGGCCAGGGGGGCCTAGCGCCTAGGGGGCCTAGGCGGGATTTATTATTTTAAGCCAATTGTAATATTGTAACTTACATTTATCCAAATAAAACAATAATATATAGCAAAACAATCTATAATAAAGATAATAAAGACATTTGCTTAAAGTTCAAACACATCCATATTGCTGCTAATGTCAAAGTTCAAAAACAAACATGCAATTGTTCAAAGTTCAAACATATTTTTAACGTATTGGTTTTATTTATAAATTTATAAACAAGATTGCTATTAAATATTAAAATTTAAAATTTCAAGAATTTAACTCCATATTAAAACTTAAGAACCTAAACATAAATTTAAGAATTATATTGAATTAAACTAAATATTACAAATATATCATCATTTATATAATTTGAAGTTGGTTCAAGTTCAAAAAAATTACAACTATAATAAAATCATCCATTTTAACTTGATATTGTTCACTTGTTGTTATGATTTGATATGCTACAAACTGTTTGATGAATATGGTAAATCATTAAAATATATATATATATATATATATATATATATATATATATATATATCAGTTTGGGTAGTTATTAAAATAAAAAAATCTCTCCGCATAGATCCCGCCTAGGCCCCATTTAATTTTACGGAGGGATTTTTTTTGCACTTTTAGGCTTAGGTGAGGCGTCTGGGGGGCCTAGCGCCTAGGCGAGGCGCCAAGGGGGGCCTAGCGTCTAGGCGGAGCGCCAAGGGGGGTCTAGCGCCTAGGCCCCTAGGCGGGGATTTTTAGAACATTGATCTCTATTGCAGAAGCTCACCTTCATATATATTGGTTGCTGATTAACTGAGGCATAGAATAGAACTATTATGGAGTATATGAAATTCAATGCTAACCTGTATGGAAGTTATTGCTAATGCTATACTGACTTGGTAAGCGGATTACCAAGTCTGTATTCTACAGTCACAATACAGATGACGTGTAATGTACTGGAAAAAAATTAGGGAAGTGTAATTTCCACAAGGAAAATTTGATAGTTCCACAAGGTCGTGCATAATTGTGGTCCCATTGAATTTTCATGCGCGAGGAGTCTTGTGTAATTATCAATTTTTTTAATGAAAATATCAATTCCCATTCTCCCAGTTCCAAAATATTGGATCAATTTTGACTTTTAATTTAAGATATATTTAAATTCAAATTTGATATGAATTCATTCAAATTAAAAAAATACAGTTATGAAAATTGTAAACTCAAATTAAAAATACAATTAAAAAAAAAATAGTACCAAATAAAAGATTTATTCTTTTGAAAAGTTAAATGAATCACATCAATTTTCTTTAATTGAGTTGTCCTTTCTGTTGTTGAATGCAGGCAAACAGAATACGTTTTGAGTTTCACAAGGGTGCAGCTGAGCACACATTCATGAGGATTGATGGAGAGCCGTGGAAACAACCCCTCCCTGCCGATGATGACACTTTTGTTGTAGAAATCTCTCACTTTCGCCAAGTAAGCATTCTTGCCACCCCACATTGCCGATCCAAAAGCATGTATGCACCTCCTTCACCATACATCCCCAAGGAGACTGACTGCAACAGTAATGAAGAGGAGTTTGAAGAAGACTGGGAAGAGAGGAAGAAGTTGGGTGCGGCTGATACTTTCAAAATACCAGATGGATATGACATGTCTTGACTTGGTTAACACATTATTCGATTTTGCTTAGCTTAGCTTAGCTTAGCTTAGCTTGTACAGACAGACCCCGATAGGGAATCTGATACTGTTGTTGGTTGATAGCAGGTTGCTCATAGATGACAGGTCAACTACAATACACAACTATCGAGACATCTTAGTTAAGAATATTAAAATCTTTAGACAAATTCTTGAGAGATCTTGATGTGAATTTACATGTACATCGAAAAAATGTAATACAATGTCGTCGTTAGGATGAACTTGGAATGAACCAAGGCAGCATTTTTGCATAAAACATTAGTATTTGTCAAATGTGTCAAGGTGTTATCCTAATAAACAGTAATCATGGAAGGCAACTTGGTAGAAAACTTTGAAACTCCAGAATTTCAGTGCCCTACATTATTGTTGTAGGGGGAAACTGTGTGCCCATCTAATCCATACTATAGGTTGCTTATCTCGCATGTACCAAGAGTCTGGATTCAATGGCATAAGGGGGGGCACACATAGAAACAGCAAAAACAAGGGGCAAGGCAATCCTTATCTTTTGGTAAAGCCAGCTCTGATTTTTTCATTTTAAAAACTTCCATCTGCACTCGTCTCTCTTTATATATATGAAATGAGCTAGGACACCCGTTTTCACGAAACTTAATTTACATTGCGTTTGGTTCCCATTAATTATTTAGTTCTAATGGAATAAAATGGAAGAATGAATAAAATGAAATAAAGGGGTAGAATAAGTAATAATTAATTCTCCTTTTATATATATATATATATATATATATATCATGTCTCGTACGTAGTTGTGGGAGTAATATATTGCCAAGTGTTAATAGTGTTAGAATAGCTAATTGAGAACAAGCATATTGCAAGACTTATTTTGAAAAAATGGCAGTCATGTTTCTCCCACTTTTATCAGATACCCAACACTACGTAACCAGAATTCTACATTTACACTTGAAACAAGTCCGCCAACATGTGGTGGACCTGAAAATGCAAATTATCAAAATTTTACTTAAATGATGATGGTCTGGTCAGTCTTCTTAGTGTACCTGAGCGCTTACTGAGCTTATAGCAGTATTCGTAGCTCTATGCGGTGCAGAACTACTAACTAAAGCTAGTATAAAACAATGACCAGAAACCCAGAGTGGTAATTCAGATGTTCCAATAAACAGAGGTGACTGACTGACCAAAACTCAATTTTTAAGGCTGAGAATAGAGGATAGTTGCTGAAACAAATGGGAAATTTTTTTGCTTTACATTGGGGGTTGGGGTACCATATTGACCAATTTCATAAGAAAATCAAAAGGTGAAAGTCTTGCATCTTTCATCTACACTTGCTCCAGGGAAAAAGCTTAAAGTAAGTTTAGTCTATATATACATTTGTAATATGCATTGCTACTACCGCAGGTAGACCTTCTGAACCATGTTTGCAGACTTCTTTTCTCCACTTTGACAATTGATGTTCCCCTGCAAGAAACCCCATTAAGAAATCAAACACTGAATCAAAATGTCCAAGAATGAACAAATTGCCGGTGGTAAGGTAACACGACAAGGGGCATTAAATTCATCTATCTGTTGAACTTAAAGCATGAAGTCACAATCTAGAAGATATTACATAAATGCAGCACTGAGAACATCAAACTGGACAAAGACTACAACATTGTAATTTTACCCAATATAGCTTATGAATACCTTGTTACTGGTGCAAACTGCTCCTTCAGCAGTTCAGCACAAATGGCATTACTCATTGGAGCTTTGAAGAAACTCAATAATATTAAAGAGATTCACAAAACTATCAAACTGAAAAGCATAAGTTTGCTTCCAAAGAACTTCTATAATATGACCATATTGTATTCAATTGTCAATAAATGATAATGAAAAGAATACTTCCAATACGAGAGTTTATACTCATTGGAGCTTTGAAGAAACTCAATAATATTAAAAGATTCACAAAACTATCAAACTGAAAAGCATCAGTTTGCTTCAAAGAACTTCTATAATATGACCATATTGTATTCAATTGTCAATAAATGATAATGAAAAGAGTACTTCCAATACACCCAAAATTTGGAGTAATTGATTTCGTTTTTTATTACTTCATCTAGACCCAAAAAGTACACATCTTCACAATGAAGGGGTTTGGAGGAATGTGTGTGTGTGATTATGTTTCAAATCAAAAGTCCAACTCTCCTTTCCAGGATGTTCCAAAACAGCAAGCCATTGAAACTCTAGGTAGTTAATCTCATGATATTCGCTAAAGTTATTGATTCAATTAAGTCAAATTTTTCTCCGAAAATTTGACTTTCAGATGAAGTCTTTTGTTTAGGAAAGAGAGAGCATTTAGATTGGAAACAATATCCAAAAGGCCAATGAGTTAAGGAAAAAACAACCATACCTTTGGGCCAACTGGTTTTCCCCCATCATTCTTTACTGGTTTGCTTGCCTTGGTTGCTTTCTGAACCTGTGCCAGGGCTCCGGATACCTTCCTTCTGGTCATGGAATTCTGACTAGCAGCCATTATCTGTAATGCATTGTCTTTATCAGCACCTGGAAATCTATTACCCTGATCACCGGCTCGAACTTTATCCTTATCTTTAGAACCAGTCCACTGATCTGGATTGTTGATCCCGTGTGGCATCAAAACTTCTGTTCGCACAGTATGATGTTGAACCTGCAAGATTTAAGAACAATTCAGAAACCATGCTTGCAGCCTGTTCACAAGAACATCTAAATATCAAAACTAAATACGATAAGCAGCATAATCAAGAATGATTATGAAAAAGGCCTTCTAATGCCTATTTTCCAGTGCATATGTTGTTTATGGTATCAAAATTTATCAATAGTTAGTTTTATAAAAAATTATCAATGGTTAGCTTTATCTAAGAAAATTATCAATAATTAGTTTTATCTAAAAAAACTATCAATGGTTAGTAACAATTCTCAAAGTTCATGATAATTGCAGTAACCCAACTAAGGCACATGCTTCAGTTAACCCAATCAAAATGTTTCAATTTTGCAGCTTCTCACCTTTGCTTTTGAAGTTTCATGGTTAACGGAATTCCGATAAACAGTTTCTGTTTTCCGTCTAGAATTAGGAATTATATTCTGAACTTGGACAGCAGGGGCCTTGGACACGCTTGGGCCTTTCACTTCGTTCTCTGGAGTTCGAGAGACTCTCATAACATTTCTACTATCTGGAGTCTTTTCTTTATACAGTGTTCCGCTTATTGTCATTCTTTTACCATCAGAACCAGGGTTTGAAGAAGAACCAACACTGGATTTACTTGAAGAAGATTTAGAGCCTTCAGATTTCCTCGCTCTGTTAATCTCCACTCTTGACGCTGGCCTTGTAACACAACTTTTTCTAAGACTATTTCTTAGAGAAGACAAGAGCCTACTATTATGACCACTAATGTTCCCGGATACGTCAAGTGATTTCTGTTGATTTCGCTCACTACTTTCAGATGTAATGGTGCTTATTAAATTTCTTTCAACTTCCTTAAAAACTGTAGCATCTGAATTGGATTTTGATTGCCCAAAACTAGCATTCATTGTGGAATGATTTGGTCCAGCAGTTTCAGTTAAACTGCTTTCACAAACCGAGCCTGCTTGCAAACCACCACTTGTTTTTGATCTTTCATTTCCTAATCCAGTTTTCATCTCCTTAACATATTCTGAAGTCACCCGTGAAGATTTACTGCTTAATTTCTTTACAGGGTGCTGCTTAGTTGTAAACTGGCAATTGCTTTGTGCCCATTTCCTACTTTTGTAATGTTTTCCTCTTGACCTTGAGACAGAGGATGGAAGATTTGGAGAAGACGGTCCCTCGGTGCCAAATATGGAGTTTGTACACACCTCATCAGAATGAGAAAATGCAGAAATCAACTTGCGAGAAGAGCAGTGATGGAACCTACATTTTTGGTGATGGGTGATATACCAAGTGTTAAAGCAATCAGAAAGGTCGGATTAGTAATCAATTAAAATACTACATTTAATTGGAAAAAACATACGGATGGCTTATCTGGAACCACCCATCATCACTGCAAGGCAACAGACAGGAAAATTAAATTCATCTTTAACTATATAAAAGCAAGGATTCTAACAAAAAAAAAAAAAAAAAATTATGAATGGTGGAGACCAACTTTTCACACGAAGTAGCTTCTGAAGGGAGATCCACCCACATTGGCGCCTCAATTTTGTCCTGCGTGTATCAATTAGCAGGCAGTTATGCAAGAAGAAAGAGTAACCACCAGCACATCAAACAATAACAAAGGGCAAAAACGCTTAAAATTAAGCAACGTGAATCAGCGGATTATATTTGTTTAATTTGGGTCTCAAATGTGTATCGGATCCATATGTCATAATTAATTACATTGGTTGTTGAAGATCACGGTGGATGCATAGCAATCATTACATACCAAAGTTATGTTATTATGAATGATGAGATGTGGATTTGACAGAAATTTATGCATAAACTCATATTCGCCAAGTCCTTACCAGAAAAGCCCAATGGTCGAATGGCTGGGTGCTTTTACTCTGAATCGCTTCATTACCAACTTGGTCATTTACTCCGCTACTATTACTATTACTATTACAAACAGAAAGGGGTTTTGATTTCTTCGGAACCATTCAACTTGATTTCTTTACAAGTGGCCGAAGATTCGAAGATTGACAGATTATTAGGGGTCTGCTCTCATCCAAATCCCTCCATTTTCATTTTTCTCTTCAAGCGGGCCGGCGGACCTGCATACGATGCCGTTTGGAAAAATTCACTGCCCCCACTAAAATATAAAAAGATATTACCACCATTCCATAAATACTTACTAGTATTAAATAAAATTCACTTTTTTTATTTTATAAGAAGAAAATATTAGTAGTTTAGTTTGAGAAGAAGAAAAAACTAAGGAGAATTTAAAATTAATGTTTAGTTTAGCTCAAAAGTTAAAACTAAAGAATAATTTTCAATTTTAAGCTATTAGAGTTAGAGCTCACTTTTTATTTATTGGCTACAAGTTAAGTCACTCTCTCATAGGATTAATTTTTTTCCCCTTCCTATCCATCTGAAGCTGACTTTGATTTTTGTACAAGAAAATGGTGGCGGGGATAGCTCAGTTGGGAAGCGTCAGACTGAAGATCTGAAGGTCGCGTGATCGATCCACGCTCACCGCAACGCTTTTTCTCTTTTACCTTTTTACTGCTCAAAAAACAAACGATTCCAGTCCGTCCGTCCGAGGAACCAAGATTTATTATTACTCAGTCAGTCTCCACTACAAATTTAGTTGTCTTTTTAATTAATTTTCATCCCCATCCCCAGAATTGTCTGTGTGTACTACGTAAGTATTACATATATATATGTATAAAAATTAAATTGTGAATCAAATTTATAAACATTTGATCCGAAATAGCCGTCAACGATGAGGCGAAGAGCAGCAGAGTTTCCAAGAAGGCTTAGGAGGGCCTTTACGCCTCCGCAAGCGAGGAAGAGCTACTCAAACATCTTCTGCTTCTTCACTCTTTTTCTTCTCTTCTTCCTACTATTTTTCCTTCTTTTTCCTGGTCAAGGGATTAATCATCCTTCTTCTTCAACACCCGCAGCTTTGATTATTAAGGTATTTGTATGTATATAAATACACGTCTGTTTATTATGCATTTGTATATATTGGGCATGCATGCACTTCATTACTTTCTTTCAATTCACTCTCTTATACTGGGATTTCTTTTTACATTTTTCAGAAATTTTTTTTCTCTATCTCTCTATCTTTTCTATATTTACTAAATTGAGCTAATTATTTAACATTCAAATAAGCCTCCTCTATATGCAGATTACACAATAGGGATTATATTATATAATGTACATGTAAACAACCATCTCATTGGGTTTGAATTGAAATGTAGTCCACTAAAATTTTGGCCTACCATTTTTTAATCTTATTTATTACTCATAGTTTCGTCGTTTGTGAGTACGTATTTTTCTGGGTGTGATTTGCTTCACATTTTCAACTGTTGATTAGAGCTGGAAATACATGGAAATCTTGCTGGAACCATTCCTCTAAATTAAGCAATACTTTTGCCCGTATATTAAAGGAGTGTGGGCTGAGCTCTCTTGGTTTTGAGTATTATTTTTGACACTCCAATAATACCTTAATGTTAATTGGACTAGATATTCAGCTCTACATGAATTTAGGGCATTATGGTCTGCTGTTCTATAACATAATTATGTTCATGTAAATTATAGAATTTCGAGATTAAGACTACAATCAACACATGGATTTACATTCATTGTGTTAAAGAGCCTATAGCCAAGATATTCCAATACATAGCTGGAGATTACATCGATACACCCAATTTAACCCTCACAGAAAAATTACAGAATGGAACCCCTAAACCCTTTACACAAGCTATTTGGTTCAGGATGAGATAATTAAAACATCATGTCAGGTTCGTGACTTTTGTATAGAGTGATACATGGACTAAGTCATACAAATTTGTTCAATCAAATTACAGCAGGTGCATGTTGGACCATTTCACAAGTTGGAGATTGCAAATGTTTTTATTTGTTTGCAGATTCTGTATTGCTTTTTGTTGTTCTTGGCCTGCTTTCATCATTTACTTATACTGTTTCCGGCAGAGATATTACAGGCGTAACAAGTTTACAGAAGGCCTTAATGTAACTGAAGATATGTTGAGCACTCACTCGGTTACTAGGAAACTAAATGATCAAATTTCCCTTGCAAAAGCCTTTGTTGTGATTGCCAAAGAAAACAACCACCTTCAGTTTGCAAGGGAGCTAAGTGTCCTGATTCGAAACTCGCAAGTTCTTTTATCATGTGCTGCAACCAGGCAAACTCCATTGACAGAGGCAGAATCAGAAGCAGCACTTCGCGATATGGCGCTCTTGCTATATCAAGCTCAGCAACTCCAATTTGACAGTGCTGCCATGATTATGAGACTGAAAGCCAAGATATTGTCTATTGAAGAACAAGCCAGCTCTGTGAGAGAGAAGAGCTCAAGGTTTGGACAGATAGCTGCTGAGGAAGTCCCCAAAAGCATATATTGCATCGGTGTCAGGTTAACACTTGAATGGTTCAGTTACTCAAATTTCCAGAAGAAAGAATTGGTTGGAAGACAGGATGCAGTAAAATTACGGGACATTAATCTTTCACATTTCTGTGTGTTTTCTGACAACATCCTTGCAACTTCAGTTGTGGTCAACTCGACGGCTCTGAATTCCAAGGATCCCAATCTGATTGTCTTCCACATTGTGACTGATGAAGTTAGCTATGTCCCAATGAAGGCCTGGTTTGCTATGAATAGTTTCTATGGTGTGACAATTGAGGTTCAGAATTTTGAGGACTTCAATTGGCTTAGTGCTGCATATGTCCCTGTCCTTAAGCAGCTCCAAGACTCGGACACTCAAAGCTATTACTTCTCTGGAAGTAAAGATGATGGCAAGACTCCAATCAAATATCGAAACCCAAAATACCTTTCTATGCTAAACCACCTTAGGTTTTACATTCCTGAAGTTTTCCCTGCACTGGAGAAGGTAGTATTTCTTGATGATGATGTTGTGGTACAGAAAGATTTGTCTCCACTATTTTCTATTGATTTGAATGGAAATGTTAATGGAGCTGTTGAGACTTGTATGGAGACTTTTCATAGATTCCATAAGTACCTGAACTACTCTCACCCGCTCATACGTTCACATTTTGATCCAGATGCATGTGGCTGGGCATTTGGGATGAATGTTTTTGATTTGGTTGAGTGGAGAAAAAGGAATGTTACCGGCATCTATCACTACTGGCAGGAAAAAAATATTGACCGGACATTGTGGAGGCTCGGAACGCTGCCACCCGGACTCTTGACATTTTATGGATTGACTGAGCCCTTGGATCCCAAGTGGCATGTTTTAGGTTTGGGCTACACAACTGTTGATCCCCAACTGATAGAGGAGGGATCTGTAATACATTTTAATGGAAACTCAAAACCATGGTTAAAGATTGGGATGGAGAAATACAAAGTTCTATGGGATAGGTTTGTCGATTACTCTCATCCTACGTTGCAGCAATGCAATGTTCATTGACTGTCGCTCTGAGATTTTGATTTACACATGGCGATGGTAGTCATATACACTGAATGCCGGACTTGGATGGATGAAAAATTTATAGAGAACTTCAGTTGAGCTAGCTGGGCAATTAAGGGTATATTTATGGTTTTCACAGTTCATACTGCAGGATAAAATTCTTTTGATTGGGTTCTGCTGCACTTCCAATTCAATTTTTTTTTCTTAATTATCCCTTGCGAGTTCATACCTTGTTACTTATTTTGCAACAAGTTATTCATTATGATCATAAAGTGGTTACTTCTTTAGCCTTTCTCCTTTCTCTTTCTTTTTCATTTTATCATTGGTTGCACAAGAGCCTAAACACTGGTAACTTTATTGTATTTGAGTTGACTTTATTAATGAGACTGAACCCCGTGAAAGATATATAGACAATTTGTTTCGCATATCACCTAAATAATTAACAGTAATGTGTGGTCTTGGTCGGCTATGAACAGACCGAATTGAAATTAGCTTAGGCACCGACCACTGAAGAGAACCTATAATCAGTGCCTTGTCTAGAACAAATCTGTTGGAGGATGTACTACAAACCGAAGCTTGATTCTGACATTGGCCTAAATGCTACTAGTTTTATAAGCCAAGAACCAAAACTCATTGCATATGTTTAGGGGACAAGGGTGTCTACCAGAACCTATACTCCTTACTTGATCTGATTATTTTCCTTTTGTAGTTGTTGGGTTCTGTGTGCAATTCTTGTATGAATAGTATAAATTCTGCCTCTGCTTTTCTGGATTATTCTTCATGTATTGATTTCGAGAGGTCATGAGATTCAAAATTGATTCTTTGGGAACCGGAAATTCCCGCTTTGGTACCGCTGCTTGTTACACGTTAGTGATTTTTGATCATATGCAGTCCGCATAGAAGTTGACTTCAATGGTATGTTCTATTCTATGTACTACTTCTTGTATATGCTCAAAACTCCCATAATGGAAATGGCCCAAATTGGCTTGGGACCGAACTTTTCAATTAACCTAGGCCTTGGGCTTGGCCTTGGGCTCAAATCAATAAAAGGGTTGCTATATAATTTTGTGGATAGAGGGTTAGGATTTGGAGATGCTGAAAATCTTTTGAAGTTTTCTGATTGGTCGATATAGAATCTTGGCAATTAGCAGCAACCACAATTTGCTCGTAAAACAACCACCACAACTATCTGGCTCTCAACTGCCTACACATAGAGTTAGCTCCGCCGTTCATCTTCATATTACTTTCCTTCCAAAATCATAGCTCAAAGAGAGTAACTTGTATACTTCAAAAAACATGTCAATGGCGGCAACTGCAAGCTCCAGCACTGTTGTTAGAGCAACCCCATTTTTGGGTCAAACCAAGGGCCCAAATGCTAACTCTCTTAGAGATGTTGTCTCAATGGGCACGGGCAAATTCACCATGGTAATCACTCTCTCTCTCTCTCTCTCTCACACACGCACACATATATATATCTGTGTGTGTGTGTGTTTGTGTTTTGTTTGTTTGGGTTTGTTGTGTTATTATAATGCGACTAAAAATGGGTCTTTTGCATTATGATTCAAACAGGGGAATGATTTGTGGTACGGACCAGACCGTGTCAAGTACTTGGGACCATTTTCAGCTCAGACTCCATCATACTTAAATGGGGAATTTCCTGGTGATTATGGTTGGGATACAGCTGGTTTATCTGCTGATCCTGAAGCCTTTGCTAAGAACAGAGCTCTTGAGGTGAAACTTCCAAATATCTTGTAGTACTAAAAAAGTTGGTAGTATATAAATTTGACTTGGTAGTTTAGTACAAATGGATGATTGAACTATGATTGATTGATATTCATTAGGTGATCCACGGGCGGTGGGCAATGCTTGGAGCACTGGGATGCATCACCCCAGAAATCCTCCAGAAATGGGTCAAGGTAGACTTCAAGGAGCCAGTTTGGTTCAAAGCCGGATCTCAGATCTTCACCGAAGGTGGCCTAGACTACTTGGGCAACCCAAACCTTGTCCATGCTCAGAGCATTTTGGCCGTACTCGGATTCCAAGTCGTTCTAATGGGCCTGGTTGAAGGGTTCCGCATCAACGGCCTTGCCGGAGTCGGAGAGGGCAACGATCTCTACCCTGGAGGCCAATATTTTGACCCACTGGGCCTTGCTGATGATCCAGTTACATTTGCAGAGCTTAAGGTGAAAGAGATCAAAAACGGAAGGCTGGCCATGTTTTCTATGTTTGGCTTCTTCATCCAAGCAATTGTCACTGGAAAAGGACCTCTTGAGAACCTCTTGGACCACCTTGACAACCCTGTTGCCAACAATGCATGGGTCTATGCCACCAAGTTTGTTCCCGGATCATATCTTAATCTTCTTATGTGTGTGTGTAAATCGTGTGTGTGTAATAACATTTTGATTGAAATCATCAATTCTTAATTAAATGTATCGATTGACATTCAGTATCTTGTCAATAATTTACTAAATATAATTTGATTCCTCAAAATACAGAACAAAAAACTTTCACAATCACAGTGGGACAGTTTGTACGTTTATCTTCCATAGCTCATCAAAACCTATCTTTGTAGCTAGCTATTAAACTTTATCTGCCATCGTCGACCAACAATACTGCTCCTCCCCTCCTGGGCTTTCTAAATTTTGACAATTCAGCTTCTAAGAAAATATGACTCCAGCTGCCTCTCTCCATCGTCAAGCTTAGATGACTGACACCTTTTCATGGTAAGTTCTAAAATTTTTACTTTTCCCTCCCCACCATTTGCGGCGATGTTTTTCAGCTTCCGATAACCCAAGCTTCGGAAGCCTTGCCTTCATTTCCTGCAACCGAGCTTTGTTGTCTTTCTTCCAAGTATCAAACTTGTGTTTCAAGCTCCGAAGTTCTTCATCGGGATTTGCGGACAATGACTGCCCTGAATTCACCTCAGTAATGGCTTTGGCCTCATCATCAAAATTCTGTTTCCGTTGCTCAAACTCTTTCATCAGGAGACTAACTGCATTCACGTTACCATTAGACAGTCGTTCTGCTCCAAACTCTGAAACAGAGTTACGATATTTGATGGGAGTCCTCGCGCCAGGAGTTTGAGTTCCCATTGAATTTGTATCCTCTGAATCGTAATAGAGTGGTGATAATGAACCATCTCGCCTTCCAGGTTGATCTGAAGTATTATCAGCAACAAGACTTTTTTTAACTGCAGCCAGACCCTTCTGCATTTTCCATATATTACATCTCCTTAGGCATGTCAGAAATTAAGTATGTAGTGTAGAACACCTCTGGAAATAAACATAGGATAGTGTAGACTGTAGTACCCAATAATTTAACACCAAGTTAACCTACCAAGAAGCTTTTAAAGCAACCAAAGCAACATCATGCCAATAGTAAATGGGGTTGGGAGTCTCTCTAATGAATAAAGACTACAACATAATAATGTCAAAGTAATAGACACAACTCCAATTTTTGGACAACAGTTTCTACTACATGGTTCAAAGGACATCTACTGGTTCGTGAATCTGTCACTGAAAAATCAGAAGCAAAACAAACAAACAAAAAACCTTTTAAGGGTTCAAAACTTCTTTCTCATCGAGGCCTTTAAAAAATTTATGTTGGAGAAAATCCTATTTTAATTGATGACCAAAATAAAGTTCTTGTGCTAATTAATCTAAAAAGCCATGGGGGGGGGGGGAGGGACTTGGCTTTGGCTCTTGGCATCACACAGAATTTTTTGCTCATTGATTAGCCAATCATGAAGCATCAACATCGTCATCATGAAGTGATCAATGCTAATAATCAAATGATTTACTTTTGGTGCACATAATGATTGTACATTTGTTCAAACTGACAAGTTCTAACCATCACATTCTCAAATTCTTTTGCCATTACCCTTTTGGAATGTTTACCACAACCTTTTCTGATTAGGCCAACTATAATGATATATCGATATTAGAGCATGTAAACTCACTTGCAAGGATGCTGTCTGTTTTTGCCACATGTCCTCCATTGATTTCATCTTGGCTTCATATTCCAACCACCGGGCCTCAAATTGTTGTACTTGATCCCGCAGTGCTGCATTTTCGTGTTCCTTTTTCTCAAGGCTTGCTTCTGCTTTCAAAACCTGCTTTTGAAGCTCTTCTATAACTGAAGACGGAATTTGACTATGCTGTTGTGGCATGTCCTGCTCAAAAATATAAGAGTCTATTATTTGTCAAAAAGCCTCGAAATCCACATGTAATGAGAAAGAAAATTGCAACAGATTTTACAGCTTTGTTCTCCAATACTCGAAGGGCATAATTTTCCTTACTAATTGTTAATATTTTTGGATATTACTTACAGAACTCTAATTGCTTATATAATCACTCAACACATAAACGTTCAAAGTCAATACGCAGATCAGTATTACCAAGCACCAACTAGAATACTCGAATGTTGTTCTCATTCTCGACTTGCATAGTTTACCTTTCCTCTCCATAAATAACAATAGGATTAAATTGAAAATACTAGGATATATACATATATATATATATATATATATATATATATAATACTCTTGAATAAGAAAGGTTATCTAGAGAATACATTGATTTATTACTAAACCAAAATTAGAGATGGACAAATTAACCCCCTTCCCCAACAAAGGTAAATGAAAAGTGAGTGACAGAAGACCAACAACAATATTTTGACTCTGACTAATTTTTGTTCAACGTGTATAATCTGTGGAGCGAGAAACATTTTCAAGTATGGTTTAAGCCGAAGACAACAAATACCAAGTCATTATTATGTATAATGTCAAAAATCCTTTTTACTCATCAAGGAGATTCTTGATTTGAATTCAACCCTAATCATTAATGTGATAGTGGATCATAATTTTTTATTCATAACCTTTATCATGAAAACATATATTGCATCAACTGTCAGGCCTTCTACATTCTAAGACTCATATATCTCATATCACAACTCAAAAAGGCCAAACATTCTGATTTCAAGAAGGTGCTAGTTATGGAAGTTGCAAGAAATTTGCAGCGAAACATGCAGCAAACCATAAAATATGCACACAAACTTTTAGCTGTTAGATGTGGATACTAAATTTAAAAGCAAATTTTATTTTTAAAAGTGTGCACTAGAAATCGACTACAATTAAACCAAAAATATATATAGGAAAAAAAAAGATATCATATGAAAGAATAATGTGATGTCCATCATATAGTACCTTCACTGCAGAAATCCTCCTGCCTAGTTTGTGTTTAGAACTTGAATTATCATGATTTAATCTTTTCAAATTCGGCAAGTGATTAAAATGCTTTCGAGCCAACCATCCACGTATTACTGCAGCAAGGAAAAAATCTAGAACAAGAATATCATGTCAAATTAAACTGCCACATACTTGCATTAATAAGATAAACCTTACCCGGTTGTAAATGTAGAACAGCCCTCAGCTGTTCATCAAGTGTTTTCAGAGCAACCTGCTGCCTCAAATTTATCAAAACATCAGACTTCTTTCTAACATTTTCAGCGCGAACAACTGCATGAAACCGTTACATTCATCAAGTTTCAAAATGTTATTATTTGTAGTACTGAAAAAGGATGGGAAGTTTTACGTGCAAAGAAATGTATGTGCACTTTACTCCTTATAAGTTACAATCTAAATTCTGTTTGGAATTATGAGTAGTAAAATATTTCAACACAACTGGATATGCTGAAGCAACAGTGGTTATCCCATATGCCCAATTCAAAGCAAATGTTTGCATCTTCACATTGCATTGTATTATTTCAACCATAAAACTAAAATAGAGAAAATTGTTTTACTTACATGATTGCAGTGTTATCACCCCTCTCTTCAGTTCATGGAAATAACGACGAGCCTGATGACGACGAAAGCATTTCTGCACCTTAAGTGTGCCTTGCAGAACTTGTTTTCTTGTTTCCTCTAATGCACCAATCTATTAGGCCACAAAGCATAGCATCAGAGAAACTAATCTAATGTATGAAACATATACTTGAACACGCTTTATATTTACGCTGCCCAAACTACTTAAGGTACCAAAAAATTAAATAAAGCACAACAGCCAGTCATTTTCTAAACTATCAAGAAAACGTCTAACCGTGGGTCTACAATAGTTGTAGAATTTATTTGAACAAAGTGGAAACATGCTGCATGGGAATAATAGGGACCAGAAATTAATGCGAGTTACCTTCGACAATAAAAATGGTCCAAGAAAAATTCTTATGATACGCCATACCTATATTTTAGTAAAAATGGTCCAAGAAATATTCTTATGATTTTTCATACCTACATTTTACTTCCATACCAGAAAACTTGCATTTCACTGTTTTAACTCCCAAGTGTATTTGAGGCATCCAAGATTATCTCAGAAGTACAGATATATGTCTGATAATAGCGTTCTCAACTAATGAATTTGTCTATAAGTATCAGAGAAATAGTAAAAGTACAAAGTAACTACCTAACAGGTCAACTTAAAAATAAGCCAAGGTTTGAAGTATTTTGAATATTTAAAAATAATCTAGTTGGAAAAAAATTCTGGCTGAGATTTCATAAGGTCACTCTTCCTTTTCTTTTTGACGTTAAGATTCCTGTCTAAGAATTTTCCAGAGATAACCCGAACTCAAGAAAAATAAATCAAAAACACATGTAGAAAAGATTTCAAAAATATGCTATATCTTTTTTTATTGTATGTAACATCGGAATTAATTACTGGAGCCAGAATAGTAAATATGCAGCAATTTCGTAACTTATACTATCTTCTTTATTTTCCTTTCTTTTTCTTTTTTTTTGTTCTTTTTCTTTTCTGTTTCTTTTCCATTTGGTATAGCATATAAGAAACATCGAGGACATCTCAGTGATATACAGAACTCACCTGTCCAACTCGAAAATATAACTTTGTATAACCAACTTGATACATTTCAGGATGGACACCAAACTGCTGCAGAACAGAAACTGATATACTTAATGGATCCTGGGAGACACCAAACTCCGAAAGAAGGAAGCCATACCTAAAAGTCATGCAAGCATATTAAAGAATTTCTCAACAGTTATAAGATTTTTTTTATAAAAAAATAAAGATAAGGAGGATTGTGTATTTCACCTTCCTGCAAATTCTTGATGCGTCATTCGAGTAGGATATCCTGACCTTGAGATTCTGACAACCTCCAGAACTCCACAGCACCGTAGCTGCTCTAAGACAAGACTTTTTTCATAGATGCCAGGAAGCTGTTTAGAATTCGGTTTTATGCAGCGAATAAAGTGCGGTGTGGAGTTCTCCAACTGTTGCATCAATTTGAACAATTGGCTCTACAAGCATAAATGATTTAGTTAAACATTTTGCACTACACAATTTCTGCAAGAGAAACTCTACAGAGCATTAAAATGTATAATATTTAATCGTCTTTAACTTGATACAAGGAGTTTGTTATAAAAGATGAAGCCCAAACTTTCAGAAATCAAAATCTAATGGAAAGGTTTATGTGCAGGCAGAAATCTACTTAATATTCAGATTAAATTGCACATGGTATTAAATTGCACACAGTAAAAGAATATAACTCTCAAGGCAGAGTTGGTTAAATCCAAATTTCATGCCATGTTCTTGTATTTCATTGTGTATAACATATAAAAGAGCTACAGATCCAGCAGACAGAAAAAATAACGAATGAATCTTACTTTGAACTTTGTACCAACACTTCTTTTGTGGAACTCGGATGCAACCAACTGTCTTATAGATTTTGTTTGGTTTTTAAGCTGGTTTCGCATACTGGAGGCAAACAACTGAGGCAGTTGGCTACTGCATGATGAGAGGAGTCGGATAATATCAGAGCGCAATAGATCTCTGTTCTTTTCCAAGAAGCCGGTAGTGTTATATAAAACCTTCAAAAATTCAACATTTAATCAAACAAAAGATGACCATAAGCCTTTAAGGACCAAGATCTTGACCCAATTTAGTAGATCCAGAAAACTAAAAAGCAATTCTAAAATGTCGTAGTTATTGTATGTTAGCATTTTGTTATAGAATGTGAATATTGTGACGAATCAGCTCAATACATGCAAATTAATGATTGGATGAAACCAAGAAATAACTCCTCATGTGCAAAATTATAGAAGATCTCCTTTGAGATCAAACAATTCCATCAAACTGAGTATGATTGTGTGTGTGATAGCATCTACTATACCAGGAATATCAATAAATCCGATTATTGCAACTGCTCAAGATACCCTTTTTTAGCTTTTAGGGTCTATTTTAGTTCAAAATCCCTCTTACTAATTGGAATCAAAGAATTAGTAGATTTGTTTCTTTTGGATTTCATTGGGTCATACCTTGGTCTGTTATGGATTTGTTGAATTGGAGGGATGCTATGGTGGGTAAAATCTCGAGGAGGAAATGGGATATGATGCCGCGTAGTGTGTTGAGGTCTATTTGTAAGGAGCAATATGGTCGCTATTTCAAAGGAGTGGAGTACTCTTTTGTAAAGATAGTTCCTTAATGCTCTGCCTTTTTAGCTTTTGGCTCAACGAGTCTTGACCATACATTTGAGGAGTTGAGAGAAATTTACGCTTCAATATTATTATTTTTCACAGCGCCTGGTGTTATGTAGAATGGAGGTTGGTGGAGCCCCTAATTTTTAGGATTTTTTTGTGTACACATCTTGTGTAAGGTTCAATGGATGATCCTAACAATGATTTGAAATAGAGAAGGAATACAGATATAAGTTCAAATTTGGGGAAGGAAGAAGCTGCAAAAAAAGATAGAAACTAGGGAAGAAGAAGAAGAAGAAAGAGAGAAAGGCAGAGAAATTTCTCTCAGTTTTCTATTAATTCATATATCAACGAACTTAGGAAAAGAAATACAAGCTTCTCTTAATCTCTATATGCATTACTAGATAGCTACACTAAAATGAGCCACATGCTCAATATCTTATCCTACTCTCTAAAAACCTTGCACATGGGCCATATTAGGTCACATAACTAAAGATACTCTTCTACCAACAAAATAACAGAATTTACATAGGGTTGGGTTTAACATCCAAGTGTTCACCCATTGGCATTCTTCTTTAACTAAATTATTATTATAAAATAAAAAAGACTTAAAAATGGTCTATTTAATATCATGAATCTTAATGACTTTATAGCTATTAATTGTTGTCATCATCATCCTGACAAAGACATCGACCCCAGTAGAATCAATACTCTGTGTAGTAAAAGTTTGCAGAACACAACCAAGTCAACTAACCTCTCCAGCATAGTGACGAATACTGAAAGCTCCACCTCTTTCTCCTTTAAAGCAAGGATTAGTATTTAGGTGCTGTTTAAGCTTATTGGCAAAGGTCAGATCACTGGCCTTAGGAAAATTTGATTCTTCATCCAATAAAGATATTAATCCAATAGGTTTCTGCAAAGGCAAGCAGTTGAATGATAATCACGACTTAATAAATAGTAAAGTAGGAATCCAAATGCAAAAGCATACCACTTGTCTTCATACATGAAAAAGAATTTTCTGAAGAGATGAGAATCCAGTCCACCAGTAAACATTTAATTAGAAACATCATTTACCATCTTTTCTACATTCCTTTTCTATTTTTTAAGATTTTTATAATAGGAAATGATACTCACATTTCTAATCATGATAGAACTGTGCCTACCCTTGAAGCCGCTATAAAGAACAGATACTAGGTTCAAATAAATTTTCAAGCAGTAAATATCTATGCATAAAAATTTCTGTGTGGTGTTGTTATTTATATTTCTATATAAACAAAAAAAATTGAACATAAAAAATAATAAAAAGAATCTACTATGACATGAGATCACAAAGTCGATGTAAACCTGAAGTGACCTTGAATAGAGGATGAATAAGATAGAACTGAAAAACTTAAATACCTTCTCAAATAGATCCAAACACTCTTGGTTGTCTTCAAATTCTATTTTTGTCCAATCAATTCCATCCACCTCATACTCCTAAAGCAAAATAGAGAAGTTATGAAGTTAACAATTAACATTGCAGTTGTTCTAAAGATTGATTGAGTTTTAAAAGTAAATATGTTGAAGAAAAAGTAGATTCAGTAATAAATCCAGTAATCCACTCAGAGTTTAAAGAAAGTAGACAATATGGTTTAATTTGGTATGCAAAGATTGAATGTGAGCACGAAATGCACAAAGATCTAGGAGTCTACAAAATGTGGACAACTGGATTTCAACTACACTCAAAAGTTTTTTCTGTGGTTCGGCTCAGGAGAAACTCAACCACAGCCAGTTTCTCATTGCTTTTTCTCCTTTACATAAAAAAATATATTAAAAAAGGTTAGGTAATAATGGTAACAAAAGAAACCATTGTCAGATAGTTTCTAGAGAACCACCATAATAATTTGGAAGCTCACCTCTTGCTGAAGTTTAAACAGGTGACGGTTAAAATGCTGCTGCAGCCTCTCATTTGCATAGTTTATACAAAATTGTTCAAAGCTATTTCTCTGCAATGAGGAAACGGGATATTGTCATATAGGAGACAGTTGTATTCACTATAACATCAACATATAGACAAATAATATACCTGAAATGACTCAAATCCATAAATATCTAGAATACTTATGGACCTCCCTGTTTGCTGTTTACCCTTTTCAAGCGACCTATTGATTTCTTCTACTAGCCAATCAAACAAGCTTGCGTATACAAATTTTGCCAATGCATCTCTTGTGTCAATTGCCTAAAACAGAAACACAGTACGGCTCAATGTTATTATATGTGCATGAGAAGGTATTGATGTATGCATGTATATGCACACTTATGTTTGTAGGTAAGACTTTAGAATGCATTTAACAGCGTGTCTGATCAAGCTTAACCTGGGGGAGAGAACAGTGTGTGATTGCTAGTGTAGGGTACTTGCAAGTTGGATAAAGACACAAAGCCCATGGAATAACTTCACGTACCTGCTGCAAAGTTAATTTTTTGGCAAGATTATCCTTCCCAGCTTGGATTCTATAGGTAGACAAAGCTAACATGAGTTCCTGGGCACTGCAACTTATCAAGCTAGCAACCTTTGTGCATGCTACAAGAAAAGGTAAAGGCTATATTATTAAGTTCAAGCAAGACATAAAACATAATCACTTACCAAGATAGAATCAAATGAAAAATCTAAAAAAATAAAGAAATTCCTTTTCATATTTAGTAGAAAGTTCCCAAGGAGGTGCAATGCATGTGGACTTGATTTCTACACAATATCAGACGAAACAAGAAGTTCAAGCCCATCTTCATATAAAATGGTAAGAAAATCTGACAGAACAGAAGAAAACCCCCAGACAAAAGCATAGGGAACTCAACATCATGCCTTCGAGAATAGGATTTGATTGCAAGGGGAAATTAAAAGGCCTGCTACACATGTGAACAATCATAACTTTACCCGAATATCACCATAAATTGGCACTAAAATAGACACTACACATCAATTCTTAAGCCAAATGTAAAATATACTTCCTCTTCTTGTTTTTGGAAACAACCACCTTAAAGCAAATCTGGCTCAAGTTCAGAATTTCCTGGATAGAGGCAGCTCACATCAATCTACTACCATATACGCAGATGTGAATATATAATTATCTAATGGACATTACTTTCATATGCTCACATCAATCTGCTACCATACATGCAGATGTGAATATATAATTATCTAATGGTCATTACTTTCATATACTTCAAAAAATGGTCACTACTTTTACAGCTAAAGATGTTGGCAGAAAATAATTTGATCAGAGACTGCTCGGTAAGGATCAAAGTAGAAGCATGGGTAAACACACTGTTTATGGTGGAGAACTGCCAACCGTGATATTGGGGGTGGGATTCTTATTTAAATATTTAAAGTTTAACTTGTTTTGTTTAAAACTCATGGAGTAATATAATCTCTGATTTCTACACCCTTAAATTTGAGGGGTAAAACTGCACCAGTATTGAATTTTGACCCCTGTAAATAAAAAACCTGGCTCCATCCCTGAATACAAAATAACTATATAAATATCAGAGAAGGCCGCTTCAACTATCTAAAGATATGTAACTTATTTGGTAGATCATTTTGTCTATATTTAGTAGCATGAGAAGAAGACGAAGTATAATAAAAAGAGACATAAAACAAAAGTTTTCAAATTGATTGGTTGTAAGATTGCATTCAATTAAGTAATACCATCAGCTGTATTATTTATTATAGAGAGAAGAATTTTCTAATACCATCTGACTCTCCTTAAGGAAAACATAAAAAAACTCTTTTTCTTTAGGTGTCCTCAGTGTTTAGAATTACAATCAACTTTGTCTTGCTTGGCAGGGTAATTGGTCATTTATTCTGGCAATACGGACATTGGCTACAATATGTTAGGAATTTAGGATTGACTTTAAGTATAAGGTCAAATATATGCCTCTAATTCATGGTTTTCTCTCCAGTAAGTTAAACTATTGTAACAAGTTTAGAGCTAGATACAACAAGGTCAGATGGATGCCACTACAGTTTCTACAGAAATGGGCAAAAATATACTTTACCCCATTCAAGTTGGCACATTTTGTGAAATAGCCCATTGAACTAAGAGAAAAAAACTGCAATTAGAAAACCTAACTTTAAAAAAACTTGCAATTGTCCCATTTTGTCAAATTTTTTAAACTCCCGTCAAATTGTGTACAGTAATTTCCTGTGTGGCTTTTTTAAAAAAATAAATCACTAATTGTGTGGCCCAACCAGAATAAACATCCTTCTTCCTCTCACCATGTAAGACTTAAAACAGCTAAGTAGCTACACAACAAAAGAAAATCTGCATTTAACTTTAAAAAAAAAGGTTTTCATGTTCTTTCTTCTCACCACTGCCGCTGCTACCAAATTTGCCGCCCTTTACCACCGTAAACATTCACCATCACAACGCACTAACATCTTAGTCGGTACATCATAAAGAATCTCCGAACTTGATGCCACCTCTCAATTAACATCGTTAGAAAAAAAATCGATTGAGAACCTTGTTGGAACTCGTAGTATTTTTGTGTACCTTCAAATTTATCTCTAAAAAAAGGTAGATTTTTATTTTTGTGTACGTCTCCATTTCGTATGTTGGTGTAAATTTTGTAGATCTGAAGGTGGAGATTGCGGTGGTGGTGGTGGTGTTAAGGCATATATATATATATATATATATGAGAAGGAGAAAACTCAATTTATTCATGAAAGATCTGAATACCTAAAGAAAAGAGAAAAAGAATACCCAATTTGAGTGAATCCAAGAAGAAGAAGACAGACAGAGAAGAGGAAGACCAAGAAAAAGATATGATCATCAGGAAGAGGAAGAGGAAGAAGATGAGAGAAGGATGGATATGATTTTTTTATTTTTTTTATTTTTTAATATTTTTTTAGGTTTTTTAAGTTCATTCACGTGAACTTTCTTCTTGGGTTGTGAGTCAACGGACTTGGCTGCTTATTTTTTACCACGTCATTTTTTTATTCCAGCTAGCCACATAGGAAAAATAGAACTTAATTTGGATGGCCGTTTGACTAATTTGAGGGAATTGGTCAATTCCAGTGTCTTTAATAGTTCAGTTTCCTAATTGTACCTTTTTTTTTTAGTTCAGTGTGCTATTGAACAAAACGTGCCAACTTGGATGGGGTAAAGTATATTTTTGCCACAGAAATGTCAGAATTCGAGTATCTAGAACATAAAAAAAATATCAACTAGTTTCAATCTCTTTCGTACTTTCCAAAAAAGTGGATATACCCGCCAAAACAACTAATGAACAATGACTCAAGTGTCACATATTTGGCCTATTTATAAAACCACCAACACAACTTCAATCTGAGACCAACAAAAAGTAGTTCCAGCCTTCCAGGACTGCATGTTAACTCGCTTACCCAATGAATAGAAATGAAATATCCAAATCTAAAAAACAAGTAATAGAAGTGCAATATTAGCAAAGAACTTGTCGTAGAAACAACATCAAGTGCTGGAAAACACAAGCATATAGATAATACCTTCATCAGCCACAACGTCCACGTGATTTTCATTGTCAATTACTTGAAATGATATGTTTCCAAGCCACAACACTGCAGCAAGCATTTCAAAGGCATGTTCTTGATCTACTTTAGACATATGAATCGTATTTAGGGCTTCCTGGTGAAATTGAAACATAATAGTTACAAATATATATATATATATATATATGAGAATATGAATACAGCACGACTGCACGAGATGAACAAATTAAAACTAGCGTCTAGGGGTGGCAAGGCATAAATTGTGTAACACAACGCTAAATATTAAATTACCATCAGTTTTGAAACTTTTGAGCATCATCAACATTGTCAATTGTCAAGCAACCGCTCTGATTGAGATATTTGTACTCACTTGCTGCTTTTAAGTTCAGCCTCTCTGTTATGAGACAAATCACGTTATATAAGAGTTTGTTAGTCTTTCAGACTTCCAACTAATAGATGGAATGGTGAATAAATAAATTATCCGCTAGAAAGTATGGTGGATAGTTTCACATTTTGGTTAAAAAGATGCTGTCCAGATGTACAGAAATATCTGGTACAATGTAGTATGCAGGTAGGTCCCTACATTAGTTCCTCACCAAATTCCATATGCAGCAACAAACTGAAAGCAATTCTAATACATCATCAGAAAATTTAAGTAATCATAGATGCTGTGTTGCCTAAGGTTATTGTTTGACTCAGACTCTAAGACTGGAAAAAAATAATAGGAACCCAATTCAATCAGTTTCGTGTATTACATCAAAATTATGAACACCAATAGAGGAAAACTTAAGAGCAAGACAATAATTCAGAAGATGCACACAAATATTATCTCTCCGCTAGATAGTATGGTGGATAGTTTTCACATTTTGGTTAAAAAGATGTTGTCATCAAATGTACATAAATATCTGGTACAATGTAGTATGCAGGTAGGTCCCTACATTAGGTTCTCACCAAATTCCATATGCAACAACAAACTGAAAGCATATTCTAATACATCATTAGAAAATTTAAGTAATCATAGATTGCCTAAGGTTATTGTTTGACTCAGACTCTAAGACAGGATAAAAATAATAGGAACCCAATTCAATCAGTTTCAAGTATTTTTTTATCCTGGGGACGGAGGGAGTACATCATCAGAATATTACTTCAAAATTATGAACACCAATAGAGGAAAAAAAACAATTCAAGAGCAAAACAATAATTCAGAAAATGCAAAACAATAACAGAAGATGCACACAAATATTATATCTCACAGACACCATCAGACAGGGCACACAACCTCTGAGAACAGATGGAGCCCCAGCGCAAAGCTGGTAAAAAGAAGATGTGGTACGACCTCTCCCCATGAGCCAGCTGAACCACTCTTGACTGCACAAAAGATACTTTAGTTTTCTATATCCAATACAGGAATATATTAAATGAGTGGAAAATTTTAAATAGAGTTAAAACCTTGAAACTAGTTACCTTTTCAAGAAGAACTATCCCCAAGTAATGCAGGCATTGATTTTTGACATGCACATGTAACATCGTACCAATGAGTCGAGTCAGAAAATAGTAGTAAGATGGTGGTCATATAATAATGTTTTTTTGTGATAGTAGTAAGATGGAAACTTTGAAAAATCAAGCTTACAGGTCTGGATTTTAGCACCACATATTTTCCCCGTAGAACTAAAATGAATTTCTATCAGTTTTCCCTGCAGTGTGTCAGGAATGTAAGTAGAGTAAGATATATTATTTTAATAACATGAGTTATGAATCCCACTAACCCATCATAAAGCTGGGCCCTAGGGGGCTGTCTATCTAGAAATAAGGGGAAGCGATGGGTAGAGAAAACTCACAAATCGACTGGAGTTGTCATTCCTAGATGTTTTTGCATTCCCAAATGCTTCAAGTAAATGGCTTGTCTGAAGGATTTCATCATTTATTCCACCATTACCACCACCAAGAGCGCCCAAGTATTGCATTGCAATTTTTGCTGTTTCAGTTTTTCCAGCTCCACTTTCCCCACTATAAGATAAAGAAATATATAGTTTCTCATTGCCACCACTAGTATGGAATCCAATAAATTCATATACGGGTAGAAATTCTAAGAACTGAGCAAAGAAAATCACCCAAAGGAACACAAGCGGATCATCAAAAAGGAGCTTCCAATCACGGAGACTAAAAGAGAACAACTTACCTTATTATTACTGATTGATTTACTTCATCTGCAAGAGCCACCATAAAAGAATAAGTAGTAAGAGTATAAATAACAACTAACAGACCTCATTTTCCAAGTTCGTTGAAATTTGCTTTAACTCACCTCTCATCATCTCACTATAGGCAGTATCAGCTATAGCATAAACATGGGGGTTATCCAAAAGCTTCTGCCTGTAAGCTGTGACATAATCATTTCTGTAAAGCTCTAACTTTTTGAAGGGATTGATTGCTATTAAAACAGGCCCAGCCTTACTCTATAGGAAGCAGACACAAGCATCAGTGCCAGGAGAAGAAACAGAAAGAAATTTTGCAAGCATGTAAATAAGATGTTTTAACTAAACTTACATAAACTATATCATGCGAATATCTGTACTGAAGGTTATGAAGAACTGATGGCTCATTCAAATAACTAAGCTGTATAAGATCATCCACACCCTCAAGGATATCCGGATTTGCAGGTAACAGCTCTCTTGTAGACACTGTCAGCACCTACAGTGACATAAAGTAGAAGAGCACGCATATTTTACTTAACTTCTTCAAGTACATTACAAGCTCTAAGAGGGTGGCAGACATGAACTCACGATTCCATTCACAAGTAACACAGATGCTGTTTCTGCTGAAGTTGATTGTATCTGTCCTGATTCCCACTGCCTATTTTGAAGCTGACACCAAACTCGAAGTTTCTAAACACATTACTTTCAACATAAGGATTTGTAGAATATCCATCTCAAGCCAAAGCAAAAATATTAAATCAAAGGAATCTCTTAGCAATAGTATCAGTATAATTCAGATATATAAACATGGACCTGTCTTAGCTGACCTTACATCCTAAGGGTAGTACTTGCGGGTCCACCGTGATTGTAAAAAAATAAAATAGAATAATAAAGTGCATTTCTATGACCTTTTGACATATATCTTGAATCGGGATACAAATTGCGTATCGAAATGTTATCCTCGTGAAATGTATTAAGATACAATTTTTTGTAAGATACTTGATAGCTTTAGAATAGATTAAAAGATTAATATATTCATATAAGGTTTGAATTTTTAAACATTAATCAAAATTAACCTGATAACAAACAACTAATGACATGAGACATTTTGAATGAAAAGTCATTAAAACAACTTGCCAAGATGCATGTATAATATATAAAATCATATTTCAACTTTCAAGCACCTCTCCCTTAACAATAAAATTGAATAAATTCTTCCGCTGCTTAAAAAAAATAATTTAAACTAGAAAAACAAAGAGTAAAATTTCAAACATTACTAGTCATTTTTACTCTTTAATGTAGAATTATTACATGCGATGATTGTAATGTATCTTAGGATATGGTGGTGTATCGTGTGATCATTACCGTATGTAGTATACATAAGTATTGGGGATACAAAGGTGGGTTATGTATTATTTGAGACATTTTTGTATTGTACCATATGATGTATCGCGTATCTTAGTATCTGATAAATATGCCTTATCACATTAGTATTTACATATCATTAACAAAACACTCGAGCACACGAGTACACGTATTTCATACATAACAGAAACCCGGGATATCTGCCCCAAATATAAGGTTATAATGAAGAAAAAGAAGAGTACAGGAACATGAATTTTTTAGTTGCACGGCTTACCAGGCTGAAACATAAGCAATAGAACAGATAACTTTCCCTTAATTCTAGGAGCACAACACAGGAGAACTCAAATAAACCATATATGGCCAACTCCAGAAACCAAATTAAAACAGGTCTCAACGATTAAGTATAAATTGGCAACTTTCAAGTTACTAATGAGGACCACACACTATGTAGGTATTTAAACCTAGCATCTCCATACCATTTAAATACATAAACCTTTCAAAATGTTCATCCATATGCACCCTCTTTTTTTTTTGCTAAATATTTATCCAAATGCACTTCTTGAACCCTATTCAATCAACACCAGAAAAAGTATCAATTCATTGCTGCTACTAAATAATTCACCAAACAGATAATCAAAATGGCGATGACCATATACAATCTAATTGAAATGGAACATACCTTTTTAATGAAATAACCAATATTGTCATTCAACTCGGACTCCCGAAACCTTGGCAATGGAGAAGGCGGTGCAGCAGAAGCAAGATTTGCTCCGCCATTTTCCTCCACCCTTTGCTCAAATTCCATCTGTTCACAAGCCATAGAAACGTAAGGTGATTCATCTGGGTCAGCTTCCTTCGATTTTTTGCCACCAAAACTACTCCCTTTTGATCTTTTAACCTCTTCCTTTTTTATATTACAAAAATTCGTAGACTGCTCAACGGCGTTGTCTAATTTACTCGGCAACGGCCGCTTAGCAGACCGGCGGCGAGCCTTGGAGGTCGGCCTTGCAGGCAGTGCCGGCGGCAAGTCCTTTGGCTTCTCAATCTCGTCCCTTCGCCGGAGGGAATCCAACATTTCCTCCAGCGAACTACTAGCTAACATAGATGGCGAAACCGACAACATTTTAATCTAAAGCCCCCAAATTTTGCTCCAAATTGACAGAAATACTGGTTTCAATATTTGGATTTCAACAATGCCTAAGGTGACATTGTGGAAAACTCAATATTAAAACCCTAATTCAGGCCACAAATTGAGAGAACTGCTTATTAAACTCGGAATTACGGTTTTCCTTTTTCCAACAGCTATGCCAAATTTACCAAACTTGTTGAACAAACCTCATATTTCAATTCAAATTGGGGGAGAAGTATAAATTTGGCGCAAGAAATCTATTCTGGACAGATGAAACGACGACGAGTATCCAAAGTTAGAGCTGTCAAAAGTTATAATCCTAAATTCCTCCTGATAATTTGGAAAATCCTGAAAATTTTAATGAAATGCGGTTTGCTAAATCGAGCGGGCGCGTTGGATGCCAGTCTACTACCAGAGAAAAGACCGACCAGGAGGGGAGAAGGGCAGGAAGATAAATATTAAAGTAATAAAAGAAACTTAAAAAATAAAAATAATAAAGTATAACTCTTTTATAAAAACAGAAGACCAGGTTCGGGGAGAAGGATCAATGGCAGGAAGATTTGGTTCTGCTTAAAATAAATTAATCGCATTTTGATAATTAAAAGGAAACTTATCAAAAATGATTAAAATAAATAAATGTTGTGGGAATAACTTAACTGAACTGTTATAAAAAACATTTAAAGAAGATGGGGATCATATGATCAAAAACAATTCGGCTTACAGAGGAAAGATCCACGCAACCCATTTTTTGGCAATTGTTGTTATTCGACTATTTATTTGTAAGGTTGAAAAAAAAATTTTTTTTAATTAAATAACGGCAGCTAATCGATTTGGTTATAAAATATGCTTTTTCAGATTTCAGCCTGATAGGCTGTAAGAAAGCTTGGAATGATTGTTTTGCGGACTTCTGGATGAGTTCCCAAAACCTGATCATAGGACTTGTTTATACATAAGCATCAATGTTTTGAGAAGCTTATGATTTTTGTACCGTATTGTTGCTGCATGCCTTAGAACAAAGATATATATATATATATATATATATATATATATGTGTCTTTAATTAGTATAGTATTAGAGTAATTAGAAGTTCCATTCCATTCTATTCGCAGGAACCTTATATATAAGACAATTATTGCACTCCGTAACTCAGTTTCTGCAATTCCTAGCTGGAAAATAAGACCCAATTTCTGCAAGAGACAATCAGCAGAGCCTTGGAGTCTTCCCAGGGTTACCAGACCGTGAGTGATGGCTGTTAGCTAGTTCTCCTTTTGGGGATTTTAACCCCTTCACTATACCAAAAAGGAGGAGGAGGAGGAGCTACTAACCCAAACTGTCTTCAATCACTTGGATTCCGAATTTCCTGCCAGAGTAAATGGAGAAACTACTTGCTGCATGTTCATCATACATTGAATTGATATGCTCTTAATTTATGTGGTAATGGAAAGTGATGTTGTGTATTTTTCGCTACTGTATATGGATTTTGTTGGGTTGTGATATTTTCTATTTTTAAGTCGGGTACATTGGGCCTATTCACATAAACAATTTATGGGGTCTCTATTATTAATTCGTGAAAGTCACTGGGCCCAGTCACCATATTATATCCGTTTTAACCTTTAAGTAAGGGTCGGTCCGATTGGATCGACCCATTAGATATTTTAATATCTACATTATTTTGACTTGTGATAATGAAAAAGCATGACGGTGATTGACTGAGGCTCCCGCCACGCATTAATGTGGATGGAATTATAGCCACGTAGGTGGTAGAAAACGATGGCACAAAAGCGATAGATAAACCTTATACTCTGATGGCGAGCCCATCGGATCGAGAGGGGTGTCGGTAGTAATGGGTGGTACGATAATCCAAGCAAAGATAGTATAACCTATGAGGAAGCCGTAAATGCAGGAGTGCGTTCTCATACATATTGATTTTTTTTCATATTCTCACACACACACGACTGAGAATTATTATCTCTCTCCAGACACTAAACAGTACATTCCTCTGTTGTTAATCTTGTGAACACATACTAATTCTCACGCTCGAGTTATCCCCGACGAGCCGTAATCGCCAAGCTTGTGGTGTTTACCGTGTGTTGTCTGCGAGGATCGGGGACGTCTTACGTGATTGGGACGTGGCAGAAGATCCTGACGTTAACATTGGCGCTAGAAGGAGGGGTGTGTTCTAGTGTTCTTGAAGTTTTCAATCACAAATTGTAGCTGCTCTACGTCGGAATCCATGGTGAAGAAGAGTAGAGCGATTACCTCTAAAGGATACCGATGGCTATGACTTCGCTTCACTGATGAGTATCTGTCGAGGATTGATTGGGTCCTTCAAAGAATGCTTCGTGTTGGTACCGCCCAAGCGAGTTTCGAGGGTTCTCGTTCGAGAGCCCAGGATGATGAGTCAGGAAGTAAAAGTGCACTGAAGTCATAAGGAAGAAGATTGATTTTTGCTGCCCAGAGAAGACCTGACCATGGTCGGAAAAGGGTAAAAGGCATACTGCTTAGAATCCTATACCGAAGTGGTCAGACTGACAGACCGATCAAGTTAGAAAGAAGTCTACACTTTAAAGACATGTCTCGAGGCCATCCTCGAGATCGAAGCAGACCCAACAGCCATTTTCTTGATTAACTGAGAAGGGTATTCCGCCTTATTGGTCTTCGGGATTATGGTCGAAGCGGAAGCGCAGCGAAGACCCAACAACCATTTTCTTGATTAAGCGAGAAGGTATTCCGCCTATTGGTCTTCGGATTATGGTGAGCAGAAGCAGATGAAGACCCAGCGGTCATTTTCTTGATTAAGCGAGAAGGGTATTCCGCCCTATTGGTCTTCTGGATTATGGTCAAGCGAGCAGATGAAGACCCAATGACCATTTTCTGATTGATCAAGAGGGTATCCACGCCTATTTGTCTTCTGGATCATGGTCAAGCGAGTAGATGAAGACCCAACAACCATTTTCCGATTGGCCGAAGATGGTATTACGCCCTATTGGTCTTGGGATTATGGTGAGTAGATCCGAAGCCATATTCTAAGAATCCACCGAGGCACAATGCACTGTACAGAGAACTTATCTTCGGAGATGCCCGTTTAAAATTTGTCGAGTTGATTGACACACAAAATGCACCCATATTCCTAAGCATCAGAAGAAGGTACCTCATCCTAGGGGTTCTCGGGACTATATGCAGTGAATAAAAGAGCAAAGACAGAGGATATTCACCGAGAATACAAAAAAAGGCACTCGCCACGAGTGTTCTCATGCCATGATGAAAAGACTCGTCAAGAAAGTAGATCTATAAGCATGACTCGGAAATCCGAACACTTGATGTAAACATTTCCAAGGTCGGTTGACATTGTGGTCGGACAATTCTTTTCTCGGCTAATAATAGTTAAAGAGAAGTCGAGAGTCCGAAAAAGCCGCTGCAGATTCTTGCCAAGTAGAGTTCGTGGACATTGCATGCAAATGGATATTCTATTTCAGACATCAGTACAACAGGCTATCAAGAGGTCGATCGCAATAACAATTCCACCGCCGATGCATTATCGAAGTTGGCCACTACAGATGCTTATAACTTTGATGACAGATGGCGTCTTTCCTTCGGATTAGATGCTGGCAAAGAAGACCAAGTACAAGAGTGTCAATTTTGTTCTCATTGATAAAAATCTTTTTCGAAGGTCCTTTTTTCGTCACCATTGCTCAAACATTTGGTTCCATCCGAAGTCGAGTATGTTCTTCGGGAAATTCACAAATACATCTGTGGCGATTATTTGGCCCGAAGTTGTTGGTCTACAAAGCACTTCGGCAGAGATATTCTTGAAAAAAGGCGGGGATTCAAAGATGAAAGACTTTGGTGGCTCATCCACATTCACTTTTGCACAATGGTCCTATTTGTCCTATGGTCACTACGGTGTAAGGAGGTATGGTAGGACTCGCTGGCCATTCGATGGCAGCCCATTTGTTGTTCTACCCCGAGTGGTAGACAAAGGATCCTATATTGATTTTACCAGGGTGGTAAATCAATGGTCACTATTGGTCCTGGTCCTATTTGTCCTATGGTCACTACGGTGTAAGGAGGTATGGTAGGACTCGCTGGCCATTCGATGGCAGCCCATTTGTTGTTCTACCCCGAGTGGTAGACAAAGGATCTTATATTGATTTTACCAGGGTGGTAAATCAATGGTCACTATTGGTCCTGGTCCTATTTGTCCTATGGTCACTACGGTGTAAGGAGGTATGATAGGACTCGTTGGCCATTCGATGGCAGCCCATTTGTTGTTTTACCCCGAGTGGTAGACAAAGGATCCTATATTGATCTTACTAGGGTGGTAAGTCAATGGTCACAATTGTTCCTTATATCTTGGTCCTTATATCTTGATCCTTATATCTTGGTCCTTATATAATTGTTTCACCTCGAGTGGTAAACAAATGACCGATCTCACACTTTGGAGCCGATGAGTATGTATTACTTTATTTAAGTGTTGAGTTCAGTCCTTTCAGTTCGATTAAATTAAATTACATCCATGAAATTCAATTCACTTAAATCTCATACATTAACTATTATATCTCTTAAGCGGTTCAATTGTTTAGGTTCATTTCTTAATATTGAATTATTGACAAGAAACTAATCGAAAAACATAGTTCACAACTAAGGAAATTGCAGATTCATCAGAAAACTAAAACATTCATTCGATCTATTCATTCATGAACAAAATACACCAATATAGAAACATTGACAACCTCCATATATAAAATTTCAAAATGATCCCAAAAACATAAAAAGTTTAAAGCAGATAAATTTTTACATAAGTAAGAATGAAAGCGGGAAGAAACGCTGAAGCACCACCTTCGTCTTGAGTTGAGCAAAGTTGGATCCGGTTGAGTAGTGAGACAGTTTTCTTTTGCTTTCTCCTGCCGGCGTCTTCGTAACCCGAGTAGACTTTCATGATCTCGACGTTAAGTTCGTCCAGAATCCTATATTCAGGTCAGATTCGCTTCCGAGCTCTTGGCCGGAAGAGGACCCTTCCTCAAGCTCCTTTATTTTAAGACGAAGCTTATGGCGTTTGTTGTTTATGTCTCCGTCCTTCATCCTGGGCCTTTGATTGAACCTCGCCAAGTTGAATAGCCAGGCTTCGGTTGGCCGAAGAAAACTCCTCATTCTTGGCCCTCAGGAGCAGGTTTTCATCGACTAAGCCGGCGTTCAGATCGGTTAAAGTTTGTTGGTATCGGCGGATCGCCAACCCATCTCTTTGTGGCCCTTAGTTCATCATCAGACGTCTTCAAGTCCATTTTAGCTCGATCCAAGTCTCGTTGGAGGCCATCGATGACATGAAGAGCGTCTTCTCGATCGGCCCTTTCTCGAGCCAAGGTCGGTCTCAGCATGTTGATCTCCTGTCTCATGAAATCTTCCTCGGCTTCCCCATTTATGTGTCTTGGACCCAAACGTCCAAAGACAAAGATTGTTAAAGATATGTCCAAACAAAGGTGCTTTCGGCCCGGTACCAGATATCAATTAAGAACATAAAGACGTAAAAAATAAAGAAATTATTATTTACCTTAGCGGATAGCTCATCCCTTCATCGAAGCAGATTCCGTCGTGTGATCATCGAACCGAATGATCGTCGGCGTTCACTTACGAAGGCCCCGAATAGGTCGAGCGGAAAGTTAGCATTGAATCTAGGCCACGCAGTCGGAGATCCCATGGCTCGACATGATAACCCCGACACGAAGGACCAAGGTCGTTCGTGCTAGGTCTTGACCTTTACGGGAAGGAGTTGGTTGCTTTCGGGAGGAGTAGAGTTCGAGTTAAGCGTACACGGTCTCGGGAGATGGAGATTTATTTGGACTGGGTACTTGGACAGGAGCGGCAGATGCAGAGCTTGGATGGCTGTCGGTGTTCTTTTTCTCTTTCGGACGAGTTTGGATAAGATCATCCCGATCACCCTCTTCGACAATCAGATATCTCTACAGGGGGCACGAAAGGAGGAATGATCGAAGATTGGGGCACCCTAAGCTCTTCGGCGGTCAGAGGTGTTATTTTGCTTTTCAATTTTTTGGTTCGAAGGATGCTTCTTCGATCGGGACGATCGAGTAAGCCTCCTCGTCGAGGTATGGATGTGGTAGATGGCTCGACTTCTGGGGTGGTTTCAGAAGGGATTGGAAAGGTTGTTGATCTTGGTTTTCTGATTGCCCTCCTCTTCTGACGAGGACGGAGGGTTTCGTCCGGAACTGGAACCTCATCAGCTTCTGGTTCGTCAGTTCTGAACTCATCTGTATGTATCTCCGGAATCGGTTCGACTTCGGGAGTAGCTTCTGTCGCCAGAGTTTCAACAGCTTCCGAAGACCTTCCGGACAAAAAATCTTCGAACTCTTTTATCTCTAAAGAGCTCGGTTTGATCAAAGATACTGCATAACCAAAACAACTCTGTGTTAGAATCCACATTATAAAAGCATTTTCAAAAAATTCGTATACATATAAAATAGACCGATACTTACATTTATGGTCATATAACCATGCTTGCTTCGAGAGGAGTCCGTACTTCCACTCTTCCTTGGGGAAATTATCAAAAAGTTCCATCATTTCTATTTCTCTTCTCTTGAAATGTCTCCAAAGTCGCAGAGATCTTCTCAAATGATTGGCCCGATTCGGTAGGGAAGAAATTTGGGGCCTTTGGCGTAGAACCACTTTTCATGCCAAATTTTTATTGCTCGAAGGAGTATTCACCAGCGAACGCCTCTCGAACTTTTCTCCTGACTTCGAAGAGTGTTTGCTAATGGCCTTGAACCCATTCTCCCTAGATTGGACTATCTTGTATACGGTGAAGAAGAAGTCCAAGGAGGGCTCCACGCCCAATTCATGGCAGAAGGCCATGAAGGCCAAGATATGAATGTAAGAATTTGGTACCAGTTGGGCGAACCCCACCCCCAGGAACCCTAGTAAAGTCACTATGAAAATGTGCAGAGGGAAACGAACCCCTTTCTCGAGTAAAGTCATGGGGACGGCCGTCCAACCCTCTGGCCGTTGGTACATCTTTTCACCGGATCTAGGAACCCTAGCTGCATGGGTATCCGGGATGTGATATCGAGACCCGAATCCTCTTTAGTTCAAACCTACTATGACGATCGAGGAGTATTGGCATGCGAGAATCGCTCAAGACTCTATAGTATTCGAGAGGAGTGTTGGGATTTTTTGGGGAGGTTCTTATCGATTCGACCCTTTGGGTTCGAGTGTCGAGGCTCCTTCGAAAGCAGCGATGGTAGGATTTGGTTGAGCGATCGTGAGTGGGGTTACCAGATAGGAGAGCCTTGTGCGAGAATCCAGGAAGCCATTGTTGATTAGTTGCGAGAAGAAAGGAGAAAGTTGAGAAAGTCGAGAGTTCTAAGCGCTCGAAATTCAAATGGGCAAGTAAAACTGTCAAAATTGGTAAAGTTACCTTTTATATCGATTTTTACCACGGTGTTCAAGGCCGGCTCATTAAATGTTAGTAATGATTTGGAATTTGAATGAGAAGGGTCCGGTTCCGGGTTCATGTATCTATTTGATAGGGCTTTTCTGATTTGGGCCTCCATTCTCTTCTCCTTTCATTTCGTGAACAGCAATTGGGTACACTTCAATTATCTCATACTATGGACCTTTAGTAAACTATCTTGGGCCATTTATAGTTTCCTATTAAACCTCCTGTTTAATAAAAAACTAGGGGGCAATGTTGGGTCGTAATATTTCCTATTTTTAGGTCAGGTACATTGGGCCTATTCACATAAACAATCTATGAGGCCTCTATTATTAATCCGTGAAAGTCACCGGGCCTGAACCACCATATTATATCCATTTTAACCTTTAAAGTGGAATTCGATCCGGTGGATCGACCCATTAGATATTTTAATATTTGTTACTTTGACTTGTGATGATGAAAAAAAGCATGACGGTTGACAAGGCTCCGCCATGCATTAATGTGGATGGGATCATAAGCCGTACCGTACGAGATGAAAGCGATGCCAAAAGCAAGTAGATAAACCTTATACAAAGATGGCGAGCCCATCGGATCGAGAGGGGTGTCGGGGTAGTAGTGGGTGGCACGATAATCCAAGCAAAGATAGTATAACCCAAAGCAAGAAAACCATCGCCTGAAAGACGCTCTCATACATATTGATTTTTTTTCATTCTCACACACACACGATCGAGAATTATTATCTCTCTCCGGACACTGAGGCGATACATTCCTCTCATTGTTAATCTTGTGAACACATACTAATTTCACTTCGAAATTTATCCCCGACGGAAACCGCCGTCAAGCTTGTGGTGTTTACCGTGTTTACTGTGCAGGATCAGGACGTCTTACGTGATTGGGACGTGGCAGAAGATCCTGGCGTTAACAGATTTCAACTATATATATTTATGCTATGTTCAGTCAACATTCAACAACATCAATCCAACTCTTTACCATTATCAGCTGTATTGAATTTTGCCATAAGTTCCAAATCAAATCAAGCCTGGGAATGCATATCAAGCTAATACTTGTTTAAAAGTGTACTAGTACTTCTGTTGGGTAATGTCTATTTGAACTTCTTTTACCTACCTGTTGGATCATGATATTTCATATATTGGGCCGAATAGATTGGGCTTAATTATTCGGTTAGTCTATTGGGTCTCCATTACTGGGTCCTAATGTTATTGGGCCTAGTCACTATCTTATTTCTGTTAAGTCTTTACAAGATTGGGTCGGACCAGTGGATTGACCCATTAAATATTAAATATCTCCATCTTTGACTTGTAATGATGAAAAAGGAAGGTTGTTGACCAAAAAGTCTGCAGATCATTAATGTGGACCGCGGCATAAACAGTGGAGGAAAAATGTGACAGCCTGCATGCAGTCGGCAGAGATCACTGAGGAGTGGAGGGTTGTGTCTGACAGTAGTGGGTGGCACGGTAAACCGGGTCTGAAAGTATAACATAGCAAGGAAGTCTTCAAGAAAAAGATAACTGATAATTTTCTCTCTCTCAAGACACTAGATATTTTATCCTCTATTGTTAACCTTGTGATCGTCTGTACTGACTCTCACGCTTGAGCTATCCCCCGACGGTAGAAATTGTCAAACTTTTGGTGTTGACTGTATTTAGTTTGCAGAATCAGAAAGTCTTACGTGATTGGGACGTGACAGGAGATGTTGGCGTTAACACTCCCTATGTTTCATTTACTGAAAAAACTAAGCACATTTCTTAAAAATAAAAGCAAATAGTATTAGTAGTTAAAAAAACATATGTCAAGGTTTAACGATACGACGTCGGATCGTCAAGGCTTTTGGCCGGTTGCAGTTTAATCCTTTCAGCTTCGGTCTTGTTTGGTTCTCTGGTTAGTGGTTATTCATTACAAAACGCCCTCTCTCAATCAATCTTTCTTTCTATCGGCGGAGATGATGAATTTAGTTATACACAATTGGAGTAGTTACGGGCCCGGTTGTCGTATAATTTCAAGCTACAGACATCACCAGAGAAGCATTCACGGTGAGCAAAATCTTTACATCTTTCTTTTATTTTTCGCAGACTATCTTCCTCTGCCTCTCGTTCACTCACGCAAATACTTATGATACGCTCATCCGCTACTCACTCCATTCCACAATACCAGTTCCAGTATACAATTTTTTTATCCAAAAAAATAGTTTGTAATTGTATAAAACTGACGCAATGTTATTTTATCATGCCAACATTATTCTACTCAACACTCAATTAAATAAATTTCAATGAAACAAAAATATATCCTCAAAATTTTTTGAATTTTGCAAATAGGACGTTTATTGTGGAATGGACAGGGTATTTGCATAATTTAAGGTTTGCATCTAATTAGTTTTTGAATAAACTGTCTAGATATTCACACATTCTGATCTGGGACGGACGCAGGATTAGTGGGGAATTTAGCATTAATACAATATAACTATATAAATAAATATTGTACGTCATATGTCAAACACGGATGACAGAATACTATGAAAATATTGTAAATCACTGATTAAAGTGGGGATCAAGCCTATGTAAAATAGGCAAGCTCATTCTCATGTGGGTTAAGGCCTATAGGTATTGGACAAAATATAAACTTAGTGGGGGCCATGGACAAAAATGCCAGTATACCAAATGGGAAAAACAAGGCCCCTACTTGACCCCGGCGGTCCGTCCCTGATTCTGATGCTGCACAAACTGTTGAATTGCTTGAAAAACTAGGTGTTGATGTGGTGAGTTACTTTTAATCATATAGCTTTAGCAGAATTATATATTCTAATCACTGAAACAAACAAAATAAACTGGTAATTTATATTTCTTCAATCAAAACTATATGTTGTGAAAAGACACATTTTTTGACTTTCATTGAATTAAAATAATATTACTACATAGGGAGAGAGAGAGAGAGTTTAATCGTCCAAGGTATATAACCCTTCTAGCATTAGCCTTGGTTTTGATTTTTATATAAGTGGATCACTATAAAAAATGAAACACAAGACTCCCTTGGGTGATCCCTTCATTTCCTAGCAAAAGGTCAGCAACAAAATTCCTATTCTTGGAGCATACGGTCAATCCACTGCACTTTACTCTTTTTTCATGAGTACCATTATATCAAGTGAATTTAGAGATGGTTATATAAACATAATGCATATGAATGCTGTATAATGTGCAACTGACCATACGTTTTGAATAAGAAATTGAAATAACTTGTTAATGTGTGTACTCTTTCTGATTGAAAAGCTAAAATACGAGTATTCACTGTATTTCACTTTGTTGGCAATATGATTTTTTATCTTTTTCTTTTCTATGACCTTCCACTTGCTGTTAATCTACTCATTTCATTCTCATACTTTTTTGTTTTGGAAAGGTAAACATGTAGTACAAGTAAAAATGCTCAGGAGTTCTTCCAACAAAGAGGTTCTCTCTCAAGATATCGTGCCCTTTCTGAATATTCATCAGGCTACCATCTTTAAAGTCACTACATTCACGGCTGCCATTGCAGGTAGTCATACTTACATTGCGATGTATTGACATGTTCTTTCCTCTTTTACCTGTTTTAGTCTTGTTATTGTTGGTCACTTTTGTGATTCCATGTTTGCATGTTATTGGTAGTTTCAAGATGGGGATGGTGAAATTTATTTTTTAATAAACTGTGATTTTGAATACCATGTATTAGGGTTTTCATATTAGAGATTTTATGAATATAAACTTCCATAACAATTCTACTTCTATAGAAACTAATAAGTTAACTAACGTCTGGCAAGGTCTTTTCCGATATGGATTATGGAGATACCATGAGAAAAATTAAATCGGTTTTTGGGCATTGACATTGATTTCTGACCTGCTGGTGAGAAACTGATCGATTGGCTTCTCTGTGATGCCATTGTTCTTTTGTCTGGTCTTTTCACTGGTCCAGATTGCTGTGATGCTTTCATACACTGTAGCCACTCCTGTAGAAATATGTAGTTGCACACTTTCCTAAACTGTACTGCATTCAGAAATGCCAGCTTGTAGCAATGGCTTAACATGTTTGCATATTTGAAGGTACAAGTGCAATTTCGAGTTTTATACAGGTTTTGCAATTCAGGACCTGATACTTAAAACCTTTGTAGCTTTGAACCAAGATAATGTTCTCTTTAAAAATTTCGTTTTCCTTCACTTATTGTGGAAAGACATAAACTTATTGTTAGTTTGGGGTTGAAACTGGTTCAACTTTTAATCGGGACCCCAATTACAATTTTTGTCGAATACTGAATTGTTGGTCCATAAGCTTATAATGTCGAATCCTACTTTTAATTTTTTCAGCAGCAAATTTGATTATGGCACACACAGCAGATGCTGTGAGTATGGGAAATATTATGGTGAGATTTCTTGTTAGATTTGGTATATTATTTAATCATGTAATGCTTGTTATAATTCAAAAAATAATTGGTTTTGTGTCTTTTGATGCATATTATCTATTGAAGGCTATTAAGGTTGTGTAATCATAACAAATGAACCCCATAAACAGCAATAGGTGTTACATTTTTTTATACTTTGTGTTCATAACAAATGAACACCACAAACAGGATACACAGTAGAAAGGAGATGAATGAGCTATGAATTAATTACAGAGTATGAATTAGTTACAGAGTTTAACTGTAATAGTACCACTTTTAATGTGAAAGCTTACTATTAGAATGACATGCATTTTGTTTGGTTATATATTCTCTAAGAACCATATCCAATATCAATGTTTCAGATTTTAACAGAGCATCTAAGTGCTGTGTTTTGGATATGCCACAAAATTAAGAGCACATGTACTGTGTACTTGACCAAATATTGACTAATATTTGAATTCTACTAGCATGTTTTACTTGGTGTATATAGTATTAGGACCTACAATTATTTTTCTTCAAGTCAGGAAGGACCTGCTTCTGTATTTACGTTGGCTGATGGTGGCCTTGGCGATTGGTTTGGGGGACTCCTATATTCAGCCGGACAGCAGGCAAATGAAGCTGTCCAGGAGCAGTTATCAGCTCTCAGTTTTACCAGGTTCAAGTTCCCCATGGTGCTTTTGACGTTGCCAGTGTAAAATTTTGTTACCTAGCATTCGCTTATATTCTAGTGGTTCTTTCGTATTTATGCTTGCAGTTTGGCGGTTATATTTGGCGCGGGGCTTGTCACTAGCCTTTCCCCTTGTACGCTAAGCGTGCTACCCCTGACTTTAGGTTACATAGGTAAGGAATTCTTGGTCTTTATTTTTGTATACTGATGATTTCATTTTGTTACTCCCCGCTCCCTCTGTTGTGTCATGATGCTGATGTTTGAGTATGTCGAAAAACATCCAGGAGCTTTCGGTTCTGGAAAAAGCAGGGCAGAGGTAAATGAATTGTCGAATCAAATATTCTTCATTATTGTGTTTCTCCGTGTTTCATTTCTGTTCTTCTTTGTTGGAGGATCTTGGTCATTGTTATGAACTTGAGACTGCTATTCTGATGGTTAACCAGGATAATTTAGGGGTTGAATATAATTTAATTGTAGAACTGAAGAAGGAAATACGAATTGTCAGATTTTCTACCACCTAAATGGAGAGTGCTCGAGTTTGTGGCCAGAAATTGTGTTAAATAGAGACATTATTAATTAAATTTAGTACATAATAAGGGATGCACTCATGTGATTTGCTACTTGTAAAATTTTTGATAGACTCCACAACATGCTTGCGTGAGGTGGTCGTCGCTCAGATATTGAGGCAAGAACCTTGGTACAATCGTTTGTGCAATGAAATCTAAGTTGAATGGACTCCAACGACACCTAAACCCCGTACTTATAAGAAGCAGGAATCTCGGTACAATCGACTATTGATGCGGTAGATGCGGTAGAAGACTAGAAGACGCCACACCCAGCTATGTATTGTTGAATAATAAGTCAAAATTGAATCTCAAAGAAAAACTAAGAATAGCTTAGAAATTCTTCAAAGAACCAAAAGAAGAGAATAATCATATTGAATAATGAATAATGTATATCCATCACAAGTTGTAACCCCTATTTATGGTAGCAATAATAACCCTAATCCTATAACAAAAGGAACAAATTACATAATAATCAAACTTAAAATTAAAATTGAAATCCTAGCTAAATAAAATCCTAATTACATCAGTATTAAAAACTAATTAGAATTTCAAAAATCCTTGCCACGTAATAATGTTGCCAATCCTTCCTCCATTTGGAATCCAATTAATCACAATGTTTCCAAAATCAATTAATAATGTAATGCTTGCTGAAATTAGGATATATGAATTGGTGTGAAGGCTGATGTCAATTGCGTAATAATGTAATACTTGAAAAGGCCCATATGAATGTAAGTAGTATTCCTTCACAAACTAGCTGAATATGGCATATTTGATAAGGCCCCACGTACTTGCTTGGAATTAATATTTCCTTTGTTGAATTGGAACATTATATAATATGCATGGCTGCTATATGTTTAGAAGTCACACTTGAGTTGATTCCTTTGCATGCACAAATATATAATCTTGAGAAAGCCCATTTGATATGTTCACATGCTGCCCATAAAATCCGTGCCCCACAATGCTTGATTAACTAGTTGATTTGCATGGTTTGCATGGGTTTAATTAAATTGGCTAATTGGGTCATGCTAATTATTTGAAGAACAGCTCCTTTACTTTTCCTTGAATAATTTCAACCCAATTACTTAAAATCATTCGATGACCTCCTGGAATTTGAGTTGAATTGTTAATGCTTGATGCGAGGATTGTATCACTTTTGCTTAACACGATCAACATTTGTGGCTCTTGCATTCATACTTAACTTGTTTGTTTTATTCTACTCAGGTCGTTAGGGATTCGGTTGCATTTGCATTGGGATTGGCAACTACGCTGGCTTTACTTGGCATAGCAGCCTCATTTGCTGGGAAGGCGTATGGGCAGGTAGGGAAGGGACTACCATTGGCAGCTTCTGGTTTGGCTGTCATAATGGGTTTAAATCTCCTAGAGGTAAGTAAACATGTTGATCTGGATGTTTTTTGTTTTACTGTTTTTAGAGTTTGTTAGTGTTTTGTTTTGAATACTCAACCTTGGTATTGGTTTTATACCTGTTTGTATTTGGCCTTTTCATTGTGTTGCTCTTGTCAAGATGATTGTGAACATAACAAAAGACAAGAATAAAAAAGCATACTTACTAACATGGTGGATCTGGTGTTTTTGGATTTATGGCTTTTGTATCGTGGTTGTATATGCCTTGATTTGTTGAAAGTATGAATATATAACAGAGATTTTGCCTTAAATTACTAGTCCTACAATTAGTAGGATATATGCATAATTTCTCTTGCCCTCTCTGAGTCTCTTCCACTTTATTTTTATTTTTCTTTTTTATTTTCTTCTGCTTCACTTGTTGACCATGTTCTTCCTGAACTTGCTTATTTTATTGTTGTACATCATCCCATTTGGTTTTCATTCCACTTGTTATGAGATGTTTGGCATAATCGACTAAAATAGTTGATTAAATATGCTCTTTTTGCAACTGTCTATGACCATGCTATTTCTCCCATTTACTTATCACGGTTGTCTTGGTGGTCAATGTTGCAGATAATAGAGTTGCAACTTCCCTCATTTTTTGTCAACTTTGATCCCCGTGCTACTGCTGCTAATTTCCCTTCAAGTAATGAATTATTAACTTACTCTCAGTTCTTAGTTATTCATTAACTCAATCAGGTTAACTTTGACAGCTTGAGAGGATCATTCCCGTATTAGCTAACGACATATATATTGACTCACCAGGTGTTCAAGCATATTTGGCTGGTCTTACATTTGCATTAGCTGCTTCTCCTTGCAGTACGCCTGTGTTGGCCACCCTGCTTGGATATGTAGCATCATCTAAGGTACTTCTACAAGTCTACTGATATTGAAAACCAAATAAACCGTAGAGTGCATATATCATATAAACAGTTCCTGGCAAAAAAATTGATGGGATTGGCATTTTCTGTCTCCCCACTCTCTAGAGTGGTTGGGTTTTGTAACTTTTATTCTATGTTCTTACTATATTTAGGTTAATTAGAGAGATGGCTTGAGCATGCAGTTATCTCAAATTGGTCATTTCACACAATGGAAAACGATATGAGCTTGAATGCAATCAAGGATCCTTTACCTCGGAGAAGTAGCGTAAAATGTAAATAAGTGCATCAACATAAAATTTAAAATATATATGTTCAGTTTTATGAAACAGATTTACTAGCTGCTTTGCATAATCTTTATTAGTAACTTGAATCAAATGAATAGAGTCTTGTTGAATATTTAAGAGCAGTCATGAGTCAATAATTAGGTTGATGCTATGACAGGATCCGATAATAGGGGGCAGCTTACTGTTAACTTACACAACTGGCTATGTGGCTCCTCTACTTCTTGCTGCTTCTTTTGCCGGAGCACTGCAGGTATATGTTCTTATCACTTAAAATAGAGGCTTGTCCTGTACTGGTGACATGTTACTGCTGTTTCTCTATCATCTTTCTACTTGGCAATGGTGCACAAAAGCACATTCGGGACTTGGCCGAGATCATAATTGTTAAAAAAGAGCTGTAGTATATCTAAACAATGTTAATGCATATCCTACTGGGCGGATCCAGGCTCTTAGGTCAAATTTGAAATAAACAAATTCTCACAAAAAAATAAAAATATAGTAAAATAAATTACAAAACAAAATAATGCCCTAATATTATTTTAGTAACATTTTTCGAGACTTCATTACTTAAAATTGTTGTATCATTTTTATTAGTTACAAACATTCACAAGCAATTACAAAAAATTTCAAAACAATTGCTAAATTTGTGAAATTATAAATAAAAAATACAACATATCGATTTTTCACCAAAGTCGAACTAGTGGGAAGAATTAGGTCAAGCCGCTAAATGAGAAACGGAGAGACAAAAAGTATTATAGTGACCAAGGTAGTATAGGATATGAATTTTGAAGAATTTAATACCATCTCTATTCTAAAATTAGATATACATTTTGACATTTTAAAGTCAAATTCGCTAAATCCTAAAACTCAAATTGATATAAGTTCATTCAAATTTTGAAAACAGCAAAGATAATAATTAGTAGTGTTTTATAGTTAGTTTACAATTGTTATGTTTGTTGTATTAAAACTAAATAACATCATATCAATTTTGAATTTTAGTATTTCGCGAATTGACTTTAAAAAGTTAAAATGTATCTCTCTAATTTTGGAACGAAGATAATATTTTTCAACCTAAATTTTAAAATTTATTAAACACCCTAAAATTTTAATCTCTTTCTTTTTGACCCCTGAAAATTCAGTGGGGTCAATTGACCCTACTGTCCCTAAGCTAGATCCGTCCCTGCCTGCTGCGATTTGTGTCCGACCGTCTTCCTTTTGCCTTACTTGTTGCTGTTTTTTATTTATGCAATCTTTCGTTTTTGCCTAATTAATTGCTCTGTTAGTCACTTTCTTTGTCAAACTTTTGGCAATATTTAACTCATAGATATGTGCAGAGTCTGCTATCATTCCGCAAGTTCTCAGCATGGATTAACCCACTGAGGTATTCTAAAATCTTTGTAATCAGTTTATGTGCTATAGTAGCATTTGAGATATATTTCATTTAATATATATATATATATATATATATATATTCTCTGCTAGCAATAGATTATCACTGTTCTGGCACACAATAAGTAACCCTACATTTGATACTAGTGAGCACCTATTGTGGAAAGGGGCAATTTTTCACTTGACACCTACTATAACGTGTGTCTGACGTCTTTACTTCTTAAGTTCTTATACATGTTGAATTTAAATTTGCAGTGGAGCTCTCCTGCTAGGTGGGGGTGTTTATACCCTGTTGGATAGGACTTTTCCAGTAACAACTATGGTCATGTAGATACCTTGCTGCTTCAGCCGTTTTTGGCAGCGAAAAAAGGAATTCTCCATATATTTTACAGACACTAGAAAGGAATTGAATATACTGCAAACTGATCCTGAGCTGGCTAGTTGCTCCTGTAAATACATGTTTTGATTCACACAGAACTAAATAAGAGCAGTCACTTCAACATTAAAAAAAATCCTAAGAGTTGCTCCAGAGGCAGGTAGCATCACTACAAGTATACGTATCTTGATGAGGCAGAGACACATGCCATGGCTTCAAAACTTCATTGATGTGCTTTGGGGCTAGGAGGTTGTCAGTGCATTCTAAAAGAGAGAGTATTGCCGGAGGGTTCCTCCACGCAATACTAGTAAAAATTATATAAAAAAGAAGAAGATCCTAATATAATTTTCTTGTCTTTCTTACCTCTTCTTTTAAAATAGAATGTCTTGTGTCCTGTGTGAAAGGGTTTTAATCTAATCACATGTGAGGTCCAGATATATACCGCTTGATTTTTAAAAGTCCACTTATGCTTCATAGACTTTGAAAAGGGTAGGTATGCTCTCTTATTGGTTTTGTCAACCTATAACTGTACATTAGATGGATCCATATTTTATTCTGAACGTGAGCACTGTCAGAACAATAACTTGTAAATTGTCTGCTGCAGCGCCTACCCATATGAGATGTGGGATGGGATGGGATGGGATGCCTATAGAGAACCAGATTTGTTCTTCAATACTAGTATTGTTTGTTTCATTAAATGGAGATGGAGGTCGCAAGCTTGCCCATGCAGGATAAAATTATATGTATAGATAGATTGATGATACCAGTCAGATGTGGTCTTTAATATAGGGAGTAGTTGCAATTGCCATTAAATGGAGATTCACCTTCTGTGTTTGTGTGTTTTGAACAGAAGAATTTTTTCTTCATTTTCCTTCTCCCCCAAAATAAAGGGGTTAGTTGACATTAATGTGAACAGAGATAAAATTAGGATTATATATATTATTAGTTCTCTTCTCCAAAACGTAAGACTATTGACAAATTTTATTGAATACAATGATAAATATACTATTGTATTGTTTTGTAATTATTAACAAATCATATTATTATTATTTTGAGTTGAAAAATAATTTAGTTTTGACTTCTAAAAGAAAGTCAGTCAGTCAGTCAGTCAGTCAATAGTTGTGTTACAATTTAGGACGGACGGGGAGGGTGGTGTATAAATTTTTTTAATCTTATTTTTCTTTCAAGTGATTTAATAATTCGATGACAATTTTCTCCCCTCACTTGTGTACTTGTGTTGAGGTTTCTACTCTTTTATTGGTCAGCTCATGGGTAGCTTTTCAAGATTCATTCAAATCAGCTTAGGGTTGGTCGTTCCCATTTGATATTTGGTTCATTTATGAAGGACCATGGGGCTAGCTGTCCAATAGTTTTCAGGGTTGGAGTTGGGGATGGGATTGGCATTGCATAATAAATTGATATATGAAAATATTAGTTTTTAAATAATAAAAAAACAATGAGTGAAAATTTTTATTAATATTGGTCAAAATTTATTTTTAATTAAAAAATTAGTCAAAAATAAAATTGAATTTTAATTAAAAAATAGTCAAAAATAATAAACACTTTATTATGTCAGTCATTGTTTTTTATTATTTAAAAACTAATATTTTCATATATCAATTTTTTTTAAATTCATGGTTTCTCAACTCTTTATTCTAGTCCTAAGTTGCTTATGATCAGCTTACCAAGCAGCGTATTTGTTAGTTAAAATTGTTGATTTACAGTCTGATCCGGATGAGTGGGATCCTGTCCCTCCTCCGTTTATTTTTGATATTCTCGTTTCCGATTTAATATAATTGGTTCCTCTTTGTTTCAAAAAAAAATTATTAAAAAAAATAATGAGGGACATAACAAAGTGCTAATAATAATAATAATAATAATAATAATAATAATATATTGGTGTTATATTAAATTAATAGCTAAAGTTAGATTAGTGACTTGTAAAGGAGGTGATTAAAGTTAAGTTAATGACTTTTAAATGAAGTTGTTAGAGTTAAATTAGTGATTTTTAAATGAGGTGCATGAAACAAATTCATGATATGAGGCCTAGGGAGTATTTTATAGACGGATATGATGACGCCATTAGCAATTAATCCAACTTTGACTCGTTCATCGATCAGACTTTACAGCATGAATTTATATATGTCTCTCTCCCGCATGCAGCTAATTAAGAAAAATGCAAACCGTGTGCTGCAATTAAACAATTAATAATGGGAATAAAACAGTTAATCAAAGTTACTCCAGTACGTAGAACTCGATCGGCCATTCCCGTACATTAATTGTTACTACTATTAGTTTCTGCTTTTTTTAACATACATATATCTCTCGATCTTTATAATTAAATTAATTCACACCGTACCAGCCAGAAAAACTAAAACTACTAATGAGTCCTGTTCGGCCATGATCTTTTTTTTTTATTGGGCCAGATTTAATGAGCTCCTCTCTTAGATTATGTTATTTTTGTCTTATTGATCTGAATAATTTGGGCCCAATTACTTAATTATTTCATTGGATTGTTTCGGTTGGATCCGGTCATATGGGTCATTTCCTTTATTTGGGCTTAGTCATTAAATTAGTCCATTATATAAATTGTCACTTAACCAAACTTTGACCAGTAATCATTACGCCAAATAATAGTTGACTGTTATGTCTGCCACCTTTCTGCATGGCATTAATGAGAATGAGACTCGGATAATGGCGGTGGCAAATAGTGGTAAAGAAAGAGGAAGTAGGCTACATACTTTAATTTGAAATGATAGGGAGTGGGAAAAAGGTGTCAGGAGGTGTGGGTGGCACGGTAAACCGGGATTGGAGTACGTATGAGGCTAGGATCACAAAAAGAGAGGTAAGTAACAAAATATTACAACGCACGATCATATTATTATTTTCTCTCAGGCATTAGACATTATTTTCCCTCCATTGTTGACCTTGTGATCGCCGATCATCGACTTTCACGTCGAGAGTTATCCCCGACGGTCGGTAATCAAGCTTTTGATCTTGACTTGTTGAGCTGTCAGGATATCGGACGCGTCTTGGTGATTGGGACGTGGAGAAAGATCTTGGCGTTAACATTGGCCAGAGAAGGGGGTGAGTTCTAGTGTCCGAGTATTTTCAATCCTGTTGTATTTGTTCTACATCAATATTCATGGTGAAGAGTAGAACACCTACACTCGAAGAAGGCGACTATGGTTTGTCGGTGAATCAACACCGCGATGAGTGTCTCATCGAGGATCGTTTGGGACTGCGATAAGTGTTCATACAAAGCCTGGCGTCAAACGATCACATGAAGATTTTCACGGGGTTGTGGGCAACGTCAGCGTAAGCTAGTTTTCCCGACAGAGAAGCGGGTCCGCCATGGTGGGAAATGGGTGAAGGCACCTCGCCTAGAACTCGAAATCTGAAATGACCAAGACAAAAAGCCTCTCTGTTGGCTAAAATGGCGGATAAAGCGGATAGGGCCATGGAGGCACTTGTGAAGCAAATGACAGGATATAGGTGAGCAAATGGCTCGAATAGCGGAGTTGAGAGGCGAAAGAGTTCGATTATGTTGGTCCAAGAGGCGAGGGCATTGGGTGGGAAGGAGCACCGCCCATTCGGGGACGTGGGTATCGGGGCCAACCACGAGAAAGAAGAAGATCCCGAAGCCCTATTCCTCAAAGATCGAAGAGGGCACATCACCCTATCGACTCTAAGGAGCAGGTCGAAGCGAAACGAAGAGGTCGATCCGGAGATCGCACTCACGAGAGCACAAAGAAAGCACTTGTTGTTGCACATTTCCGCCAGCGCTTGAGTTCATGAGCGAAGTATATCTAGAGATCATACTCGAGAGAGTTTCTTGAGGTACATCACAATGTGGACGCTCGTCATCGGAAAAGTCCTCTAAAGTTGGAGGATCTTGTGTAAGAAACCGTCTACTCGAAGAAGAGGAAGAGTCACAGGAAAAGAAGCATCGTCACAACCAGAAGGCGTGGAGTATCTGGTTAAAGAGTTAAAAGAGCTTCGGGAGCAGCTTGCAGAAGTGCAGAAAACGAAGGATACTTCGGGAAAGAAGGCATCCCCTTTTTCTGCGGAAATTCTAAAAGAGAATGATGACCCCACCAAGAAGTTGCCCAACATTGAAAGTTATGATGGATCGAGGGATCCTTACGACCACAAATCGAGCGTTAATTAGGCGATGGATTATTATGACTTTAACTATCTTTCGCTAAGTGTCATACTTTTGTCTGGCGGCAACGCCGGAAAGGATGCCGTCGGTGGATGGGGACTTTACCCTCGGATTCAATTTCATCTTGGGTAGGCATATGCGAAGAAATTTCATGCTCGCTTTGGGAGCAAAAAAGAAGGAAAACCAACTGGTTCATTGGGCTCAAGTTGGCGAGTTTTGAATGAGTCTTTGGGCGAGATGTGAAGCGATTCCGTGAAGTGAAGCGATCGGCCAAGTGATGAACTGAACGATCTACAAGTTGTGGGACTGTTTCAGAATGGTTTAGATTTGATCAAATCAGAAAAGTTGGTGAAAAAACTAATGTTCAACCACCCGAAGAGTCTCGCTGAAGCCTTTGACAAAGCTGAAGGCTATATCGTGGTGGAGGAAGCCATGAACAGCCTCAAACGTCCTTCTTCAGACCGGCTTAAGGAGACAGATCGGGATGAAACCGATGGAGATCAGAAGAAGAATGAAGGGAATAAAGACCGTTATAAGGGGCGGTCGAAGAGACACAACAATTGGAGAGCGAGGCGGAGGGCGTTCGTCACTCCGGCTCGTAGAAGAGTGAATAGGGCGTATACGACACTCAATGTGTAAGCGAGGTCATTATCTTGGATCAGATTAAAAATCAACCTATCTTCGAGCCACCTCGAGATAACATTAAGCCCGGAAAAGAGAATCCTCGCAAATATTGTAATTACCATCAAGCTTCGGGTCACGATACGAACGATTGTGCCAGTTTGAAAGATTTCATTAAAAGAAAGGTACAAAGTGGGGCCTTAATTCAGTATGTGGCGGCCAGAACTAATCAACAGCGAGGGCCAGAGGACTGTCCTAGCTCAACCCGTTTCGTGGCGTTGCCGGGCCGGGGCAACCTGCGAGGCATGTGATAGATGTCATCACTGGAGGTACTTCTGGAAAGCTAGTTGGAAAGAAGCGCCGAAGTTATTTGGATTCGATGCATTATCGATTGGCGGGTACCTTTCAAGACCGATAGACCCTATCCGAATACGGTAATCTCCTTTACTGATGAAGATTATCCTTCGGAAGTCATCGAATCGCACGAAGGATCATTAGTCTTGGCTAGCTATGAAGTGGGTTCGGTGGATATGAAGCGGATGATGGTAGATAATGGGTCTTCTGTAGATATCTTGTATGCCCATGCTTATCAAAGGATGAATCTGGACGGGCGGAAGATGGAGATAGGGCAGGAGGCTCCTCTGTATGGTTTTAGAAATGATCCGGTCAAGGTGGCTGGAACCATTGAGCTACCGGTCATCTTCGAGACGACCCCTCAACAGGTAGAAATTATTTGCAAATTTTACGTTGTGCATGTTGATTCTGCTTATAATGCTATTTTGGGGAGGCCTACTTTAATTGCTTTACAAGCTGTAACATCAATACCTCATTTCAAAATCAAATTTCCTACTATTTCGTGGGGTTGAGGAGGTGAAAGGAGATTTGGATCTGGCCAGAAGGTGTTACAGAAATGCTGTGATCACTTCGGGAGTGGGGGTATCGAAGCAGAAGCAGACCATGGTGATAGAGATCGAACCCTTTACCGAGAGTAGTTTCGAACCGATGGTCATGCCAGCTGAAGAAACAGAGGAGATAGAGAGCTCATCCCGGGCAAGGTGGACAAAACAGTGAAAATAGGTTCGGGTCTGCCGGAACCTCTCCGAACGAACCTCATGGAGCTCCTGAGGTGCTATGTTGACATCTTCGCATGGGAACCTCAAGATATGCCAGGAGTAAGCAGGGATATTGCTGAGCATCGATTGGAAGTAGACCCGTCAAAGAAACCAGTTCGGCAGAAGAGGAGGATCTTTGCACCTGAACGTCAGCAGATCATAAATGAAGAGATTGCAAAACTGTTGGAAGCTGACTTCATCTTTGAGATTGATTACCCGCAGTGGATGGCAAATGTGGTGCTGATTCAGAAACAGAATGGTAAATGGCGAGTCTGCATCGACTACACTGATTTGAACAAAGCTTGTCCGAAGGATTTCTACCCGCTACCCCACATCGACCAACTCATTGATGCCACTTCGGGGTACGCTTTATTAAGTTTCATGGATGCATTCTCTGGGTATCATCAGATTTCCATGTGTAAAGAGGATATATCGAAGACGGCGTTCATTATACATCGTTCGGTATATGCCTACAAGAAAATGACTTTCTACTCATCAATCGCCGAGAGCCACGCATCGAAGAATGATGAATCATGTCTTCAGATATCAGTTGGGCAGGAATATCGAGGTGTACGTGGACGACATGATTGTCAAAAGCATGTTGGTGCATAAACATTTGGATGATTTAAAGGAATGCTTTCAGACAATTCGCCATCACAACTTGAGATTGAATCCCACTAAGTGCACCTTCGGTCTAGGGGCTGGCAAATTTTTGGGTTATTTTGTCAGTCAAAGAGGAATTGAAGCCAATCTAGAGAAGATTCAAGCGATCCTGAGCATGAAGACTCCTCAGTCATTTAAAGATGTTCAACGTCTGACTGGAAGGATTGCAGCTTTGAGGAGGTTCATGTCCAAGTCGGCAGAAAGATGTTTGCCGTTTTTTGATACGTTGAAGGGGCCGAAGAATGCAAAGACGTTCCAATGGACTTCGGAGTGTGAGGACGCCTTTCAGAACATCAAGTCCTATTTATTTTCGGCACCTTTGTTGGTGAAGCCCACTCCTGCCGAGCCTCTATATTTGTACTTAGCAGCTAGCTCGTTGGCGGTAGGAGCAGTTTTGGTGCGTGAAGTTTGGGAAGTGCATGACACCGGTTTATTATGTAAGCCATGTCCTTTGGGATCTTTGAAACAAGGTACCCAAACATTGAAAAGTTTATTTTTGTTTTAATAACTGCTAGTCGAAAGCTTAGGCAATACTTCTAGGGTAGATTGGTAATAGTCTACACAGATCAGCCTTTGAAGAAGATTATGGGCAAACCGGAGGTATCGGGAGACTAATTGTATGGACGATGGAGTTGTCCCAATTTTTATTGAATATCATCCCCGAACCGCCATCAAAGGTCAAGCCTTCATGGCTGATTTTGTGGTTGAATGCTCGCTTTTTCTGGCCGATGAAGTTGTGAAAGGTGAAGGATCGACAGTAGTTGCGGTTCTTCAATGAAGGAGAGTTCATGGACGCTGTATGCAGATGGGTCTTCTACTACAGATATCAGTGGAGCGGGGATTATTCTGACGAGTCCGGAGGGATTCAAGGTCCAATGAGCCATCGATTTCGGTTTAAAGCGACGAATAATGAAATTTGAGTATGAAGGTGTACTTGCGGAGGTTACGATTAGCAAAGAGTCTTGAAGTGCGAGAGAATAGTCATCTTGATGATTCTCGATTAGTCGTTAACAACTCTCCTGGGAGACGAAGCTCGAGGCCGAGAATGATCAAGTATTTGGTAGAAGTGAAAGAAACGGCTTGATATTTTCGATCCCCACGAATTTTGTGGGGTCGGCGTAACAATAATTCCATTGCTGATGCACTCTCCAAACTAGCCACTACGGATGTTAACGTCTTTGATGGGTCGGTTTACTTAGAAATTTTGCACCATCCTAGTGTTCATCATGAAGCGGTGATGTGCGTCGACCGAACTAACTGCTGGTTGACTCCATACCTAGAGTATCGGCGGATGGCGTCTTACCGCCCGGATCGGATGCTAGCCAAGAAAATCAAGTACAAGAGTCTTAATTTTGTTACGATTGATGAGGATGCATTAGAAGGGCCTTCTCATCTCCATTACTGAAATGTTTGACTCCATCTGAAGCTGAATATGCTCTCCGAGAAGTACATGAAGGCATCTGTGGCGACCATGTGGCTGCTAAGTCACTAGCCTACAAAGTACTTCGTCAGGGATATTATTGGCCAACCATCTTCAAGGAAGCGACTGAGTACGTCAAGAAGTGCGAGAAGTGCCAGCTCAACAGTCCAATACCACATCAGCCACCAGAAGAGCTATACTCGATCTTATCTCCTATACCCTTCGCTGTCTGGGGGGTTGATATACTGGGTCCGTTACCAAAAGCAAAAGGTCAAGTCAGTTTTGTTATAGTTGCCATCAACTATATGACCAAATGGGTAGAAGCAAAGCCACTTAGGTCAATAACGGAACAGGAGTGCTTGAAATTTTTGAAAGAGTCAGTAGTATTCCGTTTTGGAATTCCTAAGGTGGTAATATCGGACAATGGACATCAGTTTGTGGGATCAAAATTTGAAGCATTCTTGAAAGAACTGGGGATTCAGCACAGAAAGACTTCAGTAGCTCATCCTCAGTCAAACGGACAGGTTGAAGTGACCAATAGAACGCTGCTGAATGGGATCAAGCGCAGATTGGACGAAGCTAAGGGCAGATGGCCAGAAGAGCTACTTAGTGTACTATGGGTTTATCAAACTACTCTGAGGACTACAACGGGGGATTCACCTTTCAGATTGGCCTATGGCACTGATGCCTTAGTCCCAGTTGAAATTGGATCTCCAAGTCTTGAGTTAGTCGATCACGAGAGAGATCTACAATGAAGAAGTGCTTAAGGCCAATCTTGATTTGCTTGAAGAAGTCGAGCTTGATTTTAATCAAATTGGCGATTTATCAACGCAGAGTAGCCAAGCATTATAATAAGGGGTAAAGCTTGTGATTCAAGTAGGAGATTTTGTCCTCGAGAGAAGTTGAAGCATCTACGCCTCAAAATTTGGAAAAGCGATGCCAAATTGGGAAGGACCGCATCTGAAATCTTTGAAGTCTGCAGGCCGGGGACTTATCGGTTGAAGGCATTAGACGGGTCAGTAATTAAAAATACTTGGCACGCTGGCAGGCTTAGGAAGTACTTTCAATAAAAACAATGTCAGTACATCGGAAGTCTGTAAATATTTACATCATCATCAATAAAAATTCCTCTTTTATCTCAAACAAATTTTGTCTCTGTTGCTGATCAGTTCGGTGGAGTTAGGAGGTTCGGGAGGACTCGCTGACCATTCGATGGTAGCCTCTTCGGCAGGTGGTCCTTATGAGTTTGTCAGGTCCTTCGTGGTAGGCAAACGTCATTGGTGTTGGGAGGTTCGGGAGGACTCGCTGACCATTCGATGGTAGCCTCTTCGGCAGGTGGTCACTAAGGCATTGTCAGGCCCTTCGTGGTAGGCAATTGTTGTCACTTAGACCTTGTCAGGCCCTTCGTGGTAGGCAAGTGTCATCCTTAAGGCATTGTCAGGCCCTTCGTGGTAGGCAATTGTCGTCACTTAGACCTTGTCAGGCCCTTCGTGGTAGGCAAGTGTCATCCTTAGGCTTTGTCAGGCCCTTCGTGGTAGGCAAATGTCATCTCTTGGTTTTGTTAGGCCTTTCGGGGTAAACAAATTCCTAATAAAGCAGATCTATCTCACACTTTGTTCGGGTTGAGTCCAAGAAAAAGCTTGTACATGTTTCCAGTTGAATTAAAGTATTGGCATAGAGTAAATGCACCGAAGTCATAAGGGAGAAGATCGTCTTTCATTAATATTTAATCTACTTACAATATTAGAAAATAACAGAAATTTTTACAAGTGTTTTTTAAATAAAACCAAAGAAAAACAAAAGCTTTCGCTTCAGGCAACATCCTCGTCATCTGAAAAATCGAGCAAAGATGGATCTATGTTGGCTGTAATCAACTTCTCCTTGCCACGACTTCGGCAGAGCTCATAGCTTTCAGTATATATCTTCATGATCTCTCCGTTGATTTCATCCGAGTTCTGATACTCTTCACAGATTTGTTTGCGAAGAACATCAGTTAAAGGAGGCCCAAGGTCCCGAAGAGCCTTGAGTTCTCGGATTTCTTCTTCGAGACTCCGGCGTATATTCATCTGACGAGTTTCTTCCATCTCCAACTTCCGAATCGTCTTAGCTAAGAGCTTAACATCAGCCTTCAGCTCTTTGATCTTATCCATCCTTATTTCACTCCTCTGAACCAAGTCGACATTCATCTTGACGATCTCCTCATACTGTGCTTTAGTCAACTTCAGTTCTTCATTGGAGGTCTTTACGTCTCCCTTGGCTTGGGCCAGCTCTTTCTGAAGTCCTTCATTTGTATGAAGGACGCTTTCACGTTGGGTCCTTTCCCGAGCCAAAACAGACTTCAAGATGGCGTTCTCCTTCCTCAAAGCCTCTTCTTCGGATTCAGCCTCGAGGGACCTCGGACGCAGACGCCCGAATACAGGATTCGCCTATGTATGTTTAATATTGTTTGATCAGTTTCAGATGTATAAGTATGAAGATAAATACGGAAATAAAGGAGAGAATCATTTACCTTCGCCAAGTAGCTCATGCCTTCGCTAAGTAAATCCCTGCCCGAATCAATGGTCATCGGTATCACGAACGAAGGCCTCGAACAGTTGAAAGGGGAAGTTGGCATTGAATCGAGGCCACGTGGTTGGAGAGGCCATAGCGTCGTCTTTGAAATTCGGTGGTCATTTGTCTTGGAGGAGAGGGCATAGGTTGGTCATTGAACCGTGAAGGATCCGCATATCGCTTTACGGAGAAGGAGGCCAAGGCGGAGAGTAGGTTGGTGTCGAGGAAGGAGCAGGAGGTCGAACTGTTGGCCGTCTGTCTGAAGGTTGTTTTTTTTTCGGGATAATATAGGGATGATTCGTCCATTTCAAAGATCAGTGTTTGAGTTTGGTTGGGACTATGGGATCAATTGGTCAAGACGATGGAACTTGAGCTCTCTTGGCGGTGAGGGGGTTATCTTTGATCTTATCTTTTTAGCGCGAAGGACTTTCGCCCGATCTTGTAGAGGTATGTCAAACAGGCTCCTCTTAGTTGGAGCTGATTCGGAAGGTGCAATAACAGGGTTGGATGCAGGAGTTACTTGTGCGATTGCTTCGGGAAGGATTTCCAGGTCGCTTTCATTATTAGTTTCTGGTCGGGTGAATTTGGCTTTCTTGGCGGCTCTTTACCTTCGGCGAGGTCTGAGGGTTTCCTCAGGAATAAGAGGTTCATCAGCTCCGGGATCATCATTTTGAGGAGAAGCAGTTGGTGGTTCGGAGGTGGGGGGATCGGCTCGGGAAGACTCTTCGGTAGGAAGCTCTTCACTCGCATCCGTAGTCTTCCCTGCCAAAAAGTCTCCCAGTTCTTTTACTTCCAAAGAAGTTGGTTTGATCAGAGACACTGCAAATAACCATATATTAAAACCCTTGTCACTTAAATATCTCAAAAAACTGTATTACAATGTTGTTCGAAACTTACGTTTGTGATCATATAGCTAGGCTTGTTTAGTCAGAAGTGTAAAACTCCATTCTTTTGGAGGAATCTTCTTCAGAAAATCTCCCATCTCCCTCACACGCTCTTCGGGAATATCTCCGAAGTCAGCAGAGATCCGATCTGAGGTAGTCCAATCTGGAAGAGAAGAGATTTCTGGTCCCGTGACAAAAAACCATTTCTCGTGCCAACCCTTGTTGCTTGAAGGGGTGCTCATCAGGACCTCTTCTCAAATTTGGAGTTGGGACGAGGAGATTGTTTGCTCAGCATCTTGAAGCCTCGTTCTCGGGATCTACCGGCTGAGAAGAGGGTGAAGAAGATGTCGACAGAGGGAGGGATCCCTAATTCATGACAGAAGGCAATGAATGCCAAGATATGGATGTAGGAATTGGGCACCAGCTGGGCGAAACCCACTCCTATGAACCCTAGGAGGGTAACAACAAATGCATGGAGGGGTAGACGAATCCCCTTTTCGAGGAAGGTAGCTGGCATGGCGACCCAACCATCCGGTCGCTGGTACATACGTTCTTCAAGAGCAGGAGCCCTTATAGCGTACGTATCCGGAATCTAATAGCGAGTCCAGAGGATACGTATCTCAGATTCCGTGACGGTGGAGGGGATATTGGCATGAGGAAACTGTTCCCCATCCTTGAAGAAGTCGGAAGGTGGTGGAGAAGGGATCGGCGGATTTCTCCCGTGATTCTGCTGCCAGATTGGGGTTTGAACTCGAACCCTCTTGGTTGGGGTTTGGGTTGGGGAAGCGCATTCTTAGGAGTCACGCGAAGAGGAGAATTTCGCTAAAACTTACGATCACCATTGTTGAAATTTCGTAAGACAGGAGAAAGAAGTTCGGGAAGGAAGAAAGCTCAAAAGTTCAATTGGCGGGTAAAAGCCGTCAAAATTGGTAAAGTTTACCTTTTATATTGACGGTTACCAGGAATCGAGGGCGGCACATTTAATTCACAGCAATGATGGTGAATTGGAAGAGGTATCGTTACGGTTTTGGGTCTAAATATCTTAACGGTGTGGACTTATATGTCTATTGGGCCTCCCATTTCATCTCGATATCGATTTGGACCAAATTAGTTGGGCTTTGGTAAGTTTCACTTTGAACCTCTTGTGACTTATCATGATCCGTTATTTCATGGGCCTATATTGTTTATAGTCTTTCATTAAACCCCCTGTTTAATAAAAGACTAGAAGAAATGTTGGGCCGTGATCCTTTTCCTTATTGGGCGGACTTAATGGGCTCATCCTTGGATTATGTTACTTTTTGTCTATTGATCCGAATGATTTAGGCCCAATTACTTAATCATTTCGTTGGGTTGTCTCGGTTGGATCCGGTCATATGGGTCATTTCCTTTATTTGGGCTTAGTCATTAAATTAGCCCATTATGTAAATTGTCACTTAACCCAACTTTGACCGGAAATCATTACGCCAAATAATAGTTGATTGTTATGTCTGCCACCTTTCTGCATGGCATTAATGAGGATGAGACTCAGATGACCGACGGTGGCAAATAGTGGTAGCAGGTGAGGAAGTAGGCTACATACTTTCGGCTGAAATGACCGGGAGTGGGGAAAAGGTGTCAGGAGGTGATGAGTGGCACGATAAATCGGGATTGGAGTACGTATGGGGCTAGGATCACAAAAAGAGAGGTAAGCAACAAAATATTACAACACACGATCATATTATTATTTTCTCTCAGGCATTAGACATTATTTTTCCTCCATTGTTGACCTTGTGATCGATCGCCGAATCTCGACTCTCACACCGAAATTTATCCCCCGACGGTCCAAGTAAGTCAAGCTTTTTAGTCTTGACTTGTTGAATCTATGCGGGGATATCGGGCGCGTCTTAGTGATTGGAACGTGGAGAAAGATCTTGATGTTAACAAACCCCACGGTTAATCATCTCCCTATACTGATTAAGTGACTCCTGCCTCTGCAACCTCGTATCCTCATTGAACTTGTTGATGAATGCCTCCACCCGCTTGTTCAACTCCTCCTCACTCAACGATGGATCTTTCCTCAGTTTTCCTGACGACCGTGATAGCGAGTTAATCCTCCTCCTCCTCCTCCTCCTGTCATTGAACGTCGTCATCGTCGTCTCAGATTTGGTCATCATCATCATCTTATTATTTTTATCATCTTCCAGGTACTCCCCGCCGCCTTTGGGATGGTGGTACTGGCCTCCGTCGGATTTCCTCATCACGTGCCTTGTTAATGGCATTGGACGGCCATCTGTTATGGTCTTCCACGTGCTCTCCATCGTGTCGTGCTGCTTTGGCTTTGAAACTCTCAACGTCTTCCCACCTGTAAAATTAATTTAATTTAAAACACACTCGCTCATATCATCCATCCATCATTTAATTTACTACTAATTAATCATCTCGATCAACCGCTGCTCGTAACTGCATGCATGTGTCAATTAAGTAATTTGTGCTTTTAAACAAAACAACTACAGTACCAACCTAATTTGCATCATGCATGTTTTCCAGTTTACCCATTAAATAAATAAATAATTACTAGTACGTACGTTCATAATTGGTACAAAACTATTTTAAAGTTAAGGCACAAATTTGCATTTTAATTAGTAGAAATAAATTTGTTCCCTTAATTCCGGTCCCTAATTAAGAGCTAGCCTATTTAAAATTAGTAACAGTACGTAGTTCCAACTGACTACAAATAGTTTTAGGCACGCACCCTCTGAATTGTCTAATTTAATTTGAAGGTAAGTAGAGGTAGGTAGGTTCGAGATCTAATAATAAAGTACTACTAGTAAATACTAGTACATGAAGAAATAGACTACTGTACATGCCGGCGAAAATGAAATGACATAAGTAATTATCATACATTTAATTTGTGGAGACCGACTCGACTAATTGAACTTGTCATTAATTCATTTGTCGCTTTCCACAACGTTTTTGTTTTGTTTTGTTTTGTTTTTATCTAGCTATAGCTGCTTAATTTGGAAACCGACCGAATTGTGAAAAAGTTTTCAGATAATAGTATTCATTAGTTAAACCCTGGAGGAGTTGATCATCTTGCTAATCTTTCAAACTTCATAAAATCATTTAAGCTGATAAAAATACTAGTAATTGATTGTTTCTGCATTTTTAAATTTGTGCGTGCGTGAGAGGGATTACCTTCAGAAATGGTTTTAACAACTTTCCGGTGACTGAACCTAGCAGAAACAGGCGGTTTCGACAATTCCATAGGATCTTTGTCGAGCGCGTTCCTTGACGATTTCGAGATAATAAAATCATCGGTTGCCTCCAAAGCGTTCACCGTAAGCTCCTCCTTTTTCTCAGAAACCCTAGCGTCCAATTGCATCTCCTCCGAAGCATTCACAGTAAACGTGGTCTTAGTCTCAGAAATCCGGCTTTTCGGAGCATAGCCATACTAGCTCAAACTCACCCTTGAAAACTTCGCCACCGCCGTACTCCATCCTACTATCTACAGGATGTTGTAGAATTTTGCTTTGTAGTAAGAAATAGAACAACAATATTTTTGTCTGAATCGAATGGTTAACCACTCTTTCCTTAAGACTATATATTTCGCCCCTTACTTTTGTTACACAGAGTTACTGTGAATTAGTCTCCCAAGATAAGACAAGCTCATATTTTACTCTATACTAGAATTTGTTGTATAGGAACAAATCTAGTGCTAAACTATAAATGAAAGAAGAAAAATTATAATAAGGAAAATATTCAGAATGATAATTTTCCTAACTTGAGAAGGATTGGAAATTTGAAGTGTGTTGAATTTGGTGGATTCCTGATCTATTTATAGGTTTGTCGTATCCCAATTATTGGGATATGACATATCCTATAAATTGGGTCGTATCCCAATTATGGGTTGTATCCAATTAATAGAATATGGCGTTCTGTCGTATCCCAACTCCAACTCCAAAAATATTACCGTTGCGTATTTTTGACCCAACTCAATTTCGGCTTCCGCCAAATATTACTATTGGCTCCAACTTCCAATACCGACCCGTAATATTATAACATATAATATATTTATTATATACTTTAGATAATGAAAATATCCAACAATCCTCCCCTATTTTCATAATCATTTTCCTTTGACATTCTTCTTTCACTTATTAAATATAGTATACATAAGTAATAGGTGTCTTTCGACTTGAACCTTTACATAGTCTATTTCACAAAATATCCGAATTTTTAGTAGCGTTAGCTTTGAACTAAAAAATCTTAAAGTGATATCTTTGCTTCTATGACATATACTATATCTCTTATAGTTTAAGAAACCCAACACATTTATGGCCATGTGTTTACCTCTTGGGTTTAAGTAAGTGACTTAGAGATAAGCCTTATGTCATGTGAGCGACCAACTTCCTTCACTTACATAGGTGAATCTAATTAGATGCACTTGTATGACTGCAAATCCTCCAAACCGGGACATAGATTCATTAAAGGTTTACCTACCCTCTTTGTTCTCCATACAAGCATACACTTATCTTTGAGATGGTTTTGAAGAATTTCTTCTTCATATTATTTGTCAGTGTATAAATGGTTATTACTTATAAGTATTTTTCCATTGAACTAATATACCGGATGTTACTCTAGTATTTAGTTGGGTTCCACTTATAGATTACCTCTCATTTAAAGGCTTTAAACCCATCTCCCTGGAACTCTTACATATTACATCCTTGCCTAGGCCTTTTGTAAAAGTATCTGCCAAATTTCCCTTTGACTTAACAGTTAAAGGTAACAACCCCTTTATTGATTTGCTCCCTTACATAACTATGTCTTAAACTTATATGTCTAGACTTTCCGTTATAAACCTTGTTATAAGACCGTGATAATGCTGCCTCATTATGAGATAGCTGTCATTGGTTTGGTCCAAAGTGGTATCTCAAATAATAAATCCTTAAGCCATTCGACTTCTTTTACAGCAGTCGATAATGCAACAAACTCAGATTCCATAGTTGAATGTGTTATCAAAGTTTGTTTCATGGAACCCCAAGAAATTGCCCCTCCTCCTAAAGTGAATATCCATCCACTTGTAGACTTTATTTCATCCGAATCTGTTATCCAGTTTGCATCCGTGTACCCTTCTACCACACATGAGTATCCTGTATAGCATAAAGCATAGTTCATTATGCCTTTAAGATATTTAAGTATCCTTGATACTGCATCCCAATGAACCTGACCTGGATTATGAGTAAACATACTCAATACTCCTACTACAAATGCTATATCAGGTCTAGTACACTGCATTGCATACATTAGACTATCAATTACACTTGCATACTCTAATTGAGATATGTTATTTCCTTTATTTGGAAATAACTTACAGAATGATCATATGGGGAAGAAGCTATCTTGCAATTCTCGTGATTAAACTTCTTTAACAATTTCTCAATATAATGAGACTGAGTTAAAGAAATAGTATCTTGAGACCGCACAATTTTAATACCTAAAATTATATCGGCCTCCCCATATCTTTTCGTATCAAAAGTAGCGGAACAAAAATGCTTTAGTTTCTAATACTACTTTTTCACTAGTACCAAATATAAGCATATCATCAACATATAAATAAATTATAACTCCAAAACTTTTATTAAACTTAGAATAAACACATTTATCTGATTCATTTATTTTAAATCCATTTGAAACAATCATTTGGTCAAATTTTTCATGTCACTGCTTAGGTGCTTGTTTTAGGCCATATAAAGATTTAATAAGTTTACAAACTTTTCTTTTCTGACCTTTCAAAACAAACCCTTCTGGTTGTTCCATATAGACTTCCTCTTCTACATCACCATATAGAAATGCAGTTTTAACATTCATTTGGTGTATAACAAGTTTATGAATTGATGCTAATGCAATTAATAACCTAATGGTACTAATTCTTGCTACTGGGGCATATGTATCAAAATAATCAATTCCTTCCTTTTGCTTAAAACCTTTGGCTACCAGTCTAGCTTTATACTTATCAATGGATCCATTTGATTTTCTTTTTTTTTAAAGATCCATTTGCAACCAATGGGTTTACTACCAGGAGGTAAATCCACCAAGACCCAAGTCTTGTTACCCATGATAGAATCCATTTCATCATTTATGGCTTCTTGCCAAAAACCTGAATCTTGAGAGGACATAGCTTCTCTAAAAGTCAATGGATCTCTATCATAAGAATCATGTTCAGTCACAAAAACACTAGAAAAAACAAGAACATCTCTGTTTCCTTCTACTAGGTACATGTAGAAATCAGGGACATAGGATTTTTCTATCCTTGTTCTTTTACTTCTTCTTAGTTCTATTTCTTCAGTAGATGTAGTAAGTTCCATTTCATCATTTGTTTCATGATGAACAAATTCTGGATCCTCTTATTAGTGTCTTCTCTTGACCTTTTCCTAAAGAAAGAATTCTCAAAGAACTCAACATCTCTAGATTCCAAAATTATATTTTGGCTAACAGAATCTGTGGATTCCATAGTCAAGAATTTATAAGTTTTGTTATTTTGTGCATAGCCTATAAAAGCACACTCGATTGCTTTAGCACCAAGTTTAGGCCTTTTAGGACCAGTTAACCTTACTAATGTTCTACATCCCCACACCTTAAGTGATCAAGAGAGGGTTTTCTCTTTTTCCACAATTCATAAGGTGTAATATTAGTTTTCTTATGGGGTATACGATTAAGTATATAACAAGCAGTCATTAATGCTTCCCCATAAATTTTTAAGCAAACCAGTAAGTAAGTAATGTATTAATCATTTCTCCAAGTGTTCTATTTTTTAGATTCGCCACTCCATTTTGTTGAGGATTATAAGGAGTCGTAGTTTGATGAATTATACCATAATTCTCACAAAAATCATTATAAAGAAGTATATTCCCTCCTCATCGATCTAAGAATTTTAATTCTTTGATCTAATTGATTTTCAACTTGACCTTGTAGATTTTAAATTTTTCTAAAGCCTCATCTTTAGTCCTTAACAAATAAACTTGAGTGTATCTAGAACAATCATTTATAAATGTTATAAAATATCTTTTACCTCCCTAGTTAATATGCCTCAAATTCACAAATATCGGAATGAATTAATTCTAATAATTGTGAATTTCTTTCACTTTGTAAAAGACTTCTTGACAATTTTAGATTTAACACATATAACACATTTTTCTAAGTCAGAAAAATTAATCTTAGGAATTAAACTAAGATTACTCATGCTACGCATACTTTTATAATTTATATGTCCTAATCTAGCTAAATGTCAAACATTAAAAGTAGAAATCATATAAGCAAAAGATGAATTTTCATTAATAACATTTAGTTTGTACATGCCATTAGATTCATATCCTTTTTAGACATACATACCACCCTTTAGACAATACAATCTGATTGGCGTCAAACAAGACTTTTATGTCATGTTTGTTTAAAAGACTAATGAGATCTGAGGTTTTTCTAATTTACGGAACATGAAGAACATCATTAATAAATAATTGTCTTCCGGATGACAACTTGAGAACCATTTGCCTTTGCCCATCACTTTTGCGCGATTAATGAATTTCCCATGAATAGTAGTTCTTGATTATCCTTAATAGGTTCATAGGCTTTAAATATTGCTTTATTCTTGGCAATATGCTTGGTTGCTCGAGAATCGATCCACCATTCCATGTCATTTCCAACCATGTTAGTTTCCATGATCATAGCAACAATATCCTCATTATTCACCATATTTGCTTGGTCATTCTTTTGTTGCCTTTGTTTCAAGTACAAAGTACATTGTTTCTTGAAATGTCCCTGGCTTACCACACTTCCAACAAGTACCTTTCGGTTTTTATTTCGGAAGTCTTATGTTGACCACCACGCTTTCTTTTATTGTTGCCCTTAGTTTAAATGCATTTTCATGACAAGAGCTTTAGCACTTTTATTTTCTATTTCAATTTATCCAAGTTTAGAATTTTCTTCAACTTGGAGAAATTTAATAAGTTTCTTACATAGTCATTTGCATCTTTCTTTTGTTTCAATTTCTTTCGACAATCTTTCCATGAATATGGTAACTTTGAAATAATTGTCAATACTTGAAACCCTTCGTCAAGGCTATGGCCTTCCGACATAATTTGATTCATGATAATTTGAAGTTCATGTACTGCAAAGATAATGATTTATTATCTATCATTTGATAATCAAATAATGAACTTACTAAAAAAAATTTATTTTCGGCGTCCTCAATTTTGTATTTGTTGTCGAGATCTTCCCATAATTCTTTTGCCGTCTTTTCCATGAATTTGGCTTCATATACATCATACAGTGAATTGGATAGGGCATTTAGTATGTACCCTTTACACATGAAGTCATCTTGTTCCCATTTTATTCGATTTTTCATTTCTGCCAGTGTCTCATTTTCCTTTTCTTCAATTTTCTCCTCATTTAGCACATGAGAGATTTTTAATGTTGTTAAGCAAAAATACATTTTGCTTTTCCAACGTCTAAAGAATAATCCATTAAACTTTTCAAGTTTGTTAATTTGATTCAAGCTATTTTTTGAATTGTTGTCCTCCATGGTGTAATATAGTCTTAAGATTGTTGTAGAATTTTGCTTTGTAGTAAGAAATAGAACAACAATATTTATGCCTGAATCGAATGATTGACCACTCTCCCAAGATAAGACAGGTACAGATTTTACTATGTACTAGAATTTATTGTGTATGAACAAATTTAGTGCTAAACTATAAATGAAAGAAGAAAAATTATAATAAGGAAAATATTCAGAATAATAATTTTCCTAACTTCAGAAGGATTGAATAACTTGAGAAGGATTGGAAATTTGAAGTGTGTTGAATTTAGTGGATTCCTGATCTATTTATAGGTTTGTTTGTCGTATCCTTGGGATATGACGTATCCTATAAATTGGGTCGTAAGGGTCGTATTCCATTGAGTCGTATCCCAATTATTACCAACTCCAACTCCAAATATTACCGTTGCGTATTTTTGACTCAATTTTGGCTTCCGCCAAATATTCCCGTTGGCTCCAACTTTCGGTATCTTTCAATACCGACGCATTAATATTATAACATATAATATATTTATTATATGCTTTAATGAAAATATCCAACACAGGATTCATTTTAATCGGGTGGGGATGAACAGGAAGTAGCGTCTCCAGCGGAGAAAAGGAGGAGTCGTAGTCATGATCATGAATTTCAAACTTGGACTGAAGCTTAGAGGAGGCGACGATGGTGATGATGATACAATTGATAACGAGGTATAGATAAGGAGGCCTAAGCCAGGAGGCTACAAGGCTCCAGATGGATGGTACCTCAGAGCGGGCGAAATCAGTAACTAGGGGGACGAAATTATTACAACAAATTTGATGGACGACAAAATAAAGTTAGTATTGGTGCGAGAGAAAATTGCCATTTCCGCCGGGGGGAAATGCTGTATTGTTATACGTATTATATATAGGAGTAGCTTTTAGTTTTGCCGACGGATGAAAGGATGGGGCGGCGGCTGCTGCTTATCGATGGAGGGATTGGGTAAGTATTGATAAATATTGATGGGCCTAGGGGATGGATGGATACATTTGTAGTAGTATTGTTTTGTAAGGAAGTACTTAGCATGAAGTTTATTATTGGGTAAGTTGGTTAATTAGTCAATAGACATAGGTGAGGCTCTATGTGTTTCAATATTCTATTCGTCAATTGATCAACTTATTAAAAAATAAACTCCATGCTAACCGGATCCGTTCTGTAACTGTTGTTGGGGCCTGGGGGTAGTCAACAAGTGGACCGTACGTCAGATATGTGGAAGTAATTTAATATTATACTAATTTTATCGATTAAAATTAAATAAATTTATATTAATATATAATAATTAAAATTGTATTTTTAACGTTACTTTTTAAAATTAATAAAAATAAAAGCTCTTTTGCCATGCAAAACGGACCTGTATCGTATGTATATTGAAAAGCAATAAATTTCAGAAATTAGTTTCATATTGCATTTATTATTATTTTTGTATAATTATGTTTTGTCACCATTTACATTGTATTGTAGTATTATATACGGAGAAGTGCTTATGAGGTAGGTAGCTAGCCAGGCCCCAGGTGTTGGAGCGTTACTTACGGCCTGCACTTGCTAATCCATTCAAATAGGGTAAATTAAATAGCAACCCATGATCTCCATGTGCTATTATTATCATTATTATGTAGTATTATTATGTTGGAGCGTTACTTTACCTTATATATGTATGTTCAGTTCGAGTCCGGTTCCTATCAGGGACTTCCAGACTTTTTTTTTTTTTTTTGCTTTCTTTTTAAAATAACTAAAAAAAAAAATTAATATTTTATAGAACTTGAATTTTTATATAATACAATGTTTTTGGATGTAATTTGGATACGTATAACAAAATATGTATGTACAGTCTGTACAGATGCATGCATCGTACATACATTTTTTGGTATAAGTATCCAAATCACGCACAAAACATTGTATTATGAAAAAAATTTTATTTCTATAAAATATTAAAAAAATAAATTTAATTGTTTTAAAAAAAGCAAAAATAAATAAATAAATAAATTCTGTAAATTAATAAAATCCGGGATCCTAATAGGATCCTGGTTCTGTTAAGTTAATTGTAACACTACAGCCTTTATATATTTATAGGTTCTTAAATAGTTTAATCCCCAACTAGTTTTTATTTGTTTATTAATAAAACAAATAATTTCCTGTGTTCCCCCGAAGAACTATAGTCAAGGTGGACTATAAATACTTTTATACTCTCATTTATCACGTCATCTTGATAATTTGAATAACTCCGCAACAATTTTGTTAAGATAAAAAACACACACGTGTATATATCTATATATAGATTTATTCTAATTGATTTGGACGAAAAATATTCATTCTAATTAATTTGGACGAAAAAACATATTCTAATTGCATATTCTAATTGATTTAGGCGAAAAAAAATGATGGGAGAAAAAGGAGAAGAGATAAAATGAGAATGGAATTCTTGAAACCAAGAGAAAAGGAGAATTTCGTTACGTCATAACTTATAACAGTGTAACTAGTATAAACTTGTATATATATATATATATATATATATATATATATATATATATATATATATGGGGTGGGGTTTAGCTGATAATTGGGTTTGTTTGAAATTTGACGGAAATTAAAGAAGCGAAAGGTTTACCCATTGATTTTGTGATCAGGATTTTCATCTTCTCTTTCTTATGCTAAAAATAAGCAAGCAGCTCTACAGATTAAAATGAGTACCAAATTTACACCAAATAAATCAATGTCCAATATAAATTAAAACATTTTTATGTTCATGATTCATCCAAAGAAATAGAGACACCCCAAACCCAACTTACACACTCGTTTGGTACAATTGATGCCACCCACCAGCCCAGAATAGAAAAAGCACCACCCCACCACCCGACTCCTCTACAAGTAGTTTACAACCCCCAGTACAGGAATAAAAAACCTACTCTCAGGATTTTGAGAACATCCCTCCTTGTGTTAATGATGAAAAATCAAAATCTTTTCCTGTCTGTGTAGAAGATGCAGATGCTACTGGGGATGCTGATAATTTGGCTTACAAACTTGCAATTGAATATTAAATCGCTAAAACCCGACTAATAAAGAACTGGGATATAAAGAATACCTGGATGCTGGTAATGGAACAAAATTCCCTACAGGAAATGTTGCTCCCATGTTTCCCATCTGGCTCCAGAGAAAATAAACTTAAATTATAAGTTTAACTTGCGCCAATATAATAACAGAGAGATAATAAAGTTTACCTGCATGACTTTCTCTAGTTCACCTTTTCCGGCAACAGGCATCATCATTCCAGGTATTTGGTAGCCAACATTATGCCAGTTTAGAGAGGGTACATTGGCACCATTGGACCCAGACTGTTGTGCATTGCCACAAAATTTTGGCATGCCACCAGCAGATTTAGCAGCAGCCATAAGAAATGACTGTTGTTGTGCCAGCATTGCAAGTTGCTGTTGATGAATAGCAAATGGTGATACCATATTGGACTGCATAACAAAGAAACTCTTAAGACTATTGCATGCATCCTCAATCCAGTAGAAGAAGAAAAAACAAAGACTATTGCATGCATACCATGTCATCTATTTCATTTAATAAACTAAATTAATTCTACTCAACCATGACATACATAAATAGATTTGAAACATGCCAAGCTTATATTGGATTCTCCAGCCAGTCATGCAATAAAATATAACCAAACCAAGATAATCCAATTATGCAGCACATACCTTTTCAAAAAGGCTCATTATATCATTTTTAACATCTTTATTAGGTTTCTCTTGTTCACTAGGGAGTGAGATTGAAGGTAAATCTTGAAATAAATCTTCAATTCCAGAAGCAAATCGGGTCTTATTATGAACAGGTTCCGTAGAGGTAATTTTTTCAGTTGTCGATGCAACTGCAGGCGTTAAAAGACAAAGTCAGTAGCAGTAAAAAAAAAATCAACCATCACACTCCCCCAATTCCAATCCCAAAAAAAAAAAATAAAATAAAATAAAAATAAAAATAAAAATTCCTCCCTCACAACACAGGCTCAGTTGCAGCAAATACACACACAGGGTGGGGGGAGGACTATACATATCCAATAAGTAATCACAACACTGAAGTAGAGACTTTTGCTCAAAGGACAATGTAAAACATAGCAAGAAAATCTTAGACATACATTGAAACCTGCCCATACATGATCATCTGTGGAAGGCGCTTCTGAGCCACTCTCAGTAGGATCATCCATAGAAAGCATGTTGAAAAGATCAGTAGCAAAATCAATTTTAGGAGGAGAGACAGCTTCAGAAACCTGCTTTACTGATTCACCTGGCGGTACTGCTGGCTCTGATTTCTGTATCACCTGTTGAGGCATTGGTGCTGGAGCAACCTGTACGTTAATCAGATTAGTAAGACCAACTATTCTTAATTTCTTACTTTCCTTCAACCATTGAAAAGTGCAACAAGAGGAGAACAAACAGGTATAAACTAGAACTAAACAGCAAAGTTTCCTTTTTAAGTAAATTCTAAAGAAAGCTATAGCTCAGGCAATCATTACAAAATTAATTTGTCAACAGGTAACCCCTGCTTGATAAGTAAACTTCTTATAAGATCCAAGATGCCATTAATGCTTTACAGTACAAAATATACCACATCATTTACTGTCAGAACTGCTACCCCTTCAGTAATCCAATACCAAAGCAATAAATCGTTTTTGGTTTTTGAATATGAACCTAATTGTGTATTGGCAAGTTATTCTTCTAAAAAAATTAGTCAGTAAATACTTACAGTTATTGGCTTGTTTTAGTCTCTTAGTTGCATAAATAGACTTTTTTAATTACTAAAAGCACACGTCTTACAACAATTTAGACACAATGACAAGAAAGAAAACAGCTAGGTAAAGAAAACTACACTTACAGGCTCAGGTCCTTTGGGTGGCACAGGAATACTAATTCTTGTAGCAGGAATGCTGCCCTTGGTAGTAGGTGCCTGGTATTTATTTTTTTCATCCAGAATATTCTCAGAATTTCTGGAATATCCATACCCACTTCTATAAGCAGGCCTCTGCTGGGTAGAGGCTTCATCCTCTTGCTCCCTAGAAGGTGACTTTGGTTTTCCATCCTTGGAAACCCATCGCTTCTCTTCATACCTAAAATTAATTTACAAGACAAGTAACAAAAGCATTAAGGAATTGAAATTTGAAGATTAAAGGAGCACTGCGTCATTTCAAGGAGATTGACTTTTGATAGTACTAAAGAGATATATACTTTGCACGAATGAAATTTTCGATTCCAACTCTATCATAATTTGGAGGTAGCTCTGCTTCCCAGTAACTATTAGCATTTTCATTTCCCATCGCTGTATGAAAAAAAAAAAAAACAGAATTCATGAAGAAACAAAAAAAATCTAAATCAGCATCATCAGCAGAAAACAGAAATATTAGGCTGATGGGGTAAAGACAATCTTACATAGAATGAATGCAACCTGCTCCGGAAGCCATGTGTCAAGTGTTGCAGACCTCACCTGCGCATAAATCCAGAAAGAATCCCACAATTAATATAGCAAATGCATTGGTATATCTACACAACATATAGTGCAATAACAAAAAAGGGTAAATAATATATGTGAAGGATACAAAAAATACGTATCAACACTTGATGTTGGTAGTTGTATCGATGGAGGGGAATACTTTCTCCTAAAGGAGAGAACGGGACAGACCTAGTACAAATGATGATTGTTTGGGCTTGGCATTATCAAAAAGCCTAAGTCCACAAATGAACATAATTTAAAACCAAACAAAGAAAGCTGCTAAAACCAACAAAGCTGAACTTTGTCTGAATCCATTATACTTCTCAAACTACTGCTAAAGTTTTACCCCCATAACTAGTCCATAGTAAAAGAAAGGGATCTCCATGAGTTCAGGGTAGAATCTCCTGGTACTTCTACCAATCTTTACCATCTTTTACTATAGTTAGTTATTCTTTACTGTTTTAAAATGATGCAAGGAACAATATTAAGATTATTTTGTTCAGATTCTATTATGTGTTCCGCAGCAGCTATACATTATAGCAGAACATGAAGCCTATTATGAGTCCTGACAAATTTCAAAGATATCACCGATCTCCATGGAGCATTTTAGAATTCTTTAAGAGATGGAGCCACTTCTATCTGTTGCTCAGAGGATATCTTGATTCTTGAATGGTTGATAATATAGCTTTCCCAAACCAACAAGTTACCAAAGGCACGATTAAGGAACAAAGTGAGAGGAGAAAGGGAGAGAGGCATAAGGGAAGTTGCTTAATGAAGTACACCAGCCCAGAAAACAGCACTTGCAAAAAACCAGCATATATTTGGTTTTACACCTAGTACCATTGAACTCAAGCTTTATGATACTACATGTCTTACAACTGTTATTAGTGTAAAGGTACAAGTGTTTAAAGGGTGAATTTAAATGGATTCTGGATTCAACCCATACCCTAGTCCCTACACTTCCCATTGCATCCACAAAGATAAAACATTCTAGTTCACACGAGGGTACACAACTATTGAACAGATTATCACCTTTGATATGTGCACCCCAAGACTTCTGTGGATTCCAGAACATTGCATGCAAATAAAAATGCCTAGATTCACGCTAGCCCATCGAGGACCTCTGCCATAGTGGGGAAAAGACACTACTATCAGTTCGAGCTAGAATGTTACAACTTATTATCACAATAACTGACTTGTGATACAATGTATTAGCCTCCAAAGTTAATGAATCAAGTCACAACCCTGTTATAGCTCTTCATAATTTTAAATGTCACTTTCATCAGTTGTGATTTTTTAGGAAACGTACTTGGATTTGCAGTCAGCACATTCCCTATTCTCTGGCAATTTAAGAAGCCCTTCCAATATCTGCAAATGAACACAACATAACATCAACAAATTTAAATACCAAAAAAAAAGTAGAACTATAGGAGCAAGAGAAAATGAGAAGTATATACTCCCACCATTCCAAAAAAATAATATCAACATTGACTTTTTGAAGTTAATTTGAGATGTTTTCAAATTCAAAATTTAGATGAATTAGTTTAGTTTAGACAATACAATTATGAAAATTGTAAACTGTCTAATTAGTAATACTAATTACAAGAATTATTATTTTCAAAAGTTAAATGAATCACATTAATTTTGAATTATAAAATATCTCAAATTGATCCTAAATTTTGGAACTGAGGGAGTATTTTAATTAGTGGCCATCTTTCCTAAATAAAAATCTTAAAGATCTACATTTGACATCATACAGAGCTGAAATATATCTCCACTCAAAATATCGATTCCGAAGCTAAAGAATCAGTTATAAACCACACCTTATAACTGCACACATAGTAAGTAAATAAGTTCGTCTCCAAAGTTCTTAAAAAAAAGTTAATCTCAATTTTTTCATGACAATAGAATCTCAAATTTCAGCTGAATATTATCATAGTATTTTTTAAAATACCAATAAAAGCCGAACAACTAATATTTTGTATAAAAAAATATAACCATTGAAGAATCATTAATTAATTTAAAAGACAAGTATCTACCGATCAAATCTACAAGATCGATCAAGATTACAATAAACGAAGGGCAAGATTAAAATTCAAATGAAGATTACAATGGATTAAGGACTCGAGTTGGGACCTTTTTGTGCCTGGCATTAAGCTCTTTGGTGACGTTAGCCTTCTCGTTCATGGTGACTGATTTGCTTTGCAGAGGAATTAAAAAGAAAAATACAGAAATTTAATGGGTGGGGGGGAATATAGAATAAAAAAAAAAAAAGGAGAGAGAAAGAAGACGAAGAAAGTTCTCTCTCCTCCCTCTCTCTAAATCGCAACAATATTATGCCACCAGCGTTTGTATAAATTAACTGTAAGACGAGGAAGAAAAAAAGACATCGTGACCTCAGTTTACCACCTCTTGTACGGGTTTACGGCTTCGCAAGTGTGAGCGGAGAGTTTTGATCTCTACCACGCGTGTGGTAGAGAACAATCGGGTGGGTCCACGCGTAATGTCTGAGATAGTGGTGGACTGGTGGTACATAATTCAATCAAAAACGTTTTTTGGGGAGTGGGGGTTGGGGGTGGGGAGTGGGAGAAGGGGGAAGGGGAGAGGGGGGTTCCTTGTGTGTTCAATTTATTTCAAAATCTCTTTCTTGAATTTATACTCTAAAATCAAAATAATGATGATAAAAGTATTTTCTAGATATTGTCATCATTTTTTGTCATACATTTAAATTTAAGAAGAAAGAATAATAATAATAATAATAATAATATTTTTGATCTATTTTAATACTATCGCTTTAGCAATTATTTACAACAGATTATTTTGACAATTACTCAATACTTTACATCTTCCACGAAAATTATATTTTTTTAGCTAATCATTATGTTCTAAAATTAAAAAAATATTTTTATTTTATAATTATAGACAATATCCATTCTCAATGGAGTCCTCATAGACAGTATACAAATTCAAATTCAGTCCTCGTAATATTTATTGTCACACTATTTAACAGAATAGTGAGGACTACTAATGCTATCATCTCGGACCGCCACTCCGCTTCTCCGACTCGTCTCATTTATATTCTCATTTTACGAAGAGAACGATGAAATGAAAGGGTGAGCTCAACTAGCCCAAAGAAGAAATATTATAACTAAGATAATGAAGAATAAATTATCATTAGTCTTCAACAATGTTAAACTGATAAAATATAATAGACATCAAGTTCAACTGCAGCGAGACAAGCAATCCATTAAAAGAGTCAAGTAGAGAATAAAATCTACTATCTTTTATGATTTAAAAGGTTTTTCATCACTTTTATCGCTGAGACTCAGCTTAATAAATAATCTACATTATCCCTGCACTATGGCCAAAGATATTCATTAGGGTCACGACCATAAATTATCCATGCACTACGGGCCAAGGATATTTGTGTATTCATCAATGGTCATGATCATGCCAACAACTGTCCATCAATGCACTTCGGGTCAATGAGGACTCTTACCACATCATTTGTAACATTACGGTCATGATTACACCGAATAATCTCTGGTCATAATCATACCAAGTCCATCTATGCACTACTGCCATGTACGGATGACTTTCAAAAAATAATATAAACATGAGGATGATGACAATGATATAAGAATTCAATAAAAACAAGTTCAAGAATTATTTTATTCAGGGAACTAATAACGTCAAATTGTCAACATGATACTTCTTTGTAAAGTAAAATTCAAGAATGCTCGGAAGAATATTTCCATGAAAAGATCTTTGGATGAAAGCGCAAATATCAAGAATATTCCACTAATTTCATGGAGTGTAGAAGTCAAAACTTTAACCAACCGAGTATAATAAAGAATGGAATAACAAAAGAAATCACCGGGCATGTGATAGATATCACGCAGGCGAGTTATTCAACAGAATAATAAATATGGAACCGGTCCGCCAGAACGCATTGCACGTGATATTCCGAGAATAATAATAAATACGAAATAATAAATAATGGAACCGGTCCCGTGTGTAAAGCGCTTGATGGATATTAAGCCGAAATTATAAATGCGGAATAATAAAATAATGGAACTGTGTCAGCAAAATTGCATGCAAGGCAGGATATTAAAAGAGAATAATAATAAAGCGGAATAATAGAAGAATTTCACCACGATGCGAGATTGCATAAATAGGTTATTCCAACATAGTAATATAAAATGGAATAATGAGAGGATTTCACCAAGTATAGTGGTGTCTAGCACATCTGATTATGTATAGGGTATGCCATGATATCTGAGTTATTCCAACGAGAATAATAAAGGATGGAATGACAGAAGTTCTCTTCATGAATACAAAAGAATAACACCCCTTACGGGTATAACAAATAATATCATTTACCATAAAGAAACTGGATATCGAAGTAGTGAAGTAGTAGAAAACTCTTCTTCTTTCTCTCTATAATTTTCTCTACAGTTTTGATGAAATTAAGTGAAATAATGAAGGAATGAGCTTTATTTATAGAAGAAATGAGAGTGACTCTTGGTTTTAACGAAGAGTTAAAATGACTCTTGATAATATTGAAGAGACAACTACTATTTGCAAGGAATGGGCAATTAACTCTTGGAACAAGAAGAGGCAAATAACTCTTGGAAAGTTTGAAGGTCAAATAACTCTTGAAAAACAAGAAAAGGAATGATTCTTATTAAAACTCATGAATAGTGTAAGACCCCAAATAATTAATAAATGAAATTTAATTTCCTCTAATTATTATTTTGAAATAGTAAGGGTTGATGTGATTAATGTGGATAGTTATGGGTAAAATACGCAAATATTTCAAAATAAGCAAATGGTTATAAAATATTCATTGTTGTCGGGAAATATTCGTTTGGTCGTGGAATATTAAATGCTTGTCGGGGAATATTAAATGCGACAAGTAGTGACAATGTGGGCCCCATAAAGGAAAGCGATTGGATGAAGAAAACAACAAATCTAAGTTGTTTAAAAATAACGGCGTAGTTGTTACCGTTTACACTGTTAGAATACCCGGTGGTTAAAACACACGATGTACGCGTTGTCGCAAGAAGGCACGCGGTATTGCACCAATTATTGACTCTTACGTGAAGGCTTTACTCAATAATGGTTACTGTAATTATTCTCATTCGGATTTTATTTTATTGGTTCAATAATTGTTGCGTTGATATTTTATATTTCTCATTGTTTGATAATTGTCATTACACAAGATTTTCATTATCGAAGCAATAATTCATATTATCTGAATAATATTATTAGATAACATTATTGGCAATGTCTAGAAAGTTACATCTAAGGAGAGGTTTGGTCACCTAATGCTGGCGCATGGTAAGGAGAAATTCTTATTGGAAAGCCCCCTCTTTCTTTGGGAACCGCTTTGGTTATCAATATTGTGATTCTGTAATATTATTTGTGAATAATTAATTATTGATTCATATGATGAGGAAAATATTGATTTTATATGGATATAGATGGAGAAAATTTTTTATGTGACAATTGTTGAGAATTAAAATTTTATGTTTTTCTGATAAAATAATTCATTTAAATATATTATTATATTTTTAATAATATAATAATGGTGATATTTTTACAATGAATGTGTGATATACGAGTATACGAGGAGAAAGAGTATTTTTGTTGCAATAAATGTTTAAAACATGTTAAACATGTCTGTGGACCCCATTTATTGACTGAAATTTGATTATAGCCTCTAAAATCGCCCGTTTGTGGATTTTGGTCAATTTCTGTTTGGAATTTGGAAAAACTTTCTTCTGTAAAGTTGTAGAGAATTGAATTTCCTATAAAAACTCGTGAGATTCGAATTTTCTGACAAAAGGGCTATTTATTATGAATTATTGAAGTTCTGAAGCTCCGAAATAATTGATTTTTGGAAGTTTTAATTATTTATTTTATGAAAAACGTTTTTTTACTTCTTCTAGAAGGAAGCATGTGGTTTGTATTCAGATTTTCAGATTCTAAGAATGGGCGTAGAAAATTTTTATATATATTATTATTATAATAAATTTTCTGCTTTGGTGTTCTAAGCAATTTTCTATAAATAGGTGCTTAGGTTAGAATTGAAAATCACACCAGAAACTGAAGTTTTCTCTCTCTATATTATCGAGCGTATTCTTGTGAGTATTTTGAGTATACTTTGAGTATTGCTATATCGGTGAAAGTTCAAGATATAGCCTTTTTATCCGATTAATACAGTTAGAAAATCTTGATCTTCCGAGAGTAAAGGATATTATTTTTTTCGTAATGATATTATTTCTTCAATATCATTATCTTTGAAATATTGATCTGAAGTTTTTATCAAATTTGGAACTTTTGGTGTCTGGGGTTCTTATTCACGATCAAGACTTTATTCACGTATAGTCTTATTCACGAATACTTAAGACTATTCATTGAAAAATAAAATTTTTCTTTTTAGTCCAAAATATCTATTCGGATACTATCTTTGATTGTATCCATGTTTTGATCATTCTTGAATTTTACACCACTATGATTATTTTTGAGGTATTTTTGGACGTGGATAAAACAAAGTACGTAATCCTTAATCCTTAATTCTTAATCCTTGTCATTTTGTTTCCTTTGGATTCGTTTCTTTAAAAAATATTTTCATCATCTTGATCTTAAATGATGATATTATTGAATATATTTATTTTGTAGTGCAAAGATGAATGATTTATGATGAATATCTTTGGCCGATGAGTGCAAAGATGAATGATTTCGATGAATATCTTTGGCCAAGTAGTGCAAAGATGAATGATTTCGATGAATATCTTTGGCCGTAGTGCAAAGATGAGCAGTGTTTAGATGAACATGACCAATGGTGGTGAATGTCATTGGCACATAGTCTGAGGATGAATATTTGATCCGGATATATATTGATTGATGTTACTGAGGGATAAAAATAGGCGATGAACTTTAAAATTTTTCATACATAGAAGATAGTAGTTTGCATTCTCTACTTAACTCTTCTAATGAATTATTATTTCATTGCGAATATTGATTTAAAACTTGTTGTCTATTGTATTCTATTATATTTTTTTCCTGTTGAAGACTAACGATAATTTTGTTGTATATTATCTTAGTCATAATAATATTCTTCTTTGGGCTAGTCGAGCTCACCCTTTTTCTTTTTGTTCCATTTTTTCTTCTCGGGAGGCGAGAATATAAGCGAATACGAGTGGGGTATGGAATGAAAGTTCTAGGGAGAGTTGTTTAGTAGTTCTCACCATTGTTGTAAAATAATGTATCAATAATTATGATTAGGATTTATTTGTATGTGGATATTGTCAGATGGCAATATCTCGTATTTAAACTCATGTTTTCTTATTGTAATAATAAAGTTGTAGTTGTTTACATCTGCAGTGTATTGACAACTCGGAATGGGTGATGTAGACTATTTTGGGGGTGTCACGGTTGGTATCGAGCTTAGGGATATGATCTCCGGCGGAGATCGGGGAATAGAACTAGGAGGGAGAGGCAGAGTAAATCCTTATTAGTGTGTCCTACCTAAGCTTATTTGATAGTTGGTCAAGTATATAGGGATATTATGTGATATATTGATTTCCTTAATTAACCCTTGTTTTATGACGGTATTTGAGAATGTCGAATTGAGAATATTAACAATGGAAATGAGGCCAGTGGAGGCGCTGTACTCACCAACGAGGAGAACGCAACTGTTGGTGGTAATGTTTCTCCCGTGAATAACACTTGAAGCGAGATGATGAGCGAGGGATATTTAGAAGCTTTTGCAGTTCATGCAAAAATCGCAGACGAGAAGACTCGTGTTCAAAACATAGGGAGAAATGATAGCGATTCACGGGTTGTCATGGCCAAGCCGCTCAAAGAGTTGGGACCACCGAATTTAAAGGAAAGCCGGATCCGATCATGGCGTAAACATGGGTCAAGCAAATTACCAAGATATTCGATGTCTTGGGATGCAGGAAGAACAGAAGGTTCCATTCGCCACCTTTATGTTCCGTGGTGGCGAAGCGGACGGGGATCTTGGTGGAGTGCGAAGAGCGTACCCATCCACCGCACTTCGGCGTCTCTTGGAGGCGTTTGAGAACTATTTAATGACAAATACTTTCACGAAAGTGTTCGCTATATGAAGGAAGTGGAGTTTATTAGACCGAGCGAGTAACAACAACATGGCGGTCTCAAAGATGAGGCGAAGTTTGCGAGTTATCCGTGTTTGCACCTCATTTGGTGGAGAATGAGGAGCGATGACGCTGGATGTTTCGAGAGGTTTGAAACCGGAATAAGTCTCGTATCTCATCTCTCATAAATTTTCTCTCTATTAGGATGTTGTTATGAGGCTCAATTGTTAGAAGCGAGATAACGAGTACTGGTCAACCGAAAGGTACCACAATTAGGATCATCTACCGAGATAGCGATCAACAAAACAACAATAACCGGTGGAAAAAGAAAAAGGCGGACAAAAATGGTAACCACTCTGGTGGTAATCATGGCCATGAAAATAGAAAAGCGAGTCGGGAGGAGATTTTAAAAAGAGGAGATTCAACAACGACCGTGTGAAGACAGCGATGCCAAAAAGAAGCTGGTTCCAAGGGAGAGAAACGACCACCGCGTATATATGCTATAAATGCGAGAAAGAGGACATATCGATCAAAGCCGCCAAAGCAGTTCGGTATGCTATAATTGTGGAAAGGAAGGACATATCGCTTCGAGATTGCCTGGTAGTGAATTCTAGTTCAATGGGACGGTGACTCAAAAGATCGTCCCGAAAAAAGTCAAAGTCAATCGGTTCTGGAAGAAAGCGTTTGTTGTGGCATCGGTCAAATGCGAGGAACCCAAACGAGGTGATCACGGGTAAAAGCTATTTATAAATTCTTGTGAAGTTTATACTTTATTAGACATCTAGGGTGCTACCCATTCATTTATCTCTCTCCGCCTTGTGCTCAACGTTTAAACTTGACTCCAGGAGAAATTAGATTTTGACTATCTGTGGAAACTCCGTTAGAGAAAACTTTCATCACATCCAATCGTTTATAAATCTTGTTTGATTCAAGTTGGCACCATCACCTTACCCATTGACCTTATCTCTTTAAAGATACTTGCTTTTGATGTGATTTTAGGGATTGATTGGTTAACTACTCATCATGCCAAAATTGATTATTTTCGTAAGGTTGTTAGTTTTCATATTCTTAACCAACTTTTGTTATGCAATTCAAGCAACTAAACCATTAAAATCAATCTTTGTCATATCTAATCATAAAGCTATTCGTTTATTGAAAAAGCGGATGTCAAGCTTTCTTAGCCCATGTTATGGATTTGAATAAAGACACGTCAAAATTGAATAATATTCCTCTTGTTATTAACTTTCTGACGTATTTCTGAAGAACTTCCCGGTCTACCCCGTAACGTGAAATTGAATTCTTTATTGACCTTGAACACAGTACAAAGCCCATTTCTAAAACCCCATATCGAATGGCTCTATTGAACTTCAGGAGTTAAAGGTCCAACTATGAGAGTTGTTGGACATTGGTTTCATTCGGCCCCAAGTACATCTCCTTGGGGTGCTCTGTTTTATTTATAAAGAAGAAAGCGGGAGTATGCGATTTTGTATTGACTATCGGGAATTGAATCATGTCACTATCAAGAATAGGTATCCTCTACCTCGTATTGATGACTTGTTTGACCGATTCAAAGGAGCACAATTCTTTTCAAAATCGATCTTCGATTCGGATATCATCGGTGAAGATTTAGGCGAGGATATTCCAAAGACCCGCTTTAGAACTTCATGACGGCATTATGAATTCTTAGTTATGTCTTTCGGATTGACTAATGCTCCTACGGCTTTTCATGGATATGATGAACCGAGTATTCAAAGAGTATTTGGATCAGTTCGTTGTTGTCTTTATTAATGACATCCTCATATATTCCAAAAGCCGTGAAGATTATGAGCACCATTTAAAGCTGGTACTCCAAAGGCTTCGTGAAAATAAGCTTTATGCCAAGTTAAAGAAATGCGAGTTCTGGTTTGAGGAAATAGCATTTCTTGGGCATGTGGTGTCAAAACATGGAGTATCTGTTGACCGGCGAAGATTGAAGCAATCCAAAGTTAGGAGCAACCGAAGTCGGTGGATCAAGACGTAGCTTTTTGGGCTTAAATTGGTTATTATCGGAGATTCGTGGAAGGGTTTTCTAGAATCGCCACTCAGATTAACTCATCTAACTCGGAAGGATACAAAATTCGTTTGGAAGCGAAGAACGCGAGAAGAGTTTCAAGAGCTTAAGAGGAGACTTATTTTAAGACTGTTCTAACAATACCATCCGGTTGGGATGGATTTGTTATCACAACGATGCTTGAAGCAAAAGGTTAGGATGTGTTCTCATACTGGCGTGGGAAAGTCATAGCCTATGCCTCGCGATAACTTAAAGAATATGAGAGGAATTATCCTACTCATGATCTAGAGTTAGCGTGATCGTTTTTTATTTAAAGATCCTGGAGGCACTATCTATATGGGGAAAGTGGAGATATATTCGGACCATAAAAGCCTTAAATATTTCTTCACTCAAAAAGAACTTAACACTGGCAAATGACGTTGGCTCGAGCTATTGAAAGACTACGACCACATTATTCAATACCATCCCGAAAAGCGAACGTGGTAGGTTGACGCGTTGAGTAGAAGATCATATCGCGAGGAACGAGGCGATGATGTCTAGATATCGCGACAGAGCCAACTTTAATAGAAAAGTTAAGGTTGCTTTCAAGCCAGGCCGGAAATGATGCATATGAAGAAGAAAGTACAAGAAGGAGCTATTCCTAAGCGAGAATCGATGAAGAAGAAGGAATACTTGAGTCCACTCTAGACTTTGTGTTCTAACGACTCGATTTGAAGTACAAGATTATGATGGAGGCACACAATACACCATTTGCAATCCATCTGGAAGTACTAAAATGTATCGTGATCTTGACATACATTTTGGTGGAACAATATGAAGAGAGATTGCAAAGTTTATCTCAACATGTTTAACTTGTCAACGCGTGTAAAGGCGAAGCATCAAGTGCCTAAGGGACCATTGCAACCACTTGAGATTAGAAATAGAAGTGGGAACACATTACCATGGATTTCATTACGGGTCTTCCCACGGTTTTTCTCAAGGCATAAATGCTATTTGGGTTATTGTTGATAGATTAACCAAGTTCGCTTTCATTTCTTGCACGATCGAGAGACTTATTCCTTGAACGTCTTGCTCGAATGTACGTAAATGAGATTGTGAGATTGCATGGCATGCCGGTATCCATAGTTTCGGATCGTGACCCAAGATTCACTTCAAGATTTTGGGTTAGCTTGCAAAAAGCTATGGGTACGGATTTAAGATTGATTCGAAGCATACCATCCTCAAACGGACGGACAATCGAGAGGACTATTCAAACTCTTGAAGATTTATTAAGACTCTATGTCCAGACTTCAAGAGGCGGTTGGGATAAGTATTTACCATTGGTGGAATTCTCCTACAACAACAGCAGTTATCGAGCAAGTATAGGTGTGGCCCCATTGAAGCATTATATGGACAAAAGTGTCATTTCTCCAATATGTTGGGATGAGGTGGGTGAAGCAACATTGTTGGGACCCGAAGTTAAGACGATATGATCACCGAAAAGATCCAAATGATTCGATAACGATACAAGCAAAGCACAAGATCGATAAAAGAGTTATTCGGATCTTCATCGAAAGGATGTGGAATTTAGTATAGGGGATCATGTATTGTTGCGAGTTGCCCCAATGGAAGGGAGTTACAAGATTGGGAAGAGAGGAAAGCTCAATCCACGATTTATTGGTCCATTTCAAATTCTTGACCAGAAGTAGGAAATGTAGCCTATAGACTCGCGTTACCTCAGTATGTCTCGTGTTCATAATGTGTTTCACATATATCATCTTCGTAAATATGTGAAAGACCCGAACCACATTATTGAAGTTAGAACCCGGACGAGATATTTGAAGACTTAACGTATGAGGAGATACACATCAAGATCTTGGATAGGAAGGAGATGTCCCTACGACGAAGGTTATACCACAAGTTAAAGTCTTGTGGAAAAACCATGCTATAGAGGAAATGACACCGGGAGTTGGAAACGGAAATGAAAGCGAGGTATCCTCATCTTTTCGAAACACCAGGTACGTACGTCAATAAATGAAATTTAATTTCTTTTAATTATTATTTTGAAATAGTAAGGGTTGATGTGATTAATGTGGATAGTTATGGGTAAAATACGCAAATATTTCAAAATAAGCAAATGGTTATAAAATATTCATTGTTGTCGGGAAATATTCGTTTGGTCGTGGAATATTCTTTATCGGGGAATATTAAATGCGGCCCAGCTGTGACCATGTGTGGGCCCCATGGAAAGCGATTGGATGAAGAAAACGACAAATCTAAGTTGTTTAAAAATAACGGCGTAGTTATTACTGAATTTACCGTTGTTAGAATACCCGTGGTTAAAACACGATGTCTGGCGTTGTTGAGCAAGAAGGCACGCAGTATTGCACCAATTATTGACTCTTACGTAAGAAGGCACTACTCAATAATGGTTACGATAATTATATTCGAAGATTTTATTTTATTGGTTCAATAATTGTTGCGTTGATATTTTATCTTCTTTGTTGTTTCAATAATTGTCATTACACAAGATTTTTTTCATTATCGAAGCAATAATTCATATTATCTCGAATAATATTATTAGATAACATTATTGGCAATGTCTAGAAAGTTACATCTAAGGAGAGGTTTGGTCACCTAATTGCGCCAAAGAAGGAGAAATTCTTATTCGAAAGCCCCATCTTTCCCAGGGAACTGCGATCATCAATATTGTGATTATGTAATATTATTTGTGAATAATTAATTATTGATTCATATGATGAGGAAAATATTGATTTTATGTGGATATAGATGGAGAAAATTTTAATGTGACAATTGTTGAAAATTGAAATTTTATCTTTTTCGATAAAATAATTCATTTAAATATATATAATATTATATTTTAATAATATAATAATGGTGATATTTTTACAACGAATGTGGGATATATGAGTATCTGAGGAGGAAGAGTATTTTTGTTGCAATAAATGTTTAAAACATATTAAACATGTCGGTGGACCCCATTTATTATTTGAAATTTGATTATAAATTTCTAAAATCGCTTGGTTTGTTGATTTTGGTCAATTTTTGTTTGGAATTTGGAAAAACTTTCTTCTACAAAGTTGTAGAGAATTGAATTTTCTATAAAAACTCGCAAGATTCGAATTTTCTGACAAAAGGGCTATTTATTATGAATTATTGAAGTTCTGAAGCTCCGAAATAATTGATTTTTGGAAGTTTTAATTATTTATTTTATGAAAAACGTTTTTTTTACTTCTTCTAGAAGGAAGCATGTGGTTTGTATTCAGATTTTCAGATTCTAAGAATGGGCGTAGAAAATTTTTATATATATTATTATTATTATAATAAATTTTACTGTTTGTGGTCTAAAGAAATTCTATAAATAGGTCTTGGGTTAGAATTGAAAATCACAATTTAAGCTCAAGTTTTTCTCTCTATATTATCGGCGTATTCTTGTGAGTATTTTGAGTATACTTTGAGTATTGCTATATCGGTGAAAGTTCAAGATATAGCCTTTATCCAAAGATTCAGTTAAATCTTGATCTTTCGAGGTAAGGGATATTATTTTTTTTCGTAATGATATTATTTCTTCAATATCATTATGCTGAAATATTGATCTGAAGTTTTTATCAAATTTGGAACTTTTGGTGTCGGGGTTACTATTCACGTATACGGCACTATTCACGTATACGGTACTATTCACGAATAATATTTTAAGACTATTCATCTAAAAAAATAAAAATTTTTCTTTTCGTCCAAAATATCTATTCGGATACTAGCTTTGATTGTATCCATGTTTTGATCATTCTTGAATTTTACACCACTATGATTATTTTTGAGGTATTTTTGACGCGGATAAAACAAAGTACGAATCCTTAATCCTTAATCCTTAATCCTTGTCATTTTGTTTCTTTGGATTCGTTTCTTTAAAAAATATTTTTCATCATCTTGATCTTAAATGATGATATTATTGAATATCTTTGGCACAGAAAGTGCAAAGATGAATGATTTATGATGAATATCTTTGGCGATAGTCTAAAGATGAATGATTTTGATGAATATCTTTGGCCCGTAGTGCAAAGATGAATGATTTCGATGAATATCTTTGGCCCGTAGTGCAAAGATGAGCAGTGTTTAGATGAACATGACCAATGGTGAATGTCCTTGGCACGTAGTGCAAGGATGAATATTTGATCCCGGATATATATTGATTGATGTTACAGGATAAAAATAGGCGATGAACTTTAAAATTTTTCATACATAGAAGATAGTAGTTTGCATTCTCTACTTAACTCTTCTAATGAATTATTATTTCATTGCGAATATTGATTTAAAACTTGTTGTCTATTGTATTCTATTATATTTTTCCTGTTGAAGACTAACGATAATTTTGTTGTATATTATCTTAGTCATAATATTCTTCTTTGAGGCTAGTCGAAGCTCACCCTTTTCCTTTTGTTCCATTTTTCTTCTCGGGAGGCGGAGAATATAACGAAATGCAGTCGGGGTATGGAATGAAAGTTCTAGGGGAGAGTTGTTTAGTAGTCCTCACCATTGTTGTAAAATAATGTATCAATAATTATGATGATGATTTATTTGTATGTGGATATTGTCAGATGGCAATATCTCGTATTTAAACTCACGCTTTCTTATTGTAATAATAAAGTTGTAGTTGTTTTACATGCAGTGTATTGACAACTCAGAATGGGTGATGTAGACCTATTTTGGGGGTGTCACAAATAGTAACTCGTGAATAGTAACTCATGAATAGTAACTCGTGAATAGTAACTCATGAGTAGTAACTCATGAATAGTAACTCGTTAATAGTAACTCCGACACAAAAAGTTTCCAGAATACCCGATTGAACAATATAACCTCCAAACATCAATTATCATCAAAATAGATGTCAATTTCTACTAACACAAATAATCTCAACATAATGAAACTATCAAATTCATCTTTAATCAACACGAACTTATTCATCATTAATATTATAACTCACAATATTTAGCAAACGAAGTTGTTCCGGAAAGAGGGCTTTCAATAAGTATTTCTCCATATTGGTAGCGCAATTGGGTGACCAAACCTCTCATTGACTGAACTTCTAGACATTGTAAATATTGTAATTTAATAATATGAATAACTTTGTCGTCTCAATTATTGATTTAATAATATAACATGTTATCACGCAGATGATACTATGACAATAATTGAATCAATAATATGAGAGATATGATCAAAGAATTCATGTAGCAATAATTGAGTATAACCGAGTGGGCTTCTTACGTAAGCATCAATAATCAATACCTGGTGCTTACTTACGCAACCACGCGTAGACATCGTACTTTTACTACTTAGAGTAGTTCAACAAAGATAATAACGGTAAAACTTCCGCCGTTATTTTCATAAAATATTTTTATCGATTTCTCAATCGACAATAATTCCGTTAATAGGTCCACTAATGATTGTCTTAGTCATCACGAATATTCCCAAACACAAATAATATTTCCACCAATCGAATATAATATAACAACTTGCATACTTTGCAAAATTTATAAATATTACCCACAACTATAATATTATATTAAATCCACACCATAATATTCAAAAAATTATTTTTAGAGAAAAATAAATATTTATTCATAAAATCTGGGTCTCACAATCTCCCTCCTTATGGAATTTCGCCCTCGAAATTTACGTGACGTCACGCAGTATCTTTGAAGAGGTGAGGTACTGACTTCATTTTAGATTCTAACTCTTGAGGTATAACCTTTGAGTGTCGAATATAATCTTTCTTATCCAAGATTTTAACACGTATCTCCTCATACGTTAAATCATCCGCTATCTCGTCCGGTTCTAAATTAATAATGTGGTTCGGGTCGTCCTCATATTTACGTAACATCGATACTTTAAAAACGTTATGAACACGCCGACATACTTGGCGGTAAAAGCGAGTCTATAAGTCACAGTTCTCTACTCGATTGAGGATTTCAAATGGGCCGATAAAATCGAGGGTTGAGATTTCTTCTTTCATCGATTATTGCTTCAGAATAACGCCTCTTGAACCTTCTTCTTCACATTCATCATATTCGGTTGTGTAGCTTGGCGATTTTAACTTTATCGATTAAAGTCGATTCTACTCGTACATTCATTTATCTTCACGTGGGTCCTAGAGTCTTTAACTCTATCTTCATCATCTGTAAGTTGTACAAAATGGGTTTTTGTGTTAACAACATCGCACTTGTAAATGCATACGATCTTCTACTTAACGCGTCAGCTACAACGTTTTCTCTTCCACAATGATATTGAATGGTATGATCGTAATCTTCAACAAATGATTTCGAGCCAACGTCTTTCTTGCCGCCTTTATCGTTCGTTTTGGTTGAAAAAATATTTAAGGGTTGAAGAAATGAGTTTTGTCTTTGGGGTCAATACAAAATTCGATTTCACTTATTTCTGGGGTAAGGCTAAGAAGTCTTACAGAATACGTCAAGAAATTTATTAACAATAGGAATATCATTTAAAAAGCGTGACTCTCATCCAAGACTTGGGTAGACGTCACATTGATACCTATCAATTTACCATCATCATTCACTGCGTCAGCATACAAAAAAATCGGCTTGGTGTATTCCAAGACTTGGAAGTCACCAGCGAAAGGCTCGGGGCTTTTTACTTATGGCTTGATATGTCAATGATTGACTTTAGTGGTTTGGTTGCTTGAATTCGCATAACAGGTTGGTTAGGAATATGAAAGCTAACAACCTTACGAAAATAATCAATTTTGGCATGATGAGTAGTTAACCAATCGATTCCTAAAATCACATCAAGTGCAAGTATTTTCAAAGAGATAAGATCGACAAGTAACGTGAAAGTGTCGATTTGAATCAAACAAGATTTATAAATAGTGGATGTAACGAAGGTTTTACTAACGAAATTTTAACCAATAAGTCAAAGTCTAAAATTTCTCCCGGTCAAATTTAAGCGTTGAGCAAAGCAAGAGAGATAAAATAATGGGTAGAAATGGGGTATCTTATAAGGTATAGACTTCGTAAGAATTTATAATTAACTAACTCGTCTTAACTTCGTTCGGGTTACTCGCTTTTTGAGAAGTCACGAAAAACGCTCTCCTCGCAGATTTCTGGGTTTTTACTTTTAGGGGAATGACCTTTGGTGCCTCCATCCTATTGAACTTGTCTTGATTGAGCGAAAAAATCAAAAGCTAGGTATTTGTGAAAACCCGAATCAAGACCCCAAATCACCATGGATCCGGTTTCACTCATTCAACTACTATTGCGGAAGATATAAACATAAATTGTTTATACATTAAACATTATACATTATCCCAAGGTCGAGTAACCATAACTTATACACATTTCATAACTTATCTAACACATGACCTCATTATCATACAAGACTATTACAAAACTAATTCTTGCAGCATTAACTCTGGGCGAACTGCTTTAACTTTCCATGATCAAACGCATTCACCTTAATCTGCAATGTTTTATCATGATATAGAGGTGAACATTAAAGTTGCCAAAGAAGTTTAAATACACTTTAAGGATATATCATGATTGAAAGAGTATGAATAAGAAGCTGGCTATAATTCGCAATCTAGTTGTGAATTAGCATGAACAAAAACTTTTGACTGAACAAGTATTACATATGAACAATATATATCAGGACCAACTGATGCTGAAGGTGATCGACCTTTTCATACCGACTTTATACATCTAATATATCTGAGTACAATTCAACATGGCAATCAAGAATGATTAACCATATGCATATCTGAATAAAACACTCTTAGTAGAGTTAAGTAGAACTTGCTGAGCAGTTGATTCTGATATGAAATATAACTTAGCTTATCAGAAGACCTAATACAGATAATACCGATCTCCAAATATTAGAATAATATCATCACAGTATAAAATAACATAAACACATTACCACATAATCCTATCAGTCTATATCAACACATGAAACTTTGTATCAGGTCAAACTATTTCGATCGACTTGAAGCAAACCACGATTCTAACATCCCGCCGGCCTAATCGAATTGATACTCGAGTTTAAGTTCAATTAAACTCTGCTTAAACACTTAACAATTATCACAGATAATTTTCTTATTAGTCAAAACAATTTTAATAGGCTTATAATAAATTTTCAAGTAATTATTACCATTTATCATGATTTTCAATCATTAACAAGTATTTAAATGAATTAAATACTACAATATTCTAATATCATTAATATTATTTAATAATAACCATTAATGAATTACATGCCACAATATTATTTCATATTCATAATATCTCAAAGTATTTTCAATACTTTATTACTTCTTTTAAATGCTTTTTTTAAAGTAATTCAAAACATTAATCAATAAGCGATATTTAATGTAAATACCACATTATTCCTTGATCATTAATATTTATTAAATGTTAAATATTAATGAAAATCATAACATAATATTGTAATATAATTATAACATCACAAAGTATTTTCAATACCTTAAAATCATATTTATATGATTTTTAAACACTTAAATCCATTATCAGATAATTGTTAAAAATATTAATATTTTCATGCCAAAATATCAAAAGTTATATTTTATAACTTAAAATATTTTTATAACACTTAAATCATTTTTATATGATTTTTAAAGCATTAAACCTATTTTTTTTACATAATTTATTTAATACAATTATTAAATAAATTTATTATCACAATATTAATCTATACCTTCATTTAAATATTAATTAAATAGTAATTAATTAATTACCTTTAGTTATTATTTAATTAATAAATAATAGCCAATTAGTACTAATCATTATTTAATGGTAATTAGATAATGAATAATCAAATTATTGTTTGTCTTTAATTATTATTTAATAATAATTAATTAATTTCTTTTTCTTGAATAGTAAATAATTAATTTATTATTTACTTCCTTAGTCTTTAATTATTCCTTATTATTATTTAAAATATAATTAATTAATTTTAGTCCTTATTTATTATTTAATATTAATTAAATAATAAAAATTTAATTCATCTCATAAATCTTTAATTATTCTTTCTTATTACGATTAAGAATAATCAATTATTACTTAGTCTTTATTCATTAATAAATAATTATAACCTTTTATGTTAATGTAATTAGGTAATTACATTATTATTACATAACATTACTTAACCATTCTTTAATCATCACTTAATATTAATAAAATAATAATTAATCAATTGTTAATCTCTAGTTATTATTTAATCATAATTAAATAATAACTTTATTAACACTAATCTTACTTAATTATCATTTAATATTACTTAAATAAAAATTAAATAGCTAATTATATTTAATATTGTATGTTATAAATTTTCTAACCATATAATGGTTTTAAGAATTATTTTAATAATTATTCAATTTCACTAAATTACGAAAATGCCACTTACGCCCAAAATTTCCAGATTTGGCATCCTTCTGGCAACTTGTAAAATGAAATGTACAACTCGAATTAAGTTCCGTCGGAGGCGTTGGATTCGTATTTTCTTAAAATACATTTTTATTTATCAAACACCAAATTTTGGTTCTGTTTTGGTCACGAGAAAATAGTCCGAAGTGGCTGGTCGGGTTTTAGTTTTAAGCTTGACCTATTGTACTAAAACAACCATAACTTTTTCGTTTTAAAATGTTTTTGAGCGATTCTTGAGCCCACGAAGCTAATCTTCCGAACTACAACTTTTGTTCTTGGACCATCTTCAAATTCTAAACAAAGAATTCCGAAATTCGTGTAAAGTGAGTGATCTGACAGAGTTAGTTTGATGATTTTGACGCGACTACTTGAAGCGGTCATAACTCTTTGTTCGAAGTCGGAATTAATCCGTTAGGAGTCTATGGAAAGCTTATACTGATGTACTACAACATATCAAAAGTCCAGAATTTTTAGACCATCCTAAAAAATCCGGAATTTTCTGTTTAGAAGCGCAGATCCACTAGATTATTTTTAAAAGCTATTTTGGTTCTTCTTCTTTGTTCAAGCTCATCAACCTTAAAAATGGCAAGATCTAACCATAAAATATCATATATCATGTAGACCTACCCTCATATGATTCAAAATCATAAGTTCAACAATTGGTCAACCATAACAAAACACATAAACTAACTAGAGTTTTGAGTTTAAGAAATTTTTCATACCTTTAGCTATAATCCTCTCAAAGCTTGTGATGGCTCTCTTCCTTTGCTTTTCAAAGTAGGAGATTAAGTTATTGGACATCAAAGGATCTCTCTTCTCTCCTCCATGGGAGTGACCGAACATCACCCCTTCCTCTCTCTCTTGGTTTTAATTTGCTAGCTCTCTTGGAAATAATAAAATGAGAGAGATAGAATAACTTTTGTGACTCTTTTTTTTTATCAATCAAGCAAATCCACACTCTTTTTCTCTCCTACTCCATTCGGCCATATGCCTTACTTTACTCCCACTAATCCTCTTCTTATGTTTCTTGTAACCTTAGATTGCTTGTAAGTATGAACAAAAATGTTGGTGAAATAATAGGATGACACATAAGAAGATTTGGTAGGAGTGGGTGACCAACTAAAATAATTTGCATACTCCTCTTCCTTCTCTCTTCCCCATCCGGCCAAGTGGCCCTTTATTGTCCAAGTCTTGCTTCATTTTTTAATGAATATCTAATGTCTCCAATGACTAAAGTAACCCTCACCCCTTGGGTTAAAAATTGGGCTTTTCCTATAATATTTTGGGCTTGTAAAATTAATCTATTGGACATAAAAATTTAATTCTTTGGGCCATGTAATTCAATCATATCCAACACTTTTAATAATATCAAATGTCCATCATGCCCTTCCTTCAATTGGGCTCTAAGTTTGGGCCACCCTTAAATCTTTTGGGCTTATCAATAAAAATATTTGGACCATTCAATTAATGTATTGCTTGGGCCTCTAACTAATTTCATTGGCCAACACTTGGGCTATAAAATATACATAGTCCAATACCTTAATTCTTATCCAACCCAATTCATTTAATTAGGGTTTTTACTTCCTCAATTATAACACAAATCCTTACTCATGCCCACTTATTTCCTTAACTTGATTAGACTTTGCTATAATTAGGTTATAAAATTAATCATTTGAGATATATAAAATAAATCTCTTAAAATTATAAATAATAATATTCTCCCATACCATAACCTATTAGGTTATTTAATTATCACATAACTTTTAACCCTTAGGGTTTATTACTTTGCATTAGGATTCCCAAATTAGGGTTTAAATTCTAAACTCGAAATTGGGGTTTACGAACATATCATTTAGAGTTTTCTAACTTAATCACCATATTCATATCATGAATTTAGGTTTTGATTCGGGCCTGAAACTAGGGTTTCAGAACCTATTTCTAGGGTTTCTTATCAGACGTTAGGTTTTTCTAACTGAACGTTGGCGTTCTTAATATATACTTAGGGTTTTGATACTGATAAAATTTATCTGGTCATCCCATGACCCTTAACCACTTTCAGAACACATATAACACCATATACTCAGAACATAACAAATTTCACAGAACTTAATCACATATACACTTAATCCTGAATAATTCACCTAAATCCTTCACTGAATTTTGAAATCCTCAAAATTCCATCCCAATAACATCAAACGCATACACTTATTTTACATTCAGTTCAATATTTGACCTTAAATCAATCATTTAAGATTTTAATAAATTGTCTAAATTCTCGGGTTGTCATGTTGACCTTCTTCTTCCATAATTATAACATCTTTTGACTGAGATCGCATAATTTGGTGATATGTCCTCCCTCCTCGCATTTGAAACATATGATTGGTGGTCATTCTCCTTCCTTAACAATGGGTTACGGTCTTTGACGTCTTTCCATCATTGTCAAATTCCTCTTCTTAAAATGTCCATTCTTATTGTTTTGGCCATGATTACCACGAAGTGATTACAATTTACGGCATGTTGATTCCCTTCACGCTTATTGTCACCGCGCTCGATGATTCTTATCTTTGGTATTATTATTTTGCACGGCCATTCTCTCTCTTTTGGTTGGGTTGACTCATTATCGCGCTCAATAAGCGAGCCCTATTAACAACATCTGAATACAAACAAAATTTATGAGAAATGAGGTATTGACGTATCTCGGGTTTCAAACCTCTTAGAAACATCCGCGTCATTCTCTCATCATTATCAACCAAATGAAACGTAAATCGGATATTTCGACAAACTTGGCCGTCTTTCATATAATACGGTCGTGTTGTTTTGCTCCGGTTTAATGAACTCTACCTCTTTCATGTGACGAATACTTTCGAGAAAGTACTTGTCATTGAACAGTTCTTGGAACTTCTCCCAAGTCATCTTCAGTGTGACAGGTTGAGTACGCATTACAGATTCCCACCATTAATCTGCCTCTGCCCGTAATATGAAGGTGGCAAAGGGAACCTTTTGCTCCTCAGAGCAACCCAAGACATCAAATATCTTGTTGATTTGTTTTATCCATGTCTCCACCTTAAGTGGTTTTGGCTCTCCAAAAAACTCCGGTGGTCCCAGTTCCTTGAACTGTTTGACGGTGACCGTTCGAGAGTTGCCAGTGTTTCCACCTGCATTTTGGACAGGAGCCGTTCTCGCCTGATGTTGCATGAATTGCATGAAGCCTCGGAACATTCCGTCGTTCATCATTTGGTCAGTGTTGTTATTTGCATGAGGATTGTAGCCTTCCTGATGCACATTGTCCTGGTTATTGATCTATGGAGACTCAACGGTCTCCTGTGCTCCATTGATGTTCTCAACATTCTCGGATTCCATTTTCATATACTGCCACAAAACAAGGGTTAATTAACATATCACATATTATCCCTATACTTTGACCGACCAATTAAATACCAAATAAACTTAGGTAGGTCATACTAGCGAAGAAATTCCCCGTCTCTCCCCTCCTAGTTCTTATCTCACATCTTAGCCAGAGATCATATCCCTAAGCTTTGATACCAACTGTGACGCCCCCAAAAATAGGTATTCATCACCCATCTTGAGTCGCCAATACATGGTACAAAATTCAAATACAACTTAATAATACAACTTTAGTGTAAAATACGACAAAACATAATCTAAGAGTTTAAACAAGAATATCGCCTTACTGAGGCAATATCGGTTCTCAATAGAGTCCTCATAGGCGGTTTACAAACTCAAATTGGTCCTCGTTATATTTATTGTTACACTATTTAATGAGAATAGTGAGGACTACTAATCTTTATCATACGGGACCAGTTATCTGGTTCTCCGACTCGTCTAGCTATATTCTCATTTTCACGAAGAAAAGCGGTGAATGAAAGGGTGAGTTCAACTAGCCCGAAAGAAGAAATATTATGACTAAGATAATGCGAGAATAAATTATCATTAGTCTTCAAACAATGTTAAGCGATAAAATATAATAGACATCAAGTTCATTTGCATCGGGACAAGCGATCCATTAAAAGAGTCAAGTAGAGAATAAAATCTACTATCTTTTATGATTTAAAAGGTTTTCATCACTTTTATTCTTTGAGACTCGACAATAAATAATCCACATCATCCACGCACTACTGGCCGAGGATATTCATTAGAGGTCACGACCACAAATTATCTATGCACTTCTGGCCAAAGATATTTGTGTATTCATCGATGGTCATGATTATGCCAACAATTGTCCATCAATGCACCGGGCCAATGAGGACTCTTACCACATCATTTGTAACATTACGGTCATGATTACACCGAATAATCTCTCGAGTCATAATCATACCAAGTCTATCTACATGCACTTCACAGTGCCAGAGATGACTTTCAAAAAATAATATAAACATGAGGATGATGACAATGATATAAGAATTCAATAAAACAAGTTCAAGAATTAATTTATTGAGAACTAATAACATCCAAATTGTCTACATGATACTTCTTTTGTAAAGTAAAATTTAAGAATGCTCGGAAGAATATTTCCATGAAAAGATCTTTGGATGAAGCCTTGAATATTAAGAATATTCCACTAATTTCATGGAGTGTAGAAGTCAAAACTTTAACCAATTTGAGTATAATAAAGAATGGAATAACAAAAGAAATCACCGGGCATGTGATAGATATCACGAGACGAGTTATTCCAATGAGAATAATAAATATGGAACCGTGTCCCAAAGTAAACGCACCTTGCATGAGGATATTAAACGGAGAATAATAAATCTGAAATAATAAATAATGGAACCAGTCCCGGCCAGTAAAACGCATACGCACAGGATATTAGATAGAATAATAAATGCGGAATAATAAATAATGGAACGGTCAAAGTGAAATTACTTGCAAGCGAGGATATTAAACAGAATAATAAAGAGCGGAATAATAGAAGAATTTCACCACGTATGCGATTGCTCAGCATAAGCAAGTTATTCCAACATAGTAATATAAAATGGAATAACGGAGGATTTCACCAAGTATAGGGTATCTTGGCGTGTCTGATTATGTATAGGGTATGCCACGTATACATGTTATTCCAACAGAATAATAAAGGATGGAATGACAGAAGTTCTCTTCATGAATACAAAATAATGAAGGAATGAGCTTCTATTTATAAAAGAAATGAGAGTGGCTCTTGGTTTTAACGAAGAGTTAAAATGACTCTTGATAATATTGAAGAGACAACTACTATTTGCGAATGGGCAATTAAATCTTGGAACACCGAAGAGGCAAATAACTCTTGAAAAGCTGAAGGGTCAAATAACTCTTGGAAAACTGAAAGGACAAGTTACTATTAAAACTCATGAATAGTAAATCGTGAATAGTAACTCATGAATAGTAACTCCAACACAAAAAGTTTTCGGAATACCCGATTGAACAATATAACCTCCAGACATCAATTATCATCAGAATAGATGTTGATTTCTACTAACACAAATAATCTCAACAGAATAAAATTATCAAATTCATCTTTAATCAAAACGAACTTATTCATCATTAATATTATAACTCACAATATTTAGCAACCAGGTTGTTCCCAGGAAAGAGGGGGCTTTCCGATAAGGATTTCTCCTCATTGGCAGTATGATTAGGTGACCAAACCCTCTTAATGATGTAACTCTGACATTGTAAATATTGCAATTTAATAATATGAATAACTTTGTCGTCTCAATTATTGATTTAATAATATAACATATTATCGCAGATGATCTTTGTGACAATAATTGAATCAATAATATGAGAGATATGATCACGTGATTTATCGTAGCAATAATTGAGTATAAGCGGGTGGCTTTTACGTAAACATCAATAATCAATACAAGGTAATCTACTTCTTATCCACGCCAGACATCGTATTTCTTTTACTACTAAAGTATTTCAACAGTATTAACGGTAAAACTTCCGCCGTTATTTTCATAAAATATTTTTGTCGATTTCTCAATCCGACAATAATTCCGTTGTGGGGTCCACCAATGATTGCGCCGTCGTACGAATATTCCCCGACACAAAGAATATTCCCCGACCAATCGAATATAATATAACAACTTGCATACTTTGCAAAATTTATAAATATTACCCACAACTATAACATTATATTAAATCCACATCATAATATTCAAAAAATTATTTCGAAAAAAATAAATATTTATTCATAAAATCTGGGGTCTCGCAGTTTGTTTAGAGTTGAATGGAACTGAATGGGTGAATCGTTCAAAATTTTGAACTGAATGATCAAGTGTAATTTCTTTGGAATGAAATATTTTTTATATTTTTTATAATATTAACTATTATATTAAATAAATTTATAATAATCTTATTTTTTTTAATAGATAAAATAATAAAAAAATATTATCCATATATTTTGTCAATTATCAAACAATTTATTTATTTTATTGATATTTAAAATTTTATTTCATTCAAGTTATTCAAATTATTTAAACATGAAAAATTATTTTATTTAAATTTATCAAACAACCTTAATAATATTTTGGATCTTTTGGGAGGCGGAGTGAGTAATATTTTGATATCTATATAATAAAATATAATTTATTTTGAATTTATCGCTTAGCTTAATAATCAATCATTTAAGTTTGGGATAAACACATTAATAAATCAATCATTTCGTGCAAAGTTCCTTTGTCCCTATGTTTTTTCTGTCCTCTTATCTTCCCCACTTAAAATTTGACGCATACCCTTTTTGTTAACACCAGGAAAAATGGAGCTCTCGATAAACACCGTATGGTGCCGGAGGCATGAGAGACTTTTTACAATATTATACTAGTCTTGCTCTCTCTCTTTTTAGAAACTTTACGCAGCAGACTGTAAGAGATATGGGGGTTTGGGATTTGATCAACTCCGCCACCGATAAGCTGAAGCAAAACGCACCCGATCTGACACCGGTGAAGGATGCTTGCCGGACCTCTTACGGTTACAGCTGTGCGGCGGTTTCCAAGATCAATAAACATGCACCAGATCTTACTCCGGTAAAAAGTGTATGCGGGACATCTTACGATTACAGTTGTGTAGCCGTTTCCAAGATCCATAATGCCGTTAGGGTTGATGGCTTAAGGAATCTGTACGGTTACTGGCCGGATGATGAAACCCGAACCAAGATCGGCCTCTTAACCACTAAATTCACCCAGAACGCCGCCGATTATGCCATCCACGAGGGCATCAAAAGCATCCCAGGTTTTCGCTAAACTTATCGTGATGCATGACTGTTGTACTGTACTGTTGGAAATAAAAATCTCACACAGAGAAAATGGAGAAGATGTTATCCAAAAGGATTCTTATAATTCTGCTTGCTTCAAATGAATTGAGTACATGTGTATAAACTCAAATACATGACATGAATAAATATTTAATGAAAAACAACTTCCTAGACACTTTTTTAACTAGTTTCATGAACCTTCAAATACATGAACTAGCTTCATAAATATTAATTAAAACATAAATATGTTAAATATTTAATTACTTTGGGACAAGTTTATTTTTCAACACCCCTTCTTAAACTTGTCACACCGCAATTTGCAAAATAATTCGACTTTGAGTGGTTTCGTAAAAATATCAGCAATTTGGTCTTGAGTCCTCACAAATACAAGTTCAACTTCTTTCTTTACAACACATTCTCTTATAAAATGATACCTCGTATCAATGTGTTTGCTTCGATCATGAAACACCGGATTCTTAGCCAATGCAATTGTTGACTTGTTATCGATATAAATCTCAGTTGGCTTCTCTTGTTGCAAATTAAGATCTCTTAAAAGATTTCGAAGCCAAATGGCTTGACAAACACAAGATGTAGCAGCAACATATTGAGCTTCACAAGTAGAGAGGGTCACAATAGGTTGCTTCTTTGAGGACCATGTAAATACTGAATTACCCATAAAGAAAACAAATCCAGTTGTACATACAAGCACACAAATAAAATATCGTCATTCTTTCCGACCTTTGAATAAACGGCATGTTCAAACGGGCATCTTTTGAAATCATTGTCTTGGAAATATTTATCAATTTGGCTATTCCATGCTCTCGGCGCTTGCTTCAATCCATATAACACCTTCTTCAATTTCAAAATTTTATCTTCTTCTCCTTTGACAATGTAGCCAAGCGATTGTTCCACGTACACATCTTCTTCAAGAAATCCATTTAAAAATGCGGACTTCACATCCTTTTGGTAAATCAACCAACCATTTTGAGCCGCCAATGAAACAAGCAATTTTATAGTTTCCAAGCGAGCAACAGGGGCAAATACTTAATCATAGTCAATACCGGGTCTTTGACTATACCCTTTGGCTACTAATCTTGATTTGTATTTCTCCATTTCACCCTTTGGATTCTTCTTTGTCTTTTCCACCCATTTCACCCTAATTGGTTTATGGCCTTTTGGAAGTGTAGTAAGTTCCCATGTTTCATTCCTCACAATGGTTTAGATTTCTTTATTCATGGCACTTCTCCATTTCTCGTCTTTGGATGCTTCTTCAAACCCCATAGGTTCAGAATCCGCAAAAATACAGAATAAATTCAAATAATCAATATTTACCTCTTCAGTAGTATCAAGAATTTCTGGCACACTTCTCATCTTTTGAGGTCGCTCACTTGAACTTGATTGAGATGAAGGTGGACTAGATTGTCCATTGGATGGTGGTGGAGATGGAGGTGGAGAAATAGGATTCCCTATGACCGCTTCTCTTTCTTGCGTTTCCTCGTCAATGAAAGCAAATAAATTATAATTTTCTTCCGAAATGTTCCAATCCCACGAGCTTTCTTCATCAAATTTCGCATCTCTACTTATCACAATTTTGCCGTTGCTTGGATTGTACAATTTGTAGCCTTTGGATCTTGCATCATAGCCGATGAAAATATGTTTGTCACTTTTATCATCTAGCTTTCTTCTCATCCGGTACATGCATATAAGCAATACTCCCAAAAACACGCAAGTGAGAAACACTTGGCTTTCTCCCATTCCATGCTTTTTGTAGTGTCATGTCTTCAACTCTTCTATTCGGGCAACGATTTGACAAATAGATGGCACAATCAATAGCTTCGGCCCAAAATTCTCTTGGCATTTGCTTGCTCTTCAACATACTTCGAGCCATGTTAAGAATGCTTCTATTTTTTCTCTCCGCCACCCTATTTTGTTGTGGCGATCTTGGAACCGTTAAAGGATGACGAATTCCATTTTCTTCACAAAACAATTTAAATTCATTTGATGTGAACTAGCCCCCTCTATCGGATCTAATGGCCTTGATATTATACCCGATATGCTTCTCCACAAGAGTCTTGAATTTTTTAAAGACTCCAAACACCTTCGATTATTCTTTGAGAAAATACACCCATGTCTTCCTACTAAAATCATCGATAAAGAGGAGAAAATAATTATTCTTACCAAATGATGACGGATGAATAAGACCACACACATCCGAGTGCCCAAGTTCTAACGGCATGGTTGCTCTAGTATTTGACTTTTTTGGAAAACTTTCTCGAGATTGCTTGCCAAAAAGACACCCTTCATAAAGTTGATCGGGGTGGTGAATTGAAGGCAACCCGTTCACCATCCTTTTCTTCGACAAAGCTTCCAAACCATCAAAATTCAAGTGCCCAAGTCTCAAGTGCCAAATCCAAGATGAATCTTTAAAACAAGCTTTTAAACATTTTGCCACATCATTTTGAATATTCAATAATAACATTCGATTTCTTGTCATGGGCACCGTCACTAGTAAATTTTCGGATTGATCTCTTATTGAAAAGTTAGAATCTTTCATCAAAATATCATAACCTTTCTCTAAGAGCTGCCCCAAACTCAAAAGATTGTTATTCATATTTTGCACATAATAAACATTTGAAATAAATTGGTGCCTCCCATCTTTTAAGCGAATCAAAATTTTATCTTTTCCTTTAACTGGAATTTTTGACGAGTCTCCAAAAGTGTCATTGCCGCATACAGATTCATCAAGCTCAACGAACATATTTTTTCTTCCACACATGATTGTTTGCACCCGTGTCAAGATATCATGTATTGTCATCTTCACTCATCTCTCCTTTGTATGTCAAAAGTAAAGTGGGCTCCACTTCATCAATATTTTTCTCCACATAATTTGACTTTACTTCAATATCTTTCGATTCATTCTTACACTCCGAAGCATAGTGCCCATAATCGTGACAATTGTAACATTGAACTCGAGATTTATCATACCTCTTTTGATACGGTCGTGAAAAATTTCCTCTTCCACGTCCCCTTGTGTGGTGAGACTCTTGGCCCCTTTCTTTTTTGTGAGGAGAGTAGTGACTTCCTCTTCCACCTCTTCCACGACCTCTTGCTTGGCCACGACCTCGACCACGTTGACTATTTCCATGTTTTTCTTCTCTCTCCTTGAAAGAAAGCTTCGCTTGGAGCACTTGCTCATTAGTCCCCTTCTTTTGCTTTTCAAACCTCTCTTGATGGATTTGCAACGAACTCATAAGTTCATCAACAATCATGATTTCTAAGTCTTTCGACTCCTCAATGGCTGCAACAATATACTCATACTTGGGACTTAAAGAACGAAGGATTTTTTCATTTACTCGAGCATCACTAATTTCGTCACCAGTACTTTTCATTTGATCGACAATTGTCAAAATTTTAGGAAAAAAATCCGAAATTAATTCGGACTCCTTCATACGCAAACCTTTGAAGTCACTTCTCAAGGTTTGAAGACGAACCTTCTTTACTTTTGCAACTCCTTTGAATGAATTTTGGAGAATTTTCCACGCTTGTTTGGCGGTGGTGGCAAGCAACATTGCATTATCCAAACCTTGATGAATGATAATAACCGCTTTTTGATCTTTCTTTCTTGTGGCACTCAAAGCTTCCTTTTGTGCTTGTGATAACAAATTTTCATCTACGGGCTCTACATAGCCTTTGGTCACAATGTCCCATACATCTTGTAAACTAAAAATCGCCTTCATGCGAATACACCAACTCTCATAGTTATCCTTCTTCAATTGAGGAACTTGAAATTGGACCGCTCTATTTGTCATTTTCTAGTGGGTGTTACTAGCAACCCAGCTCTTTACCAATTTGTTGGAAATAAAAACCTCACACACATACACTAGAGAAAATGGAGAAGATGTTATCACAAAAGAAATCTTATAATTTTGCTTGCTTCAAATGAATTGAGTACATAGGTATTTATAGGAATCTCCATACATGTATAAACTCAAATACATGAATAAACATTTAATGAAAAGCAACTTCCTAGACACCTTTTCAACTAGTTTCATGAACTTTTAAATACATGAACCAACATAGCTTCATAAATATTAATTAAAACATAAATATGTTAAATACTTAATTACTTTGGGACAAGTTTATTTTTCAACATGTACATCACTGCGTGCTGTACAACATGCATTTCCTGGCAATCTGGGTGTGAAATTTCCACGGTTGTATTATTCTTACTAACTGAATTTAAATAAGAGAAGCTGGTGGTTTAGAAGCAATAGTGTAAGCATAAATGTACAAAAAATAAGAAAATACTCTTACACAGGTACTTTGAGTCCATGTAACATAGGTGTTAAGAAGTATACAACTTTACTAGTTGTCCACTTATCTATAGTTGATGGTATTGAGTTTGATGACCATGACAAGTAAAAATACTATATTGATTGAAGGTTTATATTGACAGTACTCGAGTCTTATAAATCTAGCAGACAGAATTTTGTGCCTGCAACGCTGACCAATTTTGTGTTGTTTTAAACTATACTAGTTGTTCTTAATTAAAAAGTTCTTTGTGATGTGCATTAAGCACTGTGGCCATTGCTCAAGACTTAAGTTTGTATGGTTTTGTTGTTTCTACTCCTTATTTAATGCCCATCTCCGAGTTGTGACATGTGGACTTAATTTCTTTATATATTCACGACATAGAGCAGGAGAGTCAAGTGGGCACAAAACACATTAGATTTTGATGGTTTTTACTGAACTGTGAAAGCATATCAACGTTTACATTTTGACTCAAGGATCAATTTGCTAAACTATGATTGATCTGGCAGTGGCGTTGTAACTTGAGCTAATTATTTTTGCCTTCATTCTAAATTTCTGCAACTCTCATTTACCTGGTAAAGTGTGCTTAGGACAACTTGATGCTTGCAACTCATTTCTATACTGCTGGGATGAGAGCCGGATCCTTCTCTAACTTAACACTACTTGGAGGAGTTGTTTTGTCATCGTCGTTTTATAATTGGATGCAAGTGCTAACTTTTTATGTACTACTTGGAAAAACAAGCCCTATGACAAGGTCAATTAGAACTATCATTCTGAGTAATGTATTTTGACACACGCTTGCTTCAGCAGTCTCTGCAAGTTTACAATTTCCAAATGTGTATGCAGGGGGAGTTGCAGTGTCCAAGATTGTTTCCAAGACACTCCATGATGTAAAATCTGAGAATCATAAAGTTCAAGCAAAGATGGGTGGATCAGAGCAAAACTCTTGTGGATTTAGGAAATCTCGTGAGCAAACAGTGATGCACAAGCAGGATGTTGAGAAGCATTATATTCAGACTGATTTGATCATTCGTGAAATATTGAAGCGGAATAAGTAGAAGGCAGAGTATCAATGTGAATACAGTAAGATTCAATATGAATATATGTCAGATGCAGTACATGGCAATAACTTTTATTGCTAATGTTTTTATCGGCTTGAGAACCTTGTCAATTTGCGCTACTACATTATTATGGAGAAATGTACTTGTTATTGGCTTTACATGCATTTCACTACTTGGATGAAGAAGTGTATAGGAGGGGGCTTTCAATGATAAGAATTTTATGGAACTCTTGATCATGAGCTTTAGGCAATAAATGTTGGATGTCAATAAAAATAAAGTGATCGCATAGAACTAAATGTAAGACGTATAAAGGGGGCTTTTGTTAATAGATATACCAGTCATTTAAAGTGGTATCTTAAATGCCGGGTAATATGGTTGGTTGGTTGGTCGGTCATTTTTATTTAGATAAAAATATCCTTTATATTTAATAAACATAAATATCTTTATTATTATTAATCACATAATTACAACAAGTTTAGTTTAATTAAAATAACTGAATTTTCATATAAAGTTTGTGGTGTTGTTTGTTATTTATTATTATAAGTTTAATGTATTATTAAAGACACTTGAAAATTTTGTGTTTAAGGAATTATAAAGATATTAAAATTTTTAATATGATTTATTAAGTAATATACTAAATTAATTAGTTTGATAGTATTTTGATGATTGTTAATAATTACATTTGACAATAATTATATGCATGAATCATTCGACTATTATCGGTAATCACATGTATTCTATCAAACATAAATGATATATTTAGCTGGGTATCTATCATGACTAGTAACAAACACACACTAAACATAATTTTCACATTATTCATAAACTATAAGATATGTGAAGAGAATTTTCACATTATTCAGACTATAAGATATGTAGAATACTATATGTTTCAGCTATTTAAATGTAATATATATATATATATATATATATATATATATATATATATATATATATTAGAAATTACTCTTTTTACAAATTATATTAATTATACACATGCTTATGATAAAATAAAATAAATAAAAAATAATTTATGAAAATTGTTATTTTGTTTATTATATTGAAAATAGATAGAGATATAATATCTAATCTTACTTTTAATATGTTTTAAAATTCTCTTTTAATAAAAGATTCAATTAAATTGATATAATAGAGGAGTATTTTTATACGATGCAATCAATTATTCGAATACTTCATCATCAATTTTTCCTTACACATTCAACTAGAGCTTTGCACAAGGGTGGGTGGGTGGGTGGGTGGGGGTGAACACATTTTTTAAAACTCCAAACTTTCATCATGCTACATGTTGTGCATCATTTGTTCAAACTTGATACAAAACTGTAAACAAAGTTGAGCACAACAAAAAATATTTCCAACATTCTAAATTAGACAACAATTTTTATTGTAATTAAATATAATTATTGTAATTACAATATTTGTGGAAATGCATGGAGTTTTATCAATTTTATTTTAAAATTTTGTAAATCATAAATTAAAATATATTATAAACCGAACAACCGAATTGGTTATTCGGGTAGTACTAATTTTAAATACTTATTTTTTTGACAAATACTTATTTAAATACTTATATAGATAATGAAATTATATAAAATTTAATTTTGTATGATGAGAAAATTAGTTGGGGGGACAAATTTAGAATATTGGGCTTCCAAGTTACTATAGCAATGCTGGTTGGGTTAACAGCCGGCCCGGCCCATACGCGGATTTTTATTTTTTTTTAAAAAAGAAAGTTGCGGAATTATTAGTTAACTAACTAATAATTGTATGTCTGAGTCTGACATTCGAAAGGAATAAATAATTGTTGAAAGGACATCCGCGTGAAAGCAAAGACAATGGGCATCTGGGATCAGCTCCGATCGGTCGCCGGGAGAATAACAAGCCTCAGTATTTCGTCAGATTCAAAAGAGTCTCGGGGTTTCTATGGTACCGATTTCGCAGCCGCCGTTACCAAATTTGGAGACGCCGTTAGGTCTAACGGAGCTCAGAAATTGGAAGACTACGTCCCTGATCCTGAAAGCAGGGAGAAGATCGGCCGGATTGTCACGAATCTCGGCAAATTCGCCGTCAGCTCCGCCGTCAATGAGTCTCTCAAGGGAGTCGCTGGTCATTCTCTCTCTCTCCCTGTCTTTCTATCTATCTATATTTTTGTGTTCTGAATTTAAGTGTGGTTCGTTTCCAAGTGTTTGTCAGGGCTGTTGCTATTAGGTAATAGTTAATTGGTCAACTAAATTTGATTTTGTGCTTTTTTCTCTATCTTGATAATCCAGTTTTAGCAATCTTTTTGCTTATAAGGGTTATGAATCTGAAGAATATCCGTGTTTCAATTTCATTGAAGGTGCCATTTAGTAGATGGTGAAATATGAATAGTTTTATTTCATAGCAAAGGCATATTCATCTGCACATGAAGTAGCTTACATATATTTAAATTAACCATGAAATATAAGATTGCTAATTGAGATATCCAGCTAGAGAGATACACTAGAATTTCCAATGCTTATCGCACAGACACTATGCAATTTGTTTCTCCAGTTGAAATGTGCTGATTTTTAGGCAGCTGGTAGCCTCTTTAATAAGCTTACTTTTGTGGGATGGACTTCTTCATGTGTAAAAAATCATTGTGTAGTAAATTGGCGGAAACTTTTCACTCAAGTCCTTTGGTTGACATTATTTTTCAATTTGTCAAAAGTGATATGTTTGTTTAAGTTTTTAGATTTAAATGAACCTTTCCATCTCAAGGACTTCTCATGTCTGTGTATCAGAAGTTCTGACTTCAAAACCTTTTAATTATTCATCTGGTCATATCTTTCCATGAAACCTTTTCTCGAGTATGTAGACTGGATCTCATTGAACACATTATAGTTTTCTTAATGTCTAATGGTAGGTCTTTAGTGAGTGCAGCACGGATATTACGATGTGACAGAATTTATGTTTTGGCAAAGATTTTCTGGTGTAATTATGTATAATTAAGATTGACGTTAAATCAAAAGAATATGGTGATACAGTTCTACCTTTTATGTGGACTTACTTTTTTATTTTTTTCATATGTGAGATGGTAAAGGTTCCAACCATAGTTGTTCATAGAAGCCATTGCTGAGTTTGTGTTATCCTTGATGGAAGATTTGATGTTAACTGAGGGATTTATCTTATCACCTTTGGTTTATATAAATTATCTCCGAGGACCCCAAGTATGTTTTTAGAACTGACTATTCCAGTTTTATCCTTTACATACCAAACTTGCTCCAATTTTATAATATTTTGCCTACTACGAGAAGCACTAAGCAAGCAGTATTCTTACCATCCTAGAAGAGCCTCCCCCTGGATTCTGGCCTTCTGGGTCTCCTAACTCTCCTTTTTCCCTAAGAAAAGGAAAGGAAAAAAAAAGAATAAAAGAAGGATTTCTCTATTTTATTTTCCAGTAAGTTTATGATTGTGGCATCGAACTCCTCCATCCAAGAGTCGCATGCTTTTGTTTCCCCTAAGGACATTTTGAAATTATATATTGCTTCTGTCTATAATTTTATGTTACATTATTCTCCCAGTAATATGCATAAGGGTGTCTTTAGTTTTATTTAAAATACATTATTATACTTTTTTCGTATTTTTTTCATTTTATATCTTTTCACCCACTTTGAGTCTGCAGGTGGGATTCAAGTATATAAGATTGTGAAGGAGGGAATGAAGGATCAACCTCCACAATCAGCTCACAGAAACAAGAAACCTGATCTTCCGGTAATGGTGGAGGAAATGCAAGCAAAGATGGAAAAAATGCAAGAAGAAATGGATTACATAAAGCAACAAAATGCTGTATCAGCCCATTGTGTCAAGACATCAGGCCCTTTGAAGGAGTTCTTGGCTGAGCCCTCTGATGAAGTAGCTCCTCTGAAAACGGATGTTAGAAAGGTTATGATTCGTTCACGGCTGTGAAAGGAGATGTATTAATCTGGTGAAATTATACATATTTCCGTGGAGATGAGTTTCTGAGTGTTTTACTACTTGTCCTATTACTGAAGTAGAAGTTGTATTGTATGTTGAAATACTTAGGATCGCCTCTAATGGTGTTAAACGTACTTTTGTAGAAGAATGACCCCACACCCGCCCCACCAGGACCCAATGCTTGCTTAGATTTACTTAAAAGTATTGAAGATGTAAGGACGTTTGTTCTCCTGAAAGCATATTAATCATATGGAGCTGAGAATTTGATTGATTAATTGTAGCTGGAGCCTAATAGCCATGCTGTTGAATGGGAAAAAAAGAAACTTGAAAACAATTGAAAATAAAACAAGTTAAATTCATAAACTAAACTAATCCGTTTAAAATCGAGGTTCTTAATTTTACTGATGTATTGGCTTTAGGTGGCATTGGCAACGCAGTTCGCATGTTCTTGTCAAAAAATAGAAAAAGATATTTTCTTTTTCCTAATATTGTTTAAACTTTTGTCAATTGAGTTTATTACACTGCTTTTATGTCTTAAAGTTGAATAGAATAGTAATCTGTTAATTGTATTGTTTCTAAATTAAATTAAAGCTTATATACTAAACCTACATGCACTTACTATTTTTTATTCAAAATTTATTAGTTAAATTTACTGCATGATTTTGCAAAAAAATTGTAATTCTAAGAAAATGAAATAGCTTAATATGAAACGAGATTTATTTTGCCTAGTCAATTAGGCGCTGATTGAAAAATTTATGACAATGGTATACCATCTAAGTATTACTGATCACAAAATTATTATTTTTAAACATTCAATTTTAAATTTGAAATTAAATTTGAAAAGTAACTTGATCCTATACTAAAAATGAATGGAGAATTTTATTACCTCGTAACATATCAAAATAACAAAGGAGTTAATAACAACAGCAACAGAATGCACATGCCAAAGGAGGCTGTTGCACACAGCAAAATATAAGCAACACATCAATATTTTTATAAAGGTAGATTTTATTCATTTACTTTTATTTTTTTATTTTTTTTTGGGGGGGGGGGGGTGGGGGGGGGGTTATCAAATCCAACTTGTTAAGATGAATCTGTCTTCATGATCCAATAGTTCTTTGCAAGAAGTAACAGTCCTAAACATCCATACTTTTACTATTACTATTTATAAGATGGCGTGTGTTCGTGCATACTGAAATATCAGAAAAGAGCAAGAAACCACATGGAAAATAAAATTTATAAAAGGAAAGGAGAGAACTAGAGTGCATGTACAAATAGAACTGCCAAAACTGGAACATCCCACAGTACAACACCCATGTTTGATGTTTCCATGCCTCTAAACAAACCACTTTATTTCACATATATTTAAAGCAAACCAAAATCTACTTTGTATTTTCTCCAACTTTCTGCACAGAAATAAGGCAAGTCACAACCAATTAAAAACAATAAAAATGCAATTTTTTACACAAAGTTGGTAGCTCAAACAATGTTGGACAGTGAGCATTATATATATGCAAAACAGCAAACCATTTCCTAATTTTCCATGCACAAGGGCATAACAAGTACAAAAATTAAGCCTCTATATGCCTGAGGATTTGCATATGTATGCCTACATATATACTAACAAGTGTTCCTAAATTCTTAACGTCAGGCTTTAACATTAGCAGGTCTTTTAAGATTAACGCTACCTCTATATAGTGCTTACTGTCGATGTTAGAAATGTGCAGGGGAATATCAACAAGTCTAAAAATCCTTTAATAGCAGTGTCTGTAAGATTAGCTTTTTTAAGACGTGTATCTAGTACTCCCTCTGTCCCGGAAAAATTGGCTCAGTTTGACTTTCTCAGTCAAATTAACCATTTTTGTAATCAAAATGTATACTATTTTCTTGTAAATATAGGTGGAGAAACTATAATCATAAAAAACTATCTTGAATTTATTACCACCAGTTTGAAATATAAACAAATATACTCGCAACTATTAACTTGCCAAACTTCCAAATTACTCAAGGGCTGCCTAAAGGATATGTACCATGTAGTAGCCACTATAGATTAAGTGGATCTGATATTAAAATTCAATAAAGATAAAATTGGAACAAGTTAACCCCCTTTTATTTTCATTTCTTTGGACTCCGCAAGAATTTGTCCATATTTCCAATTCAATCTTATTGTTCCTATACCAGTTTGAGTCGTTTGACAATAAGTAATTAACTAGTTACTAAAATTCAAAATAGCTTGACTTAAGCATAAAGGAAATGATATCCATGTGTATGAATCTAAATTCATTTATAGTACATAGTTCAACGACTAGATAAAAAAGTACCACCACTTCTTTGTTGTCTTTCTTGCCTCCTGAGAAGAGCTTGTAGCCCCCAAAGATGAGTAGACCCCATCCAGTAAGTGAGGCAATCACAAACTGTATAATCATAATGATCCAAGTCAAAACTGAGAATGTCTTAATTATACATTTATAATCTCTAAATGATTCCAGGCCTTAATGTGAATCTCATAAATTAAACAACACAATAAACAATTAGAGAGGAAGAGGCAGAACCAACAAACCTGACGCTTACACAAGTAAATATTATGTCACAAATACTATAGCTATGATAAATCACATAAAATGCAGCAATAACAGAAATTATAAGGGCCAGAAGATAAAAAGTCCTTTTTTTATTTCCTTTCTATTTCACATTTTACAAAATTTGTCATTGTGCATGTAACTAAAAATATACTCTACAATTTGCGACACAAATGAAAAAATGAATGGGATCTTTCACGCTGTTAAATCATGAAGGAAGAATTATCCTTCTCATGGAAACTCTAGGTTAAGATCTTGTTTAATAAAGGAATAATTTTGCTGCACTGATGAAACTAGTAGAATGCACACCAACTAAAATATGCAATTCACTACCATCAACATTGAAAAGTATAGAATAAATGGCTTAAATTTCTTCATCTCTATCCCTTTCTTAACCCTCGAACACCTTGTCCTACATCAAATTGGTGTACTGTTTGATTTCCACCACCTTGTTCTGTCTCTACATCAAAACCAATTCCCAAACTCATCACCTTCCCAACCCCAGTACCACCCCTCACCCAACAGCATATTAAGTCGCCAACCAACAAACCCAAATTTAGATTTGAAGGTTATTACAAAAATCATATAAAAAAATATTCATTGTAGGAAAACTTTTCATTGTTGGAGTCAACATGACTAAAACACTGATTTAAAAAAAAGAGAGAAAAAAAATATTCTTTTAACTCACAAATGAAGTAGATGGTAAACTGGGCATATCATTAAATCTCACAAGCAAATATAAAAGGAGACAGCGAGAGGGATAGTGAGTCCAATGAGAGTTGTGAATTTTTTGTCTATATAAAATTAAACAGAGATGTATCCATCACATGTAAGAGATTTCAGTTGTGGTACTTGTTAGTATTAATCTGACTGTGGTAGAGAAGGTGGAGAGATAGAAGGTGATGGGAGAGCAGAGTTAGTGGTTTCAAAAGAGAAATAAATTCCGGAAAGAGTTGCAGATAGTTGAAGAAACAGAGAGCATATCTATTTGATTGCTGGTGATGTCTTTCCTATATTTGTAAGAGGGTGATGCACAATTATTCCACTAAAGTCCCATATTGTGAAGGGAACGTAATTTCATATTATTGTTCATTTTCAGCAGCTAGAAAAGCACCCATATGTAGTAAATTGGAGAGGATTTACTTATATAAAGAAGTTCTACAGGAGAAGTTAATAGTAAAATTTGACCCGTAGAGAGAAGAAGATTAAAAACAATAACTTAGCAAAGACAAGGAAGATGGCAGAAAAGACATTGGCTGGAACAGAAAGACAAAATTCTATATATATATATATATATATATATATATATATATATATATATATATATATATATATATATATATATATACATACATCTAATTAAGTTACAGATAAGCACAAATCAAAGTGAAAACTCACAGGAAAAGTTAGAAACATCCACACAAGACCAAGCAACTTCAGGACAACCCATAAGGGAAGATTGGGCTAAATTGCAATACTATGATAGAATGAAAGGTAAACTCACATGCTCTTCTTTCCATCTAGATGGGCTCAATGGGTCCTCCCAAAGGTTAACCTTAGGTGGTCCATGATGATCTGCAAAGCAAAACCAAAATTTAAATGAGCATGAATATCAAATAATAAGAAACCTAATTTCAATAGAACTCCTCTGCCAAAAATGGGAGTCCCATTTGGCTTCAATGGAAAAAATAATAAGATATAAAGGTTCACAGCTTTTTCTATTTTGCAATATCATTTGTTAAGTGTTGATACAAAAAATAAGTGTTCTAAAAATCCCCGCCTAGGCCCCCCCTTGGCGCCCCGCCTAGGCGCTAGGCCCCCTGGCGCCTCACACCTAGGCCTAAAGAGGCAAAAAAATCACTCTACGAAATTAGGCGGGGCCTATGTGGGGTTTAGGCGGAGAGTTTTTTGTTATTTTAATAACTACCCAAACCAGATCTTAATATATTTAATTTTCAAATGATTTACCATATTCATAATACATGTTGTAGCATATCAAATCACAACAAGAATTGAACAATATAAAGTCAAAATGGATAATTTTATTTTTAGTTGTAATTTTTTGAACTTGTACCAACTTCAAATTATATAAATGATGATACATTTGTAATATTTAGTTTAATTCAATATAATTCTTAAATTTATGTTTAGTTTCTTAAGTTTTAATATTGAATTAAATTCTTAAAATTTAAAATTTTATTATTTAATAGCAATCTTGTTTATGAATAAAACTAATACGTTAAAAATATGTTTGAATTTTGAAAAATTGCATGTTTGTGTTTGAACTTTGACATTAGCAATATGGTATATGTTTGAACATTAAGCAAATGCCTTTATTATCTTTATTATAAATTGTTTTGCTTTATATTATTGTTTTATTTGGATAAATGTAAGATAAAATATTAAAATTAGTTTAAAATAAAAAATCCCGCCTAGGCCCCGCTAAAGTTCTCAGCGCTTAGGCCCCTCTCCGTCGCCTCCCCGCCTAGCGCCTTTTAGAACATTGCAAAAAATCATGATTGAAAATACACACACACACACACAACGAAGGGAGTATAACACAAGACTATGCCCTTCACTCTACTATCACTATTACTTGAAGGACTAACCATATACACATGCATAAACAAGGCTACGTGTTAGACGAGGGACTTAGGTTGTGTTTGATAAAACTGAATATTAAGATCTGAACAGTTTAGACATCTGAATAATGTAGAGCATCTGAATAAAATTGTATCTGAATAAAAAAATGTTGAAAAATGTTGTTTGATAATTAATTTTTTCAAAATGTGTGAATAACAGTATTTTACTATTTTAACCCTTAAACAAAACCTCATTTCCCCTGTAGTCCCCCTCCCCTTCTTCCCCGTCCTCCGTCTCTCATCTCTCTCTCTTCATATTTCCCTCTTCTCTCATTTCTAACAGAGAAGAGAAAGCAAAAAAGAAAAAGAAATAGCTAGACGACATGGATTTGTGCTTCTTCTTCTCTCTTTTTTTCTTCTCTTCTTAATTTGTTCTTCTTGTCTCTTTTTTTTCTTCTCTTATGTGTTCTTTTTGTTCTTTTTATTCTTCTCTTCTTAATCTAGATATTGTTAGGTTGGATGACGATGTAGATCAGAGACATAGACATGAATTTGTGGTTGGTTGATTTTTTTTTTAAAAAAATTATTCATGGTGGAATATATATATGTATGAATATGTTTTTTTTTAATTTCTAGATCAGATGGTGGGCTTCGTGGCTAACACTGATTCTAATGTTTTGGCATGGTTTCAATCGACGGGATTTTTAATGGAGAATTAATAGCGGATTATTGGTCAGATTAATGGAGAATTTTGGGGTTTTTGAAGAGGTTAGTTTTGTCCCAAAAAAAATTTGCTAGATGATTTAGAATTAATTTTGTGTCTAACCGATTAAGAGGCAAAATAAATTACCAAATGACCAAATTAGAGGCACACCTGTTAAGAGGCCTTAAGAGGTAATGAAACACAGCCTTACCCTCTTGATCCTTGAGACACAAAAAGAGTCCCAGTTGCAATTTTATTTTATTTTTTTATTTCACAAAAAAAAAAGTCAACTTTTTAGTGAGAATAGTATAAAAGGACACAATATCTTCAAGTTTTCCCTCAATATCATCAAATTAACAACTTATTTATTATTTTTAGGGTATACATTGAACAAAAATATACAATATCTGCAAATTTTGTAAATGGGGAGTCTTTTTGTGGAACGGAGGGAGGATGTATAAGTCAAGCTTAATAATTATATTTCCAGCAGCAGTTTCAATAATAAATACTCCTACAAGCTAAAACAATATTCGAGCGAAATCACCGAGGAGAAAGAATGCACATTCTATAACAGATGTTAGACAGAGTAAAACAAACAAAACCAAATGCCAGAATTGAGGTGGAAATTATAGAGAAATTTTAGGACAATATTAAAATTTCGGAACGGAAAGAAATGGAGATTACCACCACCACCAGAGAGACCGCGCCGATGGATTAGATTCGCGGCTCGGGTAGACGTAGCCGCCAATATTGGAGTAGAGAGACGAGCGAGATTCGTAGCTTGACGAGTCGCAGCTGTCCAGGCCGCCATCGTGGCTGGCTTTCACAAATCCGAGAGGGAGACAATAGTTAGAGTCGAGATAACTGAGACTATGGAAAGCGGTGCAGTTACAGAAACTACGAGAAGGGTAGAACCATAAATTAGTAATAGTATTATGCGAAATGGTCAGAAGTACCCTTACTATTTTTATAATTTATTTTTTGTTTAAAATATAATCAACTTAGAAAATATTTTGAAATTGAGGGAGTGAAATTTTTAAATTGAAAAATGCTGACCTAGCATAGCATGTTCTAACTATTATTTAAGAACATAATATGTAAATCAAAAATTTATTTTCGGTCCAAATTAAGTTAACTACTCGATAGGGTTAAAAAGTCTATATTCAGGTAATTTATTATTGTAAAAACTTCAAAATATGAGGGCATGAATGTCAAAGATTATATAGTAATTAAAAGTAACAAATTTAATCTGTCGAAAAGTATACTTATAATGGAACAATAAAAGCTATTAGCAAACCATCATTAGAAAATTCACAACAAAAAAATCCTTTGCAACCTAGTTATGCCATAATAAGTATAAATGAGCACTGGAATAATATATATATATATATATATATATATATCAATGAGTGATTCATCATTAGAAATTTCACAACAATAATTTCCTTGGTTAAGCCATAAGTTCACACTACATGTTATAAATGAGCAACTTGTTACACATCATATTGACCCAATGTTTGTCATGTATGTTGGATAAATAAAACACATCCATATTCTAAGAAAAACTATAATGACTAGTATACATATTTAGCAGAAAGAGAACATCGTTAAAAATATCATCAAAATTGTAAAGCCGACAGCGTCGACACTTGTTGAACTTCTCCAGTATTACCAATTTTGTGAGGGGATTATTATCTTCTGCTCAGTGACGATAATATATGTTGTTGAGCTGAGGGTTGTGTTCTGCAGAGTACAACACAAAGTATGAGCCTCGGATGCCTGCATACAGGAGCAGCCTTTTGTGAAAACCTACTTTCATATAGAACGGAGAAATGAAACGATAGAGCGACTAAGAGTAACTTCTCTGGTTTACTGAAAGACATTATCATTGTCGTTGCTCTTATTGGGTACTAAACTCGAGCAGCCGCTAGTATAAAACATTAAAGGGAAGGAAACACTCCATACTGTAAGCAGTTCCTAGGAAGTTCTCTCATTTTAGATTTCTTCCTAATAAGAATCTAAATAATCAATCTTGCAAAAGGTGCATAATCCCAGAAAAATTTGTCAAGTGCTACAATACCTATATAATGATGGGCAGTCTGATGAACAACTTACTTCTCTCCATGATAAACAACTAGTTACTTCGGTTCAAGGATTTTTATCTTACTGCTTTTTTCATTTTCACTGAAATGGCCCATTTAGAGCGACAATTAAACAAGAATTATATGTAGACCACATTCTGCATCTGGGTGAAATGAGCAAGTGTTAAATTGGTGTGTTTGGGGATCAAAGGAGTAGTAATCTGGTCATTCAGGTTCAAGGGGTTGTACCATATCCCAGGATCTTATGGCTGGACGCTTCATCAGTCTGCATCTTTTATTTCAGCTTCTACATCAACAACTGCTATAGATGAATCATTTCCTATAAAAAGCACAATGTCAAATAGAGTATTTTAGAATCTCACAAAAACAGTAGCACTAAACAAATTCGTAAGAGCAATATAGCATTCATCTTGTATTTTTTGTTAAGTAATATAGAACCTATTTCTTGGGGAATGGATACCTTTTCAGAAGGTAAAAAGACACTGAAAACAAAATTCTGCAACAATGGCAAAAACTGTGTGGGATAAACAAATAGACTAAAAGACAGTTTGCACCCCAAAGTTTGTAGCATTGTTAAAGTTTGCACCCTAATATTTAAAACGTATCTAAGTGCACCCTCAACTTCTTTTTCGTTAAACAAAATGCACCTCCTGTACATTTAACCGGTCAAAAATGAATGGATATTATTGTAAACCCATTTTGTAAAGGGCAAAAAAACGGTAAATCATGTTTAAGAAAATTAAAAACATTGAAAAAATAAACAATAAACCACACCCCCAAATATAAACCAAACCCCAACCCTAATCCCCAAATCAATTGTTCTATCATCTTTAATTTTCAAATTCTAGTTATCATCATCCAACCCCAAATGTAATCATTTATTATCTTCATCTCCTACTCCACTGTTACAACAATCTAAAATCAAAATCAAAATCACAAAAACAAAATAAGTTATCCCTCTCTTTATCGCCGGAGAGATACGTACAATAATTGATCCTCCTAACCTTCGGAGTCCTTCACCCTGAAAAAACAGTTTTTGTGAAACTGTTAGAGAGGAAGAGGGAGGATGTGGAGATCAGTAGCAGTAGCAAGAAGAGCTTCACTCGGCAGGCTTACTAGAGGACCTAATCTTCCTCTTCTTCAACCTCAAGTACTGCACTGTTAAACCCCAAATGAAGTGTAACAAATTTGGGTGTGTCCCAAATGAAGACTCTTTTTATTTTACTATTGAAGCTCTTTGTTGGCAATAGATCTTTCACTGGGCTCTGTTTGTGAGAAAATTTGTGGGTATTGTGAATTAAGGAGTGGGTTGAGTTGGGTTGAGGTTGTTTTGATTTGCTTTTTAGGATCTTTGAAAGGTGTTGTTTTGATGTAGGAAGTGAAAAAATTGCTTACCAGTTTTTGACCTATTTTGCATTGGGGCTTTGATATAAGAGTGGATTTAGTGGAGAAAGGTACTGAGAATTTGGTAACTGCAACGAGAAATTGTTGAAGATTAGCTTACAGAAATCAAAAGCTTTAGGGGCATCTCTTGCGAAAGCTGGGCCGAGGTTAGATGACGTCAAGCAGAGGCTACCTTATTTGGAAGCCGCGGTTCGGCCAATTGGCACACAAAAGGAAGCAGTTGATGATGTTGGGGGTCATATAAATCAAACCATTGTTCCTGCAGCGACGGTTCTTAAGGTTTTTGATGCCATTCATGGGCTCGAGAAGTCGTTATGCTTCGTGTTGGTGGTGATGATGATGTCGTGCAAATGATGGTAAAGGCAGTCCCTGCTAGTGATGGTTAATATTGGTGTGGAATTGATTTGGGGATAGGGATAGGGATAGGGATAGGGATAGGGTTTGGGTTTAGGGTTGGGGTTATTGATAGAGAAGATGCAGTGACTTGGAGGTTGGGGTATATTTTAATATTTCTTTTATTTCTTAAATATGTTTTACCGAAATTAACCCTTCAAAAATTGGATTACAGGCACAACCGGTCATTTTTGACCGGTTAAATGTACGGAGGGTGCATTTTATTTAACGAAAAAGAAGTTTAAGGTGTACTTAGATAAGTTTTAAATATTAGGGTACAAACCTCAGCAATATGACAAACTTTGGGGTGCAAACTGTCTTTTAGTCAAACAAATATAACAATTTTGATCAGAAAAAAAGGGAACTTAGAGCTTTCTTTACCCCTGGCCCCACCACAGTCTACCCATTTTTCTATTTTCAAGTTTCACCCAGCAATACTTTTGTTATAGACCCGAGCTTGCAGAATATATCCTTTTCTCCCAATCAAGGGACAGTCACTTTAGCACGCTGGATTGAAGATGTTCCTCACCACTTTAAATATCAAGGAAAATATTCATATTTATCATCGTGAAAGATCATTTGAAGCTAAACTCCATTAATTTAAACAGATAACTAACTCCTATCAAGGCTATTTGTTTCAGCAGAGGCCATATGTACAAATTTTATCACCACACTATATTACTCGGTCACGATTAATGATGATCTAAACTCATTAAATATTAACTAATGAGAGGAAGCCACATAACCATGCCCTGGCAAGTGGCAAGCATGAACCTAGTCTTCTGAATTTGACAAACCATCTACAATTGATCTATTTTTAGTTTCAAAAACCACTTCTAAAAGAGGGATAATGGAAGCAACAAACTTATAGAAACCACCTTTCTTTGAACGAGGAGAGAAGTAGTCACCATATGCTTGATCAAATGTTGTAGATTGGTTGGAGAAATTAATATCATCCTGTACAAACTTGTCGCCGACTACTGGAGAAAATAAAAGAACAAAAATATTAGTCTAAAAAATGTTACTACAAAACCAAGAAAAGTGATCTGCAGGCAGGTTAAGATCACACTAAAGCTTGGCTGAAATTGAGAGATCTGGTGATCAGCACAATTAGCTACGGTAGTCTCATGCCTATAAACCTTAATAACTCCATATGCCATAATTATCTCCACACGTAGTTGAAGTCATGTTCATTAATATATTAAAAAACATACGCATAAATTAATATTTTGAGCATCTTACAGTAAATACTAATATTAACAACCAACCATGGGCTCTAGGTCGAATTAAAGCCACCATCTCCAGTAGCTGTAGAGGTCAGATCCATTTTTAATTTGGAACTCGGCTCTTGCCATAATTTAAAGAATGGAGTTCAATTTTGAAATTTGAACAAGAAAACTTTGGAGTTTTTTCATAATTATCGGTTTTACATCAATCTACAATCAGTGTGAAACATGAAATTTATAATATAGCTTCTCTTAGTTCTTTTAGTCAAATCAATATAAGTACCACAATGGCTGAGCTGCCACTTGAGCAAGAAAATCTTAAAGAAGTATGATCCAGGTGTCTTTGCTATTTACCTGAGAAAGGTTGACTACAATAGGGACACAGCTGCAACTCATCACCTAACATAGATCTGAAACAAAAGAAAAACAACCAATTTCAAATTTTAGTATGTAAAAAGTTATACTACGTGTATGAGTATAGCTGGTTTTCCAACTTGGTCTTACTTGAAAATCTGGAAATCATTTTTACAGTTTGGGCACTGCATGTGGGACAGAGAAGCAATTAATGAAGGCAGAAGACAGAAAAGCTTGTTAAATAAATTTTCTCACGTATAACACAACCCAAAAGGGACAATTTATTTCAGTTAAATGAAAGTAGTTTCTTGTTAGAGCGGATAAAGTTGAACAAGAAGACCCACAAATCAGCATCTTAGAAGAGATCTTATCTTTGTAAACAATAAGACCTCAGCTATTCAAGAGTTTAAAGTTGCACGAGCCTACAAAAAATTATTTTCCCCAAATATCAAAAGGGAATAAGGCAAAAAGATGAGTCCAGATAAAGAACATAAAATGCTACCAAGGTAAAATGCTGAGAAGGAATGTCCAGTCTCTGTAAATGTGTAAGAGGGAAATTAACCCTCAAAACAAATGTAATTCAGCTGTAACAGACTAATCAGTACATCCTCCCAGTACCTTCGTACTCTGAGGATGTAGCTAGTTCCCCATAAGGTGGAATAAAGAGGAAGATCTTATCCTTTCATGGTCGTGATTACTTTGTTAGATTGACTGTTATGTATCAGAAATTACATAAATCGAAATCCCACCTTTTTATCCTAAAGGCCCTAAACTAGTTGGCGTAGGAATAGCAAACTAATAAATAATGAACAAAAACCAAACAATGTTATTTAAAGAATATTATTGCTATATTGCTATATATAAACCAAATCTGGTTAAAGATTTACCCATGTATAAGATTGCATGCATCTAGCTATCAGCTAATATGATTAAATATTTAATAAAACTATAACACGACGGAAACTAGACAACATTACTATTTTTCAGGCAATAATATAATAAGCTACTTAACCTTAGCTTCTTTTAGGTAAGAAGTGTGTCCCTCATTAAACAGGCAGAGGATATTATTCAATATTTTGAGGCCAGCATAATATAGAAACAAAAGTAAAGTAGCCTCACAGTGCCTTGAACTATATCCCGACCAGCCCACCAGAGAAAAGCTCCTAAACCAACAATTGGTAGAATCACTGCAAGAAGCTGGTTGTGAAAAAGTATCAATTAGTCAGATCCAAATAGGAATAAATTGAGTGCAAAGGTCATTACAATAGATGATCCATAGGACAAAGATTTAAAAAGTCTCTTTAATTTTATTTTATTTTTATTCTTTTTAAAGAAATAAAATGAAAGTTTTACTATAAGAACTTCCAGTACTTATAAGTAGAAGAGGCAAGGCAAAAATTAATTTTTTTTGGTAAATAAGGCACAAAAATTAGAAAAACAAAATCACAGCAAAGTGGGATCTCTGTTGTTCGACCTGAACAAGCTGAACTGATGGAAGGTGACAGTAAAACAAACATAATACGTCAAACACAAAACAGCCTAATAAGCAAAATAATACCATATGTAGAAGTAGATATCAACTTAGAATACGATAAAGGTTTAAAACTCTTGCCAAATATAACAATGAAAGAAAATAAAAGGGAACGAAAGAATGGTATATCCTCATCCAAAAATGAAAACCTAATATTATTGACAGCGGAAAGTCAAATGTCATTACAAGAATTACAACCTCCATATGATACAGTTAAGTTGGCTACACTGAATAATGAACTTGTAAAAAGACTTGCTAGAACAAAAGAACAGATAACTGCAACAGTGATTTAACTGTCTCAAAATTTTACAATGATTTAACTTGAAAAGCTCATAATTCTCTTTTTGATGGACTGCAAAAACAAGAAAGCTCACAAGTCACAATTCTCATAATCATGTTTAAAGAACAAGAAACTAAATCATACACATGCAGTATCATCTTCGTAAGTCCTGTATTGCATAATTATTAAGGAAGACAGAGAATTATACCCAAACAGAAACAATTGCATCCAAAACCCAACCGAGCTGGCCAGTCATAGAAAGATAAGTCAAGCCTACAGCTAAAGCAAGATTACCCAAAATCCTCCCCGAGTTACTGTCTACTTTCCAGCCACCGCCGCCGCGGCCACCATTGAATCCAGACCCTTGATTGAATCGTACCAAAACAACCCGCTTCTTCTTCTTCCTCACTTCCTCCTCCAAAATCCGAAATTCACCTCTGTTTGTCCCCAAAAAACTCAATCTCTCCCCATAAATCCCCTCTCTGATCCCAAAAGAAGTGATATTTGCTTTTGGATGAGAGTAACAGATGATGGGTTGTGAGACTTTGAATCGAAAACAAGTCCGTCTCGGATTGGAATGATCATGTAGGGTATTGGAGGATGAGAAATTAAAGGAAACTCTTAAGAGTGATGTCATGACGAAGATTGACAGTGGAGAATTCAAAATAGTGATGTCGGGCTTATCTAGCTTATATTAATATATACATCAAATGGACTTTTCTAGCAATTACTGTACATAATTTATAGCACGGGGACTCATCGGGAATGACTTATAAGCTATTATATAAGTTGAGTTATAACTTATTTTCAGTTATGATTTATAAGTAAAAGTTTTTAAGTTAGAAATTAAGTTAAACAAGTTATAAATGTGTTGGACTCATAATGACTTATAAATTAAAATAAATATAAATATTAATATAAAGTATGGAGACAAAATTGAAGAGGAACAAAATAAACATTATATTTGGTCAAACGAACTTATTTTAAAATAATTTATAATTTATTTTTAAATAAATCACAAATATTTACTTATTTTTTTATTTAAAATTTAATTTATAAATTAAAAAATAACAAAAAACTTATAAATTAGTTTGATCATCTTTCTGTTACCATGTGTACGTGGTCCTCTCGTCTTTTGGCTGGAGGAGCAGTCGTGATTTGGAGCATACTAGCGGAGAGTAAAGATCTAGCGATCGACATCAAATAAAATGAAATAATAAAAATATGGCCCTATCATCTTTTAAAAATTACATAACTTGTTTATTTATTTTTTTTAACTAGGTTTAATGTATGACAGAATATGATGAAATATCATAAGAGTAAGATTGAATATAGATTCATAAAGTAGTATTGAATATAATAAATTAGCAACATCATTTTTAAGTGATTATTTTATGCAAGTCTTTTAATATTAATACAATAGTTTTGACCTTTTATTGATTTAATATATTAATTATTATTATTGTAATTTATAAATGAGTCAAGTTATAACTTATCCAACTCAATAAACATTTGACGAGCTAAGTTTTAAATGAATTTAAATTTAATATGATAAACTTAAATCATTTAATTAGGGGCTTTGGGGCATTCTCCAATCTTGTAAATGTAAATATTTTATGTATTTTCTTGTGAAAATGACAACCGATATATTTTATCATAATTAGTTGCATTATAATAATTTAAGTAAAGAAAACGTTTGATAAAACTCAAAAGGGCTTGGGCCTACGTAAAAGGAAATTATGATATAAAGCGTGTTTTCAAATTGGATTAAAAATAATATTAAGATTTGCACGAAATGATATTCTTAATTCAAATACATATACAATTTCTAGTAGTATCAATGATTTTATTCAATAATATATTACAAAATCACAGGCGTCTTGTCCTCTCCAACTATCTGGAGTATGGCACTGAATTTATGCTAATTGGAGAGGAAGATTTTATAATAAAAAAAAAGGGAGGGGCTATATTCAAATGAGCACGGTACGTACTCCATAAAAACAATTAATAACCTACCTCCTCAGACAAGGAGAAAGACCGAAAGAAGCAGTTAGTTTTAGACTAGTTCAAAGAGACGTGAAACAATATGCACAAGTACCTTCTGAAGATAAAGCAACAAATGAAGACAAATTCAAACCTAAAGAAATTAACACAACTCCAAGATAAGAAAGAAATTTTTTTCTCTACCAACACATATACACAAACAAAAGAACCTTAAAAATTCTTCACTCAATTGCACTTTATATAGTAAGCTTACAATGATAAATCCAAATGGGATAAAAGATTGCACAGGAACAGATCAAATAACACGACAAGCCAGACTCACCAATTCCGATAAAACTTCATGCCCTCTCATAATCTTGGGTGGAAGCCTAGTCCTCTGCGCTTCAGTGAATTTAAACTTGGAAACATTTAAAAGAGATCAGCAGAACTGTAATACTCTAATTTTGCTTAGCTTCGCGCCATTGTCATAGTTATAACAAAATTTCTGGTAGAAACTCACTCATATTTCATTATACTATGCTCACCGTAAGACCAAATTATAAACTACAGAAAGATTTCTTACCTTGAATTTAGAACCAAGATGAGTTTGATTATGCCTCCTTGACATCCATAGCGATGATAGTGATTGGAATTGCTATGATATTCACCATAATAACCCGTCCAGAACTCCACTGAAATGGATAAAAAGTAAATTTCTACAGAAGACAACCAGCGCTAAACTATTCTCTGCTCCAAAGTCTTTTGTCATAGAAACTTCAGAACCTCCCCTAGAACTAGTCCCCACTGAGTCCAATGAGTACCTCCCTGTGTTGCAAACAAATAATGGAACTCAGTAGCCAATATTTTATTAAATAGACATTCAAGTAATATAACCTTGGTTTATTTAAGATTCTCCAGTGCATTGACCCCATTTTAGTATAATAAATTGGCAGATGTGCAAGTTATTGATCAGATGAGGAAGACATGTCAGTGAAGTGCACACCTGGCAGAATACCGAGAATGGCTCCCTTAGTGGTCCATCACATGAGAACTCACTTGTACTCCCATCAATAAAGGTGCCATCAGCAAAGATCACCTGACCCATGATGTCTTAAAATCTTTACCAAGAGTATTAGCTAAATGTAAACTAAAACACAAAGAACTAGTGAACATGGCAAAGGAATAACAGTCCCAAACTCTAGATTTCATTGTTAACTATGTATCAAAATTTAAGAAAGGCGACTATAAATAACTTGCAATAGTCCAGATTATGCCAAAATTGGTTTAATGTTCAGATATGTATTATTATACATCCTCTAATTTCACTTTATTAGTTATACTGAAGCTTGTCCCCTACAGCCTGATAGTCAACAGGTTGGTGGTATGCTAATGCTCCTTCGGTCCACTTTTTTTTCCTTGTTTCAAGCACAAGGGGCATAAGGATGAGAAATCAAAAAAATGTATCATTGAAATCTGAGCAACTCAAATACATGGAAGAACCAGTTTACAATCTACATTGTTGAGCATTGATAATTAAATATTTGTTTCAAAGGATAGTACTGGTAATTTCAGTTTGGTGGGGTGCAGAGCATGCTCCTGAGAAGAGCGCATACGCAAGTCAATCCAAACATTATTGCAAAGAATAATAAAGTAGCAAGTATCAAACATTGCATAGTTACAAACAAAGCTAAACTTGGCCAAACCTCTGATGCATAGCCAGGTGTTGCACCTGCAATCGTTGGTGAAAGAACCTACTGGAGAGCTTCTCTGTACAGCCTCACAAAAAGCAAGTAGGCGCTCATGGTTTCCAAGTTGCACCGCCTGAAAGCAGCACAAAGCATTTGAGCTTCTTCTGCTGAAATACTTGCCATTTTTTTAGCAGATCCAATTAACATTAGCATGATTGTTTCATGTTATCAAAAGAATGGTTCAGGAATTAAAATATAATATCAGCCATATCATCACATGGGTATCAAATTAAATACACAGCATCAAATAAAAATTATTGGGCAAGGGGAAAAGAAAAAGCTATAGTACAAACCAAATGTGCTAGTTATGGTTCATTCTGAATTTAGTGTTGAAAAGCCTACCTGTACAGTATCATGACGGGGTACCCTGGGAAGTGGTTGGACTTTGTACCCTTTCATTGCCATTACTTCAGCAATTAGAAAGCTTCCCTTATAATAGAGAATAAGATAACCATCATGACATGGTAGAAGAAATAAAGTCACCATAGAGTAGAAAATACATAAGCTGATACCTTGATTGCTTCCCCAACCATTTGAGGTGAAAGAAACAAACCATGAAAGAATGCTCGCATTATATCTCCAAGGGTTGAGCCACAGTCCATCCCAAGCCCTGGTGCAGATAGACGTGCTGCTGCTGCTTTTACTAATTTTTCCTTTCCAGCAACATACCCGCCACATGGTGCAATGGTTCCACCAGGATTTTTTATTAGACTGCCTGCAATTAAGTCTGCACCCTGTTTTCCATTGTCAACCTAATGTTAACATTTTCTAGGCCAAGAGAGTTTATCATTTATTTATTTTATTACATACCATCATAGGAGGTTCGATATTTTCCACAAATTCACCATAGCAGTTATCCACCATGACGAAGCAGTTTGGATTCTGCATCTGTATAAACATATATGTTATGCAATGAACAAAGAAATAATTTAAGGTGCTTAAGCCGGAAGAAGAAAGACATATGGATGGATTGTGACTGATCAAACAGTTGTCAAACATAGCAATCTGATGAAACTATAATATCAAAATTTCTTTGATATTCAAGATTAAGCAAAGGGTATGACAAAGAATATCTCAATTTCTACTCCTACCTTCATACACAAACTTTTACAATGAACCCACTTTACTCTCGTATATTTCACTTCTCTGACATCTTACTTATTTTTTTCAATTTATAAGTGCCCTTTGGACACACTTGCTTCACATTTGGAATTGCACAAAAAAAACCATTTGTCCCATAGAGGTCTGCGTAAAATTCTAGGAAAGCTTAAGATAAAATAGTTTTATATCTTCATCAGATTATAGTTTGAACAACTTACCTTTATCATCTTAATTGCCCTGCCAATCTCATTAACACTTAAACTACGCCGCCAAGAATAACCACATGACCTCTGTATGAGGGCACATTTTGTTTGAGGTTTCAAAGCAACATTAAGTCGATCCCAATCAAGCCCACCATCCTCTGCAAGCTGAAAATGGTAAAGGTGTACGAGTACTATCACCAAGTAATAATAATAATATACTCTAATAAGGTGAGCATTCACATTAGCATACAAAATAAAAAATAAGTGATCAAGTTTTAAATGGTGAATAGAAACCTACAGGCACTTCTCGGTATTCTACTCCAAAATCTTTTAGGGAACCCAACTCGTTAGAGTCCCTGATTCCGATAACTTCCTCCCAAAGTATCATAAGGAGCACCAGCAACTGCCAAAAGCTGATAACTAAATCAGTCTAAACCAAGTTCTAGCAAAACATAAGCTGGGAACATCACATTTATATAGCATACACAGTTGCCTAAGAAAATGCAAATAGATTTGTAGCAATTATAGATTCTCAGAGAGAAAAAGAATACATAGCTTACCTCATCTCCAGGCCTTAGTAAAGCAAATAAAGCACATGTGATAGCATGAGTACCTGAAAAGAACTGATTGAGAAGAAGTAGGCTCAGTGCATTGCGTAAAGAAGTGGCAAACAAAAGAATAAAACATTGGCTACCTGTGATCGAACAATTGCAGATTCAGCACCAAATATCTCTGCGAAAGCTTGGTCAAGGGCTTCACGTCCCCCAGCTTCTTCATGACCATAGCCTGTGCAACCACCAAAATGCTGATGCAGAAACAATTTAGACAAATTAGTATAAAGAAAATTGAAATGGGACAGATCATTTTTAGCTTCACTGAAAGATTTCAAGTTGTAGACACAGCCCACACGTGGGGACATATAAGACTACAGAGAACCTAAAACTGGATTGTAACACACATGGAATTGTGACAATTACTCTTGAGTCACAGGTTTGCATCAGAATTTTGTGTAAATCTGTGCATTTAGAACTTGAACTCCCTCTGGAGGTTTCTATAGCTAATTGTCTATAGGCTGTTTAGTTCAGCTTCAGCATCTGAACAGTATACAACCTCAGTGGTCTTATGCTTTGTGTTTGTTTATAAACAAAACCTAATTCACACTGTTACTTTATTAACAAGCTACTTCTGAAGCCTTTTAAGTTTAAAGTTTAAACCATAAGAAAAGCTAGTTCAAAAAATTTCAATAATCAATCTAAATTCACCTTTACAGAAATAAACACTTATAGAGCCTATCAGGTAAGAATATGAATGAGAAATATTTATCAAATGCAATGAATAGAAAGGATTTAATCAAACTATCTGATTGCATATGGAATCCTTAAAAGGATAGGCTTACATGAGATCCGACCCGAGCATTCTGGAAAGCTTTAAGAACACGGGCGGTATTGCGAGCAACCAGATTATCCACAAGCCGGAACTCTGAGTACAAGGAATCCACTGCTTTCTCAACCTATATTATCAAATCAATCAATAAAGCAACCGTTATTCTTAATACTAACAAAACTAAACACAAAAATAATAGCTTCCTGATTCTAATAACTTCACAGCTCAGTTTCGATAATTTGTTATATTTCATAGCAAAACATTTGTTCAGAATTAAATAAACATAAACCACAAAGAGAAAGCATTTTCTGTTTGGAAGCTAGGAAAAGTGGTGAAGAAAGAATGAATAAACGAAAAAGAAACCATGTTGAATTTTATAAATTCAAAATTTTCATGGTTCGCTTTTCGCACACTTATTCAGCAACCAAATCAGGATGAGGAAAAAACCTCTGGGATAAAGGTATTGTCATGAAGGCGGGTAATGGAGAGTCGGGAGCTCGACCGCACTGGAATTATGGCGGCAGAAGGTCTGATTGTGAGCGCAGGATAAGCAGTGGTCGTGCAGGATAAAACCACCATTTTCCCCGATGCACCGGGGGTTGAGGATACGGGAACAAATTACAAGGACTCAATGGGCTTTTCTTTATTGGGCTTTCAAAAAAGGATGTGCCCAACTAGAACCTTTGGTCAGATCTCGGACACTGTAAAGATGTGACTTATAAGCTGTTTCAAGTAACTTATAAGTCATTTGTTATTATTTCAATTTATAAATTAATTTTTAAGTCAAAAAATAAGTAAGTATTTGTAACTTATTTTAAAATAATTTATAAGTCATTTTAAAATAAGTTAGTTTGATTAAATATAATGTCTATTTTGTCCCTCTTTTTATTAATGTCTTTTTTAGTAATATTTATATTTAATTTTAATTTATAAGTGAGTCAAACACTTTTATAATTTATTTTAACTTAAAAATCAAATTGTGAACGTTTTAACTTATAAGTCACGACTTAAAATAAGATTGCTGGAGATGAAAAGAAGTTGAAGTCATCTTTGCTGGACTCCCCTCGGTTTGTGCCCCAATTGGAACCGCAAGTTCTGACTTATAAATTTTTTATTTATTAGTCGTAATTTAAAATAATTTATAAATCAACTTATATTTTACTTTTAAATTATTTTAAAATAAGTCGTAGTCAAATGTATAAAACAAAAAATGTAAAATTAACTAAGTGGTCTTTGGCCTTACCTAACCCGTGTTAACCCCGTGTTAACCATGAGATTGAGAATTGAATTCTTGGCGTGTCAAGATGGCGTGTCAAGAAGGACGTGAGTTTAACAAAATTACGAGAATTAACACACAAAGATTTACATGATTCTCCAATTTGAGTACTCCACATGCGGCTTGTTGTTTTATTGAAAATTTCTGTTACATAGAGCTTTATAATAGATAGTATTTATAGCCAGTAATCATATTCCAACCCTACTTCACATGGCTCAAATACGCATAATGTCCTTCCAAAAAACAAACCATTAAATTTTAGTCCGCCAATCCCGGTGAAGACCAAGGCCAGCTCCTAAGATGTCCTTTGGCGCACTTCGCGCCACATGTCATGCGTAGCTCTACACCGCCCTTGACACGCCACATACGACTCTCGGTCTTATATATCGGCGCCCAAAGCAAGCATGATGAGATGAAGCGACACTTTTTTTTTCAATAGGTTCTATGTTATGAGTTGCAAGTTCCAACAATTACTAACATAAAATTATCAAAAAAAATATATAATTAAAATAGGAGTTATTTCTAGATCTTCTTCTTCTTACCTTGAAATAAAGTCTCAAAATGAATGGCCACATTCATTCCGTATTCAGTGCCGCATTTCGTGTGAGACGGTTCCAAAGCACATACAGCAATTACTACCATGGGGTCATGGTCTTTTATTTTTGAAGGGATGAAGAAAACATTGCTGGAGATGTGAAGAAGTTGAAGTCATCTTTGCTGGACTCCCCTCGGTTTATGCAAAGTAACCCCCAATTGGAATCGCTTAAACAAGTGTTTCCCTACTAAATTATACTACTACTACAGTCCACTATACTTATAAGTTACTACAATATCTTATAAGTTAGGCAATGCCAGCCGCAGAATCTGACATTCAAATTGTCAATAACTACTTTTAGAAGCAAAATTCTACTATACTCAAAAGCATTGACCAAAAGTAGAAATCCCGCAAAGCAAATCAACTTGTAGTTAGGCTAAAATCATCCACTTGCTAACTAACTAACTAATATAAAGCTAGTTACTTTAGGCCAGCTCCCGATTCTCTCATCTTAGAAGAGTAAAAGGTTATAATGAATATATTCAGCAACTGCTTATTGATCTTACTCACCGTATATGGTGCAATACAAATCCATGCACAAACACCCCAAAGGTTCACATGCTTCAACCGGAACAGCCGATGCTTTTTAAGGATTGTGAGATGCCCTAAACAATGCCCGTCCATGAGGCCTAACAATCCAAAAGCTAAAGCTTGCTTTGTCAACTGCGACTCTCCGATATGCAGGGCTGAGTGCAGAAGTACCAACATTATTCACATTTCACTTCTTTTCCCATTCAATTCCTTGATCAATTGTCTTGTTAAATTTATAAAGTTTATCTGTTGATTGTAGATCGAAAGCCAAATTGCAATGGCAATGGAGCTGCATGCTATGATCCCCGTTTCATTGGGGGAGATGGGGTTGTCTTCTACTTTCATGGCAGGAGCAACGAGCACTTCAGCTTAGTTTCTGACCGTAACCTCCAAATCAATGCTCGCTTCATTGGCCTTCGTCCACCAGGCCGCACCAGGGACTACACATGGATACAAGCCTTGGGAATGCAATTTGGCTCACACAATTTCTCTGTCGAGGCCACCAAGACAGCTGTATGGGATGATGAGACCGATCATTTGAAATTCTCATACAACGGAGATGAGGTGATCCTACCTCAAGTTCCACTTTCTGTGTGGAAATCCCAAAAAGGAGGCATAAAGGCTGAGAGAATATCAAGCAAGAACGTTGTGATTGTCTCCATCCCGGATGTACTAGAAATTGCGGTTAATGTGGTGCCTGTGACCAAGGAAGATGACAGGGTTCATAACTATCAAATACCTTCGGATGACTGCTTTGCCCACTTGGAGGTGCAGTTTAGGTTCTTTAGTCTGTCTCCAGAGGTCGAAGGCGTGCTTGGCCGGACGTATCGGCCTGATTTTGAGAATCCAGCAAAGCCTGGGGTAGCAATGCCAGTGGTAGGTGATGAAGACAAGTGGAGAATTACATCTCTTTTCTCTGGTGATTGTGGGAATTGTGTCTTCTCTCCCACTAAATACTCGGTCCAAGAGATACCCTTGGTGATGGAAAACAGTACACGGGACTGCACCAGCAGGCTGTCCAAGACTCCAAGGGCAATGGAATAGTTTGCAAGAAATAAATATCAAACAGGTTTCAAAGAATAATGGAAAATACTGCTACTTATAGAGAGGAAATAAGTAATTGTAAACTTTGAATGTTCAATGCACACCAAGTTAAGCATATTTTCTTCTTCCCCATTAAACATTAAAAATACGGTCTCAAAATTTTTAACGACATTAACATGAAATTGTCAGTCTCTTTGAATGCCGGAGGCAACAAAACTTGAGACAATTGAGTAGTCAAAGTTAAAAATGAAGAAGGAATTCAAAGAAACAGCCAGACAATCTTACTTGCACGTGCATAAATCAGGTTTTACCATATCTAAGTAGAACTGACCTGAATGACTTACCTCTTTTCATCTCAGTCGTCTACTATTATGGAATAGCTAACAAAAAGAGTGTGTCAAGAAGCCAAATTCAAAGCAAGGAATTAAACAAGATTAATCTAGGATCCTTTGTTTAACAGATATGTTTCAACACATCTGATAAAAGCAAGGACAGACTCTGAGTGTCTCCCGACTCTTTGCTTTCTGTTAGTTGAAAAGTAGTAGTTTTGTATGAAGTAAAGCCATGATTCAGGTGACCCCCTCCTATTACTTGGAGATCGATGCAGGGACTCATCAAGTTCGAGAAACTTTTCCTTTTGGTCACCAATACATTTTAAATTTTTATTTTTTTTTATAACTATCATAAAAAATTGTAAGACCTAAGCATTGATCATTCAATGCTCAGGCTGACAAGCTATTGGATTGATCCTGAGATGGAAGAAGAAACGAAGTTGTGATTAAATTAAAAACCTGTCATTGAAGGTAACATAGGCAAGAATCCTAGTCCTAGTGGAGTAGAACAATGCATGTAACCATTAAGGTCTCGCAGCGTAAATTAACAAGCATGTTTCTTTCGCATGATCAACCGTGAAATGGGGCCAATTAATTGAAGCTTATATACTCTTATTATAATCATATTTTTATCTGTATTTAGATTATTAAGTACTTTTAAAAACACAGATAAACAATGTAATATCTCACCAACTCAACTATTAACTATGACGATTCTGATAATATTGTCATTCTGACCCATATACTGTACTTCACATAAAAAGAAATGAAGTAATTAATGTGTGGATTAAATCTTCATCATCCTATTATGCTCCTCTTATTGAGTCAATAACCCCAATCAGCTAGTATATTTCATTTTTTAAGGTTTCAAATGATTATATCGGTGTTCTAATCACCAACGATATAGCATCTGATAATCTTTTAGAAGGGGAAATACAATATAAACTGCAATTTTTTTAACCCAAAGCTTTGACCCAGTACTATATGTAATGTTCCTCAAGGAATTCAAAATATACCAGCAGCACCATGTTCCTCCTTCAGGATTGGCTTGAAATTATAAATGAAAAGCATGCTAATTAATAATATACCAACTGGATAAAGCAATGCTAAGAATTTAAAAAAAAAATCAACTAGGTAAACTCTACAAGAACCAATTAAGTTGCAAGTACCTTAAGGCATCTATATCTTAATCTTAATTGAAGAGAAAAATCATGAAGATCAGCAGATGTGTAGCCATCATTGTGTTAATCTTTGTTTCAGTAGTATAGATCCATGGAGAAGCTGTGACCTGCTACAAATGCAACAGTCGATGCTTTCTTCACCAACTGACCTGCCCAACAACGTCGTCAAGTAATCCGTCTTCAAAAGTTTGCTATATCGAAAGTAATTCACCCGTGCATAGTGCATGATCAATGCAGAAGTAAGACATTTTCTCTTCATATTTCATGCTCATGACTTTACATTCCCCCTTCTATAGTGTTTTGAGATGTTTACATGTTTTGATGATCAATAGACCGGAAACCAAATTGCAATGCCGTGGAGCAGCATGCTTAGATCCATGCTTCATTGGTGGAGATGGGATTGTTTTCTACTTTCATGGCAAGAACAATGAACATTTCGGTCTGGTTTCTGATCCCAATCTTCACATCAATGCACCATTCATCGGCCTAAGGCCAGATGATTGAAAAAGGGATTACACATGGATTCAGGCACTGGGAATCCTTTTTGACTCCCACAGTTTCACTCTTGAGGCCAAAAAAGCAGCAACATGGGATAATGGAGTTGACCATCTTAAGTTCTCTTACAATGGAAAGGAACTACTCATACCCATAGGCTATCCCTATCCATCCAAGTGGAGATCCCGGAAAATGACATCAAAGTGGAGAGTTTATCAAGCCAAAACAATGTTATAGTTACTCTTCCAGAAGTAGCAGAAATTCTATCAATAGGGTGCCAGTGACCAAAGAAGACGATAAGATCCACAACTATCAGATACCAGACGACTGCTTTGCTCACTCAGAGGTACAATTCAGGTTCAACGGTCTCTCCTCAAAGGCTGAAGGTGTCTTTGGCCGGACTTACCAACCAGATTTCCAGAATCCACCCGCCCACTCACCCCCCCTCCCATCCACAAAAATAAAAAATGGAAGGCTGTATAAAAAGAGTCAGCTGGAGTTGTTACAGTTAGTATTTGAGACAAATGAAATGCTCCTACTGCTACTGCTACTGCTGCTGCTTATTGCTACTGCATGTTTTTATATGATTCTCCCTAGCTCCCTTCTACCACTAATCAATTACTCCAATATTTGTAGGTTTAGAGAATTGGTTAACTTGACCATCAAAGGCAAGGCAGGCAGGCTTAGGTTGCTGCCAAGTCACAGTCTTGGATCTTTTTGATAGGGATCGATGCCAGAATAAATGAATTAAGGCTACATTATTTAATTTGTGAATAAATATTTTATCACCACAAATTGTCTTTTATTAATTATTATATATGTTAAACAGTGGACCTTTGGTTTGGGTATTGAACATAATTGGTGAGATACTTGAAACAAAAACTCATTACGCCCTCTCTCTCTCTTGCTTTTCTCTCCTCGCTTATGCTCATGTGATCAGAGAATAGTTCGAACAACTCTTTTCTTTTCCGCATATAATGATTTGGTTTGGTTTGGTTTGTAAACAGTACGATTAGCGCCTAACCTCATCATAGTTTTGATTATTATTCTTTTTATATGGTAAAAAGGGATTGTTAATTATTAGATGACAATTTGTCATAACCTATCCGAATGGGACAATTATTTTAAGCTCTAACGAGGTGATTATTATCCTTTATATGCGACGATGGGGAGGGGATATCATATAATATTTATACATATATACTTACATAATTATAATATATATAGACGCCAATTTCTTCATCTTCATTAACCCTCTACAGGCATCTTCATTTACCCTGTACAGGTAATAAGATAATCTTCTTTCAGCTAATTTAACTTTTTTTATTTGTTACTACTTGTATAAAGATATGAGAACACCATAATTATTTTTATTTGCTCATAAATAGCTAAAATTACTTGTCGATCATTTTAAAATACAAACCAGAAGATAAGAAATAGATAAAAGAATTTTTCTAGCAACTTTGCAGCTGATTCCAGAACTATTGATCTGCCCCTGATTCCAAAGCATTGAGCCATATTTGCATTTTAAATCCAACATAATTGCATCCCAACATTTGACGTACTTTTAAAAATAGCATTAAATATATTTTTTTTATCCTGGTCGTATAACTCTCATCTGCAAAAACTTAAAAGATTTGACGTATTTATCAAAAATAGCATCTTACAAGACAGGGTTGCTGTATGAGCTATTACCTAACAGCCAATAATTATTCCCTTCGTTCTTCTCAACAGTTGGAAAAAGGAAAAAAGAATTACAAATTTACAGACTTTAGTAATCAACAAAATTGGCTACCTCATCTCTATACCTATTCATGAAAAAACCAGGGCCATTGATCAAGTGTGCAAAGCCAATATGCTTTAATACAGTAGTAAATCAGGCTGGAATACAAAAAGAGGAGCTCAGAGGTGGAGGCAAGACACAGACCAGATGAGGTCCAGGAGGATTGCAACTTATATTCGTCTCACCCACATTTGGCAAGCCTAGTTGAGGGGGACGAACATATCCCGCAACAAGTGGAACACATAATATTGAGATAACTATCCTTGAACCTGTAGCAATACAAGATATTTTTTTAAAGTGCTGAAGAGAAGAGAAAATCAGACATTTACTGATTGCTCAGAACAAGAAGATGTTGTCTACTTGAAAACCCAACAAGGAAGAGTTAAGAGGTGACGAGTCTTTTTTTTCTTTTAAAAAATGAAGGGAATCAAATACCTTGCTCTATGGAGAGGGCTACATACCCTCTTTTCCTCCCAGCAATCATCCAGTTGTCAGAATTTGCATCAACTTCGTACAATACCTCATCCTGTTGCAAAAAGAATTAAAGACATCCTTAGATTCACGAGATATATATTTAATTTATTCTCACAACCTCAACAACATACATTTTACAGGAGTTCTCTGAAGCTACAAATTCCTATGTGGTATTTGAAGGCAGACTTAAAAGTGGTAAGTAGAACTCAAAACGCTTTCTCATAAGATTGTGCACCCTATATATTTGCTGGTTGGAGGTGTGAGCTCTTTCCTGTCAGAAATTAGAGCTAGTGTGTGGCATAAATAATAATTTTCATTGAAAGAATAGGGAGGTGAGATATTCTTAGTTAAACAGAGACATAAGAAAATATAATGCATTTAAAGATTTATTAGTCATTTAAAATGATTACACATCAACCCCCATAGCTCTGGGGTACAGGGAACTTCCAGTGGTTAACACCCAACATTTTCTTGATGACAAAATACTCATAAAACTATCAATGAGAAATATAGTTCACAAATTCTATATTTACCATCTAGTTAGTTCATTCAAGAGGATTCAGTACTTACATTATTTCCAGATACAGTAATCTCCTGAAAATATTTTAACCTTTCAACTCTCCACTTCATGGTAATAAGCTGTCCAACTCTGAGACCAGTTGAAGGAAGAGGAAGAAAACCAACTGCAAGGCAAGGGTCCAGCACAGGCCGCTGTAAAACAACAGCACTTCTGAATGTCAAGTGCTGTGTAGCATTCTCAATTACATTAGGTTCAAAGCCTGCAGGGCTATGAGCTCCCAGAGTTCTATCACCAGAAATTCCGTATCGGATATTCAATATACTATCATCTCGAAGCTGTTTAACTTCATCTGTAAAATCAAGTTCTATAGCTGAGTTGTTTGAAAGGTGGTGGCATTAAAGTTAGAATGATACATTCTTCAGAAACAATCAAACAAAAGAATCCATACTTGCAGGTTAATGCATGCTTGTCAGTCGCTAAATAGATACTGCACATGAAGAATTGCCCTAGATATATGAACACATCAATGCAGTCATCTTTTTTCCCCCTTTGTTTTTTTTTTAAAAAAGTTTCAATTCACATAGATGTCCAAAACTTTAAGGTTAGGCAACAAGGAGTGAGCATGAGCAATGTCACACTTATAACGGCATGTACTGAATTTTTTTTATGTATTTTTTTTTACCTTCAGTGATCGTACCTCCCAGACATATACTGAACAGGATTCCAGCTTTAGATTTTGGGGAAATGACGAGTGGAAAAAAAGCGGAAGCTGGTCTCCCATCACCTTTTGCAGTGTGAGCAAATCCATCTTGAAGATCCATCCAGGCATCATAGATGGTCAGTGAAGCTTTCACTTGCGAGTGTAGTATCACCTGAAGAAGCAAGTATGAGTGAAGAAGCCTAATGCACAAAATAAATCATGAGGCTAGAAAGTTAGTAAATTAAAATCCAAGTTAGCGGATGTGAATGGTTATATTACTGAAGAACCATGAATTTCATTAATAATGTACGCCTACTACACAATAAAAGAAAGCGATGCAAGGCAAATATAGACTTTCAGCAAAGCATAATTTAAGCTGGTTCCTTGCTTGATGCTCCATAATGGAACAATGCAATATACATGCACACCTAATTATTCAGCCTAACACAAACGGAAAAAGAAAGAAAGATAAGTACACAATAACCCGGATCAAATTACCTATATACAAAAACTTGAAGCCAAAAGTAAGTAAAACAAAAGGTAGGACTTGGAAGAATAGCAATGCATGATGTCGCTATTATTTTAGCATGAAGATGAAGTAAGCCAAAAAGTAGATGAAACACTACCTGTAAAAATAAAGTGCCATCACTGCATTTGTCAGCGACTCGTGTGCTCACGTGAAATGGGTCAGTGAAATGCACAGCTATGGTCCTGAGAATCAGAGACAAGTTCAGATGAAGTTCCTAAAAATAAAAACCGCCAAGCAAATATGCACAGGAATCTGAATGAAAAAGGAAAGAATACAATAATGCCTTTCAAATGTCTGGTTGTGTGATACTCCAAAATCGAGTTTCAAAGCTATCGTCCTCAATCCATCCACAACACTCTGTCTCTGGGGATAAATTACCCCTAAAAATGCGTCACTTAAGGTTAAGAAGTTGAAACACAGGAGAAATATTGCGCATTGCATGGATATAAATAAGACGAATACCAAAAGTTTGTCACTACATTCACCTGCAGATGTTCCTCTAGCTAGCCCATCACTAATAGCTTGCACTGGAATCCACAAAACAGAAGTTATATTGCTTGCCCATTCTGGCAGTTCTAATTTACCGTTCTGAAGAGTCAGCTGCTTAGATTGTTCAGTAACAGCATAACCTTCACTTCTGGTACTACCCAGGTTATCCACATCTGCATTCTGTGATGCATTTGCATACCACTCCATTTCAATGGCGTGTGACTCCTCAATTCTCAAACCAGGACCAGTGTCAATGTGCAAGATCGCACCCTTAAGGGAGTAGTTAATAGGCTTTACAATTATTCCCATCCACTGAGATTCATTCATTAGCAGAGCAGAAGAAACAGCTGCAGCTAGGTCAACCAAAGGCCTTGGTTTGAACACCTAATGATTGAAATATAGGGAAAATGGTTACTATTAGTTACAAACTACTTCACAACTATTTCAATGGGAGATTATTAAAGACAAAATAGTGAGCTGTAACAACATCATTGGTTTCCTTTTTCTTTTCTTTTCAGATTTCCAGCATAATTTCCTTATTTATTGTCATCCACACTGCAGTTCATCATATAGTACAATCATAGCATTATGACACTATTTTCTTTTTCTTCTGTTAAAAGAAAAACGCAATACCTTCAAGATAGGCCTTGTTGGCTTCTCGTAACTCATAAGATCATCACTGTCTGCAGGTCCACCTTTGGAGAAACTATGAGATCTAAATATTAAATGGCCAATGTGACCTGTGAGAACTCCCAAGACATATGAACCAGGTTTCTGTGGGGGTAAGGAAAGCGTAATGGCATTCTTGCAAGGCTTTAATATTGTAGCACCAGAGCTCCTTATTGCCTAAAAATTAGAAAAATTAATCATGTTACTAAGAAATCCTATGAGATGCATCCAAAGAATGACTTGATGGTACAAAACTAAGTAGCACTTGGTCAACAAGGAAAAACACCTTAACACCTTCATCAGCATTATGGGTAGCAGTCAGAGTTAGACTAAGTGCTTCAAGAGTAATATCATCAGGAAATCCACTCCAAACAGTAACAGATAAGGTACCAGGATCCCCATCGCATAGTTCCAGTGGTGGCTCTGGATTGCTGGAAAATGTTATTAATGAAGACACGTCTAGAGGTACAGGATTCTTCATTTCACTATGTGCAAGATGGACAACTTCCGACTGAAAAGCTTGGCGTTCTTTGGTCAAGAACAAGCCTTTATCTAGTGAAAGCAATCTCACACAAGATGAAAGGTAGCCAGCTTGATCATTGAGTATTCTCTGACAGTCTGCTAAATTGGGAAGGACTTCAGCCAACAAATCTTGCCATCCCTCTCCAGCATAAAGAGCACAAACCTTCTCATATGATTTTGCAGCTAGATCATAATTCCCATTCTTGTAGCAGACAGCTGCAATCTCACCATCAAGGACAACTCCATGCCTTTTCCACCACGAATGATGATAATTATCAGCAGCACCTTTTGATAACTCCAGATACTTTTTCTGGGATGAAAACATACAGGATTGCATAAGGGAGCTATATGTAACAATATTCAACTAACCTATAAATGGTTCAAGGACAATGCAAGTACTTCAAGTTACAAGTCATCATCATACAAATAGCCCAAGGCATGTGAAGTTATTATTCTAGGAAATGATGAATAAGCATAGATGAGAACTAGAGATATGCATTGAGGGTCATTGCTGCAATGACTCTAGTAAAAGCAAATATAACTTTGCCCTTTTAATAAAACCGCTGAAATAATTCAATTAGTGTGCTCTTGTAGTGAAATAACTTTGGTTTGAAATTTTAGTTAAAATACAAAAGTCATCCAGTGGAAACAAATATTATTTTGTAATTCATATTCATTGAAAAAAAGAGCAATTAATTTAAGAGTATAATAAGCATAAGAGTAAAGAGACTGTTGATAAAATAATTTAATGGCCTAGAGAACCTACACAGATAAACTTTCCGTTAAGATGCCTACCTCAAACTCCTCTAAAGATGACAATGATTTCCATAGATCAGGGTCAGAAATTGTTTTTTTCAAAGCATGCTCTGCAGCAACATATATTTCTGAAAGTCTCATAGGCCGATCAATTGAGCTTTCAAAGTTTCCCGGAGAAGAATTAGTACGTGACATGGAAACTGCATGTACTTTAGATGAAGGGGACATTCTTAAATCCGAACCTGAGCTGTCAGTATATTGCAACTTGATCAGAGCTCAACTATTGCAGAATATGGAAAAATACTAAACCTTTAAGAATCAGAAACAAAAAATGAAAAACTATTAAAAATTGGAGAAATTCTTTTTAAAAAAAAGGGAGTAAAAGGGGTTGTCAATGACTATTGTGTTCCTTTCACTAAAACAGATAATTGAAGGATTGTTGAAGTAATCAACTAATTTTTAAAATAACAGCCCACCCACCTTCTCCACTTTGTAGAAATTATGAAGATTTATTTAGAGCATGCAGCATTACTTGTGATTTAGTATTTAAATAGTATTCATTACCCATCCATAAAACCTGATCGCCCGTCAAACATTTCCAATACATTTCCAGCAGAAAGGGAAGCCCTTCTGCGATTAGCCTCACGCAAAAGTAGAGAAGGTTCAAGAGGTAATGATTTCCTCTGAATCCCGAAGTGTTTGATCCTTGGAGTAGCTTGAAGAATCATCTGCATAAATGATCAGTCTAAAATTATTTAATAGTAGCATTTTGATGGAAAGGATAAGGAGTCTAGGACTAATAATTATGATAACAGGGGCAAGCTGCCAAGGATTGCTCTCCAGTAGCCTCTCAACCTGACAAGGTATTTTAAAAAAGTACATGAAGGTTTCAACTGAGGCACCAGAAGGTAATAAATAAACTTGTAATAAATTTTACATGAAATTTTCAATCCTGGGCCAATTTAATGGTTTGATTAGCTGCAACTGAGGCACCATGCAAGTCAGAAATCAAATGTAATTTGATCTTGTGAAGACTACATATAAATGTTGTGATTAGCTTTACATAGCTTCTCTGCAACCAAGTTTTAAACAACTCTAATATATTGTAGTGTAACATACCTTTTCTTTCTCAAGCACTTCAGATGAAGCATCAGATGGAACTGAAGGCCAAACTGCTGGCTTAGGCCAAGGTAGCATGCTGAGCGAAGCACTTTTTGAAAGAAAAAAGAAAATTTTAGTAGACAGAAATCGGAGAAATCTATGGCAGTACGACATCAACTTTTTTGGTAAAACTAACATGATTACTTTGGATTATGAGCGAAAGTCATTTACTTGAGAATACTTCCAAAAGAACCAAATTCAGATTATGCCTTAAAGGTAGGCAAAGCTGTGTACATACCTGTTGGCAGGACTTCTTTCAATATCAGATCCATAACCGATTAAATATGCAAGCCTAATGAACTGCCACATTCATGGATACACTTCAATATGTAGGTAACTGCTAGAAAATTTTGAATGCAAAACAAGTGAACTAAAAAGCATGCTACTTTTTCTCTCTTCAAGTTTGGTATACAAAAAAGAATGGTGAAGATCACTGGAAGAAAAAGAACTGAAAAATGTATCAAATAGTAAACATTGCACCAGATCATCAACACAGATGTCCACCTACCAAAAGTACATTTCAGCTACAGCACTTTCTCTTCCAAAGTCCAAACACCACTCTCTTTTGAAACAGAGATACAGCATTTTCTCTTTCAAAGAACACTCTTTTGAAACATAAACTTTAAAGTGGTGGTCAAAGTTACTTGCAAAGCATGAGAAAACTCTACCTTAGTCCGGCATAGAGAATAAAGATCTCCCTGAACACGGTAAAACTCCTTTTCTATATCAGGTGCCACTAGTCCATCACTATAACGAGATGCAGTTGCATTGATTAAACCCAAGCAAGCAGTTATTATCCATATTTCACGTGTACAGAACGGTAATATTTTCTGGAGAGTCCCATCAAAAAAGGAAAAACAAAAACAGAAGGGTCATAAGTAGTATTGTATTTTGACTGAAAGTAACAGAACAAAAGCAATCAGCAAGAACATACTAAACAGAATGGGAGTACCTCATGCAGGACCAATTCCTTTGAGAAACTAATTATAAATGAGTAACCCCTTGACGCAACCTCATAAGGACGACTCAGCTTGAATAATAGCTGTAAAGTCAAAATATACACATGATTACAGCTATGTGATAATTATAATGTAACGAAAAGGATTAGGCAATTTCATAAATCAGTCTGTAAATTAAATATGTTGATCAGATCTCCCTCCACTTTTGGAACTTCTCAAAATTCGAAAAAGGGCATTCTAAAACCAGGCACCAATTGGTATGCTAAGCACCAAGGCTACCAATTGATAATAAGATTGGAACAAAGATTATAAGGAACAAAGATTATATAATATGAGAAACCTAAACACAATATTATGTACTCTCTCCAATCCAAACACAAGGCAAGCGATCTTAAATATTTGGAAAATATGTAGTACATAACTGAAGTAAACTGGTATTATAATTCATGGGAAATTGAGAGAAAAAGAGAAATACAACCAACACCATATCCGAGTCTTGCACACCTTTGCTTGACAGGCAAATAAATACTGTCTGAATTCAAACTCTCTAAATGAATCATCTTGAACAATCTGCGTCAACGGTTTGTTTCCCGGGCTTAGCAGTGCAGCCTGATCATCACCACGGTCCATTCCTCCAAAGTCCCTTTGTTTCCCTGGCATATTAACTTGACACATATATACAGAGAGTTGGTTAATGATATGTAGCTTCAATACACTAAACAAAATCAAGGTATTTATACCAGTCAAAGTAGCATTAAATTATTTTTCTTGTGTGTACAAGACAGCTCAGGAAAATATTATAAACAGGTATGAAAAAGATTATCAAATTTTAACTGATTCAAGAACAAGTGCTGAGAATATTTTATTTTATTTATAAAAAAGGCAAAAAGCTAAAACGGAAGGATTTAAAATTCAGAATATTACTCCACAAGAAGATCATCCTTCAGACTTAAGCTCCAAAGAAATTAATATGAATGATTACAGCAAGATTGATAAATGAAGTACAAAAGAAGAAGAAAAGCTTTCAAAAAGGTTAACTTGTGAAAACGTGTCATAAGGTCCTTGAGTAAAAGTTTTTTTACTTCTAAAAGATATGGCCACAATGGTAAAAACTTGGGACAGAAGTGTTATCTGAAACCAGTATTAAATAAATATGTTGAGTTCAACAACAGCACATTATCAATAAGGTCAGAAGAATCAAAGTGAGAACAAAAAGAGGTAAAATAAGCTCAATGTTTTCGTGTCAGACACATGTCATGGACACACTCATGCACGGGTCTCAACATTCTTTTGCATGTGCATAATTAAAATGAAAAAAATTCATGTCTAGACATATCTGGTACTTGTACAGTAGTTGTACAGACTTGCCTCAACGTTTCCAATGACACTAATGAATAATGTTTGTATATCCTGTCAAGAAATAACATTATTGAAAGGAACAAAGCAACTACTGTATCATATCAGCATAAATAAATAAAAAGGCCAGTGAACTAGTTCAAGTAAAAAGATTGAGAAGAAAAGAGCCATTATCAGAAAAATATACTCCCTCCGTTAAATTTTTCTTGTCCTAATTTCCTTTTTGATTTGTCCAAATCTATTTGTCCTCTTTCCACTTTAATATTGTGTTTGGCCTTTTTCTCCAATACTACCCTCATTTAACTTTATAAGAAAAAATCATTCAAAATAACATGACATACATTGAAAAAGTAACACTATTAACTTTGACATTGGAAGCACAACCACAATCCTTTTTCCACATCCCTCTATCCTCTATTTATTATTCCAAGAACGAGAAAGAAAGAGTTAGGAGTATAATTAAAAGAAACAAGATGACAATATAATAATTAAGATGAGAAATTTGGAGATAAATTTTGTTCTTAAAAGGCGTGTATTTTCAAACTAGGACAAGTAAATTGGACCGAGGGAGTATTTTATAAGTTACATTTCATATTTCAACACACTCATGCATACAAATATTTCTTAATAGTTAAATGAAGAGGTAATTATGGATTTAGTTCATAATGTTAAAAGAAAAGTGTTACAATCATGTTATATTAGATTTAGTTGTAAAATTGATGTAGGACAATATGGAAGAAAGAATAAAGGGAATTAAAGAATATTATTAGGCTAAAAGCCACAAGCACAAGGCTTAAAATTAAATAATATCATTCTATTCAATATCTTAATAATGAGATTCTAGAAAACCTAATACTTGGATACTAATATTATCTATTAAAATAAACTAATTACATTTAACTCATCCATAAATAATAATATTACATATATGACTATAATATTTTAGTTCTTCTATTTCCATCTTCATCAAACATATAATACGAAAAATTTATGCATAGGCTAACAGTAGTCAAATTCTAAGGATTCAAACTATAATAAAGATGATAACCAATAATAACTGAGAATTGAGCTGATAATGAAATTTTAACTTATAAATAGAAGATTAACGTGATATTACAACTGATGAACAGGCTATACATTATAGGCACCTGTTTCCAAGTAGCAGAGTTCTAGTTCATCGTATTCACGTAATGAATCTTCATGGAGATGAGCCATCTCAAACATAAAAGCCAAGCTTTCCTACAAGCCAATGAAACAACATAAAAAATAATATATACATACACACACACATGTATATATATATATAAAAGATCTGAAAAAAGACTTTCTAGAAAGAATTAGCATATTTTTTTAAGGAAAAAATATATAATATTTGGATGAAAGGGCACATAATTTCTTAAATTGCAACTCCTATCGGCCGAGCGAGAAGAGTATTTCTTTCCAACTAAATCGAGCCTTTAGGCATGGATGATAATATATTTTCCAAACATGCCATACAAGTCGACCAATTTATGGTATTCGAAACCACCAGGATGAGAATCAATTACACTCATCATCATTTATCTCTAGATAGCCAAAAAATTCTTATGGAACATTTTTTTGTTCGATAATATAACAGTTAGTTTATCACAGAAGCTACCTTTAGAATGAAAAAGTTACAGAAGTTCCAAATTGGCATAAGACGTTGTTCACTAAGCTTGCGAATCTCATCCTCATAAAACTGAATCCGCCTATCAAGTGTGTTCCTGATGGAATCCAGGACTTTGGATTCCAAATCTTCCCATAAATTTGGTTCTGGCCCATGTATATCTAGTTTGCAGCACCTGAGAATAAATTTTTTTTTGAGGCATTAGAATAAAAAAAAGAAAACTCTTCAGGAAAAAATTGAATTACTATTCTAACATTGCACCTGCATTACAAATCACTGAGGTCTGTTCGATAAAGCTATAATCATCTGAAATTTTAACCAAACAACTTAATCTCACAATAACCCCCCATTTCCACATCTATTTTGACAATCATTTACCAATCTACATATCGAAAATATAATCATTTAGTGACCTCTTTTGACTTTTCAATAAAATTATGTAGAATAATCAACAGTGAGAAGTTTAACCCATAATAACTCCACCGAAAGAAAGACTGTAATGTGCACATGATATAAACTATATTATCTATAACTTCGTATAGAATAAATCAAATCATTACCAGCTACAAGTTTACCTTTCCCTTTTCTTTGAGTTAAAATCAACTTCAAGTTTGGCATATACTTTTTTCGCCATCTTGGTTGCCTGATCGTTGTGAGGAGGAGCTTTGGATACAAATACGATAAACCACTCACGTTCATCATTTTGAACTATCAGCTTCAGGCGTGGCTTTAAGATGGTCTTGAACTCATCAAGATCCTATGCAATAGGAAGAAAAAATCTTTATAGTATAACATAGCAGCAAACAAAACTTTTTAATAAAAAAAGATAATGAAAAAAGATATAGTGATTTCCATCTAAGCTTGAAAATGATTACACTATATCAAGACAATGGCTCGGAATCAGGCTTCTTAGGTACAAATCTTGGCCAAATTTAAAATATGCAACAGATTGGTGGGATTGATTTGATGTTCCTAGGTATTATTCCTCAACAAAATTAGGATGCAAGACTCTGTGACAAATTAGATAGTAAGAAAATAAAACATGTATATTCCTATTCCTTCTCCTTCTCCTCCTTTTTTATTAAATTTTTTTTTGTATGCTACATGAACCAAATTTAAGCTAATAATGAAATCCCAAAACTAGAGGAGCAACTCAATATCAATGTAACCCAGGAAATTAGTTTTCCTTCAGTATTTAATCTCAAACGAACCAATAATATCCAACATCAAATTAACACAAACAACTTGAGGTTCTTACAATTTGTTTGGCCATCTGATGGGGACTCTAAGTCAAGGACAAAGAAGAGATTTTTTATATTTATTATTTGGAGTTTTTATTATGTTTAATATAAAAGTCGTTGATGTGATTTATGTATTTTATTTATTAGTGGGGATTTAGGGATATTAATTAGTAATTAGAAATTTTTAATGTTTATTAAGGGTACCTTAGTCTTTTAGTACTTTTATTTTTCTCCGAGTAACATTAGGGTTTTAAGTCTCTTTAAATAGTGATGTAATCCCCACAAGTCTTTTAGACTACAGATTATTGATATTGAAATTGATTATTTCATTCATACCGTAGAGGTATTTTATCTATCTTGGTGTTGATACGTGGAGTGGATACTCACTCAATCCTAGCGGTCTAAACGTGGAGTTTAGATCCTCGTTTATTTTTTTGTTAATTCTTCATCCCAGATTTGTCCTACATCACCATCATCCCAGAAGAAGCCAAATAATAATCATCATTTATTATATCAATGATTTCAGAAATAGAGGTGTTTCCTTCATTGGAAAGTGTCTTTAGCGGGCTCTTAGAGCATCTTTGATTTGGAGGCTGATACAGATTTTTTCTGGGTTGAGAGTTAATCTGGAAGTTGTTAAGAGGAGGACTTCTTTGTTTGGGTTTTCTAATATACGTCTTTTTGTTCACCTGTGTCCTTTTAATGTATACACCATGTGTACATGAGAAGGCACTACCACATATATTCAAGAACAAAAGTAGTGCTTTCACTTCAACGATTTTAAACTTAAGGCTTAGTGAGTTTTGAAAACATATTTGGGCCATCAGAAAGCACTTAATATGTGTTGTGTGATTTTGGATGAATTGAAAAGTATATTAATAACAGATTATACCACATATGATGTCCATATAATGTCAACAGCGCAAAGGAAATAGTGCATCATTCACACTAAGAAGGAAGTTTTAGGTTGTATATCTGCTCTGCAATTTCTTCGCTTCAAAAGGTTACAACTTACAAGTTGCATAGAAAATAATTCAGAATCAACAGATTACTTATATTCTAACACACAAAAACCATAAAGCAACCGTTCATAAACGAAATTAATAGACAAGGTTTGACAAAAATCCCAGTTACCTCACAAGTGACAAGAACCACAGTTGCATATGGTTCTCGAAACCAAAATAATGACAGCTCATGAGGAAACCGACTCATGTAGTCTTGCATCTGTTGTCAATATAAATTCGACTGGCAGATTCTCCAAAAAGACAGGATTACGAGTCTTATTATTCAAAGTAGCTCCTTGTAATGGCAACCTTTCTTCAAAGCCCTTCTTGACAAGGGGCCACAAATCGCTCACATCTTCAACTGGAAAGGAATTTAATAGTAGATTGATGAGCTTGGAAAAACAGCTAAATATGTTGTAGAATACATCATAATCTTTACTTTATACGCTAACCATGCTTTCTAATGTTATAAAAGAAGAAATATTAGATTTTTCCGAAAAAGACAACAGCTGCAATGTGAACAGAAACAGAAGAAGAATTTTGGTGATGTCAGAACAACTTAGGTTAAGTACTACCTTCGGACTTTCTCCAACACTCTTCATAAAATTCAGTTAAATAAAAAAGAAAAAAGAACAGCAATCTCAAACTCCTTTCGTGGTGTGACAACATTTGAACACTACACGGCATACATGTTGAGAAAAAGAATATAATGCTTCACTGTTATGCTAACACAGTGCAATTACAAGTCCCTCAAAGACTGAACAGCATATTCCAATTTCCAACAACCAATTTATCTCACCATGAGAAAAAGAGAAGAAAGAAACAACTGACTCCATGGTGACTCTTTCATCTATAGACAAATAAAACAGGTAAGCCAGTCTACCGGTGGGTACATTCTATTTCTACATTCACACATTTCAATGGATAAATAATCCTGTGGGAAAAGGTCAAATCTGAAAAATAGACGGAGAAAATAGGAAGAAACACTTATCTTATACTTTATTATGAATGAGTATAAGTTTATATAAAGCACAAGACTGATCACGTATGGGTTGAATTCTACAAAATTGCAAAAAGATAGATAATTTTAGTACGTACTTGGACAAACTTACTAATCAAGGACTAAAAAGACAAGTAACTTAAGCAGATAAAATTCGTTCCAAATATTATAAGCAAAAGCAATCACATAGAATTCTATTTGATCAAGATAGTGAAGATCTGTTTGATACAATGCACTAACATAATAAAATTAAACTGGTGAAACTGAAATTAGGGTTTAATAAATGAAGTGTGAGTTAGAAATTAACTAAGCAATTGGTATTCTTAATTGTCAGGTACAATCTTACATTAATTCTAATACATATAGGTTTGATTTGATCAAGATATTGAAGATCTGTTTGATACAATGCAGTAACATAATAATTCAATCGTGCAGTCCAGGGTGAAACTGAAATTAGGGTTTAATAAATGAAGTGTAAGTTAGAAATTACCGGCAACGATGATGTGATCGAAAGAGTTTTTAATAGATTGAAATTGAGCTAAGAAATTGGCCATGATCGATCTGTGGCAACCATGTGCAGAAAAAAGACAGCGATCGGTGAAATCAAAGCCGAAAAATTGAACCAACGGAGCTTTTTAAGTGCTTTCTATAACACTTACAGCACTGCACCTGGGCTGAAGTCGCTGATCAGTGAGGAGAGAGAGAGAGAGAGTATCGGTTATGTTTTTAACTGCGGACTGCGGTTTATAATTTACGCTACGGATTCATCGAGTGTCCGTCAATGTTGGGATTTCATGTCCAGGTGATGTGGTGCGTCGCGTCCTTATTACGCTTGATGGTCGAGGTATCTTTATAGCCGTTTCTCTAGGGTTATCAACTTATCATCTCCTTGAAAGATTAGTGTATCTAATACTCGAGCAATGTGTTTTATATAAGGTTTTGAATGTTCTTCGTTTATCTCTAATCTTGATTGTTATATACTCTTCTCCTCCTTCGTTCTAAAATTAAAATTAAAGATAAAATTCAAATAATAATTTATTAAACTTTAAATTAATGTTAATTTATTTAATTCTAGTTGATATAATTATTATAATTGTATAGTAATTAATAAAAAAACTATTAATAGCAAAATATATTTTATTTTAAATTTTATAAATCGTACTAATTTAAAATTTAATATGATGTCGTTTGATCTTAAAAATTAAATTGTATTTATAATTTTAGAATAGCTCATGATCCCGTGTTTGGCACAAATTTCTTTATAAAATTATTGTATTGTTTTTATACTTTTGTATTATACAATATTAAATATTAATTATAAAAATAATAAATTAATGTCGTGTTCGTGTGTAGGATGATTTTTTGAAAGAAAAAATCATTTGCTTATAAAATATGTTATAAGTAATAATGTATGACTAATTATGGATGAAAAATTAAATAAATATTAAAATCTGCAAAAATATTTCATATATTTACATAATATAAATGATAGTATTTATTTTTAAGTTAACGATTTATTTGTTTATATATTTTCGTATATATGTAATAGGTAAAATTTTATTTAAATTCAAATAGTTATATTTAATAAGACAGATTATATCATTAAATATTATTATTATCGATAATATAAATTTTAAAGAATATCTAAAATTAAAAATATATGAGAATAAAATATAGTGATAATTAGATAATTATAATTACAATAATGTAGATGATTTTTTAAAATCAAATAGAAGATGAAAATACAGTTTATTTTCTTAGATTTTAGGTTAAATTACTATTCATAATTTTAGAAGTTGATCGAAAGAGATACATTTTAAAAGTAAAGATGTGTATATTTTAAGCACAATATCTAGAAGTCAGTTAATTAAGAGTAAACATAGCGAAGAACAAATTTTACATTATTTTATAATCTAAAAATAAAATAAAAATACATATTTAAATTAAAACAAAATAGAAGATCCGCTTTCTTGAGAATAATTTATTATATAAGAATTCAATAAAACAAGTTCAAGAAGTAATTTATCCCTTGAACTAATAATGCGTCGAAATAGCGATCATTGATAATGCTTTATAGTAGTAAAAATTCAAAATGATCGTAAGAATATTTCCATAAAAGAAGATAGATGAGCCTTGAATATCGCTAGATATTATACTAATTTCATGGAGTATAGAAGTCAAAACTTTAACCAATCGAAGTATAATAAAAAATGGAATAACAAAAGAAATTGCAATCAGGTAGACAAAAGTTATTCAATGAATAATAATAATGTAACCGTGTCGTTGAAAATTTCAGAAGATGGATGTTCCATAATAGTATTAATAAAGATGCGGAATCACAGAAAACACATGTATATTATATTCGTGAATAATAGTAAAACACGTATGTTACGTGAGACTAATAATAATAAAAAGACGAACTGTGTCCTAAAACATGCATGACAGATGTTCCAATGTAATAATGGAAGAATGTCACCAATATAGGATAAACGTAATACAAATATTCCAAGCGAATAATAGCCAATGAATAACAACATTACTATTCGAATGAAAGAAAAGAATAACACCCTCACATTAGTAGTATCGAACATCTAAAGAGGTGGTATCTTGTACTACTCTTCTTTCTTTCTTATTTCATACTTTCTCTGTACTGAATGAATTGGTGAAAATAATGGAAGCATGAGCCTCTATATATGGAATTTTTCAATGAAGACTTAGTGAATATTTAATCGTGATACTCAAGTAAAATGGTTCGACGCTCTAATGTAGAAACACCAAGTGGTTTCGCTTTTTATAATGCTAAACACAATAATATAAAAACAATAATGTAGTAATTACTATGTGTGTAATTTTTTTTATCAAATACTATCAAATAGACTCTTAGATGATGACAATAAATTTCTAGAATAAACCAAACTTAACACAAAATTTAGACTCTTTATATACATCAAGGACTGTAGAATAAATATTTACAAATTAGTTTTTTTTTAATCAACATATTTAATCTTTCTAATAATTATTAACATTTATAACTTGTCGTCTCAATTATTGATTTAATATATATAAAATTATGGCCAGATGATGAAGAATTGAATCAGTTCCACCAAATTATTTCCCCTACAGTATTGGTATGCTACTTTTTGCAAATTTTTAGTCAACTGCAGTAATACTATGAAGAAACGTAACGTTATTTATAAAAATCTTTAATAAGTCACAGGGAATATTTTAATTTTTTTTTTTGTGTACCTTGAATTTAAATATATATAATTACCATTGGAATTTTTCCAAAAAAGCAGTGTTTTAGAAATTTGGATACAAAGAAACACGACATACGCAGTGATATAAAAAACATTTATAATTAAAAGATCCAAATATAAAAAGAAGATCCGAAATTTGAAAAAAAAAATCAAGTGCAATTGAGAATTTAAATTTATTTGCGGGCGGAGGGTAACTTTTTGTCCCTACTATAAATTTAGTTTTATTTATTTAATCTAATTTGGATGGAAGTAATAGAGTAGAAACTGGAAAGTTGAAGTTGTAAAAGGCGTGGTGGTCTGGGAAATTGGTACTCCTATATAAAAAGGTTGCAGAAGAAAATAAACAGATAGGATTTGGATGAGGCGCCAAGCCAAATAGTGAGCAACATCCAACAAAAACTCCATGGCTTTTCCTCTTTCCTCCTCCTCCTCCTCCGTCTCACACAAGGTCTATTTCAATGTATCATCAAACCAATCTCTCTTATGCCCGTTCATCCGTATTCGTAGACAAGACCCACCAAGATTATCATTTCACTCCAAACTTGGTCGCATTTTCTCCTTAAATAACCCTTCAACGGTTAGTTTTATCCTATCGATATTCGATTTTTCCATGTTTCAACATTGTCTAGTATAATTGTTACTAATGTTGGTTTTTAATTATCATGTTTTTTTTGGGTCGTCTTTTAAAGTTATATTTATCAGATTGGTGGGAACTTAACCCATAAATTTGAAAGAATTGGGTCTAAGGATTTGCCACTGATATATCTATAATCGTTACCTAAAGCTACATCACCCAAAAAAAAAATTGGGGCTAAATTTGTGATCATTTGTGTTGTTGGCCTTTTAAATCAACTACTACGTCCGTTAAGTCAATTTGAGATATTTTAAAACTCAAAATTAATCGTGAGTCAATAAAAATTATGAAGAAGTAGTATTTTTTTTAGATGGTTTATAATCTGTTCATCATATTGACTTGTGAAAGGAATCTATGTCCATTTAAGTTTGAAAATGACTTACATCATATTGACGGAGGTAGTTTTTCTCTTGAATGCTCTTTTTCAATGCAATATCATAATCAAAAAGTTGCTTTTTCTCTTGAATAATTCATGCAATACCTAAAAGTGCATTATAATACAACACCTTTATACTGCCTATAGTTTTTCATGTCCGGACCTAGACTTAAGGCCCAAACTCTATTGGGGATGATCAATATATAAACTAAAACTTTTCAAGTCAAGAATTGCATACATACCAAGGTCTCTTATGAAATGAATCAGGAGGATATACCCGAAACGATAAGGACATAGATGTCTTTCAAATGAAAGATTAACTGAAAGGTGGTGACATGTGCTAGGAATTAGGATACTTTAACATATCTGTACTAATGTTTTGCTAGGGTAATATTGCTTTTTGATATCTATTTCAATTCCTTGCCGTTCACATTTATTTTGGGATAATGATCTCCTGCTTCTCAACTTAACTATACCTGCAGTGTAATAAAGATATCAACTTATGTACAATGATTCTTTTGACTGATGTGACTAGTATGCTGATGACCCATCACTATATATTTTTCCCTATATTTGCAGTGTGTCTCATATGTTTATCCAAATAGTTAATGAAATCTATTGCTTTTGTTGAGATTTTTCCAACTCCTGAATCAGTTTTAGTCATGCAGGAAATCATAAATCGGCATAAAATTCTTGCTAATCTATGTATATCAACTCTGGAACATGGAAAGAAAAGATTTGGGACTGCAATTTCCGTCATCATTATTTTCTTTCAACTCACATCTTCAATTCCTTTACCTGGCTGGGATTCATGGTCTGTTTCTCCTGCTAATGCGGTGCTTTACTCTCCAGAGACAAAACTTCCTAGAACTGGGGAACTAGCTTTGAGAAAGGCTATCCCTGCAAACACAAACATGAAAACCTTACAGGTTCTTACAAAATTTATTGTTTCCATACTAAAATTTTATGATTGTAAATAATAGTAAAGATTATATTTTTTTCCCTTGTAGGATTCCCTGGAGGATATCTCATACTTGCTAAGGATACCTCAGAGGAAGCCATTTGGAACTATGGAGGGTAATGTGAAAAAAGCTCTAAAGGTAATTAATTATGCTTTGGATCTTCAATTCAGGGTAGGGAAACAAGTTATGAGTAAAGGAGTGCCTTAAATCGAGTGGGCTAGAACTTTTGAGAACACAATAAGCCTTAAAAAAATATTTGAATTATATAATTAGTTTTATTGTGAAACTTTCTTTATCTAGTCCTCAAGTGATCTCTGCATATTGCATATTAGAACCTAGCCAAGCAACTTGCAGGGCTAGGCAGACTGTGAAGCTTCAATTAACTGCATTTTATACCCTTTCTCTATGCATGTGAGACAGTGTAATAGGGTTTCAAGAAAAAAAACTTATTAATATTGTCAATTGTATATATATTAAGTGTGGCCTCTTTTCGCTTGTTCTTTAATTTGATAATAACGTAGTCGTTGTTCCCAACTATCATCTAAAATAAGTTAGATAGATTGAAAGTGGAAAGTTGTGAGAGACCAAGGAGTAACTCAGTTATCAAGGACATTTTTAATAAAAAGTGAATATCTGACAAAAATTGGCAAAACTAAGAATTACCTCATTATAGTTGGTACTTTTTATTTATTGCACCACTAAACTTTTAATTTATGCAATTGCCACATTAAACTAATTAAAAAAATAAAATTAGGTCATTCCGCTAAATTGGTTAAACGCCCGTCAATTTGTGTAAGATTTTTCATTCGTGGTTGGTAAAAAAAAGAAAGAAAAAAAAATATGTGGGCTATGCCTACGTGGTTTAGGCGTCTCTTCAAGCTCTCTAAGATCAAACCTCTCTGTTCATCTTCTTCCTCAAAATACCCCATCAAAATCCATCACGGTTGGATCAAATCCAAACCCCCAAACGGCGTCGTAAAACCAGATCTACCACCATCATCAATCCCAACATCATCATCATCCTTCTCCCTGAAAAGTCTAAACTCTAAAGTTGAAAACGAAAAGCAAGAGCTCATGATCCGGGTCACAATCCTCTGTCTCGTCCACGAATTCGACCTGTATTTCAACTGTTGGACCACCCTTTAGCTTACCCAGGAAGGATTCTATGATTTCTGGAACTGGATTTATTTAGAGAGTTGGTACACACTAGGTAGAATCATCGGTGGAACCCTCTACCCCGGCCTAGTAGTCATAACTGCCATAATTTATTGGGTTTTAAGGTTCTTGAGTTTTGTCTTACACATCAGTGAGGTTTTTGTATTGCCGGGTCCATTTTTCGCCTCCAATAAGACCCTTGTTGCTTACTTTTTTGATAAAGAATTGTGGGATTCTGGGGCGGGGCTACTGGCGGTCTGTGGCAGATTGAGTGTATTGCTGTATTTGCATTGTTGTTCAAATTTTATCTGTTTGTTAAGGCCGTGAATATGGGGTCAGTTTTTTGCGTGGAGTTTGGTTTCCGTATTTGGGTATTCTTGATGCAGGTATTTTACTTATTGGATTGGATTAAGCATTTCAAGCCTTAGGATTACCGAAACAAGTGCAGTTGGTGTAGGAGTTGTTGCTCTAGGTGTTGGCATAACATCACACAATTCCCCCATGGACATGTCGATTTTACTTTCTACTGGATCCAACATATGCTAAAGATCACATCTATCTGAGCATCAGCCAATGGCATGGTCATTCATTTTTGATTTCCATATTTTGCTTTTGTCCAGCGGGTCTCTATTTCTGCTTGCTGACTAAGTCACGTAAGCCCGCGTCATTTTCTTTTCTTTTTATAAGCCACGTATGAAAAAGTCAGAGACAATTTGACAGACATGAGATCAATTTAACATAATCGTTCAATTTTATTTTTTTAATTAGTTTAGTGTGACAATTGCATAAATTAAAAACTTAGTGGTGTAATAAGTAAAAAGTGTTAACTATAATAGGGTAATCCTTTTGCCGACAAAAATTCCTTAAATTAAGTTTCTTTTGAGAAATTTGAATACAATCTTACGCTAATTAGGCCCAATTGTTGAATTGTCCTGACTGAATACTAAAATTACTTGGTATATGTTCCTTTTCTCTTGGCTATCTTATCATTTGTCTTCCACACATATAGGCCGGATGATTTTGTCAACAATTTCTGTCTTTCTTTGTTGTTTTTACTTATCAATTTTCCTCCCTCAATTTCAGATCGCAAAGGATGAAAAAGAATCCATCTTGGCTAGCGTACCAGCTGATTTGAGGGATAAGGGTTTGGAGTTGTATACGTCTCTCATAGATGGGAAGGTACTCCAGAAGAAAGAAATTACCTCCTTAAGAATGGAAAATGCCAGGAGCTTGAATGTTATGTCCACTTCTATTTCATGGCATTATGGCAGTCTCCATAAGCTGTTCAGCATAATTAGATCTAAAAATCAAATACCAACTATTTGTATAACAAGATTTGCAACATTTTGCATTGGCAATGTAGATTATAGACTTCCTTCAAAGTGATGAAAAGTAGCTTTCTACTTGCTTTGAAAATCTCCTTCCCGGAAGAGGCTAGATGGACCAGCCTTAATTCTTTTGATGCCTTTTACGTTCTCCATATTATGTCTTACCATTTCATAATCATAAAGATATGCAGCCACATTTTAAATCAAATGAAGCCAAGCCACTAAAATTTTCCTTTTGTAGAAAACAAATGAAGCCCAGCATATGTAGACTTAACTTAGTATCGAAAATAAGATTCTTTTGATGCTTTTATCTATTTTTAGATATCAGTATCATTGTCTTTGTAGAACTTCATATAAGGGGAAACAACTCAAATACATAATCTTTTTTAGTTTATAGGCAAGAAAGTGTATGAATAAATTTGGTAGTCCAGAAGTGATTCTAACTTTGTTTTCATTGCTCAGGGTGGATTGCAAACCCTACTTGGTTATATAAAAGATAAGGATCCAGACAAAGTATCAGTAGGTCTCGCATCTTCACTGGATACTGTTGCACAACTAGAGCTGTTACAGGTAATTAGAAATTCCAACAGATACTAGATCATTCATAATTTAGAAAAAATAACATCTAAGGAATTAATGCATGATATACATTTTTAGTGTCATTCCCATTCTGTTCTGGTTTAAGATTTTAGATGGGACTTAACTTGGCCTCATATTTCTGGTTTTGCAAGTTATCAGGTACAAGTTTTCTTGCTTGCATTTAATTCTCATTAATACAATTTCTTTGTGTGATCTGTATCTATAATGATGTGCCATTGACATTTTTTATACATCTTCCAGCAACGGTCGTACGTTGGGGGAGTGGGGTATGCGTGTGTTTGAGCTTGATATATATTGTTGGTCATATTAATTAACAATCAAAAAAGAAATATTGTTGGTCCAATCTCTAATACCTAAACATTTAGATCAGTGTTGTCAGTATTATTTTCTTCTTATTAAGCCGTGCAACATATTGAAATGCGGTAACTTTTGTCCCAAAAATGTGAAATAATTCATGTGTTGTACTCTTATGGATATATGAGTTGTATGGATTTGTTATGACTAATGAACGTCAAGGATTTGATTTTCAACAGGCACCGGGGTTGTCATTTTTGTTGCCAGAACAGTACTTGAAATATCCAAGGTGAGGTGTCTCCATAGATTTTGAGAAAACATTTTACTCGATCTTTTTACTTTTTTCCTTTATGAGCTTTTCTGGGTAAAGGAAATGAATGACTGCATAGAGAAAAAGAAACAACCAAATTAAGATTATGGCAACACAGAACCAGAACTGCTTAAAACACTGAATGAGTCATATTCTCTATACAATATAGGAGTTGTGGTAAACAACCAGAAATTTGTCCACATAGTAAACAGATAAAAGCAAATGAAAGATTCAAGAGGAAAAGTGATTCCTTAGTTATGCATAAATATCCAATTATGGAATATATGAATATAGTTGCTTTTTGTTTTTGTGTTTAGCGAGTGAGAAGTGCTTTTCGAGCTATCAGAACTTGTTTCTTGGTGGATCGGATGCTTTTTACTTGAGATCTGAAAGGAAGCATTTGGGGAGTGGAAATATATTTTACCCAGTGTTGTATGAGTTGCTTAGTTAACAATTCCTTCATCAAAAAGCTCCACTGTATCTTATTGTATAAGAAATAAACTCTTTACTTTTTCATTGTTGGTGGCTTTGAGCTTTAATAAATAACTTTTGGGTGAGACTTAATTCCTGCCTGCATTTATAATCTGGAATGCAGCTATTTCATCTATTTGATCATAGTTCCTAAGGCGAGGTTTTCGTATTGCAAAGAGCAAAAAATATGGGGGTGAATTTGTTTGTATATCTTTTTGATGCTGTGGTGATTTCATCACTGCGCACAACCCATTTTGTGTTCATAGTTAACATGGGGTGTTAAATGTCCTCTATTAGATATAGGATTTTAATGTTCTACTGAATTTACAGGCTCACAGGGAGAGGAACTGTTGAATTTGTCATTGAGAAAGGAGATGGTTCGACGTTTTCTCCAGAAGCCGGTGGTGAAATACGAAAAACTGCCACAATTCAAGTAAGCAGAATCTTCCATTGCTTAATATGGATTTGATACCTACTCACAACCTTTGTCATTGTGACCCATATTTAAAGACCTTCCAATGATCCTTGATTTGTAAAACAAACTTCTTAGTATGATAATGTTTTTTCTTTATCATTTTAATTAATTTGCTAAAGAATTCCATGCAATACTATTGAGATGGTATGATCATCTCTTTAACTCGGGATGTGAAAATGCATGCCTAGTGCCATAGCTTTAGGATCAGGTATCTTTTGATCTGTTAGTAATTCTTATGGCTTGATGGATGTCTAGGACCAAAATACTAAGGATATATAATACCACCAGTTATAGAAAAGTGGGTACTGTATTTATTACTAACTGATATTAAACATGCCTTTAGGTTGTTATAGATGGATATTCAGCGCCACTGACAGCTGGAAACTGCAAAACTTTGTAAAATCTGGTAAGGTATATCTGGTTAACCTATGTGCATCCACTTGTTCTGAATGGTCAATGCTTCATTTGCTATAATATTTATATTTTCTTTTGCTTTTATCTTTCTCTATTTTGACCCGTTCCTAATTTATAATGCTTTGTGAAACTGACGTTGAAGAGGTAAACTCTGCACCATTAACAATTTTTCGATTTCTTATAGAAAATTGTCCTTTTTTCTTCACTGCTGCTTCCTCCCATATGGCATCTTCTTAAGATCCCAACCGTTAGAAATATCAGAGTTTATATTTTAAAGCCATTTTCCTCTTGACGGAGTATTAAAATATTTAAGTATATGATTTGTTTGAATCTCTAAATGAAGAATTAATTGCCTTGAAAGCTCTTTATTCAGCCCAGCCTTCTAGATGTCCTTCAAGGAATACCTAATAAACTAAACATCATACAAGTTCAGGTCACCTTTTATCAGTAATCCAGTTAGTTGGATGCTAGGAGTTCTTGAATTTACGCACTTTTTCTTCCTTATATTTATTTATTCCAAGTCTTAGCAAACTAGATGAAGCCTTACCATCTCCTTCGTCAAAAATAAGGATTGGATTTCAAATACTTGCTGATGGAACTAAGCAAAACTTACTCAGCTATGGTTTAGGTAGTTGATGGGGCGTACAATGGGGTGAAGCTCAGATCTACTGATCAAGCAATATTATCAGACAGCGGGCTTGAAAAGAATGTTGGTTACAGTGTTCCCTTGGAGATAATGCCAGCTGGACAATTTGAACCGCTGTACAAAACAACTTTAAGTGTGCAGGTTTGATCATTTTTAGTTCCAATATTAATAAATTTTGAAATGACTATAATCTATCCATTTGATTAATAATTTGAAAAAAAAATTAGGATGGGGAGCTGCCTGTGCTTCCACTCTCAGTTTATGGTGCAGTTGTGATGGCTCATAGTGATGACTCTGAGGAGTACTCCTCGCCAAACCAGTTTTTCTTGTATCGGTATGACAAGAGAAATGTGAGTGGCATCTGAAAAGTTCTTCTCTGTTATGCTATGTGTATGTTTTATACTCCAAAAGCGTGAAGGATTGATGATAATACTCCATCTTAAAAGTAACATTGTACTTATGACTAAATAAATGTTCTAATTCCTTAATGGTATGAAACAGTCTGGCTTAGGAGGGTTGTCTTTTGATGAGGGCCAATTTTCAGTATTTGGGTATGTCCTGAAAACCTTATTATTAACCACTCACTGCATTAACTGTTATCAATCTGAACTGACCCTCTCTCTTCTTCTTTTTTTTTTTTTCATTTATTTGTCCGATGTGTAGTTATACGATTGGTGGGAGAGAAATTCTTTCGGAGATTAAAAATGGTGATGTGATTCGATCTGCAAAGCTAGTAGAAGGTCTAGATCATCTCATATTGCCGGATGAGAGTTGATGGATTGGCCTTCCGGAAAAGGGTTCCCACTAATTCTTTTGCATAGCTGGTTATCCTCAACAACCGGGATGATTGATTTTTTTTGTTGTTGTTGAAACAAACACGTGGGAAACTAAAGACATTTACGAGTAATACATTATTATTATTTTTTTGTCTAGGATTCTCTCAATTCTTATGAAGCTTGAGATGAATGAATATATATAATTAGAGAGATTGATCTTGACACATTGATCTACAGTTATGAGAAGTTGTGGTGGTTGCTTAGCTTAATTGTTTGAAGTTTAATAACGCAGCAGGGGTTGGGGATGTTCTTGGCAGCTGCATCATATGTTAATACTACTACTCCACTAGTTTCCTTCCGGTAACAAATAAAATTAGGGTTTCTTAGATATTGAGAAGCCTTGATTATTTGAATGGCGGAGGATAGGCAGCCACCAATCCTGATTCCTGAATGAATGTCTAGTACTAGTAGCAGTAGCAGTTCCACTTCAGCAAAATTGTAGATGATGAGTAGACAGTAGTAGTTGTCTACTTGTTGCCCACTGGAACAGAAAACTGTGGACTACCTATATTTCAATAAAATAAGACAGTTTTTTAGTATAATACTGGTCCATTTATGCCAGTGGGCTGTTTTCATCTCAGAGAGAGAGGGAGAGTTTCACTTAGTGACTGGTTCTGTTTCAATATATTGTTCTCTTTTCTCACACAGAGTTTCATTGAGTATAAATAAGTAAAATGTATTAGTCTTGTTATACATTAACAATAATTTTACTTGAATTTAAAAGTTGGACCACCTATTTTTACGTGACTAATTTCATGATTTTCAAATAAATAGTTTAATGGAGTAATATTCGAATCTTTAAGCAAATTAATATATTATCCTCATGTATTGTTAATTTGAAATTATTAAACTAGCTTATAAATTACATAATTGCCTGTCAACTAATCCATTATCCGCTGGTATAAAATTAAATTCATACATAGTTATAATACTAGTATAACACATATTCGTTTAAAATAAAATTCTAGCATTAAATACATCATGTTCCGTTCGTTGCACCAGATTTCTAAATAAGACACGTATGGACATATAGTTAATCCTGCAAAAATAGTCTACATTACCATTATCCTCCGCATTACACCAGATCATCCATTATCCCTTCTTTCAACTACACCTAAAAGGTAGCACTACATCATGTTATATTGCACAGATTTCCTAAATAGTCATAGTAGCATAATCCCGCACCATTATTTGAATCGGAGACACAGGAGTCGATTGATATTTTATTCAGTCGATTGACATTTTATTCAGCAACTCCGTTTCCCCCCTCCCCCGCCAACCCAAAACCCAGAAAATGGCTACCATTAACAGCATCGCACCTCAAAGCTTTCTCCCTCTCTCTAAACCCAAACCTAAACCCTCAAGTGCTCACTTCAAATGCTTCAGGCCCAATTCCCAACAAATTCCCTGGTCCATAACCAAACATAGAGACTACAGTGCTAGTACTACACTCGTTAGATCATCTTCTGAGGAGCTCGACGTTATTCCAGTTCAGAGCAACGACTGTACGGATCATCAGGACGGAGTGGTGAGTTCATTGGAGAGAGAAAATGAAGGGGAAGATGTTTTGAATCAGGTGATTGGTGGGTTTGGGAATAATGAAGGAAGATTGTCGTTTGAGGGGGCTGCTGGGTTTTCTTCATTGACTTCTTCTTCCAACAGTGATGAGGAGGAAGATTTGGATAATTTGATTGATAGAGCTATTAATGCCACCATTGTTCTAGCTGCTGGCAGTTTTGCTATCACCAAGTTACTCACCATCGATCATGACTACTGGCATGTAAGTCAACTCACAAATCTCTCTACGCCCGTCTTTGAATACAAGTATATAGAGATATATATGCTGATTTATGTAAATCCTAAATTATTAGTTTTGTAATTATGATGTTTTTTGGTTGTTGACTATTATTTAGATGCAAAAGATTTGGTAAAAGAGCAATGTTTACTTGATAATAGTAGTTGGGTTTTTTCAGTTCGAAATTTTTGTCTTTCTGCCCCCCCTTTTTGTTTGCCGTTCTTGTTATAAGTTATAACAAATAATAAAGATGTTCAAATTATACATATTCCGTTATACTCTTTTATGGAACAGGGTATCCTATTAGTTTTTTTTTCTAATTTGGGTATAACAATTTGAGAAAACATGGACCAGCTTGCCTTGATCAAAAAGAAAAGAAAAGGAAATAGAAGTCGGTCTTGTGTTTTGTGCATAAATAACTACAAAATATGAAAGAGTGCAATAGGGTTATACACAAAATACAACACTCAAGACAGAGGAATGCTGACCCTTTTTTGGTTTGTTAACAAGTCAAATAGGATTCTCACTTTCGGGATGACGAAGTATTATAGTTATTCATGCATTTCCCTTAAGTATTATAGTGCAACCTTTTCAAGCACCTTAGAGCATGCACATGTCTAATTTCTTACCACAAACATTTTACAATGAAGTTTGTGCTGGGGCTTTTGTGGTTATTGGTTTTACTCTTTATTATTTCTTTTTCACTATTTTATGTTTTTTATGCTTTGGTGCTCAAAAGTACCATAGATTCTGGTTACTATACTCTTCACTTGAATCTCAATTAATTTTCAATAGTATTATTCAAGAATTCATAATAAAGTCCAAGTTTAGTCATATACAAGAAAACATGCTTGCAGCTGCAAGCCTGTGCCTAGACAGGGAAGTTGTTTTTATATGGTTTGAAATCATGTACTTCTCTGAGTTAGACCTTTTTTACTATTTGTCATAAGCTAAAACCTTTTCTGTTCCTCTTTTAGGGATGGACCTTATTTGAGATATTGAGATACGCACCTCAACACAACTGGAGCGCATATGAGGAAGCTCTTAAAACAAATCCAGTTTTGGCAAAAATGATGATAAGTGGAGTGGTTTATTCTCTAGGGGATTGGATCGCACAGGTTAGTTAGTATGTTAAAATAAATAATCCCATTGTTTTTTGAATAATTCCTTTCAGAAATATTAATTAATCTGTTGTGTAATATGCAGTGCTATGAAGGGAAACCTCTCTTTGAGTTTGATCGCACACGCATGTTTAGATCAGGCCTTGTTGGCTTTACTCTTCATGGATCACTTTCTCATTATTACTATCAGTTTTGTGAGGTAATCATCACTGTTGGTTTGTCTGTCTTGTCAATATTTTCACAAGTATATTTCTAAAATAACACCTTCTAATTTTCAGGCCCTTTTTCCTTTTCAAGACTGGTGGGTGGTTCCGGCCAAAGTAGCCTTTGATCAAACTGTGTGGGCAGCAGCTTGGAACAGCATTTACTATGTATTTTTAGGATTTCTACGTCTTGAATCCCCAGTCAGTATCTTTGGTGAACTGAAGGCATCATTCTGGCCCATGTTGACTGTAAGAAGGCCTTCTGCTCTCTCTCTCTCTCTGGGTGATTGTTTTTTCTCTTGAAATGTTGAAGCAGAACTTTGGAGAAGATGAATTATATAGAACTTTAGTTTTGTGCTTTAGCTAAACAGGGTGGGGAGGGCGAGAAGGGGATAGGAGTACATTTACTAACTTTGCGATTTACGGAAATTGCTTTAGTTATTTTTTTTATTTAAGTTTTATGCATTTCTTCATTTTTTGTTGAACTTCTTGTTTGAAACTAAATTTGATATCAAAACCTTAAGTCACTCTTATTGTGTGTTTTAAATTTTATTGCGACTGTGCATCAAATAAAACTTCCGACTGTATTATTTTTTAAACCTATTTTCTAGGGATTACTTTATTAAGAATTGGCTGGCTTGCACAGAGTATTGTTTTGCTTTTTTATCATCTTTATTGGAAACTCTAAAATGATGTGTTGGTAAAATCTAGTATGATTTTGTGTGTTTTATCAGATGTACATACATATATATGTAAATATATTTATTTATACTTTTGTATGTATATATATATTTACATATATGTGTGTGTGTGTGTGCTGCATCTGTCCTGTTCATAGGATAATACACTCCAGACTGTAATAAATTTTAAATCCAATTATTTCTAAGCAATGATTCTATTAAGGTCATTATATTTCTTGGCTGCATGAAAAGTAATTATTTGTGATTTCTCTTCTTTCCTGATAACTTTCAAATGAGCTGAAGAGTTGGTCAAAATTTGTTATTGGCTCTTTCATATATTAATTTGATTGTGTCTCTGATTCTGGATAGATGACAACAGTCTTTATGTTTTCTCTATCTAAGATGGAGGATTTGATTGATATTTCTTTGGGCAATCTTTCACTCGGTTCATTCTTTGGATAAGTTAATTCATGTTTTTATTGCTTTAATGGATTTGGTGTAAAATTTTGGGTGGTAATGAGGATTTAGGGTTGAGGAAATATTTGTTGTAGGATCATTAGTCAATTGTTATTATCTTCTAAAAAAAATATGACAGTTTGAATATTCTATGGCACTTATCAACAGAAATAAAAGTTCTGCCAACTTTTTGTGTATATGCATTGGTAGTGTAGCACCTGAAAATGTTCTTGGATGTGGGATTTTTTTTTTCTTCAGGCAGGCTGGAAGCTTTGGCCATTTGCGCACCTTATTACATATGGCATGATCCCTGTTGAGCAAAGGCTTTTATGGGTTGACTGCGTAGAGCTTATCTGGGTGACAATACTCTCGACGTAAGTACTGAATCCGGATCACTGAACATCCTATTTACAAACAATTCTTTCTTCAAATATGTATTTTGTATATGAGGTATCGAGAAGGATTCAATAGTTAGGCTAATTTGTGAAATGTCAAAGTTTACACATATAAATCATCAAAAGGCCTAACCCCTGGCGGTTTTCGCCCAACTCATGCCCAAACTCTTATATGCTACACCCTCAGCAAATGTATCCACCTCCCTTCTATGCCTAACCCTGGTCACCTCTCTATGGCTATATATGCTAATGTTTGCATGTATACATGTGTGTGTATGTCCATGAACGTCAAACCAGATGATTTACCAAACCAATAACCGACAGGCCACCAATCAACACCATTCCAACCATGACACATCAAAAAACATCACTCACCCCTGACTGCCACCAAGGAAGAAAACATGCCCAATTTCTCATTTACATTTTTTCTCAATCACATGCTCTTGTCCCAAAATTTTCAGTTTCTCATCGATATTAAAACATATGCCGGTGAATTGAGATTTTTGTGAGTTTGTTATGGTGTCTGCACGATGAGAAGTTTAGTGATTGTTGGAGTAGGTCTCGAGGCAGCTAAAAGTAGGTTTCGCTAATTATTCATGCGGGTTTGACTGGTGGTTTGATGTGGGTATAAAATGTTGTATATATGTTGGGGTGGTCTGTGGTTCCCATGGTGGTGTGAGGTTGATGATGGGGTGATCAGGCTGTGGTTACTTGACATTGGTTAAGGCTATATGGTGGTTGGTAATGGAGGGATAACTATGGTGTGGTGGTGGAGGGAGGGAGTATATAGAAAGGTAGGTGAGCGAAACGAAAAGCAATAAATAAATAAAAGTTGTAATAGACTTTTTTTTTCAGTCTACAATGCATGAAGGATGTATACTATGTTAAATTAGACAGAAAATGGGGAAATCTTGGCTTAAAAGTTAAAGGGAAGTTAATGCTATGTTTTATACTATAGGGCCTAGGGGGACAGAGTGAAACCTGAGACAAGTCGCAGGTTTTTAATTATAGCACTTGGATGGCCTGTTTGAAAATGTTTAATCTTGATCAAATGATTGGAGTTGTAGAGAAAGTGTATTTGTTGGGCGGTTCTAAATTAAAGTTTCTTTTTCGTGTTTTCTCGTTGGATGTACATGCCTTCACACACTCTTTACCTGGGGATGCATACAGAGAAACAGATTAGATTTGAGGTAGTAGTGGCCTGCTCAACTCTCGTGGGCCAGAATTCCCAATGGTGAATATTTTTCTGGGTCACCTATTGTGGGCTACAATGTAGTGTTTTCGTATAAATGGTGGTCGTTGATTACTTAATTAAAAAAAAGTTGATATGTATATTCATGGTCTTTTGTGATTATTTCACTTTTTTTAGTGGCTTGAAATATTTCCTTTTTCTGCTGGTTTGGGTGTTTTTTTTTTCTGTAGTTTGGGTTATTGAACTAGTGGATTCTTTTGGTCAAGTTTGTCTGACAGTTGATTTCCATACTCTGCCAGTATTTCAAATGAAAAATCAGAAGCAAGAATATCTGAGGCACCAGCTGAAGCAAATTCCATTGCTCCATCATTAGGTTCTCCAGAGGTATGCCTATTGACTGCTTAATGATATATAGAGCGTTTAAAAGATTGAATTGTACGATTCTAACGTGATACCTTTTTCTTTTTCACTTCTTTTTGTAGGAGTGAAGTATATGGAAGTACAGAAGTTCAAATAAGAAAATATTCTATTTGTCATATTCCTTTTTAATATTGAAAGACAAAACCATTGTCATGAAGGGGGCATCACTGTGAAACTTGTTACAACTAGGTAAGGTGGTGCTGTTAGTTTATTTCTTCCTGGGGAACTTGGATATGTACCTTATGCAACTCCCCTCCCTTTCATTCTGACTCTGTACGTAAATGAGGTTTTTTATATGTTTTGAGGGGAGGTGCTTATTGTTTATTGTAATTACACAACAGTGCCGAGAAAATTCTGAAAACCAAGTATTTTTTTTTCTTCATGTTGTCCAAGGCAAAAAAATGGGCAAAAGTACCGAAAAGAATAAATCAATACAAAGAAAGAGAATCTATGTATATCTGGGGTTATTTAAACTGAATGCAAGCTAAATGAAATCCTCATCAGAACTGCAAGCCTTTCTATGATCACAGGCATAATTTGCACGTAACCTTACCTACAGATAATTGTTCTTATTTCTTGAAATCAGCACCAAATAAAGTGGCTGTTGAACTTCTGAGAAAAGAAACACGGGAAATACGCAATGAAGCAGCTAATCTTCCAAATTGAGCTTTAATTTAGACTATATACTCGTCGGCTTTACCTGTTCCCGTTGTACCCTGGTTCTCCAAAACAAACACGGGATTGGACAAGCAATACAATTCAAGCCAAGCCATGGACATCTTAGAGAGGCGACTTGGCGTTGGCCGTAAATTAAACCGCCTCCAGCTAATCCTTCGAATTTCCCTCTGTATCTGGGGAACAACACATATTGCAACGGATCGTCTCTAAGTACTGCCTTACAAATTATATCATCATAGTATTGTTATGCACATTGACGTTGGGCAGCTAAAAGGTATCCAAGTCTATAAATCGGTAACAATGGCGATTTTATTGAGAGCGGAATCCAAGGAACTTGATCCTACCATGGATGCTTGGAACAAATTTTTTGAGAGATTTTCAGAATCTATGACAAAATTTGCTGATCAATTTGTTAAAGATATGAAGCAAGCTCGCCTGAAATCCAATTCAAAGCATGACCTTAAAGTGTTAATTTGTGGTTATACTGAGGAGGAGGATTGCGTATGTATCGAAGCAAATTCCAAGCGGTCAGTATGTGATGATATCGATGAAGATGATGTGGTTCAGGATTTTAAGGAGGAAGAAAGCCATCAAAGTCAATTGAAAAGCCAGGAAGAAGATAATCTAGTTATCACTAAGGAGAGAGATCATGAGGGCTTTCTGGCGAAACTTGAAGTTCCATTCCTACAAATTCAAACGTGCAATCAATCGAAACATGATATAAGGTAAAATCTCGTCCCAAAAGTGATTTCTCATATCTTAGCTCAACAACCGACATTGTCGTAAGGGCAATTGGTGCAAATACGAAGGAGGTTGATGAGATAGATAAGGTGATTGACAAAAGTCCTAAACTAATTCTGAAATCAGGAGGGAATTCGTATATCCTGAGGTTGGAGATCCAAAATGGGGCCAAATAAACATCAAAAGAATCAATAAACAAAATCAAAATTGAACAAAAGAATCAACCCTGGCGAATTATTTAAAATTTGGAGTCGGTACAATTGCAGTATAAGTAGGGGGAATACATCTATTTCAGTAAATACAGGTCAGTGGATTGGGATACTGAAGTGAATAATTTTCCAAAAGGGTCTGTGTTTACCAGAAAGGGAATCATAATGATTTATGGGATTAACGTGTGCAAAGTGCTCGATGAAATGTTTAGAAGAGACACTAGCTATTACTGGGGACTGTTGTTCTAAAATTTGGAAGGCCAGATGTACAAGTGCGATGGCAGAGCAGTTGGAGGTAACTCTTGTTCAGGGATACGGAAGTAGAGGATTTCCAACAATTAAGGTATTTGCGTCTGGGAAACCTCCTGTTGATTACCAAGGAGCTAGGGATGTCAAATCAATTGCAGAATTTGCACTTCAACAGGTCAAGACACAATTGACTCACAGTTAATCAGCAAGGAAAATCAAGTGGGAATCTTGAGTAATACAAATGGACATGGGACAGAAGATGCAATCAACACAGAACAATCTTGTTAGCACAATTTTTTTATTGGGATCCAGGAATAGATGGAATTCTTCAACTTCACAGTACGAAAGCTAAGAAGTTTAGAAAGCACTATAACAATTGGCCGTTGATCATTGAAACTACATGGATTATGAATTTCGCTTATGAGGTTATCAATGGTGGTGTCCAAGCATTTCTAAAAAGTTAAAGAATTGTGGAAATATTTTGATGAAAGAATCTGGAGCAACCAAATGCTATTACGTTTGGGATTAGGTATTCATGAGAGGAAATTCAATATAATGACATCATCATAAGTTGGCATCATGCTAATACTGAACCACCTTTATGACTTATTGGATTTGAAGTTGTTGTAATCCAACGGATCGTCTCTAAGTATTACCTTACAAATTATATCATCACTCAAGGGGAAATAAATTCATTCATACGGACAAGGTGATTTTTGGAGAGCACGCACCTTGACATTGTGCAGTTAAAAGGTGCATTGAATAGATTAGTAAAAAAAAATGGCTAAGATTAGAAATAAAATGAAAGGCTAGTAATTATTTTGTAAAGTATTAATTATGCCTATAAGAGACTTGGTTCTGTACTGAAATAGATTATCCAATCTATCTTCTTTTTCTCTATATCTCCTTTTAATTTTTATCAAATCTATGGAGCGCATATTCATGTGATGATGAGGCCTAGGCGATGATCCTGCGGAACAATTCCGCCAATCACGAGTTTGCATGTGTTGCAATTAGAAGAAAGGTATGGAGTATTTTGAGGTTCTTCAAAAGTTTGAAATGAAATGGTCGTAATTTTTGGCCAGGGTGATACAATAAATGTGTTTGACTTCTTTTTTAGAGAAGACCTTTTATTTCATTAGTATTTATATTTAATTTAATTAAAGTGTAGTGCTTAGGCTGCAAACGAATATCCAAATTTTGTCAAACTTGAATCGAATTTGAAGTCGAACTCGAACATGTTTAAATAACATTATCGAACCAACACTCATGTGCAAATTCGATCGTTAGCTAGCAGTTCGTGAACATAGTCGAACATAATCGAGTTCGCGAACATGAACAGTTCGTGAATATTCATAAACACATGCTCATCGCAAACGTGATGCATTCGCGATCATTTAGACGAACCATTCGGCTGATTATATTTCCAACTTCCAAGTTGGTTAATAAATTGCAAATGTAAGAAATCGAACCACTCGAACCAATGTTAAAAATTGAACTACTCGAATTGATCATAAACCGAACCCAGGGGCGGATGGAGGAAAAGGACAGCATAGGCACTTGCCTATGCTCATTTTTTTTATAGGTAAACTCAAGGGGGTAGAATTTATTAGTTAATAAATTCAAGAGGGAAAATTAATAAAAAAGTTAAACTTAGTGGGCCAAAAGAAAAAAATTCCATTATAATCTAATTCTTCAAAGTATATTTACAACTTACAGAAAGTTAGAGATGAGCGATAGCTCATAGACTTGAATTTTTTTTGTTAAAATCCGCCCTTGCTAGAAAATTTTTCTAGATCCACCTAGCTCTAACCAAACCCTACTCTTCGTGAACACAGAAGAACTGAACCACATGGTTCGCGAATATGTTCGATCGAGCAATCGAATGTGAAACCATGTACAAACTCGACTTGACAAGGCTTGAACTCGAACCAAAATTAGACGGAACCAGTTCGCAAATATGGTTCGGTTCATTTGTAGAACTAGTGTGTATGACCAAGTAACCTGCCCTGACGATTTATATGTTATTACTTATTCCTATTTGTTTTTGACCTACTCGAACCGATCCGAACTTTGTTAAACTTGAACCGAATTCGAACACTCGAACATGTTCGAATAAAATGATCGAACCAACACTCATGTGTGAGTTCGATCGTTAGCTAGCAGTTCGCGAACATGTATTGTGACGCCCCCAAAATAGGTATACATCACCCATCTTGAGTCGCCAATATATGGTACAAAATTCAAATACAACTTAATTATACAACAGTCGTGTAAAGTACGACAAAATACATGCTGTGAGTTTTAATACAAATATTGCCTACTAGACAATATTCACTCTCAGAATAAGTTCTCAATACATTTATGTCACACTATTTAACAGAATAGTGAGGACTACTAGCTAACACTATCATCCAGAACATTACTCCGTTCCCTGACTCGTCCCAGCTACGTTCTCATTTCCTGAAGAGAATAGTGAAAGAAAGGGTGAGCTCAACTAGCCCAGCAAGAAATATTATAACTAAGATAATGCAGAATAAGTTATCATTTGTCCTCAACAATGTTAAACTGATAAAATACAATAGACATCAAGTTTAACTGCAGCGGAACAAATAATCCATTAAAAGAGTCAAGTAGAGAATAAAATCTACTATCTTTTATGATTTAAAAGGTTTTTTTCCATCACTTTTATCATTGGGACTCAAATTTTAATAAATAATCCACATCATCCCTCGCACTACTACGCCAAGGATATTCATTAGGTCACGACCACAAATTCCATGCACTACGGGCCAAGGATATTTGTGTATTCATCAATGGTCATGATCATGCCAACAATCGTCCATCAATGCACTACGGGCCAATGAGGACTTTTACCACATCACTTGTTACATTACGGTTATGATTACAATCGAATAATCCTCGTCATAATCATACCAAGTCCATCCATGCTCTACGGTGCCATAGATGACTTTAAAAAATATAAACATAAGGATGATGACAATGATATAAGAATTCAATAAAACAAGTTCAAGAATTAAGTTATTCAAGAACTAATAACGCCCAAATTGTCAACATGACATCCGCTTTGTAGTGTAAAATTCAAGAATGCTCGGAAGAATATTTCCATGAAAATCTTTGGATGAAGCGCAAGAAATATCAAGGATATTCCACTAATTTCATGGAGTATATAAGTCAAAATTTTAACCAACCGAGTATAATAACGAATGGAATAACAAAAGAAATCACCATGCACGCGGTATTTTGCATAGACGAGTTATTCCAACAGTAATAATAATAACGGAACGTGTCGGTGAAAATCACAAAGCGGGATGTTCCAACGAGTAATAATAAAGAATGGAATAACAACGAAATCACCATGCATGCGATAAGTCGCGTAGACGGAGTTATTCCAATGTAATAATAAATACTGAGAATATTAAAAGGCGGAATCGGTCCGGGTGTAAAACATGTATATGATGTTCCAACGGAATAATAAAGATGTAATAATAGAGGCGGAACCAGTCCCGCAGTAAAAGCATGCATGACAGGATATTCCAAATGTAATAATAAAGACGAATAATAGAAGAATGTCACCAAGTATAGGGTAGCCCCATTTATACAAAAGTTATTCCAATGAATAATAAGGAATGGAATAATGTAAGTTCTCTTCATGAATATAAAAGAATAATATCCCTTACCTAGTGAAAAAGAATCGGATATAAGAGTAGGAAGTAAAGGAATACTTTTCTATAGTTTTCTATAATTTTTCTCCGGAGTTTCGGTGAATTCGTAAGAAAATAATGAAGGAATGAGCTTTATTTATAGAAAAATGGAATGCATAAGAACTAATTCATGAACGGTCCGATTGATTTATTTTTAATCGGACGGTCCATATTTAAAGCAAAATCTTTTAAATAAAATATATATATATTATATATATATATATATATATATATATATATATATATATATATATATATAACATGTGCTAATAATTTCCTACGGTCCATTTTTCCTTCATGTCATAATTGTCAACAAGGTTGCTTCATGTCATATTTTTCCCATCTTCCCCCACCCGTAACCAATTTTGCAAGATTCCTCTCCCTTCATTTTTTTTTCTTCCAACGTGGGTCCCACGTGTCCCCCTCCCCCCAACATCTCTTAATCACAAGTGGTCCCATTATAAATATACTGAATAACTTTCTATCGATTATTTTGAAAAATAGGTAAATGGGAGTCCATAAAATAAGTAAAACTTCATAAAAATCACCAACATTTATCATCTTTATTATAATTCACAATATTAATCGACCAGGTTGTTCCCAGGAAAGAAGGGCTTTCAATAAGGATTTCTCCCTATCGACGATTAGGTGACCCAAACCTCTCCTCGCGTAACTTACAGACATCGTTAATATTGTAATTTATAATATTAATAACTTTGTCCTTTCAATCATTGATTTAATAATATATAAAATATCGACAATAATTGAACACCACAAAGTGACTTCTCACGTAAGCATTAATAATCAATACGTAGTGCTTCTACAATGGAACCACGCCAGACATCGCACTTTTTTACTAGAGTAGTTCAACAAAGACTAACGGTAGAAACTTCCGCCGTTATTTTCAATAAAATATTTTTGTTATTTTCTCAATCAAACAATAATTACATTTGTGGGGTCCACCAATGATTCTTATTTGTTGCATTTAATATTCCCGACAAAACGAATATTCCCCGACCAATCGAATATAATATGACAACTTGCATACTTTGCAAAATTTATAAATATTACCCACAACTATAACATTATATCAAATTTACTTCATAATAATGAAAAATGATATTTATAGAAAATTCATTTTTATTCAAAAGTTCAGGTCTTACAACCTCCCTTCTTAAGAAATTTCGCCTCGAAATTTAGGGTACGACCTGGTATATCGAAGAGGTAAGGATACCTTGACTTCATTTGATTCTAACTCCTGTGTCATTTCTCAACATTGTGGTTTCTCCACAAAACTTTAACTCGAGGTATAACCTTGGGCGTAGAATATGTTCCTTCTTATCAAGATTTGAAGCAGGAACCTCTTCATACGTTAAGTCTTGGCTATTTAAATGGGTTCTAACTCAATAATGTGGTTTGGATCTTTCACATATTTACGTAACATGGAAATGTGAAAACATTATGAACACGAGACATATTTGGCAGAAGGCGTAGTCTATAGCCACGGTTCCTACCGATCGAGGATTAAAATGGGCCAATGAATCGAGGATTGAGCTTTCCTCTCTTTCCAAATCTTGTAACTCCTTTCCATGGAGCAACACGTAACAACACATGATCTCCTATATCGAATTGCACGTCCTTTCGATGAAGATCAGCATAACTCTTTTGTCGATCTTGTGAGGTTTTTATACATTGTCGGATCGTTTGAATCTTATCCGTAGTCATACGTACCAACTCCGGTCCCAACAACGTTGCTTCACCCACCTCATCCCAGCATACTGGAGAACGACACTTTCTTCCATACAACGCCTCGAATGGAGCCATGCCAATACTTGCTTGATAACTGTTGTTGTGGGAAAACTCCACTAATGGTAAGAACTTATCCCAACTTCCCTTGAAGTCAAGGACACAGAGTCTTAATAAATCTTCAAGAGTTTGAATAGTCCTCTCGATTGTCCGTCTGTCTAAGGATGATACGCCGAACTAAATCGTAAGTCTGCGCTCATAGCTTTTTGCAAACTAACCCAAAATCGTGAAGTGAATCTTGGGTCTCGATCAAACTATGGATCTTGGCATACCATGCGATCTTACAATCTCGTTTATGTATATTGAACAAGACGTTCAAGTGTATAAGTTTTCGTATTGGTAAGTAAAGAGACTTGGTCAATCTATCAACAATGACCCAAATTGCATCAATGCCTTGAGAAACCTTGGGAAGACTAATAACTTGAAATCCATGGTAATGTGCTCCCACTTCCATTTCGGAATTTCAAGTGGTTGCAATGGACCTTTTGGTACTTGATACTCTACTTGACTCGTTGACAAGTTAGACACTTTAAGATAAACAGCGCTATCTCTCTCTTCATATTGCTCCACCAAAATGTATGACGAAAATCATGGTACATTTTAGTACTCCCAAGATGGATTGCAAACGGTGTGTTGTGCGCCTCCATCATGATTTTATACTTTAAATCGTGGTCGTTAGAACACAAAGTCCGGAGTTGACTCAAGTATTCCTTCATCATCGATTCTTTGCCTCCATGATAAAGCACCTTCTTGCACTTTCTTCCTCATAACGCATCACTCCAGTGTCCGTAATTTGAAGCGACTTTAACTTTATCAATTAAAGTCGGTTCTACTCAGATATTCTCCATCATCACGTGGGTCCGTGGAGTCTTTATCTCTATCTCCATTCTTTGCAAGTCACATAAAATGGGCCTTTGCGTTGACAATATTGCACTCGTACCCGCATATGATCTTCTACTCAATGCGTCCGCTACCACGTTCGCTTTTCCAGGATGGTATTGGATGGTATGATCATAATCTTTCAATAGTTCAAGTCAACGTCGTTGTCGCATGTTGAGTTCCTTTTGAGTGAAGAAATATTTGAGGCTTTTATGATCCGTAAAGATCTCCACTTTCTCCCCATACAAGTAATGCCTCCAAATCTTTAGTGCGAAGACAACAGCTGCTAACTCTAGATCATGAGTAGGATAATTCCTCTCATATTCTTTGAGTTGTCGAGAGGCATAGGCTATGACTTTCCCATGTTGCATGAGAACACATCCTAACCCTTTGCCTGAAGCATCACTGTATATGACAAATCCCTTCGAGCCAGATGGTATTGTCAGAACAGGTGCTGAAATGAGTCTTCTCTTGAGTTCTTGAAAAATCTTCTCACATTCCTCACTCTACCCGAATTTTGTATCTTTCCGAGTCAGCTGAGTTAGTGGAGTAGCGATTCGAGAAAACCTTTCTACGAATCTCCGATAATAACCAGCTAAGCCGAGAAAGCTACGTACTTCGGTCACTGATTTAGGTTGTTCCCAGCTTTGAATAGCTTCAATCTATGCTGGGTCAAGAGATATTCCATGACTTGATACCACGTGCCCAAGGAATGCTACTTCCTCAAGCCAGAACTCACATTTCTTCAACTTGGCATAAAGCTTATATTCACGAAGCTTTTGGAGTATCATCCTCAAGTGTTTCTCATGATCTTCACGGCTTTTGGAATAAATAAGGATGTCATTAATAAAGACGACCACAAAGTGATCCAAATATTCTTTGAATACTCGGTTCATCATATCCATGAAGGCAGCAGGAGCATTAGTCAATCCAAAAGACATGACTAGAAATTCATAATGCCCGCACCGGAGTTCGAAAAGCCGTCTTTGAAATGTCTTGGTTCTAATCTTCATTTGGTGATATCCTAACGAAGATCAATCTTTGAAAAGAATTTGGCTCCTTGTAATCGGTCAAACAGTCATCAATACGTGGCAATGGGTATTTATTTTTAATGGTGACATGATTCAACTCCCGATAATCAATACAAAGTCGCATACTCCCATCTTTCTTCTTCACTTAATGAATAAGCGAAGGAGCACCCCAAGGAGAAGTCTTAGGGACGAATAAAGCCGATGTCTAACAATTCCTGCAGTTGGGTCTTTAACTCACGAAATTCAATAGAGCCATTCGATATGGGGCTTTGGAAATGGGTTTTGTACCAGGTTCAAGGTCGATACAAAATTCAATTTCACGCTCTGGGGGTAGGCTAGGAAGTTCTTCAGGAAATACGTCAGAAAATTCATTAACAATAGAAATATCATTCAAAACTGACGTATTTTTGTTTAGATCCGTGACATGAGATAAGAAAGCTTGACATCCGTTTTTCAATAAACGAATAGCTTTATGGCTTGAGATGACAATGATTGATTTTAATGGTTTGGTTGCTTGAAGTCGCATAATAGGTTAGTTAGGAATATGAAAACTAACAACCCTACAAAAACAATCAATTCTTGCATGATGTGTAGTTAACCAATCAATCCCTAGAATTACATCAAATGCAAGTATTTTCAATGAAATAAGATCGATAGGTAACGTGCGGGTGCCAATTTGAACTAAACAAGACTTATAAACCGTGGAGGTAATGAAGGTTTCTCCCAACGGAGTTTCAACAGATAAATCAAAGTCCAATCTCTCCGGAGTCAAATTTAAACGTTGAGCGCAAGTAGAGAGAAATGAAAAGTAGGTAGAAACGAAGATCGAATAAAGTATAAACTTCGCTAGAGTTTATGATAAGCTTACCCGTGATGACCTCGTTCGGGTTCCTTTCTTTCTGGGAGGTCACAACAAATGTTCTCCCTTGCACTACTGATTTTGACTTTTCTGGGGCGTCCTTTGGTGCCTACATCCTAGCTGAACTTGTCTTCGGTGAACGACAAAATCGGGTTAGGTGACCTTCTCTTCCACAATTATAACATGCTTTGGATGGCATCGCACAGTTGAGACCGATGTGTCCCTCTCCTCCACACTGAAGCATATGATGGGTGGTGGTCGTTCTTCTTCCTTAACGACACGAGTCTTGATGTTGACGTCTTTCCATCATTGTTGAATCTCCTCTTCTTGAAATGTCCATTCTTATTGTTTTGGCCATGATTACCACCGAAGTGGTTACCATTTTTGGCCTGTTGATTTCCTCCACGCTTGTTGTCACCGCTTCGATGACTGCTCTCGCTAGTATTATTACTTTGTCGGTTGCTATCTTTTGGTTGGGATAACTCATTATCACGCTCCAATAACTGAGCCCTATTAACAACATCTGAATACAAATACGGTTTATGAAAGATAAGATATTGACGTATCTCAGGTTTCAAACCTCTTAAAAATATTCGCGTCATTCTCTCCTCATTATCAACCAAATGGGATGCAAACCGGGACAACTCGACAAACTTGGCCCGTCGCGCGACACGGGCCATGTTATTTTGCTCGGTTTAATGAACTCTACCTCTTTCATGTGACGAATACTTTCAAGAAAGTACTTGTGGTTGAGCGAGCAGCCTCTGGAACTTCTCCCAAGACATCTTCATCGCGGCGGAGTTGGAGTACGTTTCTGATTCCCACCAATAATCGCCTCTGCGAGCAACATGAATGAAGGGCAAAGGAACCTTTGCTGCTCCTGAGCAACCCAAGACATCAAATATCTTGTTGATCTGTTTAATCCACGTTTCCACCTTAAGTGGTTTTGGCTCTCCAAAGAACTCCGGTGGTCCCAGTTCCTTAAACTATTTGGCGGTGACCATCCGAGAGTTGCCAGTATTTCCACCTGCATTTTTGCTGTGAGAGTCATTTCTGCTGATGTTGCATGAATTGCATAAAGCCTCTGAACATTCCATCATTCATCATTTGGTCAGTGTTGTTGTTTGCCTGAGGAATGTCGCCTTCCTGATGAATATATCATCCTGATTATTGATCTGTGGAGACTCAACGGTCTCCTGTGCTCCATTGATGTTCTCAACATTCTCGGATGCCATTTTCAAACACTGCCACAAAACAAGGGTTAATTATTATATCACACATTATCCCTATACTCTGACCGACCAATTAAATATCAAATAAACTTAGGTAGGTCATACTAGCGAAAAGAATTCCGTCTCTCTCCCTCCTAGTTCTTGTCTCACATCTTAGCAGGATCATATCCCTAAGCTTTGATACTAATCGCATGACGCCCCCAAAATAGGTATACATCACCCATTTTGAGTCGCCAATACATGGTACAAAATTCAAATACAACTTAATTATACAAATCGTGTAAACTACGACAAAATACATCTTTGTGAATTTTAATACAAATATTGCCTACTAGATAATATCCACTCTCGAATAAGTCCTCAATACATTTATTGTCACACTATTTAATGAATAGTGAGGACTACTAGCCTAACACTATCATCCGAACATTACTCCGTTCCCCGACTCGTCTCAAACCACGTTCTCATTTCACAAGAGAGAAAAGTGAAAGAAAAGGTGAGCTTAACTAGCCAAAGAAATATTATGACTAAGATAATGCGAATAAGTTATCATTAGTCCTCAACAATGTTAAAGCGATAAAATACAATAGATATCAAGTTTAATCTGCGTAATGAACAAGCAATCCATTAAAAGAGTCCGATAGAGAATAAAATCTACTATCTTTTATGATTTAAAAGGTTTTTTTCATCACTTTTATCGTTGGGACTCAAACAATAAATAATCCACATCATCCCCTCATCTACTACTAATGATATACATTAGGGTCACGACCATAAATTCCATGCACCACGGGCCGAGGATATTTGTGTATTCATCAATGGTCATGATCATGCCAACAATTGTCCATCAATGCACTACGGGCCAATGCGGACTTTTACCACATCACTTGTTACATTACGGTCATGATTACAACCGAATAATCCTGGTCATAATCATACCAAGTCCATCCATGCTCTAGGGGCCATAGATGACTTTAAAAAATATAAACATGAGGATGATGACAATGATATAAGAATTCAATAAAACAAGTTCAAGAATTAAGTTATTCAAGTAACTAATAACGTTCAAATTGTCAACATGATCTTCGCTTTGTAGTGTAAAATTCAAGAATGCTCGGAAGAATATTTCCATGAAAAATCTTTGGATGAAGCCTAAATATCAAGGATATTCCACTAATTTCATGGAGTATAGAAGTCAAAATTTTAACTAAGCGAGTATAATAACGAATGGAATAACAAAAGAAATCACCATGCATACTAAGATTTGCGATGTATAAAAGTTATTCCAACAGAATAATAATAACGGAACCGAGTCGGTGAAAATCACAAGCAAGCGGGATGTTCCAAATGAGAATAATAAAGAATGGAATGACAATGAAATCACCATGCATGCGGTACTTGATGTATGCATTATTCCAATGTAATAATAAATCTGAGAATATTAAAGATTTAATCAGTCCAGGTGTAAAACATGTATATGATGTTCCAACGAAATAATAAAGGCGAGAATAATAGAGGCGGAACCAGTCCGGTAGAAAGACATGGCAGGCAGGATATTTCAACGTAATAATAAAGACAGAATAATAGAAGAATGTCACCAAGTATAGGGTAGCCCACTTATACAGGTTATTCCAACAAAATAATAAGGAATGGAATAACAGAAGTTCTCTTTATGAATATAAAAGAATAATATCCCTTACCGTAGAAGAACTGGATATAAGAGTAGGGAAGTAGCAGAATACTTTTCTATAGTTTCTCTATAATTTCTCTCTGGAGTTTTAGTGAATTCGTAAGAAAATAATGAAGGAATGAGCTTCTATTTATAGAAAAATGGAATGCATAGTAACTAATTCATGAACGGTCCCGATTGATTTACTTTTAATCGGACGGTCCATATTTCAAGTAAAATCTTTTAAATAAAATATAATATATATTATATATATTAAATATATATATATATATATATATATATATATATATATATATAACATGTCTTTAATAATTTCCTACGGTCCATTTTTTTCTTCATGTCATAATTGTCAACAAGGTTGCTTTATTAAACATATATATATATATATATATATATATATATATGTGTGTGTGTGTGTGTGTGTGTGTGTGTGTGTGTGTGTAATAATACCAATAATGCTACCTCCCTCCAAACCTTTTTCTCCCATCTTCCCCCATCCGTAACCAATTTTGCAAGATTCCTCTCCCTTCATTTTTTTTTCTTCCAACGTGGGTCCCACGTGTCCCCCTCCCCCCAACATCTCTTAATCATAAGTGGTCCCATTATAAATATACTGAATAACTTTCTACCGATTATTTTGAAAAATAGGTAAATGGGAGTCCATAAAATAAGTAAAACTTCATAAAAATCACCAACATTTATCATCTTTATTATAATTCACAATATTAATCGACCAGGTTGTTCCCAGGAAAGAGGGGGCTTTCCAATAAGGATTTCTCCCTATTGACGCGCAATTAGGTGACCAAACCTCTCCTTGGCAGAACTTCTAGACATCGTTAATATTGTAATTTATAATATTAATAACTTTGTCCTTTCAATCATTGATTTAATAATATATAAAATATCGACAATAATTGAACACCACTAAGTGACTTCTCACGTAAGCATTAATAATCAATACCAAGTGTCACACAATGGAACCAAGCGTACAGACATCGCATTTACTTTTACTACCGAGTAGTTCAACAAGTACTAACCAGTAAAACTTCCGCCGTTATTTTCAATAAAATATTTTGTCGTTTTCTCAATCAAACAATAATTACATTGTAGGTCCACCAATGATTGCAGATTGTTGTATTTAATATTCTTTGACAAAACGAATATTCCCCGACCAATCGAATATAATATGACAACTTGCATATTTTGCAAAATTTGTAAATATTACCCACAACTATAACATTATATCAAATTTACTCCATAATAATGAAAAATGATATTTATAGAAAATTTATTTTTATTCAAAAAGTTGGGGTCTTACATGTATGATCGAATTCGCAAATATACTCGAACATGATTGAGTTCGCGAACATGGACAGTTCGTGAATATTCATAAACACATGCTCATCGCGAACGTGATCAAGTTCGCAACCATTTTTGTTGGGTTTGTGGGGTCCAAACCCATGAGATTATCCTATTTAAATTAGGAGTATTTTAATTTGGATTGATTATTTTTCTCTAAACCAAGTTGGACTTGGAATTGTACTTTGATTTGGTCAACACGTGAGCAGTTTTGGTTGAATCCTACAAGGAGTGTGAATTGATTTTTCAAAAGTAAATTAGGAGTTAGGAACTATATATATATATATATAGAGAGAGAGAGAGAGAGAGAGAGAGCAAGGATCAAGAGCATTCTCCTTAAATAGCATTCCTCTTTAAATAGCACTCTTTTATTAAAACTACGTCGTTTTGGAGTCTTTTTTAAAAAACAAGTGGGGTCGTGAGTGGCATTTTTATAAATAAAAGGAAAGCAAGTGGGACCACTCTCTTTTAAAAGACTCCAAAACGACGTAGTTTTAATAAAGGAGTGCTATTTAAGGAGGAATGTATTTAAGGAGAATGCCCTTGACCCTTGCTCTCTCTCTCTCTCTCTCTCTCTATATATATATATATATATATATATATATATATGGGTTCTGTGAAGGTATGATAAGATATCCAAAAATTTTGAGTTCTCTATTTTTGATAGGAATACACGGAATAGAGAGAAAAATCGGTGAGTGCGAAGGAAAAAAAGGTGCAGTAAATTGAGAGGGTTTTGGTGAAGGTTTATTCACAGGTTGTCATCATCTTTTCGGATTAATTAATTGCTGGAAGACTTTAATTAATTTGGAGGTTTTTGGTGGTGAGGATATTTGAGTTTTCACTCAAATTGAGGTATTCTTGTATTCTCTCAATTTCTTAATATTTCAAGTTTTTTAATTATAAACTTGGAAGGACTTTGTATTCACAGTTGATTATAGTGGAATTTTTTAGAGTTTGGCTCGTGGTTTTTACCTCTTAATTTTAGAGGGTTTTCCACGTAAGATTTGGTGTCTTGTGGTTGTTTTATTTTTCGTATTATTATTTTTCTGTGGTTATAATTTATTTGGTAGAATTGCATTATTTGTCTGGCGTGATTTATTTAATTTATCAAATTGAGTTATAATTGAAGGAGAGTTTTTCGAACAATTTTGACGAACCATTCGGCTAATTTTATTTTCAACTTCTAAGTCGGTTAATAAATCGAACCACTCGAACCCATTGTAGAAATCGAACTAATTGTAGAAATCGAACTACTCGAACCGATCTCATACCGAACCAAGGGCAGCATAGGCACTTGCCTATATATGCTCACTTTTTATAGGTAAACTCAAGTGGAAGAATTTATTAGTTAGTAAACTCAAGGGGCAGATTAATAAAAAAGTTAAACTTAGTGGGGAAAAAGAAAAAAATTCCATTATAATCTAATTCTTCAAAGTATGTTTACAATTTACAGAAAATTAGAGATGGGCGATAGCTCATAGACTTGAAAATATTTAGTTAAAACTTAAAATCTGCCCCTGCTAGAATTTTTTTTTAGTTTCGTCTCTAACCGAACCGAACTGTTCGTAAACACAGAAGAACTGAACGACATGGTTTGCGAACATGTTCGATCGAACAATCGAATGTGAAACTATGTACGAACTCGACTCAGCAAGCCATCAAACTTGAACTCGAACCAAACTCAAACTGAACTGGTTCACAAACGATTTGATTCGTTTGCAGGACTAGTGCGTATGACCAAGTAACCTGACCTGGCGATTTATATGTTATTACTTATTCTTATTTATTTTTGTCCGACTTTGAAAAGTAGGATTATGTTTATTTACAAGGATTATAATCCCGTGATTATAATTCATGGGATTATAATATCAATATAATTAATTTTAGGATTAAATAGTCTTACTCACATGTTTATTTTTTATGAGATTATTCATTAGATAACTTAAAATAATCTCATGTTATATTTTTTTTTTCAAGATTAATTAAAAGTTTGGATAAAAAAAATATCGTTCTGACTATTATACCCTTACCAATAATAATATATTTTAAACTATAATTTAAACTTGTTTATACATCAAAATGATGAACAATTAATTATAAACATTTAAATATTGCTAATTATTCCATTGCTATTATGAGTTCATCATCAAGCTACTTGATGTATGTACTGAATCATTTGATGAACTTAATTAATCTACTCGATCTTTACTTAAATTTATTATTCAATTTTGTTGAAATATCATTCATTTTCTCAAGTTTTCAATGTTTTTAGGCCGTATATGTAAAAATAAGGCATTTGATAGATTTTACGGCACACTTGCGTGTAAGGTGGTCCTAGATCATTTCCAACAAATTATGAATTAAGGTGGAACACGCTCGACACCTAATGTGACGCCCCCAAAATAGGTATACATCACCCATTTTGAGTCGTCAATAACATGGTACAGAAACAACTACAACTTTATTAATACAACATATAAACTGTGAGTTTAAATACAAATATTGCCATCTAGACAATATTCACACCCAAATAAGTCCTCATTACAATTATTGATATATTATTTTACAAAAATAGTGAGGACTACTAAGACAACTTTCTAGAACCTTCATTTCCATACCCCACTAAGACTTGCCATTACATTCGCCTCCCGAGAAGAAAAATGGAACAAAAAGGAAAAGAGTGAGCTCTCAACTAGCCAAGAAGAAGAATATTATGACTAAGATAATATAGAACAAATTATCGTTAGTCTTCAACAGGAAAAATCGATAAAATACAATAGACAACAAGTTTCAGATCAATATTCACAGCGGAAATAATAATTCATAGATGAGTTACGTAGAGAATGAAATCTACTATTATCTATGAATTTAAAAGTCCATCATCGATATTTATCCCTGTAACATCAATCAATATTAAATATTCATCTTGAATCAAATATTCATCTTTGCACTACAGGCCAAAGATATTCATCAGTCGGTCATCTTCATCTCAACACCTGAACATCTTTGCACTACGGGCCAAAGATATTCATAAGAAAATCAATCATCTTTGCACTACAGGCCAAAGATATTTAGTAATATCATCATTTAGGACTAAGGATGATGAAAAATATTTTAAATAAAACGAATCCAGTGAAACAAAAGAACAATTATTATGGATTCATAAATAATCATAGTGAAGTAAAATTCAAGAATGATCAAAACATGGATACAATCAAAGGTAGTATCCATAATAGATATTTTGGACAAAAAAATAAAAATTTAATTTTTCTGTGAATAGTGCCGTATTCGTGAATAGTGCCATATACGTGAATAGTATCGTATACATGAATAGTAACCCCGACACTAAAAGACAAGAATTTCACAAGAAAATCATACCAATATTCCGGCATAATGATATTGAAAGAAATAATATCATTTAAAAAAAAATATCATTTACCTTGGAAAAAGATTTCTTACATTTGGAATATTGGTTATAGTCTTTGAAGGGACTTGCACCAGATATAGCAACACTCAAAGTATCAAAATACTCACAAGAATACGCTCGATAATATAGAGAGAAAACGAGAAAGAAAACTTCAGTTTCTGGTGTGATTTTCAATTCTAACCTAAGCACCCTATTTATAGGAAAATACTTAGAACACCAAAGAAGAAAATTTAATAAATTAATAATATAATTTTCTCAAATTTCCTACGCCCACTTATTTGGCCCAAAACATCAGCCACCATGTGCCAAAACATTAAAAACGTTTTTCTTAATTAAAATATTTTAAACTTCAAAAATTAATTATTCTAGAACTTCGGAACTTTAATAATTCATAGAAAATAGCCCTTTTGTCAGTAAAATTCAAACCTTATGTCTTTTTCATAGGAAATTTCATACTCTACAACTTTGCAGAAGAAAGTTTTTCCAAATTCCAAACAGAAACTGATCGAAATCCATAAACGGATGATTTTACAGTTTATAATCAAATTTCAGTCAAGAAATGGGCCCACAGACATGTTTAACATGTTTTAAACAAATTTTGCAACAAAAATACTCTTCCTCTTCATATATTCATATATCCCACATTCATTGTAAAAATATCACCATTATTATATTATTAAAATATAATAATATATTTAAATGAATTATTTTATCGGAAAAGATAAAATATTAATTTTTCAACAATTGTCACTTTAAAATTTTCTCCATCTATATCCACATAAAATGAATATTTTCCTTATCATATAAATCAATAATTAATTATTCACAAATAATATTACAAAATCACAATATAAACAACCGAGTACGTTTCCCAAGAAAGAGGGCTTTCAATAAGGATTTCTCCTTCTTGGCGGCGCAATTAGGTGACCAAACCTCTCCTTAGATGAACTTTCTAGACATTGCCAATAATGTTATCTAATAATATTATTCAAATAATATTAATTATTGATCCGATAATGAAAATATGTGTAAGTGACAATTATTGAAACAACAATAATATAAAATATCAACGTAGCAATTATTGAATCAATAAAATAAAATATTAAGCAAAGAATTCTTCGTAACAATTATTGAGTAGTGTCCTCTTACGTAAGAATCAATAATTGGTGCAATACTGGTGTGTTTTAAACCTTTGGGTATTCCAACGAAGATATCTTCAGAATAACTTCTGCAGTTATTTATAAACAACTTATACTTGTCGTTTTCTTCATCCAATAAAACTTTTTAGTTATGGGGCCCACACAAGGGTCTGCGTTGTGACACCCCAAAATAGGTCTACATCCCCATTCTTAGTTGTCAATACACTGCATGAAACAACTACAACTTTATTATTACAATAGTAAAAGCGTGAGTTTAAATACGATATTGCCATCTAGACAATATCCACATACAAATAAATCCTCATCATAATTATTGATACATTATTTTACAACAATGGTGAGGACTACTAAACAACTCTCCTAGAACTTTCATTCCATACCCCGGCTCGTCTTTGCTATATTCTGCCTCCCGAGAGAGAAAAATGGAACAAAAAGGAAAAAGGGTGAGCTCACCTTCGAAGAAGAATATTATGACTAAGATAATATACAACAAAATTATCGTTAGTCTTCAACAGGAAAAATATAATAGAATACAATAGACAACAAGTTTTAAATCAATATTCATGAAATGAAATAATAATTCATTAGAAGAGTTAAGTAGAGAATGCAAACTACTATCTTACTATGTATGAATTTTAAAGTTCATCGTCTATTTTTATCCTGTAGCATCAATCAATATATATACGGGATCAAATATTCATCCTTGCACTATGTGCCAAGGACATTCACCGATTGGTCATGTTCATCTAAACACTGTTCATCTTCAGACTACGGCCAAAGATATTCATCAGAAATCATTCATCTTTGCACTACTGAGCCAAAGATATTCATCGAAATCATTCATCTTTGACCATCGCCAAAGATATTCATCATAAATCATTCATCTTTGCACTACTGAAGCCAAAGATATTCAATAATATCATCATTTAAGACCGAGGATGATGAAAATATTTTTTAAAAAAGCGAATCCGATGAATCAAAATGTGAGGATTAAGGATTAAGGATTAAGTACTTTGTTTTATCCACGTCCAAAAAATACCTCAAAAATAATCATATAGTGGCGTAAAATTCAAGAATGATCAAAACATGGATACAATCAAAGCTAGTATCCACAATAGATATTTTAGACTTAAAAGAAAAATTTTCATTTTTCGATGAATAGGTCGTGATTCGTGAATAAAGTGCAGAGTATCGTGAATAGTAACCGACACCAAAAGTTCCAAATTTGATAAAACTTCCAACCAATATTTTAAGATAATGATATTGAAGAAATAATATCATTTTCGAATAAAATAACATCCCTTACCTCGAAAGATCAAGAGTCTTAGCTGGAATAATTGGATATAGACTATATCTTGAACTTTCACCGTATAGCAATACTCAAAGTATACTCAAAATACTCACAAGAATCGCTCGATAATATAGAGAGAAAACTTGATTTACGGTGTGATTTTCAATTCTAACCTAAACACTATTTATAGGAAATCGCTTAGAACACCAAAAAGCAGAAAATTTAATAAAATATTAATATTTATAAAAATATTATATCGTATTCTTTGAAATCTGAATCTCAAAGAATTCACACATGCCAACCTTCTGAAGAAAAAAAAAAAACGTTTTTCTAATTTAAAATAATTTAAACTTCCAAAAATTAATTATTTGAACTTGAACTTCAATAATTCACAATAAATAGCCCTTTTATCAGAAAATTGGAATCTTTGCGAGTTTTTATAGGAAATCCAATTCTCTACAACTTTGCGTAAGAAAGGTTTTCTAAATTCCCAACAAAAATTGACCGAAATCCATAAGCGGGTGATTTTAGAAATTTATAATCAAATTTCGGTCAATAAATGGGGTCCACCGAGCATGTTTAACATGTTTTAAACATTTATTGCAACAAAAATACTCTTCCTCCTCAGATACTCATATATCCCACATTCGTTGTAAAAATATCACCATTATTATATTATTAAAATATAATAATATATATTTAAATGAATTATTTTATCGAGAAAAGATAAAATTTTAATTTTTAACAATTGTCACATTAAAATTTTCTCCATCTATATCCATATAAAATCAATATTTTCCTCATCATATGAATCAATAATTAATTATTCACAAATAATATTATGAGAATCACAATATCGACAACCAGTAGTTCCAGGAAAGAGGGGCTTTCAATAAGAATTTCTCTCCTCTTGGTGGCGCCGCAATTAGGTGACCAAACCTCTCCTTAGACAGAACTTTCTAGACATTGCCAATAATGTTATCTAATAATATTATTAGGATAATATGAATTATTGTTTTGACAATGAAAAATACCGTAATGACAATTATTAAAACAACAACAATATAAAATATCAACGCACAATTATTGAATCAATAAAATAAAACACCTGAATAAAGAATTCATGTAACCATTATTGAGTAGTGCCTTTTACGTAAGAGTCAATAATTGGTGCAATACTGGTGTCTTCTGATTCAACAACGCGTATTCTTGTGTTTTAACCAGGGGTATTCCAACAAGGTAAAGCTTGAATAACAACTTCAGTAGATTATTTTTAAACAACTTATATTTGTTATTTTCTTCCTCCAATCCCTTTTCGTTATGGGGCCCACACACGGTTGCTACTGTCGTCGCACGAATATTCTGAAGCAGACGAATATTCCACGACCAAACGAATATTCCAAACAACAATGAATATTTTATAACCACTTGCTTATTTTGAAATATTTGCGTATTTTACCCGTAACTATCTACATTAATCACATCAACCCTTACTATTTCAAAATAATAATTAGAGGAAATTAAATTTCATTTATTAATTATTTGGGATCTTACATGCGTCGTCGTACGAATATTCCCCGACAGTAAGAATATTCCACGACCAAATGAATATTCCCCGACAACAATGAATATTTTATAACCACTTGCTTATTTAAAATATTTGTGCATTTTACCCATAACTAACCACATTAATCAAATCAACCCTTACTATTTCAAAATAATAAATAGAGGAAATTTAATTTCATTTATAATAAACTCGGGTCTTATAACCTCCCATCCTTATGAAATTTCGTCCTCGAAATTGACGTACGTACCTGGTGTTTCAAAAAGGTGAGGATACCTCGCTTTCATTTCCGTTTCCAACTCCCAGGTCATTTCCTCTATAGCATGGTTCCTCCACAAAACTTTGACTTGTGGTATGACCTTTGTGCATAGGACATGCTCCTTCCTATCCAAGATCTTGACAGGTACCTCTTCGTACGTTAAGTCTTCGGCTATCTCGTCCGGTTCTAACTCAATAACGTGATTCGGGTCTTTCACATATTTATGAAGCACAGATATATGAAAAATATTATGAACACGAGACATACTTGGAGGTAACGCGAGTCTATAGGCTACATTTCCTACTCAGCCAAGAATTTAAAATTGACCAATAAATCGTGGATTGAGCTTTTCTCTCTTCCCGAATCTTGTAACTCCCTTCCATGGGGCAACACGCAACAATACATGATCCCCAATACTAAATTCCACGTCCTTTCGATAAAGATCCGCATAACTCTTTTGTCGATCTTGAGCCATTTGTATACGTTATCGAATCATTTGGATCTTTTTCGTAGTCATACACACCAACTCGGGTCCCAAAAATGTTGCTTTACCCACCTCATCCCAACATATTGGAGAGCGACACTTTCGTCCATACAATGCTTCGAATGGAGCCACACCTATACTTGTCTGATAACTATTCTTGTAGGAGAATTCCACCAATAGTAAATACTTATCCCAACTCCCTTTGAAATCTAGGACACAGAGTCTTAATAGATCTTCAAGAGTTTGAATAGTCCTCTCTAATTGTCCGTCTGTTTGAGGATGGTATGCTGAACTGAATCGTAAATTCGTGCACATAGCTTTTTGAAGGCTAACCCAAAATCGTGAAGTGAATCGTGGGTCACAATCCGAAACTATGGATACTGGCATGCCATGCAATCTCACAATCTCATTTACATATATATGAGCAAGACGTTCAAGGGAATAAGTCTCCCGTATCGGCAAGAAATGAACAGACTTGGTTAATCTATCAATAATAACCCAAATAGCATTTATGCCTTGAGAAATCGTGGGAAGACCCATAACGAAATCCATGGTAATGTGTTCCTACTTCCATTTCGGAATCTCAAGTGGTTGCAATGGACCCTTAGGCACTTGATGCTCCACCTTTACACGTTGACAAGTTAAACACCTCGAGATAAACTTCGTGATCTCTCTCTTCATATTGTTCCACCAAAATGTATGTCGAAGATCACGATACATTTTGGTACTTCCAGGATGGATTGCAAATGGTGTATTGTGTGCCTCCATCATGATCTTGTTCTTTAAATCAGAATCATTAGGAACTCAAAGTCTGGAGTGGACTCGAAGTATTCCTTCTTCATCGATTCCTGCTTCTAGAATAGCACCCTCTTGTACTTTCTTCTTCATACGCATCAGCTCCGGGTCTGTGGCTTGAGTAACTTTAACTTCATCGATTAAAGTTGGTTTTATGCGTATACTTGACATCATCACACTCGTTCCTGCATATGATCTTCTACTCAACGCGTCAGCTACCACGTTTGCTTTTCCAGGATGGTATTGAATGGTGTAGTCATAATCTTTTTAATGATTCGAGCCAACGTCGTTTGTCGCGTGTTGAGTTCCTTTTGGGTGAAAAAATATTTGAGGCTTTTTATGGTCCGAATATATCTCCACTTTCTCTCCATGTAGATAGTGCCTCCGGATCTTTAAGCGAAAAAGCATTGCGCCTAACTCTAGATCATGAGTAGGATAATTCATCTCATACTCTTTAAGTTGTCATGAGGCATAGGCTATGACTTTCCCATATTGCATGAGAACACATCCTAACCCTTTGCTCGAAGCATCATTGTGGATAACAAATCCATCCGAACCGGATGGTATTGTCGAGCAGTGCGAAATGAGTCTCCTCTTAAGCTCTTGAAAACTCTTCTTGCATTCCTCGCCCATATGCAATTTTGTATCTTTAAAAGTTAGTGAGTTAGCAGAGTAGCGATTCGAGAAAATCCTTCCACGAATCTCCGATAATAACCCAATTAAGCCCAAAAGCTACGTCTTGATCCACCATCTTGATTGCTCCCAACTTTGTATTGCTTCAATCTTCACTGGGTCGACAGATACTCCATGTTTTGACACCACGTGCCCAAGGAATGCTACTTCCTCAAGCCAGAACTCATATTTCTTTAACTTGGCATATAGCTTGTTTTCACGAAACCTTTGGAGTACCAGTTTCAAATGGTGCTCATGATCTTCATGGCTTTTGGAATATATGAGAATGTCATCAATAAAGACAACAACGAACTGATCTAAATAGTCCTTGAATACTCGGTTCATCATATCCATGAAAGCCGCAGGAGCATTAGTCAATTCAAAAGACATGACTAAAAATTCATAATGCCCGTATCGAGTTCTGAAGGCAGTCTTTGGAATATCCTCAGTTCAAATCTTCAGCTGATGATATCCAGAACGAAGATCGATCTTTGAAAAGAATTGTGCTCCTTGCAACTGGTCAAATAGGTCATCAATACAAGGTAACGGATACCTATTCTTGATGGTGACATGGTTTAATTCTCGATAGTCAATACAAAGTCGCATACTCCCGTCTTTCTTCTTTATAAATAAAATAGGAGCACCCCAAGGAGATGTACTAGGACAAATGAAATCGATGTCCAACAACTCCTGTAGTTGGACTTTTAACTCCTGAAGTTCAATAGAGCCATTCGATATGGGGTTTGAAATGGGCTTTGTGCGGGTTCAAGATCAATAAAGAATTCAACTTCACGTTAAGGGGTAGGCCAGGAAGTTCTTGAGAAACACGTCGGGAAATTTACTAACAATGAGAATATTATTCAAATCGGCGTGTCTTTATTCAAATCCATAACATGGGCTAAGAAAGCTTGACATCCGTTTTTCAATAAACGAATAGCTTTATGACTTGATATAAGCGTTGATTGATTTTAATGGTTTAGTTGCTTGAATTGCATACAACAGGTTGGTTAGGAATATGAAAACTAACAACCTTACGAAAACAATCAATTTTGGCATGATGAGTAGCTAACTAATCATCCCTAAAATCACATCAAAAGCAAGTATCTTTAAAGAGATAAGGTCAAGCGGGTAATGTGATGGTTCCAACTTGGATCAAACAATATTTATAAGCGGTGGATGTGATGAAAGTTTCTCTAGCGAGTCTCCATGAGATAAATCAAAGTCTAATTTCTCCAGGAGTTAAGTTTAAACGTTGAGCACAAGCGAGAAGATATAAATGAATGGGTAGCACCCCAGTATCAAGTAAGGTATAAACTTCACAAGAATTTATGATTAACTTACCCGTGATCACCTCGTTTGGGTTCCTCGCATTTTGACCGATCCACGACATAAACGCTCTTTTTCGAACCGTTGACTTTGACTTTTCAGGGATGACCTTTTGAGTCACCATCCCATTGGACTTGGTTTCACTTCTTGTCTAATCTCGAGTGATATGTCCTTCCTTTCCATAATTATAATATACCTTGAAGCTGTTGTGGACGGTTTGGGTGATATGTCCTTCTTTTTTCAGCATTTATAGCATCGTAGGTGGTGGTTTCTTGTAACCCCCAAAATAGGTCCAATCCATCCAAGCTATTCCGAGTCGCTAAATACATGGTACAGAAAATAACTACAACCTTATTACTACAATTGTCGTGCAAAATACAACAACACATATACTGTGAGTTTTAATACCAACTGTGACTCATGTCCCAACTATGGACAACACCTCACAGTGATACCTTACATAAAGGTACAATCTAGAACTGTTTTAGAAATTAAAATCTTTGGGAAGTGCTCAAGGAAATATTCGTACATATGAGGCCATGAATCTAAATTATGATAGATATCATATGTCCAGAGAATTATCCTTGGTTGATCCAATAGACCCCAAAGAAAAACGAGAAGATTACTATCATGTTCCTTCCAATGGTGAGTCTTCTCTTGACATATAACTATCTCCACCGTCTGCGATTGAACATTATGTTTCAACCCAACTCCAAGATCATATAGGTAGTGCTCGTAGATATACTCAATAAGTGGATGTGCATAACCATGTCTTATGATAACTCGTAGGTCATTAGACATCTTGTATGATAGTGACAAAGCACTCTTCCAAAGTTGGGTTCGTCTCACCCTATTCGGTTCACCAAAATTAAATATCAAATGACGTATACAATACGACACATTTATCTAAAGTTCTCAATAAAATTATTTCCATACTATTTAGGAGAACCTCAACAAATTTATAGACCACCGATTCTATTCCTGTTATCCCCGCTCGACCCAGCTACACTCTTATTACCTGAAAAGAATTGTGAAACAAAAGGGTGAGCAAAACTAGCTCAGTAAAGAATATCATGACTAAAGATAATTAAATTATCAATAGCATTCATCAGTAATAAATCAGAGATTTAGAACATATGGTAGATGATAAAACTTTTCAACCATAGTTGCAGCGGAACAAGCAATCCATTAGAAGAGTCAAATAGACTATAAAGTCTATTATCTTCTCCACATTAAAAGTCCACCAATAATGTTTTATCCCTGTAACATCAATCAACAGTTCCTTTCCACAATCATATGAATAACTCATAATCATAATTGTGATTCTAAATTCCTCTTCTCATCCAAGACGAAGATAATTTTCATCACCTATCTTTACCTGAAACATCAAAGATCATGGTTATACCAAATCACAGTTCCTGTTCATAATCATACTAATAAATTCATCTTTGCACTACGGGCCAAAGATATTCATCAACAGTTCATCTTTGCACTACGGCCAAAGATATTCAACAACTGGACATCTTTTGCTCTGGGCCAAAGATATTCAATAAACAGTCATCTTTGCGACTTACGGGCCAAAGATATTCATCAATAATTCATCTTTGACTACGGGCCAAAGATATTCATATCTCAAAGAAATATACAATCATTTCAGAATTTATATAAACCATAATTATAATCATGTTGATCAATTCACCTTTGCACTTTAGCTAAAAATATTCAATTGTAAATCCAATGGTCATGATCATACCATTCAACGATTCAACTTTGCACTACTGGCCAAAGAGAACCCATAGTCACGATCATACCAATAATCTACCCATCTTTACACTTAAGTCAAAGAGAAATTTCTTCACCGGGATTATAAAAATGTTATATATGATAATAAAAATAATATGATTAACAACTGCATTTAATTTCAAAAGTAAGATTCATAAATCAATGATTTCATAACACCTTAATCCAAATGTTATAAATCACTTAATAATCTCATAATCTAATATCATTAATATTACCACAATATCTTAATCATTTCTTAAACTTATAAATAATTTATTTTAATTATTTACACTTTACTAATTAATGCATTTAATCATACTAAAATGCCAAACTCATAAGATTTCATCACCAATAACCAACAACCTCATCAAAAATCTGCATATACCATATATAGGATTCCCAAGCCATAAAATCCTATTTTTCAATTTTGTTACTTCACATAACATATTTAATTTATTTATTCATAACTAGTCCATTTTCATGAAAAATACCAAGTCAATTCCAAAAATATTTCTTTTCTGGAATTTAGCATAATATAGTCCCATATTGAACATCTATTTTTCTTGGAATTTTAAAATTCATTTACTATTTTGCACATGGCCAAAATTGCTGAATTTTTAGACATTTATCATAAATTATACTTTTGTCCAAAAATTCCGAAATTTACAGAATATACTGATGTTATATAGATGTACTCCCAATAAAAATTTCATCAATTTTGTAGTTAACCACAAGGAGTTATAAGGGTTTACTTTTAAAATAGTCATTTCTCATAAAATTCATAACTCCTAATTTATACATCTAAAAATCACCATTTTTTTGACACAATCAATAAAACTCATCAAATTATCATTTCAAATTTTTTCAGAATTTTTGAAGGTTCAGAAAAATTTCGAAACTGAAAAACATAATAACCCTTAAAATCCCTTACCTCGAAAGAAAGTATTTACGGCCGGAATGTAAAGGCGAAGGAACCTTGCACTGAATAGCAACTCTCAAAGTATCTAAATACTCACAAAATACGCTTGATAATATAGAGAGAGAAAGCTTATGTTTCTGATATGATTTTTAATTCTAACTTAGCCCTCTATTTATAGAAAAATATTATTATATTTGAAGCGGACTTGACACTCTTGACGATGACTTTACCTGCTACTATTTCCACCACCACATTTGAATTAGAATTTCAGCACATTTCTTCACCAACCATAGGTGGGGCCCACGCATTCTAAAATTTTCTACCAAAATGATAAATTCCGAAACTTCAACAATTTCTGAACTAGTCACCTCTTAAAATTCATAACAATTTATACGTTCAATTTTAACGGTTCAAAATTTGTGGACATATACTCAACTTATATATCTATAACATATCCAAAAATCACAACGATCCAACGCTCGGATTAAAAATTATAACTCACGTAATATATCGTAAAAATACTGATTTGATTTTTAATACCTCCATTCAGACAAAAATACTGATAAAACACCTCAACATTAAATCTTTCAATTATAACCACATAAAATAAATAAATCCATCATTTATAAAATAAATACTGATAACCGTTATGTTTGTCGCACACCAACAACTGGTATAAGAAGAAGACCCATCAAAATTCAACAACCTAATGATATGTTTTAATTTGCAGGTTAATTTAGGTGTTGTTTGTTTATCTTTTAATACATCTTAACAGCTCCATATCTAATTCGATAAAAGGGTAAAGTTATTTGTAAAATTTTATTTATCTCTTATCGTCTCTTAATCATTAAGAAGAATCTATAAATCTAAATCATTAAGAGATGTCTCTAGATGAAAAATTAAAATCATTAGTGCATCTATAAATATTGTACTCCCTTCATATATTCCAAATTTTAAGATCATTATTATTTAAAAAAAAAAATTAATTTGAGATATTTTTAAATTTAAAATTGATATTTTTAAATATAAGTCATTTTATACTTTTAGTTATCAAATAAATTTTAATTTCAGATACTATTTAATTGATTAAGATATATTAATCATTCAAATCTTAATTACTCAATTTTATCAAACACCTCCTTCAAATATTGAATATTTAGCATTTGGTATTTATGCAATAATTAATGTGGAGTGGTGAAAACCATGCCAACAGAATTATTTTTTTCACTATAACAAATTTAAACATCAATTGTTTTAATGTGAATAAATGATAATCCGTACTTTCCAAATATAAAATATAATATTAATATTGAGTTGATGTTTTGAAAAGTTAGTTTAAAATATTTTTGTTGAGCCGGGCATTTATATCACTTAATTGGTATTAATCAACTTTTACATGTACAAAGTTTTCAAAATTACTTGGTCAGCATCAAATTTTATATGCATGTCTTAGTTACCCTGCAAATCATAAATATCTCAAGTGAGGCCATGCCATGGTAATCTCAAATAATTAGTTATATTGGTCCTTATTTTATACGAGTACGTATATATATAAGTAGATGTACATTTAAACGTATACGTTTATTTTGTATGTGTTGTAAAGTTTATGTACAAGTTCATAGAATCAAAAAAATAAATAATTAAATAATGGATAGAATTTTATATAAAGTATGTGAAATTAAAGCTTAGAAAACTGAGTGAATTATTAAATGATCTAATACCAAATTAAGCCACAAATAATATGAAATGTATATTAAAGTAGTTTCGTACTCTTTACTAAGAAAGGAAAGAGGTTAAAGATATTTAATTATTTGTGTTGTTTTAAGATAATGATTCTTCCATTTGATTTGATGACAGCAGGAGGGGATGATCCCAAATTAAGTCAGCAAAAGGGATAGCCATTTTTGATGGAGATCAGATCATAGCCTCCCTCCTCTTGTTTGTTGTCAACAACTGATCACTCCTCTCTTGGCTCATCCAGAATATGTACACACACTTTGCTTAATTGTCTTTTCAAACCCCATGGGCCATGAGAGAAAATGACACCCAACACCCTCCAAATTCAAATATCTCATCCAGATCAACTTAGACCATGTAATATTAATTAATTACAAGGATATATATATATATATATATATACACACACGCATGGACATCAAATCAAATCAAATCAAATTAATTTTTTCTTAACTAGGAGTTGTATATATATGATCTAACAGTAAAGGTATAATAAAATGGATCAATTTTAACCTACGGTGAAACTCGAATAGTAAGAGTTAAAATTAATTAAATGATCGTATAACCGATCCCCATTCATTAACGAGGAGCAACTAATTAATGAGTGTTTATAAGTACGTATACATATATGATATTTTGTTCCAGCCAGCTCAGTGTTTACAAGGTAGAAGAAGCCGATGACGACATGAGAAATGCACGGGGAACTATATATATATTGATTGATATGGGAATCTTTCAAGGTAAATTGATCTAGTGCTCAAGTGAGCAAGCTAATTTTGAGAAATTGCATATGCCTTTTTTTCTCATTTCATCTCATATATATATATATATATATATATATATATATATATATATATATATATATATATATTTATATATATTAATCTAATTAAGATGTTGAGTGATTTAAAATGACCTCAGAATAAGTTTCTTTTTGATCAGCTAGGCTAGGTTCCTTTCATCTTTAATCTTGTGGCTACTTATTTAACTTGTTAATTTATTGTTCATAATTTTATGATAAGGAAGGATACATGCATGTCATTTTCTATTGTGGAGAAAAGTAAAGAGCTGATCAGCCAAAAGCACTTCTAATTTTGTTTACTTACTTTCAATTTTATTTTTTATTTTTCTTGTTAACTGATTAAGAACCTAAGCATTCATAAAATAGTAATTTTCCATCTTGATTATTAATTTTCATTAACCTGTACTGTGGTGGTGTTGGCATTCATGCAAACATAAGAGAAAAATTGTGCGCACATGGTGGGTTACTTGGTGCACACTTGGGGTAATAACTACAGAGTCTACCATCAAAACAAGGATAAAAAGAGAGAGAGAGAGAGATTACATCTCATATATAGTAAAAGGCAATAATCAAATGACCACATTTTGATGACAGTTCTTGAAACCTGAGAGCGGAAGGGTTGATTAAGATGTAATGATCGAGGCCCTAATTTTTTTTTATATATATAGTGTGTGTATATATATAGGATTTTGAACATTTGATTGAAGATTTTGGCTCTAGGAATATTAGAAGAAGTATCTTTCAATGAATTTATTCTCATATATTTTGTTATAATCGAACTATTTAGTCGAACTTCACATATATTTTGGTGTAGTCAAAGTTCTCATATATTTTGTTGTAATCGAATTATTATGTTTTAAGCTCCGAAAATGTACTTTTTTGGATATAACTTGTACTTTTCTTTATTTATTTTTTCCTTAATTTTTTAGTAAAGACTGTTTCGAAAATTGTCTTGTTTTTATTTTTTGCCCTGCGCGACTGGGCAACCAAAATCTCAAGAACAACTCTGATTTTGATCATGCCAATAGAATAAATACTTCACAAAAAAATTTAAATTTTTGTGAAAAATATCCATTGATGACAGAGTTATCAGATACTCTCATTAATATTCTCATTTAGCTTTTTCACAAAAAAAAAAACATTATATTTGTCAACTCATGATCACATAAACGGATCTACAAGTATTTGCAATAGGAAAAACAAGTATATTCACACACACTCATCCAATTATTAAATTACATGTTATGAATACTAAACTGAAAATTAAATAATGATGGTGACCGAGATAATTATAAGTATACAAGACTTTAGTACCTTCTGGGGTACGTTGCGGCAAAGAAAAGATATTTACTTTGCTAGCTATATCCAGTCAAGTTAATTAAAACGAAAGTTGAATGAATAAGAAGGAAGTCATATATATATATATATATATATATATATATATATATATATATATATATATATATCAAAAATCAGAAGTAAAAAATACAGCGAACCATGCCCTAACAATAATGAATTAACATTAATTAGCAGCACAGAACTATTACAATCTCTGCTGATCAAAAAAAAAAGAGAAAAAGAACTATTACAATCTCCTCGAAGTTGGAATAATATTATATATATTGTTTTTATTTTTCTACATCAACAATACCTTCCCTTCCTTAGAAATCTCTACATATGTAACAAGTTTAATTGTGCAACCTATCTATATAAATATTTAACAACAACTGTAATGAACATAATATATATATATATATATATGAGATATATGGCTTGCATAAATAATAATAATAATAATAATGTTGTGTACTTAATTTCCTTTCCTTACTCACTTTAAATTAATTAATCCCAAAAGTGAAAAAAAATTAAGAGTACCAATTCATGCCACCTGGTAGCTGGTGATAGGGCGGTTGTCTAAAAACCCCATCACCAATATTTCCTAGTTGGTGGTGCAGGGTTTGTGGAAGCTGGCTTAAGAGAGTGGCGATAGAAGAATTATCATCATCTGCCCTGCCGCCGTCCGTAAAATTAAATCTCTTTGTTGAGGCAGCAGAGGAAGAGTCTCCTCCGGTTGGGTTCCAGTATAAGGATGAGGAGGAGGTTTGGAGGTGGTTGTTGGGTTTGATGGAGAGGAAATTGGAGGAACAAGGCAAATTAGAAAGCTGTGATTTTGATGCAGGAGCACAAAGCGAAATGGAACCATCCGCATTACATTCCATCCCTTGGAAAATGCTTATTTGTTCATGATTTTCCAGCATTGAACTGGTGCTAGTAGTAGTAGGAGTACCACCATAATTAGTTGTTGAAGCTTTGGGGGGGAATATCATATTATCATCATTCATTGACTCCGTACTTTCATGATCCATTGACCTTTGTGTATTATTCTTCTTGTAGATTCGACACAACACCCAATCATCAAGCTACAAGTACACATGTAACTAGATATATAGATTAATTATATATATATTAATAATAAACAAATAGTATATATATTAATTATTGATCAGCTAGAATAAATAAATAAATTAAATTACCCTCAAGGAGGCTGAGCCTGAACCCGACTCTTTTTTATTGGCTATGTAGTAGCCAGGAGACTTCATAGCTGATTTGTTGTTGTCAGCAAGGCGATATTCATGCATGATCCAATTAGTTTTGATTCCCTTAGGAGGCTTCCCTCCATAAAACACAAGTGCCTTCTTAACACCTACCTTTTGACCACCTCCGGACGCCAGCACCGGCTTATCGGTTCCAGTAGCCTTCCAATAACCCGAAGTCGCTGCCCGGTTCGGCCTAGCCCCGTTGGGGTACTTTCGATCTCTCGGGCTAAAGAAATACCATTCTTGTTCTCCAAACGAAGCCTTCGCTGCAGCAGATCAATACCAATATACGTACCAAAATTAATCATTAATATATATATATATATATATATATATATATATATATCAACTTATGAAGTTGAACAAGCTAGGTATTACCCAAATCATAAAACTTATTACTCACACAAAAACACAAACACACACACACACACACACACACACACACACACACACACACATATATATATATATATATATATATATGTTTACCTGGTAGTTCCCATGGATCAAACTTGTAGAGATTGACTTCGGCTATGATGGCCACTGGAAGAGGAGCGGAGGCAGCCTTTTTCTTAAGGTAGTGGACCACCAGCTCTTCGTCCGTGGGGTGGAATCGGAACCCCGGTGGGAGCTGAGGCTGTTGCTGAGACCCCGTTGATGAATCCGTACTCTCCATTGGCCGGATCCACTTGATAGATAGACAGATTATAAGAATAATTACTTGCACTAACAATTTTTTATTTTTTTTTTGAGATTTCAAATTTTCTAGAGAAAAAAAATCATCTCACAACGAATTATGTTACTTAGAGGTGGCTTGCCAGTCTTTTATATGGCCATAGGGACTAGGGTATTAAGATAGGGTTAGCATGAATCCAGTGCATGTAATGCAATTTCTAATTAATATTAATTATATTCCCTTCATTTTTTGTAATTAAAAAATATAAAAATTAAATAAGTATAAAATATCAAAATTGACATAGATCAGGACAGCTTACAGGATTACCACATGATCATAATGAATTTATTTACCCTATGGTATTGCAAATGACAAAATTGGTAAGCTTTTTACATGTAAGGAGGGGAGGTGATGATGTATTCTATAAGTATATGGGTTTGAACAGAAAATTAATTAATTAACAGACGCGTTAATCCGAACAAGGATTGATTGACACGTGGTAGATATGTGGGTAGGGACCATAATTAAGTATGTACGTAGGGGTCACTGCGCAACGCATAAAGGTAACCAAAAAAAGGATTGATATGACAAGGATAAAATCCGAGGAGGGGGTGGGAACAAATTAAAAAGATTGTCTTGATAGATAGATGTTGTCGCGCTTTAGATATGCAAATGACACCAAAAACATCACACTAAGTCTATTCTCATGTTCTCATGGAATGACGGTCTATGATTTTGTTAGCCACTGGTTTAGCCCTATGGTCCCAGTGAGATCAAGGGAGCCTATTTATTGTAGTGGGAATATAGAGGTACGTGTACAAAATTTATACGGTCTACGATCGTAGAGTAATTTCATTTTATACTGTAAAAATTACACGATTGTATACATTTATTTTTATTTTATTATAGATGTATTTGTCTTCGTATCATGACTATGTTAATTAAAAAGAATTTATGTTATGTAATATTGGATATGAATTATATGAGAATCTTACTTATTAATTACACATAATTTTAAAAAAAATTTATCATTAATACTTATTTACATAACTGACAATCAAATACTACTCGATATAAATATTTATAATACATATCAGTTTTCTTAAAAATTTATTCAAATTAATTCTACTAATATTTTAAAACTGTTTCGACTGTTTTCAGGTATTTGTGATATTCTATTGTTGTTACGATTAGGTCTGATTTAAAATCTTATTATTCATTTGTAACGAGATTAATTTTAGTCTTTGTATTGTTTAATTCAAAAATGAAAAAAGAAGAAGAGCGTAACAAGTTTGAAAGTATGTAATTTCGTAATTATAAAAGGATAATTTTCACATCACATCATCATCATAATTTTGTTTTCTTATTGACACCAACTAACTTGGTTCGTATGTGAGTTATTTCCTCAACTATATATTATGGTGTTTTTTTTTTAACTCATCACACTGTATTTTAATTAATTAAAATTGGAAATATTCAAAACAAAACTATGAGAGAGAGATAGAGATGTGGCTTAGAACATCTCCAACAACCATTTTAACATACTCAAATAGGTGAGTCACATCTGCAACAAACATTCTTTTTATTTTTCAAATCTGCAACATCCTTCTCACTCTTCAAATTTATAATTAAAGGCTAAAAATATTTATTATGTTTGATAAATTTGATGTATAGTTCATTAAATTAAAAAGAGAGATGAGACACAAAATATAAAAATAATAAATACCAAGACTCTTTAAACTATAACGTAAATCAATTTAAAAAAAAAAATTTACTACTAGGCTCGCTCGGAAATGCTCTAACAAATTTGGAGGAAACTGGCAGAGAACCGTACGCTACAATGGGGGCAAGAGAAACATGTAAGGGCACGGGTCCGGAGACTGCGGGATTAGGGTCCAGTGCATATATCCTGGTGACCCCAGGGGTCCCACTTATGCCATTTTTCTTGTAGCACCAACAAAATTAATTAACACCTCCCCCCTCAATTACATCTTCAAATCCTCACTCACTCACTCCACAATCACTAGCTAATGAATTGTTTTGGCTCACCTACCCCTCGTTGAAAGCTCCATCTATCCTTTATTAATTATTCACAACAACCTAACTAAAACCTTAAATGGGTGTCACTATTGCTGATTACGATCATATAGCTAGTAGTAGTCGAGAAAGAGGGAGGGAAAAAAAACAAAATATAAGTTGTCGTTGATTTGCTCTCGATGGATGGATATGAGAAGACATTTAATATTATTTTTTTAAAAAACATAATATATGAACGTATTTTAGATTATTTTATTTTTTTTAAATTATTTGACGTTTTATATAATCAAAGAAAATTAATTATAATCTTTCCAAAATTACGTCCTATGGAAAAATATTATTACATAGAAGAGAGTATGAAATAAGTATATGGTAAAGGGTATTATAGACAATTAATATAATATTTAATGATACACAATCATTTTCTTAATTCTTATACACAACTCCAAAACATCATATGTCATATATTATGGGACGGAGGGAGTACTACTAAATACTACCTCCATTCCTAAAAGATTGTTGTTTAAGATTTTTGCACATGAATTAAGAAAATACCATTTACCAAGTAAAATTTGTTTAAAATTCCATCACTACCCCTTTATAGGAAGTTAAAAACTATTAATACAAGTTGGGACAATGAGAAAAGATAGAGGTAATATAGAAAAGTAAATAATTTATTCTCCTCGAAAGTTGTAAACGACAAACTTTTTGGAACAAATTTTACCTTCTAAAACGATAATTTTTTTAAGAACGTAGGGAGTACTAAACATTAGTTTTATACTAATTCAAATTTTAAGTAGGGATGGAGTATTTAAGATGTTTGATTGATATTAATGTCCTACGATTTAATTTCATGCATGTCTGATTAATTAATTCACTTGCTTATATTTCGTGTAAGAGCTTAATTATATATAAACATCAGATTGCTGGCTAGCTAGCTCATTAATTGAAGTCTTACATTTTGCCCAGAAAATCTAATTGAAACAACTAAACCCTATCTAATAAACAAGACTCAAGAATCCCCAGGCGACTTGGAAAATGAATTCACAGTGGAGGGGATACATGATTTAACCTTCAGTTTCCACTCAACTTATGTACATTTATTATTTATATATATTTCTGCTGAGTTCAATTATACTCATGCATGCCACATTATAATTAATGTGCGCTCATTTGTTGCCACCTAATATTTATTTATTTATTTACAATTGTTTTGTAATTGAATGAAAAACAATGGAGTATATGAGATGGGACATGAGGTAGGAAATAAGACTACAAATTTAATTAATTTCCTGATTTGATATGCTGTAGCACGTACTAATTAATACGGATCAATATATATATTTTAAATGGGTCAAATCAAATATCAGATATCAGATTTGATTTCATCCACCAAAACAAAACAAAAGACTATTAATTCGTGATTGGATAGCAAAAGCATGGCATCTAATACCCAATTCGTTGCTTCCGCATTCTATTCACTCTCCTTAATTAGGATTTATATATATGTATCTGCAAGCATACATTCGGTAGATTGACATTAATTTTTAAATTTCAAAGAAAATTTTGCACAATTGTAGATTAATTTGACTGTTGATTCTGCCACTTAATTGATTTATAATTTGGGTTTGATATCTTCTTTTTTTTAAAAAAAAAAATCTTGCTGTTTTAAAATGTGCTATCATCCTATTAATTAGTTCTTATGAATTTTATTTTCATTGTCCATTTATGTGTACTCATTAATTTCTTCTTTTACAGTATATATGTATTTAAGGAAATAACAAATCAACACCAACAAAAAAAAGGTTCATGTATAGAGTACTTTTATGTATATTTCATAAATTCTTCATAATTCAATAGGTTGAAAAAAATATTAGAGTGGGAAAGTAAAGTGTTTTAGAGATATATATTAAGTGAAATTCTTTCACAATTTAATATAATATTTTAAATACTAACATTTTATAAATTAATTTAATTATACAACATATTGTTCTTTTTGTTTTATGACATGGGTCGTTTTAATTTGGATATTATTGTTGCATGATGAATCAAATCATTAATCCATTATAACATTTTGTAGAACAGAGCATGCATAACTTGTTTTGATCTCTGACTATTGACACAGGTGTGGTGGCTAGCTGCGTGTCGTGTTGCTAATTAGATATATATATCGCAATGAACGTGTCCAACTAATTAACTAGTTTGTTGTATGTTCAAGTATGTCTTATTACGAAAGGGGAAACTGCGCGCACCATAAATATATATATTGCCCATCTTACTTACTTACTTGCAGAAGGAAATTAATTCAGCAGAAAAAGTCTTTAAACAATATTTTCAGTCCATGTCATGCACTGGACTAGACTTAGACTAGCTAGAGTACTGAAATGCATGCATCATATGGCATATATATGCGCTGCATGTATTCAAATCAGGATCTCCAGCCACCACGTGATTTGATCTTCTTTGATATATGACCAGATTTCATGTGGATCCCACATCCAATCATATTGAGGACGTTAATTCTTTATAGTGTAGAGTTTTTATGCGGACATGATTATTAATTAAACATGAAAATTAGATAGATACGAGTATTTTATTATGTCCGTGTGCATATAATTTTTGTATAGTAAGTATAGATCAAATTAAACCGACCAAAAAATAAATAAAAATAACGTACCATTAAAAATTCAATTCGACATTTATTAAAATTGAATGGCAAAAACAAGTATTCATGCAAAAAGTCAAATATACGCGATCATTATATATATCCATTTTAATTTGGCCACATCATCATATTCTAAAGTTATATAAAAAGAAGAGGAAAATTAAATGAATTAAGTTTGATATGTGGAAACAATTTCTTCACTCCGTGAAAGGCACCCTGGATTTGTCTAATTACATCGAGAACATGAACTGTTATACAATTTTTATTTAATAATAATATATTCCATGTGGGTTGCATAATAATTAAGCCCGGAGTCAAACAGTACTCAAGTTAATAAGTGGAAGAGAAATATATATGGGTATGACTGTATGAGTGAGTTTCTATTTCATGGTCAAACCTAACTAGCCCTTTTTTCATCAGTGGGAGTAAACGTACATGCATGTGGGCTCTGGCTGTACTTGTTTCTTCTTAATTAGACCTGCAGATCGATCTACTTATGCTGTGCATGGAGATCATGTAAAAACTCCATGCTTACCTAGCTAGCTAGGATGATGCATGAGAATTAATATATATATATATATATATAGCTAGGAATCAAAAGGGTGCGGTGCGTGCATGTTTTGTGGTACGTACGTGAATGACATGGTCTATTAATTGTTGGTATATATTGCTCATGTGATTCACGGCCGACTATTCTCCGATTAACTGATGAGGATATTGATCTGATTATACAAAAAATTCACTCTTTAATTGTAAATTACACCCAAATTTACTTATTATTTATTGTATAGTTAGTTAGGTATTTATTTCTGCACATTAATTCTACTTAATTATTTCAGAATATATATTCTGACTGATGTCTTATATACTAGCTTAGGTGTTAGTTAGTTCATGGTCTACGTACTTTTATGATTATGAATAGCCAAACAAGACAGGGCCAGGTTTCGTGCCACAAGAAAGGCGTACGTCCTCTCACTCATAACAGATTTAGGCAAAGTCACGATTGCATGACACTAACACATACACGTGATCATCACCATAATCCGTTTCACATAATTATCTATATGTCACACGTAATCCAACCATTCTTACCACATGTCCAAAAAACCTAACCCTAAAACAACCTCTCTCTCTCTGTCTGTATATAGGAACTTGATATTTTTCGCATAAAAAATATCGTTATAGATGTATAGCGACGATTTTCATATAAAAATATTATTTTTTGTTGTGAATTTATCAGTTTTTTATATATATATATATATATATATTCAATTCATTGATCAGATCTTACTATAGGCTAATTAATTAAACTGATCATGACATTAATTAGAGTTGCGTTTAAATATTCAAAGGTTAAAATATATAAAAAAAACAAATTAAGCCCCAAAAATGGCTACCACATGTCAAAAATATAACCCTAAAACAACATATATATTTTCGTTGATCATATAACTTGCTATATGTTAATTAAACTGATCATGCAATTAGAGTTGCGTTTAACTAATATTCGAAGGATAAAATTATATCATAAAACAAATTAAGCCCCTAAACGGGGAGGAAAACTGGTTTCTTGTATAACAAGATTCAGTAACATCTGTTTATACTTGATTTAATTAGCTACATGCATGCTATACATGCATGCATATAACCAAAAACTAGCTCTCTCAATATTAATTATTGCATGTGGGATATTTTGTCGATGTGGATGTTATTTTGTTGTGATGTGGATTTTACGATGATCTTTAATTTCTCCTTAATTGTCAAGGGTATATATATATATATATATATATATATATATATATATATATATATATATATATATATATATATATATATATAGAAGAAGGATCATATTGGGGATCCGGTTTTAATAAAAGGCGGACATTTTTTTTTTGCTTTTTTTTTATACAACTAAAAAAATATGAGATATATTTTGTTATATGTATTCAAATCACACCCAAAATACTGTATTATGTAAAAATTCAAGTTTCATAATTTTTTTATTTTTTTTTAGTTGTTTAAAAAAAAAAAGTCCAACACTATCTTGAAATCTTGGGCGTAGAAATAGAACCGGACTATATATATATATATATATATATATATATATATATATATATATATATATATAATATCAAGCCGTTTTACCACGTGTTTCTTGAGGCTGAAAACTACATATTGCTAGGGTAGGATAGGGTAGGGTAGGGTAGGGTAGGGGTACGTGCTTAATATATTACACGTACGTACGTTAGCACAGATCTGTCATTAATTAAAGTAAAAATGAACTCATCGATCGATCGGATGTTAGTTCCGGATGGATCCATGGATATTGGCTAGCTTTAGCTGCTTGCATATATGACTAATCGATGATCATGAAACCATGTTCTTTTGTCCGGAAATTAATTAATTAATTCTATCTTAAAGATTCTTTTAATTAATTGTCCTTAATTTGTTTACGTTGAATTAATTGAAGATGAAAATTATAATGCAGATATATAACAAATAGGATTGAGATTTTATGCATGCATGCATGAATCGGCCGGTTGGGATATATATATATATATATATATATATATATAATTCATAATTAGCTGATTTCGTAGCTAGCATTAGCAATTAACAGCATGGCCGGCCAAAACTCATGCTATATAGTTAGCAGGACCCAATTAGTTAGTTAATGGATTTCATTAGTACATATAATTAATTAATAATAAAATTTGAACAGCAAGTAGCTAGAGCTCAAAAATAGTAATCATGATTGGGTTAGTGGTCAGCATTTGTTTTTCCTCAAACAGAATTAAGAGTGATCCAGATGAGTACGTACGTACGTTAATAGCTAGCTAGCTGTTGACTGTTGGCTGTTGGCTGTTGGTTTGATTTAATTCGATGTGGTCACTGTATTCTGCACGTACAATCACTTGCCGTTTTGTACATTCAAACAACAAAATTGGTCATTTGTCAGGATCTAAAGCAGTTATACTTGACAAATATATAATTCAGCCGCCTAAGCAGTGCATATGCATGCATGATCGATCTCCTTCAATTCACTTAATTACCGATCAAATATTAACTATATATCTTTTATATATATATATATATATATATCTGATCGAATCTTAAAATTTCACCCTTATTCAACTCACTGAGTTCATTTTTTTAATGACGGGACGTGACAGTTCGGTCATCTATTAATCGTCTATACTTTTAGCGAGACTACATATTTGTACATCGCTAAAAAGTATGAGACGACAGTTGTATGATGACCGAACCGTCGTCCGGATCCGTCGCTAAAAGGGATGAGTTGGATAAAGGTGAACTTAAGATCGGACTATATATATATATATATATATATATATATATATATATATATATATATATAGAGAGAGAGAAGCGGATCAAGTGCATATCCCTTTATCTTTACTACGCGTCTTAACCCTTTAGCGACGTAGCTAACGACAATTTGATTAAATCATACAACAAGTAAATACTATACTTTTAGCGGACCATTTATGTATGATCAAACCCAGATGTCGGGTTAAATGCGTTAAAGGAGGTGAGCACATATAAATAAGATAAGAGTATGCATGACGATCCGGAAATATATATATATATATTGTTTCGTATGACTACATACAAATATATAAGATCTATATATTAATTGTTTTCTCACACTAGCTATCTCTCTATGGAACATATAGTTGTGGAATCATATAATAATATACATACATATGGATACTTCCTCCGTCTCTTAATAGTTTGCTCATGCTGTATAGTTTTCTCAAGATATGTTAAATGATACTTCCTCCGTTCTTTAATATAAATTATTTTTTTAATATAAGAATAATATAGACAATTAATATTATATTTAATGTTATATAATTATTTCTTTAATAATTATGCACAAACTCTAAAATGATTTATATTAAGGAGGGGGAGAGAGAGAGTATTTCTTTTTATTGTTGGCCGCTTAGGCGTAGGAAAAATGACCTTTCTTGTTGGAATTGCCAACTGTGGAGACTGTATAATCATTGCACCAAAATAGATGATAGAATCATGGCATATATGACCCAAAAATGCAAAATAATAATAATAATAATAATAATAATAATAATAATAACAATAACGATGATGGAGAGAGATTGAGAGACTATACAATGTATGCTTATGCATATTCCTTAATTATATTGATATTGCATTGAAAAAGGTACAATATGATACTATATACATTCCACAAAATTAACTCTATCGCAAAATTAAGACAAATTGAATAGAAATTCGATCGCTATAATTTCTTGTTGCCATTTTAAGCTTAATTTAAACAATGGCTATATATTATGATCCCAAAATAAAGCTATTTAATTTTCTCTACACATATTGATTTTTTCCAAGAGTTGAATTTATTATTGTGAAGAAAGAAAATATTAAAAGAAATATACTTACTATTTAATGCCAATTCCAGTTTGGAAGCTGGTGAGAAACAGATAGAGAGAGAGAGAGAGAGAGAGTCCATTATCAAAGAATACATACGGCCCGGCTAGTTGATTTAGTTTGGGCTTTGGGAACATGTTTTGCAATCTGTTCGTTTTGACGCAAGAGCTTGCGTTTCAAGTTTCACACAATCTGCTCCCATGTTTATAAGGCCTTCAAACAAACTAGTTAGGCTTCTTGGAATATATATATATATATATATATATATGCTCCCTCCTTCCCACAACCGGAACAAAACTAATACTACTACTACTTTTTTTTGTTTCAAACTTTTATGGGATCTTTAAGGTTTGCATATATATAAAACACACGTTTGTATAATTCTTTTTTTTAAAATAAAATAAAATTCATTATGTTAAATTTTTAAAAATTGAAAAAGAAATAGTAAAAGTACAACCTATGCAAATATTACTGTTTCAAAAATAATAATGGTTAAAAATTAATTTAATAATATTATTTCTTAGGAAAAAAGAAAGAAAGAAAAGAAAATAGTAGTAATATATATTGTCACAATTATAAGTATTTATCACAATTCAATAAACTCTTTCTTAAATGCCAACGAAAAGTATGCTTGTCTTGTCTATGATTAGAAGAATCCACATTTCCCCTTCAAAGGCGGGCGGGCGGTCGGTCGGTCGGTCAAGGTTCAACCTACGGCTACGCCAATCCATAGAGGTAATTGGTCAGAGGGGACAATTTTGTAAAAAAATTGAGATATTAACTACTAGTATAATATTATAAAAAAAAAATTAAAATATTCACGTCACTTTACTCCCTCCTCCCCTCCCCTCCCGAATGCATATATATTTACTTTTGTTCTAAAGTTGGTAAATATCGATCTATATTTTGAATTTAAAATTATAATAAAGTGAATTCAAGTTTTTAACATATATATTTGTTGATCGGTCTAGTAGTATTATGTCATAATTATTATTATTATATATTTAAATACAATTAAATTTTTTAAAAAATAATAATAATCTTGTTTATTAAATATATATTTAATTTTGGAGAGTACAAGTGTCTAAGAAAAAGCATACAAAAATATGATTAGCTAGCGGTGGTCTTTGATTTGGATTTGACTGGAAAAATCTAAATATACTTATTAGGTATGTCTGTTGCCTAATAATTGAACGTATGATCAGAGATCGGATCCCTCAATCAAATTCAACTCAATTCTTCAACATTATATGTTTCTTTCCTACGGCTGTGCAATCTTCTTCTTATATTAATTTAATTAGATGACCAACTGATGATTATACCCAGGGAAGTATTTAGTTTACACATGCATGATCAACAACACTTTTTATTATAGCGATACTTTTTTATATAAAAATATTAATTTTTGAGTATTTACTACTATTAATTTAATTATTTGATTTCTAATGTGAATGTAGGGTAAGGTAGTACCTACGTACAAAGAATCAACCGTTAAAGTTTAAATTTAAATTCAAATACAAAGTTGTATACTACTACTACTACAAACTAATCCAGAGCAGAGCTACCTGTCTGTGTACATTGACTGTGTAGTATGAATGTGGCTATGTGCCCCCTCTCCCCCCCACCACCCACGCCCCACCCCCCACCTAACCAAAACAAAACAATACAAAACGGCCCAAATTTTAGTGTTTTTCACAGTTTCACCCATTTAATCCAATCCTATGGTTTATCAGATAAATTCCCTCTTGAGATATAAACCCGACCCAAAGAATTCCAGATATTTACACCAATGCACGCACTTTCCTCCTCTTCTTCTATTTTCACTGCCTAAAACCCAAGTTCCCAGGTTGGGTCGGGTACCGAATAGCAAATGGATCAATTGAGTTCGTAAAACCCTGACCATAATTGTTGGTGTTGGTGTTGGAGCTGAGGAATCCGGAATTGTCAACCCGCTGATTTCTCACTCCACTCTCTACCTCTTCCTCCATATTTCTTCCAAACCTCGTGTCCACATGGCCAAGCCGTGACATTGTAGGGGCATACACCTCGTTCTGATTATTGTTGTTGTTCTGCATTATTACTCCCTGAGCTTGAGTTTGTATCGGAGACTGACCACCACCGGGAAATTGCTCCGGAATCGAATTAAGTCCGGCGAAGCTTGCCCAGTCAAAATTACCGGAACCTAAATTCAGCGAGTTCATTCTTGGCAAATTAAAGAAGCGGTCATCAATCTCCGGTAAGGACTCCAGCACATCATCGAACTGAGAAGAAGATGAAGACGAAGAACCATGGCTATGGCTATGGCTATGGCTATGGCTATGTTCTTTACTGCTGGAAATAGCCATCACCGGTTTTTGGGCACTCGATTTCTTCTTGTATATCCGGCAAAGTACCCAATCGTCCAACTGTACATCCAAGAACAAATTCAGTAAACATATATTTTAACAATTCCATAATAAATTAATTTTAAAATTTTAGCGAAATGAATTGAAACAGAAATCGTGCGTGCGTCTTACTTACCCTTGCGCTACCATGTTTTCTTTGGGGCTCAAAGAGTCTGTACTCGTGCATGATCCAGTTGGTCTTGGTTCCTTTAGGAGCTTTACCAATGTAAAAAACCAGAGCTTTCTTGATTCCAACCTTTCTTCCCTCCGTGGTTATGATCTTATCGGTTCCGGTTGCCTTCCAATAACCCGACCCAGCTACTCTGTTTGGGCGTGACCCATTTGGATACTTTCGATCTCTTGGGCTGAAAAAGTACCATTCTTTCTCTCCAAACATTGCTTTACCTACAAGTAATTAATTAATTAATTAAAACAACATAAATAAATAAAAAAACATTATTTTTATTTACATAACAATTAGGGGGAGAACGGAGAAGAAATTAAATTAATGATGTTATAAAAATCTTACTCGGTAAAACCCAAGGATCGAATTTGTACAAATCAATGTCTCCAATGATTTGCAGAGAGAAATGATGACCGGCCACTTTCCGGCACAGGTACTGGACCAGAAGCTCCTCGTCCGTCGGATAAAATCGGAATCCCGGCGGCAAGATTAGTTGTGAAAGAGGGTCCGTCTCCGGCACACCCATTTTCCTACCTGATTTCTTTCTAGGCTAGCGAGAGAATAAACTTTTGAGAGAGAAAGAGAAAAAAAAGGATGACGATGATGCGAGAAGAGAAGAGAAGACTGGAATTAATTTTCTGTCTTCTTCTTTTTATTTTTTCTTAGCTGCAAGATGTGGCGGTTTATTATATAGGTGTAAATTAACATAGAGAGATAAGTACGGTCGTCCTTTTTTCGGTGTTCACTAAAGGGCCCCCTAAAGTGTTCATCACCGTTAAATTATCGACACGTACAAAAGGGTGGAAACGATCAAGCGGCGACATTATTAATAGTCCAAGTGCATGAACGAAGAAGATATGGAAAAAACAGCCCAAGTGTGAGTCACCAAGTCAATCGACACGTGCTATGTAAGTATTAGAATATTACAAATATGAATGAGTTGAGGGGATTGAAATAATTTAATTTTGTTTTTTTTTTTCATTTTTCACGCGTGGGGTAAACCACAACCACGTATGCAACACGTGCAACGAGGGAGGACTGATGGCAAAAAGCGGCGTTACAAAGTTAGGCGGTACTTGTTTTTTTCAAAACAATACTACTACTACTACTACTACTACTATAGATCAATACGGCTACACGTTAGCTTATTTAATTTGCTTTTCGACTACTAGTTTTTTAGGCTTTCTTTCACTCCTCAATCTCCAAGACTGGATACGAGAGTACTTACTATGTGTATTAATATATAAAAATAATATTAATTTTTTTAAATCGATGTAAAATTTTAAATTTGAGAGAATACAAAGGGTTAATTATCCAATATAATTTTTTTATTAATTTGAAAAATTAATCTTAATCTTATATTTTAACTAAAAAATTGAGATATATTTGACCATTTATATATGCACAAATAAAGTCAAAAGGGGAATGGCATAAACAAAAGGATTTATACTAGTATTGTGATGGAAGACATTTTAAATTTTTGTGCACGTGGATGTGTGTGAGCCTAGGGAGGGAGAGAGAGAGAGAGGAAAAAAAGGGAATATTAAATGGAATAAAAGGAGGGTTGAATTGTTTGGTAGGTCAAAAGGAGAGAGAGAGAGAGAGAGAGGGTTGTTGGAAGTTGTTTGTTTGTCAAGTAAGTAAGTATTTATTTATTTATATTCTACCCAAAAAAAAAGAAGAATAGAAATCTATTTACTGAAAATATATATAGTAGTAGTAGTAGTATGTATAGTATGTCAAAGTAGAGGTTGTACCTGACAACCCAAAAGAAAAAATTAATACAAATATGGTTAATTAATTTTATAAGAAAATAAAAATCAAATTAATATATATCGATATCGTCAATGGGTTTTAATTTGTTTTGTATCCAAGTACGTACGTAGTGCATGATGAGTGATGAGAGCGAATAAGAAGACGAAATATCATTGACTGCTGCTGCTGCTGCTGCTGCCTATGTGGCATAATAGTATAGAATATCTTATTTTTCATACGTGTACTCCTCAATTTCTATTCAATCATGCAAAGATGATACATGATCATCAATTATTATTTGACAGCTAGATAAGGTTAGAAATTAGATGAGATAACCATGAAACTAAAGTGGATAAAGATTTATTCTTTTTCTTCCTACTTAATTGCTTTAACTATTTAATTCTTGCTTTACACTAAAATCATATATATACGTACAGGGATCCTCTCCTCACGGATTTAATTAGGAGACTATAGTTACAAAAATTATTATTATCTACTGCATACCAAACTGTATGTTGACACATGGAGGACGGATTTAAAATATATAATTTGATATAATATTTTGGTTATGGGTGAAATGTGCAAATTTTACAAAATAAGCAAGTAGTTATAAAATATTCATTTTTGTCGAGGAATATTCGTTTGGTAAGTGAAATATTCTTGTTGTTGGGGAATATTAAATGCAATGGTAGCACCTATTTTGTGGGCTCCATGAATAATAAGCTGTCGGATGAAAGAAAGCGACAAGTTTGAGTTTTTATAAATAATGGCGTAGTTATTCCAATTAACCTTGTTAGAATACGGTGGTTAAAATACGATGTCTGGCGTGGTTGTCTGATAGTACATGGTATTACGATGTATTTTTGAATTATTGATTCTTACGTGAAGGCCTTTACTCGATAATTATTACGGTAATTCTTTGTTTAATATTTTATTTTATTGATTCAATAATTGCTACGTTGATATTTTATATTATTGTTGTTTTAATAATTGTTCTTTGCCTGATATTTCCCATTATCGGATCGATAATTCATATTATTTGAATAATATTATTAGATAGCATTATTGGAAATTTCTAGAAAGTTACATCGAGGAGAGGTTTGGTCACCTAATTTGCGCATGATAAGGAGAAATCCTTATCGGAAAGCCCCTCTTTTTCTGGAAGCGGCACAGTTGTCATTATTGTGATTATGTAATATTATTTGTGAATAATTATTTATTGATTTATATGATAAGAAAATATTTATTTTATGTGGATATAAATGATAGATATATTTTATGTGGTTATAAATGAAGGAATTAAAATTTGAGGTGTTTTATCGATTATTTTATCGAAATGAAGAACAAAATATGGGATTTTTTAGAAAAATTAGTTTATTACTTGATTTTGTAAAATCCATAACTCTTTGTGTATAATTAGTTAGAAGATGAGCCATATATTAAAAAAAAAAAGCCTTTGGAAGTAAGTTAAGCAGTAGAAGTTGGAATCACCCAAAAATTCATTGTGGATTTTTAAGTGGTATTTATTGGAAGGAAAGCGGTCAGAAGGACTCATAATCAAAAAAATCGGTGTTCTTGAGATATATTGCGTGAGATATAATTTTTAATCAAATAGTTGGATCGTTGTGATTTTTGGATATGTTATACATATATAAGTTGAGTATATATCCACAAATTTTAAAGCGTTAAAAATTAATGTATGATTTGTTATGAATTTTAAGAGGTGTTGGTTAGAAATTTTGAAGTTTACGAATTTATAATTTTGGTGAAAATTCTAGAATGAGTGGGCCCCTTTATGGTTGGTGAGAAATGTGCTCAAATTTTATTTTCAAATGTGGTGGGTGGCAATAGTAGCGAGGTAAAGCCATCGGTGTAGCAAGTCAAGTCTATTTGAGCGTCTTTAGCATTTTCTATAAATAGGTGTTTAGGTTAGAATTGAAAATCACACGAAACATAAGCTTTCTCTCTATATATTATCGAGCGTATTTTTGTGAGTATTTAGATACTTTGAGAGTTCTATTTAGTGTAAGTTGCCCTCGACATCATATCAGATATTCCATTCGAAAATCTTATTCTTTTGAAGTAAGGGATGTTATTTTCTTCTTAAATGATATTATTTTCTTGATATCATTATTTGAGATATTATTAGATTTTATTGTGGAATTCTACCTTTTTGTGTTGGGGTTACTATTCACATATCGACCTTTATTCACGTATCGACGATATTATTCACAAATCTGACCTTTATTCATAGAAAAAATGAAATTTTCTCTTCTTTGTCCCGGATGTCTTTTATGTTACTATCTTTGATTGTATCCATGTTTTGATCTTTATTTTTGAATTCTACTTCACAATTGGTTATTATGGAGTATTATTGAATTTGGATAACCGAAATCTGAATCCCTAATATTTGTTCTTACATCTCCTTTGGATTCATTTTCTCTAAAATGTTTTTCATCATCCTCGGTCCTTAATGGTGATACTTGATGAATATCTTTTGGCTTGTAGCAAAGATGAATGATTACTGATGAATATCTTTGGCCCGTTGTGCAAAGATGAGCAGTGTTGAGATGAACATGACCCATTTGGTGATCTGAAATGAATATCTTTGGCGCGTGGTGCAAAGATGAATATTTGATTCAAGATGTATATTGATTGATGTTCTGAGGATAAAATATTGATGATGGACTTTTAAATTCATAGATGATAGTAGATTTCATTCTCTCTTAACTCTTTTAATGAATTATTATTTCATTTGTAGTTGTTGATCTAAAACTTGTTATCTATTATATTCTATGATTTTTCCTGTTGAAGACTAAGGATAATTTGTTGTATATTATCTTAGTCATAATATTCTTTCTTGGCTAGTTGAGCTCACCTTTTCCTTTTGTTCCATTTTTTTCTTCTCGAAGCGAGAATATAGCGAGAACCGATTCGGGGTATAGAGTGATGGTCTAGATAGTTGTTTTAGCGATCCTAACTATTTTTGTAAAATAGTGCATCAATAATTGTAATGAGGACTTTATCTGGGTGTGGATATTTTCTAGAAGATAATATTTGTATTTAAACTCACAGTTTGTGTTGTCGTATTTTGCACGACAATTGTAATAATGATGTTGGAGTTATTTCTGTACCATGTTTTTGGCGACTTAGAATGGGTGGTGTATACCTATTTTTGGAGCATCACAGTTGGTATCAGAGTTTAGGGATATGGTCTTTGGCGGAGATCGGAGAATAGAACTAGGAGGGGAGAGGCGAGTAAATCCTACGCTAGTGTGTCATACCTAAGCTTATCCGTTGGTCGGTCATAATATAGGGATATTATGTGATATGTTAATTTGTTTAATTAACCCTTATTTTATGACAGTATTTAAGAATGACAGCTGAGAACGTTAACAATGGAGTGTATGAGACTGTGAAAACACCTTTAGTTACCAATCAGGAGAACGTGTAACAAGAAGGCAATAGTCCTCTTGTAAATAACACAAACGAATAAACGATGAATGATGGGATGTTTAGAAACTTTTTGCAGTTCATGCAAAATCGAGACGAGGAGACTTCGTGTACAAAATCTACGGTGAAAATGATATGAACGCCTTGGTTTATCCTGACCAAGCGATTCGAGGAGTTGGGACCACGAATTCTTTGAAAAGCCGGATCCGATTAAGGCGAAAGCGTGGGTCAAGCAAATTACCAAGATATTCGATGTCTTGGGATATGCGGAAGAACAAAAGGTTCCATTCGCCACCTTTATGTTCCGTGGTGAAGCGATTCTTGGTGGGAATCATGAAGCGCGTACTTGACCGTACACTCAACATGTCTTGGGAAAGATTTTAGAAGCATTCAATGACAAGTACTTTCACTGAAAGTATTCATCATATGAAGGAGGTAGAGTTTATTAGATTGGAGCGAGAAAAACATGGCGGTGTCCCGAAGTCTGAGGCTAAGTTAGCGGAGTTATCGAGTTTAAACCTCATTTGGTGGAGAATGAGGAGCGAATGGCGCGAATGTTTCTGAGGTTTAAAACCCGAAATACGTCGATACCTTATCTCTCATAAAATTTTCTCTATATTAGGATGTTGTCAATAGGGCTCAATTATTAGGCGAGATAGTGAGTATGTTCAATGAGGGACCACAACCGAGGTCATCTGCAGGTGGCGGCGATCATCGGGCGATGATAATTAGCGAGGAGGGAAAAATACGGACAAAAGTGGTAACCACTCGGGTGGTAATCGTGGTCATGATAATAGGAGAAGTGAGTCAAGTGGAAATTTTAAAAAGAGAAGATTCAACAATGATGGGAAGACATCGTGAAGGAAAGACCAAAGACCAAAGAACAAATCCTGGGGAGGAGAGAACGCATTAGTTAGTTAGATGTTACAGATGCGGAGAGGAGGGACACATAAGTCCAAACTGTTCACAACCTTTCAAGGTGTGTTTCAATTGTGGAAAAGACGGCCATATAGCTCAATTTTGTCTTGTAGCAAAATCAAGTCCAGCAGGGACAGTGGCACCGAAGGCGGATACAGACAAAATAAAGTTGGCAGTTTCTGGAAGAGCGTTTGTTGTGACTACCCAAAACGCGAGGAACCCGAACGAAGGTATCACGGGTTAGTTAATTATAAATTCTTACAAAATCTATACCTTATTAGATACCGGTTCTACCCATTCTTTTATCTCCCCTGCTTGTGTTAAACGTTTGAACTTGACTCCGGAGAAATTAGACTTTGACTTATTGTGGAAACTCCGTTAGGAGAAACTTTTGTTACATCCACTGTTTATAAATTTTGCTTGATTTAAATTGGTACCATCACATTACCTGTTAATCTTTCTCTTTAAAGATACTTGTTTTTGATGTGATTTTAGGGATTGAATGGTTAACCACTCATCATTCTAAAATTGATTATTTTCGTAAGGTTGTTAGTTTTCATATTCCTAACCAACCTGTTATGCGAATTTAAGCAACCAAACCATTAAAGTCAAACACTTTCATATCAAGCCATAAAGCCATTCGTTTATTGAAAAACGGATGTCAAGCTTTCTTAGCCCATTTCATGGATTTAAACAAAAATACGTCAGATTTGAATGATATTTCTGTTGTTAGTGAATTTCTGGCGTATTTCGCGCTTACCCAAGAGCGTGATATTGAATTTTGTATCGACTTTGAACCCGGTACAAAATCCATTTCTAAAATCTCATATCGAATGGCTCCTATTGAACTTCAGGAGTTAAAAACCCAAGTACAAGAGTTGATACTAAAGTCTCTATCTGGTGACTTCCTTTGTGGAATGCACTAAAGCCAGACTCTCCGTAGGAGACGTCATATTCGTGCGGTGGTTAACTAATAGGCGCCATTATGACGTGTTATCCAAGATTGGGATATGAATCATAGTTGAGAGCAACCGAAGTCGGTAACCAAAATACGTAGCTTTCTGGGCTTAGCTGGTTATTATCGGAGATTCGTGGAAGGATTTTCTCAAATCGCTACTCTGTTAACTTAGCTAACTCGGAAAGATACAAAAATCGTATGGAGCGAGGAATACGAGAAGATTTTCCAAGAGCTCAAGAGGCGACTCATTTTGGTACATGTTCTGACCATACCATCCTGGAAAAGCGAACGTGGTAGCTGACGCGTTGAGTAGAAGATCGTATGCGGGTACGAGTGCGATGTTGTTAACACAAAGACCCATTTTGTACGACTTACAAAGTATGGAGATAGAGTTAAAGGCTCCAAGTACCCACATGATGATATCAAACATACGAGTAGAACCGACTTTAATCGATAAAGTTAAAGCTGCTCAAGCTACGGACACCGGAGCTGATAAATATAAAGAATAAGGTGTAAGAAGACGTTATTCTAGAAGTAAGAGTCGAGGAAGAGAAGAAAGCTCAAACCTTCGATTTATTTGAAATCCTCGATCGAGTAGAAATTGTGGCCTATAAACTCGCATTACCTCCAAGCATGTCTCGTGTTCATAATATTTTTCATATATCTATGCTTCGTAAATATGTGGACGACCCAAACCACATTATTGTGTTAGAACCAGACGAGATAGCCGAAGATTTAATGTACGAGGAGGTACCTGTCAAGATATTGGATAGGAAAGAGCATGTCCTGCGAACAAAGGTTATACCACAAGTCAAGGTTTTATGGAGGAACCATGCTATTGAAGAAATGACCTGGGAGTTGGAATCAGAAATGAAAGAGAGGTACCCTCACCTTTTCGAAACACCAGGTACGTACGTCAATTTCGAGGAAAAAATTTCATAAAGAGGGGAGGTTGTAAGACCCCAACTTATTATAAATAAAATTGAATTTTTCTATTTATTATCTTGAAATAATAAGGTGATAATTTGATATAATACTTTGGTTATGGGTGAAATGTGCAAATTTTACAAAATAAGCAAGTAGTTATAAAATATTCATTTTTATCGAGGAATATTCGTTTGGTCGTGGAATATTCTTGTTATCGGGGAATATTAAATGCGACATCGCATGACTTTTGTGGGCCCCATGCGGAATAAGCTATCGGATGAAGAAAGCGACAAGTTTGAGTTTTTATAAATAATGGCGTAGTTATTACTGAATTAACCTTTGTTGGAATACCCGGTGGTCAAAATCTTGTAATACACGTGGTGGTTTGCGATATCGCACGCAGTATTACAACGATTTTTGAATTATTGATTCTTACGTAAGAAAGGCTTTACTCAATAATTATTACAGTAATTCTTTGTTTAATATTTTATTTTATTGATTCAATAATTGCTACGTTGATATTTTATATTATTGTTGTTTCAATAATTATCACTGCACAATATTTTCCATTATCAGATTAATAATTCATATTATTTGAATAATATTATTAGATAACATTATTGACAATTTCTAGAAAGTTCTGTCAAGGAGAGGTTTGGTCACCTAATTGCGCGCCAATAAAAAAAAATCCTTATTGAAAAGCCCCCGATCTTTCGTGGGAACGCTCTGGATGTCATTATTGTGATTATGTAATATTATTTGTGAATAATTATTTATTGATTTATATGATAAGAAAATATTTATTTTATGTGGATATAAATGGTGGATATATTTTATGTAGTTGTAAATGAAGGAATTAAAGCTGAGGTGTTTTATCAGTATTTTGTTGAAATGAAGAACAAAATATGGGATTTTCAGAAAAAAATTAGTTTATTACTTGATTTTGTAAAATCTATACCTCTTTGTGTATAATGAGTTAGAAGATGAGCCATATATCAAAAGAAAACCCTGGAAGTAAGTTTTAACCAGTAGAAGCAGGGAATCACCCAAAAAAATTCATTGTGAATTTTTCGTGGTATTGATTGGAAGAAGCTCAGTAGAAGGACTCATAATTATAAAAAATCGATTGTTCTTGAGATATATTGCGTGAGATATAATTTTAATTAAATAGTTAGATCGTTGTGATTTTTGTATATGTTATACATATATAAGTTGAGTATATGTCCACAAATTTTGAGCGATTAAAAATTAACGTATGATTTGTTATGAATTTTAAGAGGTGACTGGTTCAAAAATTGTTAAAGTTTCTGAATTTATAATTTTGGTGGAAAATTCTAGAATGAGTGGGCCCTACCTGTGGTTGGTGAGAAATGTGCTCAAATTTTATTTCAAATGTGGTGGGTGGCAATAGTAGCAGGTAAAGCCATCAGGTAGCAGGTCAAGTCTATTTTGGCATCCTTGCTTTTTTCTATAAATAGGTGCTTAGGTTAGAATTGAAAATCACACCAGAAACATAAGCTTTCTCTCTCTATATTATCAAGCGTATTTTTGTGAGTATTTGGATACTTTGAGAGTTTCTATTTAGTGCAGGTTGCCCTCAGCATCATATCCGATATTCCATTTAGAAGTATTGTTCTTTTGAGGTAAGGGATGTTATTTTCTTCTTAAATGATATTATTTTCTTCAATATTATTATGCTGAGATATTGTTATGAATTTTATTGTGGAAATCCTACCTTTTTGTGTTGGGATTACTATTCACGTATATTGACGTATCTATTTATTCAAATATCGACTTTATTCAATAGAAAAATAAAATTTTCTTTTCTTTGTCCCAGATATCTATTATGGTTACTATCTTTGATTGTATCTATGTTTTGATCTTTATTTTTGAATTCTACTTCACAATTGGTTATTATGGAGTATTATTGAATTTGGATAAACCGAAATATGAATCCCTAATATTTGTCCTTACATCTCCTTTGGATTCGTTTTTTCTAAAATGTTTTTCATCATCCTCGGTCCTTAATGGTGATACTTGATGAATATCTTTGGCACTGTAGTGCAAAGATGAATGATTACTTGATGAATATCTTTGGCCCATTATGCAAAGATGAGCAGTGTTGAGATGAACATGATTGTTGGTGATACAAATGAATATCTTTTGCCCGTAGTGCAAAGATGAATATTTGATTCAAGATGTATATTGATTGATGTTCTGAGGATAAAATATTGATGATGGACTTTTAAATTCATAGATAATAGTAGATTTCATTCTCTACTTAACTCTTACAATGAATTGTTGTTTTAAGCTGCAGATTGTTGATCTAAAACTTGTTGTCTATTATATTCTATCAGATTTTTCCCTGTTGAAGACTAAGGATAATTTGTTGTATATTATCTTAGTCATAATATTCTTTATTGGGCTAGTTGAGCTCACCTTTTTCCTTTTTGTTCCATTTTTTTTCTCAGAAAGCGAGAATATAACAAGAACCAGTCGGGGTATAGAGTGATGGTCCTAGATAGTTGTTTTAGCAGTCCTAACTATTTTTATAAAATAGTGCATCAATAATTGTAATGAGGACTTTATCTGGGTGTGGATATTTTCTAGAAGATAATATTTGTATTTAAACTCACAGTTTGTGTTGTAAGACCCCATCTTATTATGAATAAAAATTAATTTTTCTCTATTTATTATCTTGAAATAATAAGGAGTTAATTTGATATAATACTTTGGTTATGGGTGAAATGTGCAAATTTTATAAAATAAGCAAGTGGTTATAAAATATTCATTTGTTGTCGGGGAATATTCGTACGACGGCGCAGCCATTTATGGGCCTCATAACATAATAACTGTCGGATGTAGGATTGAGCAAAAAATGGATATAATCGAATTACTGAACCGAACCAAAATTTTCTTACAATTCGATTATTTTTAATATTTCGGTTATATCCGAAATTTTTTACGGTTTTGGTTAGTTTGTACGAGTTTCACTTTTGGGTTATTCGGTTTACCCGAATAACCGAACAAAGTCTTGCAAAGTTAAAATAATATTCTGACTCTTGTCTTGACTCTTGAGTCTAAATCATCTCTCGATCTCTAATCTCAAAACTCGTAACTCTCATCTCGATCTCATTTTTCTCTCGCTTATTTTGACAGCTTAACTCTCATCTTCTCTCACAAAATCAATCTCTCAGATCTCAACCCTCGTCCCTCAACCCGCAGATCTGCTCTCGATTTCTCTCCCTGTCATCACCCCTCAGTTTTGCTCAGATCTGCTCTCGATTTCGCTGTTGATGCCATATGGCGGCAGCTACGACTCATGATCGCTGCCGCTGCGTCCATGACCATTAGCTCAATTTCGTCTCACATCACTAAACCCTCCCTTCACATCGATTGCAAAACCATTAATTGATGCTTTGGTTAAGTGTTCGGTTGAGTTTGTTAGTGATGACTGGGCGGCGACGAAGGCAACTGAGTGATGATTGGGCGGCGAGGAAGGCTTCCTATTTGAAGTTAGAAGTTCGGAAAGGGCACCAGATAAGCATATTTGATAGGATTTTGCTTCCTTTTTGGGTATTGACACACTTAACCATGTCCGGATGTCCCTACTGAAATGCTTATTTTGCTTCCTTTTTGGGTATTGGCATATGTATAGTTTTGCTTTAATTGCATGATAGGATTTTTCAATTTTTTAAAACATGATTGCTTTTTGGGAATTTACTCATTGAGGATTTGTTTATGAATCAAATGATGGAAGAAGATGAAAAACAGAAATTTTTGTGCAGGTTTTGTAACAGAAGATTTTTAGTGAAGTCTTTCATTTCGGTTATTAACCGTATAACCGAATAGTAAATTCGGTTATTTGGTTATTCGGTAATTTGGATATTTCTGAAATCGGTTAACAATTCGGATATCAAAATAGTGTTAATTTCAGTTTTTGGTTATAACCGAATAAGCTATTCGGTTCAGTTATAACCGAATGCCCAGCCCTAGTCGGATGAAGAAAATGACAAGTTTGAGTTTTTATAAATAACGACGTAGTTATTCTCAATTAACAACTTGTTGGAATACCGATGGTTAAAATCTGATGAATGGCGTGGTTGAATTATTGATTCTTACGTAAGAAGGCACTACTCAATAATTGTTATAGTAATTACTTTTTAATATTTTATTTTATTGATTCAATAATTGTTGCGTTGATATTTTATATTATTGTTGTTTCAATAATTGTCACTGCACAGTATTTTCCATTATCAGATCAATAATTCATATTATTTGAATAATATTATTAGATAGCATTATTGACAATGTCTAGAAAGTTCTGTCTAAGGAGAGATTTGGTCACCTAATTGCGCGTCAGTAAGGAGAAATTCTTATTAGAAAATTCCCTCTTTCTTGGGAACGGCCTGGTTGTCATAATTGTGATTCTGTAATATTATTTATGAATAATTAATTATTGATTTTTATGATAAGAAAATATTTATTTGATGTGGATATAAATGATGGATTTATTTATTTTATGTGGTTATAATTGAAGGATTTAATGTTGAGGTGTTTTATCAGTATTTTTGTCGGAATGGAGGTATTAAAAAACCAAATCAGTATTTTTATGATATATTGCGTGAGTTATAATTTTTAATTCGACCGTTGGATCATTGTGATTTTTGGATATGTTATACATATATAAGTTGAGTATGTCCATAAATTTTGAACCGTTAAAAATGAACGAATGATTTGTTATGAATTTTAAGAGGTGACTGATTCAGAAATTAGGTTTATAAATGATTTTGGTAGAAAATTCTAGAATTGAGTGGGCCCCACTTAGTGTTGGTGAAGAAATGTGCTAAATTTTATTTCAAATGTGGTGGGTGACAATAGTAGCAGGTCAAGTCTGCTTCGGCGTGCTAACATTTTCCTATAAATAGAGGGCCAAGTTAGAATTGAAAATCACACCAGAAACATAAGCTTTCTCTCTTTCTCTCTCTATATTATCGAGCGTATTTTGTGAGTATTTAGATACTTTGAGTGTTGCTGTTCAGTACAAGTTTCATTCAGCATCACTTCGGCGTGCTAACATTTTCCTATAGATACTTTGAGTATTTAGATACTTTGAACGAATATGATCCGAATATCAATAGAAAATTACAATTTGAGGAGGTTCAAATAATTTATCGAACTTTAAAATGTGCTCATATTTGACTCATTTATATTTAGAGTCGGGCTCGAATCGAACTTTTAGTCGAGCGAGTACGAATCGAGCCCGAACTATTTGCTCATTTTACAGTCTTATCTCTCATTATATAACTCCGTTTGAAAAGAGTTTTTTTATTGGGTCCTTAACACTAATATACAACAATTAGAAAGTATTTATAAAAATAAACACACACAAAATAATTACAAAAATAACAAAACACAATATATTAGGATTCCTAAAATCATGTATCATTAACTCCTACACGTCAGTTATTTTCCTTTTATATTTGTAACCAGCCACACCTAAATTCAAGCAACTAAGAAAATCAATCGGAGAAGACAAAATTAATTAGAGAAGACAGATCAACGCCAAATCAATCAGAGAAGATAAGATCTTCTGTCGCGACACAACTTTGATATCGGAGAAGACGAAGCCTCCTGTCGCGACTAAACTCGTAATCGGAGAAGACGAAGTCTGTTGTCGCGATGCATCTCTAAGATCGAAAATAGCATACAAAATCAACAACGCCTTCAAGTTCAGTAACCAAATACTGCAGTGATTGTTGAATACAAGATGAACATCAACTTCGATACAAAATACTGAGGTATGTGAGTTTAAAATTTATAATCATATAGTTACCTATGGTTACTATGAATTACTATATTGGTTACCTTTCTTAAGTCTTTTGCACTTAAAATGGTCACACAGTAAGAATAATGAATGTTTTGATTGCAAAATGTATTTAAAAAAATGTTGTATATTATGGTTACTAAGGTTATAAAAATTGGTTACTGTCTAATGTTGTCTTGGTTACTGACTATTCTGTATTGGTTATTGTGTAAACTGTCTATTGATGTCTTAGTTACTGTCTAATGTTATCTTGGTTACTGCACAATATTACTAATTAATGTTGACTTGGTTACTGACTAATGCTGACTTGGTTACTATGTAACATTATTTTGGTTACTGACTAATGCTGACTTGCTTAATGTGTAAAACTATAATGGTTACTAACTAATGCTGACTTGGTTACTGTGTAAAATTATAGTGCTGACTTGGTTACTGTGTAAAATTATTTAGTGACTAATGCTGACTTGGTTACTGACTAATGCAAACTTAATTACTGCAGAGATTAATTGGTTACTGTAATATTGGTTGCTGAAGCATATTAATGTACACTTCTACTTATGTTTTTTATATTAATGGTTACTTGTTATCTACATTGGTTACATTCTTACAAAAGCTTGTCTTTAGTTGGTAACAAACAAATTATACTGGTTGTTTTTTACTATAAAATGCAATCTGTAATGTATTTATCTTGTGGTTACTAAATAAATATGTGTTGGTTACAATCTAAAATGGATTTGGTTACTGTATAAGTTGTCATGATTAATGTATAATGTTGAATGTATAATGCATTTTAAAATATGTATTATACTCTGATTAATGTATAATGTTGAATATATAATATTTATTTGGTTGCTAAATAATATTAATGTACACTTGTACTGATATTTTTTATAGTTATGGAAAGATTTGATCAAGTGACAATTTGGTAATTTCTGTCAAGATTGGAGTGTCGGATTTTGGCTTTTTCGGAGCCTAATTTCATTGAAAACGTGTCAATGATCAAAAATCACGAGCTTCGCTGGTGAACTGCAGGGGTTTTTGGTCAAATTCCATCATTTATGCCTTCAAAATTGCATGTAAAAATTTGATTTATTTTCTGGTTACTAAGATTATGTAATTTGGTTACTGTCTAATATTGATTTGGTTACTTTACAATGTTTATTCAGTTGTTAGACAATGGAGATTGTCAGTAACCAATACAACAAATTTAATTATTTACAGGAATATATAATTGTTTTCTGCTAGTAACTATTAACCACATGGTTGGTAACATTTTTGATGGTGTACAGTAACCAAAATTGATGTTGATTAATATTTTAATTTTTGATTCCATCATGAGCTATCAATATAAAGTAAACATATACAAGCTTATAATGATCTTGATACAAGCTTATAATTATCTTATTACTTAACAAGCTTGTAACTATCTATGATAATTATCTGTTCTTAACAAGCTTGTAGATAAATAGGACACTCACGCATACATTTAACAATTGATGTTTGTCACGACACAAGCTAGTAATTATCCGTTACTAATAACAAAGAACCATAATGTAACATAATAAAGCAGTAACCATATAATTATATGATAGTAACTGAGCGAGTTTTAATGGTAACCAAAACAGAAACATCATGTAATGAAACCCAATTTAGGCAATCCATGTATACTAAACAATTACATATTAACCAGAATAAAATAAAATAAAATTAATTTACAAAAATAATAGAATAGCATTAACCTTGTAGAATATATTTGAAGGAATTTACAAAAATAATACATCAATGTATACTAAGCAAATACATGATTTATTATGACTTAGATTTATTATTTACAAAAATAATACATCCACAAACTAATGATGCCTTAAACTTCATAACAAATCATGCGTTAATTTTCAACGGTTCAAAATTTGTGGATATATACTCAACTTATATATGTATAACATATCCAAAAATTACAACGATCCAATAGTCGGATTAAAAATTATAACTCACGCAATAGAGTTTTAAGAACACCGATTTGATCTTTTAATACCTCCAATCCAATAAAATACTGATAAAACTCCTCAACATTAATTCCTTCATTTATACCCATATAAATAGATCTATCATTTATATCCGAATCAAATAAATATTTCTTTATCATATAAATTAATAATTAATTATTCACAAATAATATTACAAAATCCCAATAATGACAACCATGTAGGTTCAGGAAGAGGGGCTTTCAGATAAGGATTTCTCCTTCTTTGGCGCCGCAATTAGGTGACCAAACCTCTCCTTGAAAGAACTTTCTAGACATTGCCAATAATGCTATCTAATAATATTATTCAAATAATATGAATTATTGATCTGATAATGGAAAATACTGTGCAGTGACAATTATTGAAACCACAATAATATAAAATATAAACGCAGCAATTATTGAATCAATAAAATAAAATATTAAATAGTAACTACTATAACAATTATTGAGTAGTGTCTTCTTACGTAAGAATCAATAATTAAAAAAATAATCATGCAATACCATGTCTTCTTTGTGCATTCACGCAGTATTCTTATATTTTAACCACCGGGTAATCCAGCGATTGTTAAGCGGTAACCATTACGTCGTTATTTATAAAAACTCAAACTTGTCGTTTTCTTCATCCGACAGTTATTCTGTTATAGGGCCCATAAATGACTGCGTCGTCGTATGGATATTCCTGACAAAAAGAATATTCCACGACCAAACGAATATTCTCCGACAACAATAAATATTTAATAGCCACTTGCTTATTTTGAAAAAAAAATTCATATATCACCCTTAACTTTACTTTTTATCAATTTAACCATTTACTGAATAGTAATTATAAGAAAAATTGAATACTTTTATTTCATAAAATTAGGGGTCTTACAATTTCCCCTCCTTATGAAATTTCGTCCCCGAAATTTACGTACCTGGTATTTCAAAGAGTTGAGAATACCTTGCTTTCATTTCAGATTCCATCTTCCTTGTCCTCGTGATTTCTCCATTGCTCATCTCCTGTATTTCAGATATCATTCTAGAATACAGCTTCAAACAAGGGTTAATTGAACAAATTAACATATCACATAATATCCACATATTATGATTGACCAACAAATAAGCTTAGGTAGGACACACTAGCGAAGGATTTACTCATCTCTCCCCTACTAGTTCTATTCTCCGATCTCCGCCAGAGATCATATCCCTAAGCTCTGATACCAAATGTGACACCCCCAAAATAGGACCAATCCATCCAACCTATTCTGAGTCGCCAAATACATGGTACAGAAAACAACTACAACTTTATTACTACAATTGTCATGCAAAATACAACAACACATATACTGTGAGTTTTAATACCAACCTGTGACTCATGTCCTAACTATGGGAAAGACACCTCACGATGATACCTTACATATAAAGGTACAATCTAGAAGCATTTTAGAAATTAAAATTTTTGGAAAGTGCTCAAGGAAACCTTCGTACATAGGAGGCCATGAATCTAAGTTATGATAGATATCATATGTCCAGAGAATTATCCTTGGTTGATCCAATAGACCCCAAAGAAAAATGAGAAGATTACTATCATTTTCCTTCCAATGGTGAGTCTTCTCTTGACATATAACTATCTCCACCGTCTGCGATTGAACATTATGTTTCAACCCAACTCCAAGATCATATAGGTAGTGCTCGTAGATATACTCAGCAAGTGGATGTGCACTGTAAGACCCCAAATTATTAATAAATGAAATTTATTTTTTTCTATTTATTATTTTGAAATAGTAAGGGTTGATTTGATTAATGTGGATAGTTATGGGTAAAATACGCAAATATTTTAAATAAGCAAGTGGTTATAAAATATTCATTGTTGAATATTCTTCTTTGTCGGGGAATATTAAATATTTACGGTAGCAGATCTTTTTATGGGCCCCATAACTAAAAAGCGATTGGATGAAGAAAATGACAAATATAAGTTGTTTAAAAATAATGCATGAAGTAGTTATTCTGTTATTATCTTGTTAAAATACTAAATTGGTTAACACACAAGAAGATGTGCGGTATTGCACCAATTATTGATTCTTATGTAAAAAGGCACTACTCAATAATTATTACAAGAATTAATTCTTCAAAGATATTTTATTTTATTGATTCAATAATTGCTACATTGATATTTTATATTACTGTTGTTTTAATAAATTGTCATTACACAATATTTTTCATTATCGGAGCAATAATTCATATTATCTGAATAATATTATTGGATAATATTATTGGCAATGTCTAGAAAGTTATGTCTAAGGAGAGGTTTGGTCACCTAATTGCTGCGCCAAGAAGTGAGAGAGATCCTTATTGAAAAGCCCCTCTTTCACGAGAAAGCTATGCGGTTATCAATATTGTGATTGTAATATTATTTGTGAATAATTAATTATTGATTCATATGATGAGAAAATATTGATTTTATGTGGATATAGATGGAGAAAATTTTTAATGTGACAATTGTTGAAAATTGAAATTTTATCTTTTTACGATAAAATAATTTATTTAAATATATTATTATATTTTAATAATATAATAATGATGATATTTTTACGATGAATGTGGGATATATGAGTATATGTGGAGGAGGAGTATTTTTGTTACCAAAAATATTTAAAGCATGTTTTATGTGTCGGTGGACCCCATTTATTGACTTAAATTTGATTATAGCCTGTAAAATCGCCCGTTTGTGGATTTCGGTCAATTTCTGTTTGGAATTTGGAAAAACTTTCTTCTGCAAAGTTGTAGAGAATTGAATTTCTTATAAAAAGTCACAATAATTGAAGTTCGAATTTTCTTCTGAGATTCGAATTTTCTGATAAAAGGCCTATTTATTATGAATTATTGAAGTTCTGAAATAATTGATTTTTGGAAGTTTAAAATATTTTTAATTCAAAAATGTTTTTTTTCATTTTTGAAACTCATTTAACATGTGATTAGGGAAATTTGAATTCAGATTGTTAGTGTGCGTGATGAAGTTGTGGAAAAATTATAATATTAATTTATTAAATTTTCTACTTTGGTGTATTAAGCATTTTCCTATAAATAGGTGCTTGGGTTAGAATTAAAATCACACCGAAGCTGAAGTTTTCTCTTTATATTATCGAAAGCGTATTCTTGTGAGTATTTTGAGTATACTTTGAGTATTGCTATACTCTGTTCAAGTTCAAGTCATAGCTTATATCAGGTGTTTCAATTTGGAAATCTTGTCTTTTGAGGTAAGAGATGTTATTTTATTCAAAAATGATATTATTTCTTCAATATCATTATGCCGAAATATTGGTTGGAAATTTTATCAAATTTGGAACTTTTTCATGTCGGGAGTTCTTATTCATGAGTTCTTATTCACGAGTTACTATTTATGAGTTCTTATTCACGAGTTCTTATTTATTGAGTACTATTCACGGTAAGCGTGATGATGTTTTTTGTGAAATTTCTATCTTTTGGTGTGAATTACTATTCACGTATTACGGCACTATTCATTTAATCTACAAGCACTATTCATAGAAAAATGAAATTTCTTCTTTTTGTCCAAAATATTTATTACGGATACTAGCTTTGATTGTATCCATGTTTTGATCATTCTTGAATTTTACTCTACTCGATTACTTATGAAGTATTTTTGAACTTGGATTGTTTTAAAATACGAATCCTTAATATTTGTTCTTTTGTTTATTTGGATTCGTTTCCTTTAAAATATTTTTCATCATCCTCGGTCCTAAATGATGATATTTATGAATATCTTTGGCTTTTGTAGTGCAAAGATGAATGATTTCTTGATGAATATCTTTGCACGTAGTGCAAAGATGAAACAGTGTTGAGATAAACATGACCGATCGATTAATATCTTTGGCCCGTAGTGCAAAAAGATGAGCAGTGTTTAGATGAACATGACCGGTGATGAATATCTTTGGCTCGTGAAGGTAAAGATGAATATTTGATTCCAAATATATATTGATTGATGTTATAGGGATAAAATATCGACGATGAACTTTTAAATTCATATATAGAAGATAGTAGTTTGCATTCTCTACTTAACTCTTCTAATGAATTGTTGTTTCATTGCAGATTGTTGATTTAAAAGCGGTTGTCTATTGTATTCTATTAGATTTTTCCTGTTGAAGACTAACGATAATTTGTTGTATATTATCTTAGTCATAATATTCTTTTTTGGGCTAGTTGAGCTCACCCTTTTCCTTTTGTTCCATTTTTCTTCTCGGGAGGCGAGAATGTAACGAGTACTAGTCGGGGGTATGGAATGAAGGTTCTAGAGAGAGTTGTTTAGTAGTCCTCACCATTTTTGTAAAATAATGTATTAATAATTATGATGGGAATTTATTTGCGTGTGGATATTGTCTAGATGGCAATATCTGTATCTAAACTCACAGTTTATATGTTGTAATAATAAAGTTGTAGTTATTTCTGTACCATGTATTTGGCGACTCAGAATGGGTTGGATGGAATGGACCTATTTTGGGGGTGTCACAGTTGGTATCATAGCTTAGGGATATGATCTCTGACAGAGATCAGGGAATAGAACTAGGAGGGGAGAGACGAGTAAATCCTTCGCTAGTGTATCCTATTTGTTAGTTGGTTAGTATATAGGGATATTATGTAATATATTGTTTTCCTTAATTAACCCTTGTTTTATGACAGTATTTGAGAATGTCGATTGAGAATATTAACAGTGGAGTAAATGAGACCGTGGAGATCCCTGTACTTACCAACGAGGAGAACGTGCAACAGGCTGGAAATGTACCTCCTGTGAACAACACACCATCGAGAGATGATGAGCGAGGGATGTTTAGAAGCTTTTTGCAGTTCATGCAAAATCGTCAGACGAGGAGACTCGTGTTCAAAATACTGAGGAGAAAATGATAGTAATTCACGGGTTGTCACATTGCAAGCGTTCAAAGAGTTGGGACCACGAGTGCAGGGAAAGCCGGATCCGATTAAAGGCGGAGGCGTGGGTCAAACAAATTACCAAGATATTCGATGTCTTGGGATGCACGGAGGAGCGAAAGTTCCATTCGCTACTTTTATGTTCCAGAACGAGGCAGACATTGGTGGAAATCGTGAAGCGTACCCATCCATCCACCAGACTCGGCATGTCGTGGGAGACGTTTTAGAAAGCAGTTCAATGACAAGTACTTACGAAAGTATTCAATCATATATGAAGGAAATGGAGTTTATTAGATCGGAGCGAGAATAACATGACGGTGTCCCAAAGACGAGGCGAAGTTCGCGGAGTTATCCAAGTTGCACCTCATTTGGTGGAGAATGAGGAACGATGACGCTGGATGTTTTTCGAGAGGTTTGAAACCGCAGTCGTCGATTATCTCATTTCTCATAAATTTTCTCTATTCAGATGTTGTCAATGGGGCTCGATTGTTTAGGCGAGATAACGAGTACGTTCAACCGAGGGACCATAACCGAGGATCATCTGAAGATAACGATCATCGAATAACGATAACCAACCGGTGAAAGAAGAATACGGACAAAGGTGATAACCACTCTGGTGGAAATCGTGGCCATGAAAATAGAAAAAGCGAGTCGGGAGGAGATTTTAAAAGAGGAGATTCAACAACGACCATGTGAAGACATCGGCGCCAAGATGAATCGGTTCCAAGGAGGAGAAAGACCACCTTGGGTAAGTATGTTACAAATCTTGAGGAAGAGGGATATATCATTACCCAAAGCGCCTACAACAACAGTTTAAGGTATGCTATAATTATGGAAAAGAAGGACATATCGCTCGAGAGATTATCACGGTATCAAAACCAATCCAACGGGAATGGTGACTCAAAAGGATGTCCCGAGAAAAGTCAAAGTCAAGACGGGTTAGTTAATTATAAATTCTTGCGAAGTTTATACCTTACTTGAATCTGGGTTCTACCCATTCTTTTTTTCTCTCTTACTTGCGCTCAACGTTTGAACTTGACTACGGAGAAATTAGACTTTGACCTATTTATGGAGACCCGTTAGAGAAACTTTAATTACATCCGTTGTTTAGAAATCTTGCTTGATTCGGGGTTGGCACTATCACATTACTCGTTAACCTTATTTCTATAGAGATATTTGCTTTTGATGTGATTTTAAGGTTAATTACTCATCATGCCGAAATTGATTACTTTCGTAAGGTTGTTAGTTTTCATATTCCTAAGCAACCGTTATTATTGAATTCAAGCAATCAAACCATTGTAGTCAAACATTTTCATAACAAGCCATGAAGTCATTCGTTTATTACGGATGTCAAGTTTTCTTAGTCCATGTTATGGATTTGAATAAAGACACGTCGATTTGAATAATATTCTGTTGTTATTGATTTTTTCGACGTATTTCGAAGAATTTCTTGGCTTACTCCCAAAGTTCGATATTAAATTTTGTATCGACTTTGAACCGAGACAAAACTCATTTCTAAAATCTCATATCGAATGGCTCCTATTGAACTTCGAGGAGTTAAAAATTCAACTATAGAATTTGGTACCTGAGCCTTTATCTGGTGACTTCCTTTGTGGAATGCACCGAAGCCAGACTCTCCGTAGGGGACACCATATTCGTACGATAGTAAACTGATAGGTGTCATGGTAACGTGCATACCAAGGTTGGGATATAAGTCACAATTGAGAACAACCTAAGTCGGTAATCAAAATACGTAGCTTTCTAGGATTAGTTGGTTATTATCGGAGATTCGTTGAAGGATATTCTCGAATCACTATTCCATTAACGCAGCTGACTCGTAGAGATACAAAATTCGAGTGAAGCAAGGAATGTGGAAAGAGCTTCGAAGAACTCAAGAGGAGACTCATTTCAAAGACATGTTCGACCGTGCCATCTGGAAAAGCGAGCGTGGTGGCGGCGTGTTGAGTAGAAGATCGTATACAAAATCTGAGTACGATATTGTCAAAGATTCATTTCAGTATAATTTACAAATAATAGAAATGGAGATGAAAACTCTAGGTACCCACGTGATGATATATGAGTATAATCGACTTTAATCGATAAAGTTAAAGTTTATTCAAGCTTGCTACACCGAAAGTGATGAATTTGAAGAAGGAGGTGCAAGAAGTTGTTATTTCAAAAGCGAGAATCGGTGAGGTGAGGAAAGCTCAAACCTTCGATTTATTAATCCATTTGAAATTCTCGATCGAATAGGAACTGTGGCCTATAGACTCGTTTTATCGTCAAGTATGATGCGTGTTCATAACATTTTTCACGTATCGATGTTACGTAAATATGTGGACGACCCAAACCACGTCATTGAGTTAGAAACCCGGACGAGATAGCCAGAAGACTTAACGTCACGAGGAGGTACACTCACAAGATCTTAGATAGGAAAGAACATGTCCCATGTCTTCGAGGTTATACCACAAGTTAAAGTTTTGTGGAGAAACCATCTTTATTGAGAAATGGCACAGGAGTTGAAAATGGAAATGAAAGCGAGGTATTCTCATCATTTTTGAAACACCAGTATCGACGTCGTCAATTTCGAGGACGAAATTTCATAAGGAGGAGGTTGTAAGACCCCAAATTATTAATAAATGAAATTTATTTTCCTCTATTTATTATTTTGAAATAGTAAGGGTTGATTTGATTAATGTGGATAGTTATGGGTAAAATACGCAAATATTTCAAATAAGCAAGTGGTTATAAAATATTCATTGTTAAATATTCTTGTTGTTAATCTGGTGGTCCCAACTCCTTGAACTGGTTAGGCGTGATGTAATGAATAGCGTTGCCATCATTTCCACCGTATTTTGTATACACGAGTCTCCATAAATCGATTTTGCATGAATTGTAAAAAGCTCCTAAACATTCCATCGTTCATCGTTTGCTCGGTAATGTTGTTTATAGGAGGAATATTGCCTTCCTGTTGCACGTTCTCCTAGTTTGTGACTAAAGGTTGTTCCACAGTCTCATAAACTCCATTGTTAACGTTCTCAGCAGCCATAAAACAAGGGTTAATTAAACAAATTAACATGTCATATAATATCCTTATATTATGACCTGACTAACAAATAAGCTTAGGTAGGACACACTAGCGAAAGATTTACTCGTCTCTCCCTCCTAGTTCTATTCCCCGATCTCCGCCAGAGATCATATCCCTAAGCTCTTATATACAAGTTGTGGCGCCCCCAAAATAGGTATACAACACCCATTACGAGTGCCAAATACATGGTACATACAAAGAAACTACAACTTCAATAATACAAATGTCGTGTGAAATACGACAATATATCTTATGAGTTTAAATACAAATATTGTCTTCAGACAATATCCACACGCAAATAAGTCCTCATTACAATTATTCAAACACTATTTTATAGAAATAGTGAGGATCGCTAAAACATCTTCCTAGAACCATCACTCCACACCCAGACTCGATCCTGCGCTATGTTCTCACCTCACGAGAAGAAAAATGGAACAAAAAGGAAAGGGTGAGCTCAACTAGCTTGATAAAGAATATTATGACTAAGATAATATACAACAAATTATCGTTAGTCTTCAACGAGGAAAAAAGTGCGATAAAATATAATAGACAACAAGTTTTAGATCAACAAATGCAATGGAACAAACAATCCATTAGAAGAGTCACGTAGAAGAAAGAATTCTACCTGCCTTCTAAGGTTTAAAAGTCCATCATCAATATTTTATCCTGTAACAACAATCAATATTCATCTTTAATCATCTTTTGCACTACTGTGCCAAAGATATTCATTTGTATCACCAATTGGTCATGTTCATCTCAACACTGTTCATCTTTTGCACTACGGCCAAAGAGATTCATCGATTTAATCATTCATCTTTGTACTACGGGCCAAAGATATTCATCAAGTATCACCATTAAGGACTGAGGATGATGAAAAACATTTTATAGAACGAATTCAGTAAGACAGAAGGTGTGACACCCCCAAAATAGGTATACATCACCCATTACGAGTTGTCGATACAGTGCATGTAAACAACTACAACTTTATTATTACAACAAAGAAAAGTGAGTTTAAATACGAGATATTGCCATCTAAACAATATCCACATACAAATAAATCCTCATCATAATTATTGATACATTATTTTACAAAAATGGTGAGGACTACTAAACAATTCTCTAAAACCATCATTCCATACCCCACTAAATTCCGTACTCTTACATTCTCGCCTCACGAGAAGAAAAATAGAATAAAAAGGAAAAGGGTGAGCTCAACTAGCCCAGTAAAGAATATTATGACTAAGATAATATACAACAAATTATCGTTAGTCTTCAACAGGGAAAAATTTAATAGAATACAATAGACAACAAGTTTTAAATCAATACTCGCAACGGAAAATATTAATTCATGAAGAGTTACGTAGAGGATGAAATCTACTAATATCTATGAATTTAAAAGTCCATCATCAATATTTTTATCCTGTAACATCAATCAATATATATACGGAATCATATATTCATCCTTGCACTACGAAAGCGAGGACATTCACCGATTGGTCATGTTCATCTAAAAACACTGTTCATCTTTGCACTACTGAGCCAAAGATATTCAATAATATCATCATTTAAGGCGAGGATGATGAAAAAAATATATTATTTTTTTTAAAGAAAGCGAATCCAAAGTGAAACAAAATGACAAGGATTAAGGATTAAGGATTAGTACTTTGTTTTATCCACGTCCAAAAATACCTCAAAAATAATCATAGTGGTGTAAAATTCAAGAATGATCAAAACATGGATACAATCAAAGCTAGTATCCATAATAGATATTTTGGACAAAAAGAAGAAATTTTATTTTTAATTGAATAGTCTCGTATTCGTGAATAGTGCCAGTATCGTGAATAATGTCATATACGTGAATAGTAATCGACACCAAAAGATAGAAATTTCACAAAAAACATCTTCACGCCGTGAATAAGTACTACTCGTGAATAGTGACTCGTGAATAGTAACTCATGAATAAGTAACCCCGCATGAAAAAGTTTCAAATTTGATAAAACTTCAGATCAATATTCAAAGATAATGATATTGAAGAAATAATATCATTACGAAAAAAATAATATCCACTTACTCTCGGAAGGCGAAAGATTTCTAACTAGAATCTTGGATATAGGCTATAACGAACTTTCACAGTATAGCAATACTCAAAGTATACTCAAAATACTCACAAGAATACGCTCGATAATATAGAGAGAAAACTTGATTTACGGTGTGATTTTCAATTTAACCTAAGACCTATTTATAGAAATTGCTTAGAACACTAAAGCGAAAATTTAATAAAATATTAATATATAATTATTAAATTCTTACGCACACTTTTTATCAATTGAATTCAGCATTCAACACAAATATTGACTCACAAAACTTTTAAAAAACATTTTTGTTATTTTAAACAATTAAAACTTCCAAAAATCAATTATTTCGGAACTCCGGAACTTCAATAATTAACAATAAATAGCCATTTTGTCAGAAAATTCGAATCTCGCGAGTTTTTATAGGAAATTCAATTCTCTACAACTACGGAAGAAAGTTTTTCCAAATTCCAAGCAGATATTGGAAAGAAATCCACAAAGCGGGTGATTTTAGAGGTTATAATCAAATTTCGGTCTAATAAATGGGGTCTACCGACATGTTTAACATGTTTTAAACATTTATTGCAACAAAAATACTCTTCCTCCTCGTATACTCATATATCCCACATTCGTTGTAAAAATATCACCATTATTATATTATTAAAATATAATTATATATATATATATATTTAAATGAATTATTTTATCAGGAAAAGATAAAATTTCAATTTTCAACAATTGTCACATTAAAAATTTTCTCCATCTATATCCACATAAAATCAATATTTTCCCCATCATATGAATCAATAATTAATTATTCACAAATAATATTACTGAGAATCACAATATTGACAACCAGCAGGTTCTCAGGAGAGGGGCTTTCAATAAGAATTTCTCCTTCATCATGGCGCAATTAGGTGACCAAACCACTCCTTAGGCATGATTTTTCTAGACATTGCCAATAATGTTATCTAATAATATTATTAGGATAATATGAATTATTGCTTCGATAATGAAAAATACCGTGTAATGACAATTATTGAAACAACAACAATATAAAATATCAACGCAACAATTATTGAACCAATAAAATAAAAATCTTGAAGAATTAATCGTAACCATTATTGAGTAGTGCCTTCTTCACGTAAGAGTCAATAATTGGTGCAATACCGTGTCTTCTTGTGCAACAACGCGTATTCATCGTGTTTTAACCACCGGGTAATCCAACGATTGTAAAGCAGAACAACTACTGCCGTTATTTTTAAACAACTTATATTTGTCGTTTTTCTTCCTCCAATCGCTTTCAAGTTATGGGGAATTATGGCATACTGCTTCGTAAATGCGAATATTCTCCAAAACAACAATGAATATTTTATAACCACGCATATTTTGAAATATTTGCGTATTTTACCCATAACTATCCACATTAATCACATCAACCCTTACTATTTCAAAATAATAAATAGAAAATTAAATTTCATTTATTAATTATTTGGGGTCTTCAACCTCCCTCTTTATGAAATTTCGTCCTCGAAATTGACATACGTATTTGGTGTTTGAAAAGGTGAGGATACCTCGCTTTCATTCCGCTTTCAATTCCCGGTCATTTCTTCTATAGCATGGTTCCTCCACAAAACTTTAACTTGTGGTATAACCTTCGTCGTAGGACATGCTCTTTTCCTATCCAAGATCTTCTTGGTGTACCTCCTCATACGTTAAGTCTTTGGCTATCTCGTTCGGTTCTAACTTCAATAACGTGGTTTGGTCTTTCACATATTTCTGAAATACGGATATGTGAAACACATTATGAACACGAGACATACTTGGAGGTAACGCGAGTCTATAGGCTACATTTCCTACTCGGTCAAGAATTTGAAATGGACCAATAAATCGTGGATTGAGCTTTCCTCTCTTCCCAAATCTTGTAACTCCCCTTCCATGGAGCAACTCGCAATGACAATACATGATCCCCTATACTAAATTCAACGTCCTTTCGATGAAGATCCGCATAACTCTTTTGTCGATCCTGTGCTTGTTTGTATCGTTGTCGAATCATTTGGATCTTTTCGGTAGTCATACGTCTTAACTTCAGGTCCCAACAATGTTGCTTCACCCACCTCATCCCAACATATTGGGAAGCGACACTTTCGTCCATATAATGCTTCATATGGAGCCACACCTATACTTGCTCGATAATTTGTTGTTGTAGAAGAATTCCACCAATGGTAAATACTTATCCTAACCGCCTTGAAGTCTAGACACCTGAGTCTTAATAAATCTTCAAGAGTTTGAATAGTCCTCTCGATTGTTCGTCCATTTGAGGATGATATGCGGCCCAGATAAATAAATCCGTACCCATAGCTTTTTGCAAGCTAACCCAAAATCTTGAAGTGAATCTTGGGTCACGATTGAAACTATAGATCTTTGGCATGCCATGCAACCTCACAATCTCATTTACATACATACTAGCAAGGCGTTCGAGAGAATAAGTCTCCGATCGGCAAGAAATGTGCAGACTTGGTTAATCTATCAACAATAACCCAAATAGCATTTATGCCTTGAGAAACCGTGGGAAGACCCATAACGAAATCCATGGTAATGTGTTCCCACTTCCATTTCGGAATCTCAAGTGGTTGCAATGGTCCCTTAGGCACTTGATGCTTCGCCTTTACTACGTTGACAAGTTAAACATGTTGAGATAAACTTTGCAATCTCTCTCTTCATATTGTTCCACCAAAATGTATGTCGAAGATCACGATACATTTTAGTACTTCCAGGATGGATTGCAAATGGTGTATTGTGTGCCTCCATCATAATCTTGTACTTCAAATCAGAGTCGTTAGGAACACAAAGTCTAGAGTGGACTCGAAATATTCCTTCTTCATCGATTCTCGCTTCCGGAATAGCACCTTCTTGTACTTTCTTCTTCATATGCATCAGCTCCGGGTCGGTGGCTTGAGCAACCTTAACTTTTCTATTAAAGTTGGCTCTGTCGTATACTTGACATCATCGCACTCTCGTTCTGCATATGATCTTCTACTTAACGCGTCATTTACCACGTTCGCTTTTCGGGATGGTATTGAATAGTGTGGTCGTAGTCTTTCAATAGCTCGAGCCAACTTCATTTGTCGCATGTTAAGTTCTTTTTGAGTGAAGAAATATTTAAGGCTTTTATGGTGCGAATATAGCTCCACTTTCTCCCCATAAAGATAGTGCCTCCGGATCTTTAAGCATGAAAATGATCTACTTTGCTGACTCTAGATCATGAGTAGGATAATTCCTCTCATATTCTTTAAGTTGTCGTGAGGCATAGGCTATGACTTTCCCATGTTGCATGAGAACACATCCTAACCCTTTGCTCAAGCATCATTGTAGATAACAAATCCATCCGAACCGGATGGTATTGTTAGAAACAGTCTTAGAAATAAGTCTCTCTTAAGCTCTTGGAAACTCTTCTCGCATTCTTCACTCCAAGCGAATTTTGTATCCTTCCGGAGTTAAGCTGAGTTAGCGGAGTAGCGATTCGAAAACCCTTCCACGAATCTCCGATAATAACCAATGTAGACCTTAAACTACTTACTTGATCACCGTCTTGATTGCTCCCAACTTTGTATTGCTTCAATCTTGGACGGGTCAACAAATACTCCATGTTTTGACACCACGTGCCCAAGGAATGCTACTTCCTCGCCGAACTCGATTTTTCAACTTAGCATATAGCTTGTTTTCACGAAGCCTTTGGAGTACTAGCTTCAAATGGTGCTCATGATCTTCACGGCTTTTGGAATATATGAGGATGTTATCAATAAAGACAACAACAATCGATCCAAATATTCCTTGAATACTCGGTTCATCATATCCATGAAAGCCGCGGGGGCATTAGTCAATCAAAAGACATGACTAGAATTCATAATGCCCGTCTCAAAGTTCTAAAGGCGATCTTTGGAATATCCTCGATTCTAATCTTCATTGATGATATCCGAGCGAAGATCGATTTTAAAAAGAATTATGCTCCTTCAGAATCGATCAAACAAGTCATCAATACGAGGTAGAGGATACCAATTCTTTATAGTGACATGGTTCAATTCCCGATAGTCAATACAAAGTCGCATACTCCCGTCTTTCTTCTTTACGAATAAAACATGAGCACCCCCGAGGAGATGTCTTAGGGCCGAATGAAACCGATGTCCAACAACTCTCAGTAGTTGGACCTTTGACTCCTGAAGTTCAATAGGAGCCATTCGATATGAGGTTTTAGAAATGAGCTTTGTACCAGGTTCAAGGTCAATAAAGAATTCAACTTCATGTTATGGGGGTAGACCGGGAAGTTCTTCAGGAAATACGTCAGGAAAGTCAATAACAACAGGAATATTATTCAAATTTGGCGTGTCTTTATTCAAATCCATAACATGGGCTAAGAAAAGCTTGACATCCATTTTTAATAAGCGAATAGCTTTATGATTAGATATGACGGTGATTGATTTTAATGGTTTAGTTGCTTGAATTGAACAACAAAGTTGTTTAGGAATATGAAAGCTAACAACCTTACGAAAACAATTAATTTTGGCATGATGAGTAGTTAACCAATCAATCCCTAAAATCACATCAAAAACAAATATCTTTAAAGAGATAAGGTCAACAAGTAAGGTGATGGTGCCAACTTGAATCAAACAAGATTTATAAGCGATGGATGTGATGAAAGTTTCTCTAACTGAGTTTCCATGAGATAAGGTCAAAGTCTAATTTCTCCGAGTCAAGTTTAAGCGTTGAGCACAAGCGGAGAGATAAATGAATGGGTAGCACCGGTATCTAGTAAAGTATAAACTTCACAATAATTTATAAATAGCTTACCCGTGATCACCTCGTTTGGGTTCCTCGTATTTTGACCGAACACTGGCGCTTCTTCCGGGAACCGTTGACTTTGACTTTTCTAAGACAGTCTTTTGAGTCACCGTCCCCGCTGAACTAGGTTTCGCTATCGTGCAATCTCGAGTGATATGTCCTTCCTTTCCACAATTATAGCATACACAGGCTGTTGTGGGCGGCGTTTGACCGATATGTCCCTCTTTCCGCATTTATAGATATGATCGGTGGTCGTTCTCTCCCCTGGAACCGATTCTTTCTTTGGTGATTGCGTAAATCGTCACATGGTCGTTATTGAATCTCCTCTTTTTAAAATCTCCTCCTCGACTCGCTTCTTCTATTTTCATGGCCATGATTACCACAGAGTGGTTACCATTTTTGTTAAATCTTTTCTCATCTCCTTTGGTTATTGTTGTTTTGTTGTTCGCTATATCCTCGGTATGATCCTCGATTGTGGTACCACGAGTTAGCAGTACTCGTTATCTCGCTTCTAACAATTGAGCCACTATTAACAACATCCAATAGAATAGAGAAAATTTTGAGAGATGAGATCTTGACGTATCTTAGGGTTTTAAACCTCTCGAAACATCCGCGTCATCGTTCCTCATTCTCCACCAAATGAGGTGCAAACACGGATAACTCGCAAACTTTCCTCGTCATTGAGACACCGTCATGTTGTTACTTCATTTCGGCCTAATAAACTCCACTTCCTTTACATATTTGAACACTTTTAGGAAAGTATTTATCATTAAATAGTTTCGAAATGTCTCCCAAGACATCTTTGAGTGTGGTTTGGATGGTACGCTTCATGACTCCCACCAGGTAGTGCCTTTCGCCACGGAACATAAAGGTGGCGAATGGAACCTTCTGTTCCTCTGTGCATCCCAAAACATTGAATATCTTGGTAATTTGCTTGACCCATATTTACTTGCATGATCGGATCTCGCTTTCCTTAAATTCTGGTGGTCCCAACTCTTTGAAGCGCTTGTTTGTGACAACTCGTGATTTCTTATCATTTCCTCCCGTATTTTGAACACGAGTCTCCCTAAATTCGATTTTGCATGAACTGCAAATAGCTTCTAAACATCCCCTCGTTCATCTTCTCTTCGTTGGTGAGTACAAGCGTCTCCACGGTCTCATTTCCATTGTTAATATTCTCAGTCGACATTCTCAAATACTGTCATAAAACAAGGATTAATTAAGGAAAACAATATATCACATAATATCATTTGCGAAAGAAATAACATCCTTTACCTCAAAATAACCGTACTTCTGACTGAATTTTGGTATAGTCTTGTGAAACTTCGCCGAGTATAGCTACACTCAAATTATACTCACAAGAATACGCTCGATAATATAGAGAAAGAGAAAACTTTGTTTCTCGGTGTGATTTTCAATTCTAACTTAGCCTCTATTTATAGGAAAATGTTAGAACGCCAAAGGAGACTAAATTAATAAAATAATAATATTCTTTCTTAACTTCCTTAGCGACCTTCTTTGGTCAAAAACATCACCACCCATGTGCCAACAACCACAAAAACATTTTTCTTAAATAAAATAATTAAAATTTCCAAAATCAATTATTTGAACTCCTAACTTCAATAATTCACAATAAATAGCCTTTTATCGGAAAAATTGAATCACGCGACTTTTTATAGGAATTTCAATTCTCTACAACTTTGAGTAAGAAAGTTTTTCAAATTCCAAACAAAAATTGACCAAAATCCATAAGCAGGCGATTTTACAATCTATAATCAATTTTCGATCAAGAATTGTGTCCATGACACACAAAACATGTGTTAAACATTTAATGCCACAAAAATGCTCATATATCCCACATTTATTATAAAAATATCACCGTTAATATATTATTAAAATAATATATTTAAATGAATTATTTTATTAGAAAAAGATAAAATATTAATTTTCAACAATTGTCACATTAAAATTTTTCTCCATCTATATCCACATAAAATGAATATTTTCTTTATCATAATAATCAATAATTAATTATTCAAAATAATATTACAGGAATCATAATCTTGACAAACCCGTGCCATTCCGGGGATAGAGGGCTTTCAATAAGGATTTCTCCTACTTGGCCGCGCAATTAGGTGACCAAACCTCTCCTTAGATAGAACTTTCTAGACATTGCCAATAATGTTATCGATAATATTATTCAAATAATATGAATTATTGATCCGATAATGGAAAAAATACATGCGGTGACAATTATTGAAACAATAATAATATAAATATCAACGCAGCAATTATTGAATCAATAAAATAATGAACAATAATTACTGTAACAATTATTGAGTAGTGCCTTCTTACGTACGAATCAATAATTCAACAACACTTAATACTGATCTAGTGTCTTCAACTACCACGCATATTATCGTATTTTAACCACGGGTAACCCAACAAAGTGTTAGCGGTAACAATTTATGTCGTTATTTATAAAACTCAATCTTTGTCGTTTTCCTTCATCCAACCGTTTTTCGTTATGGGACCCGATGAATGAGCTGGCCGTCGACGGAGATTCCGAAAAAAAAGAATATTCCATGACCAAACGAATATTCCCCGACAATAATGAATATTTTATAACCACTTGCTTATTTTGTAAACTTTGCACATTTCACCCATAACCAAAGCATTATATCAAATTAACCCTTATTAATTTAGAATAGTGAATAGATGAAAATTTTAATTTATTTATAATAAGTTGGGGTCTTACAACCTGCCCTCCTTATAAAATTTCGTCCTAGAAATTGACATACGTGCACTGTGTTTTGAGCAAAGTGAGGTACCTCGCTTTCATTTCCGATTCCAACTCCCATGTCATTTCTTCAATTGCATGGTTTCTCCACAAAACCTTAACTTGTGGTATAACCTTAAATGCGTAAGACATGCTCTTTCCTATCCAAAATCTCAAGTGTATCTCCTCGTATGTTAAATCTTGATTATCTAAATGTTTTACTAACGCAATAATGTGGTTCGGGTCTTTCATATATTTCTGAAGCATAGATATATGGAATACATTGTGAACACGAGACATACTTGGAGGTAACGCGAGTCTATAGCTACGTTTCCTATTCGGTCAAGAATCTCAAATGGACCAACAAACCTTGGATTGAGCTTTCCTCTTTTCCCAAATCTTGTAACTCCTTTCCATGGAGCAATACGTAACAATACATGATCTCCGATATTAAACTCTCCGTCCCTTTCTATGAAGATCAAGATAACTCTTTTGTCGATCTTGTGAAATTTGAATACGTTGTTGAATCATTTGGTTCTTTTTACGTAGTCATGCGATTTAATTACGGTCCCAACAATGTTGCTTCTCCCTTTCGTCCCCAATCTTAATCGAGAGAAGCGACATTTTAAATCCATCTACAACGCCTCAAATGGAGCCATGTCTATACTTGCTTGATAATCATTGTTGTAGGAGAATTCCACCAACGGCAAATATTATCCCAACTTCCTTTGAAATCTAAAACACGAGTCTTAATAGATCTTGAGGGTTTGAATAGTCCTCTCGATTGTTCGTCTGGTTTGAGGATGATATCTTGAACTAAATCGTAAATCTGTGCCCATAGCTTCGCAAGATAACCCAAAATCTTGAAGTGAATCTTGGGTCACGATCCGAAACTATGGATACTGGTATGCCATGCAATCTCACAATCTCATTCACGTACATACGAGCAAGCCGTTCAAGGGAATAAGTCTCACGTATTGGCAAGAAATGGGCAGATTTGGTTAATCTATCAATAACCCAATTCGGATATATGCCTTGAGAAACTTTGGGAAGACCTGAAATCCATTGTAATGTGTTCCAACTTCCATTTTGGAATCTCAAGTGGTTGCAATGGACCCTTTGGCACTTGATGCTCCGCCTTTACACGTTGACAGGTTAAACACCTCGAGATAAACTCTGCGATCTCTCTCTTCATATTGTTCCACCAAAATGTATGTCGAATATCATGATATATTTTGGTATTCCCAAGATGGATTGCAAACGGGGTGTTGTGTGCCTCTATCATGATTCTATGCTTCAAGTCAGAATCGTTCGGAACGCAAAGTCGAGAGTTGAATCGAAGTATTCCTTCTTCATCGATTCTTTCTTCCGGAATAGCTTGTTCTTGCACTTTCTTCTTCATACTCATCAGCCCCAGGTCCGTAGCTTGAGCAGCTTTAACTTTATCGATTAAAGTCGGTTCTACTCATATATTCGCCATCATCACGTGGGTACCTAGAGTTTTCATCTCCATCTCTATTATTTGTAAGTTCTACGAAATGAGTCTTTGACAATATCGTACTCGTACTCGTATACGATCTTCTACTCAACATGTCAGCTACCACGTTCGTTTTTCTAGGATGGTATGGTTAGAACATGTGCCGAAATGAGTCTCCTCTTGAGTTCTTCGAAGCTCTTCCCATATTCCTCGCTTCATTCGAATTTTGTATCTCTACGAGTCAGCTGAGTTAATGGAGTAGCGATTTGAGAAAATCTTTCCACGAATCTTCGATAATAACCAACTAAGCCTAAAAAGCTACGTATTTCGACATCGACTTAGTTGCTCTCAATCTGTGACTCATATCCCAATCTTGGATAAAGACATCACAATAAAGACTTTATCGGTTTTCTACCGCACGAATATGGCGCCCCCTACGGAGAGTTTGGCTTTGATGCATTCCATAAAGGAAGTCATAAGATAGAGGCTCGGTATCAACTTCTATAGTTGGGTTTTAACTCTGAAGTTCAATAGAGCCATTCGATATGAGATTTTAGAAATGGGTTTTGTCTGGGATTTAAAGTCGATACAAATTCAATATCACGCCTCGGGAGTAGGCAAGAAATTCTTCTTAAAATACGTCAGAAATTCACTAACAACAAAAATATCATTCAAATCTGACGTATTATTGTTCAAGTCCATAACATGGCTAAGAAAGCTTGACATTCGTTTTTCAATAAACAAATAGCTTTGTGGTTTGATATGACAATGACTGATTTTAGTGGTTTAGTAGTTTGAATTTGTATGACAGGTTGGTTAGGAATATGAAAACTAACAACCTTACGAAAACAATCAATTTTGGCATGATGAGTGGTTAACCAATCAATTCCTAAAATCACATCAAAGGCAAGTATCTTTAAAGAGATAAGATCAATGAGGTAATGTGATAGTGCCAACTTGGATCATGTAAGATTTATAAAGCGTAGATGTAACGAAGGTTTCACCTAATGGAGTTTCAGCAGATAAATCAAAATCTAATTTCTCTGAGTCAAGTTTAAACGTTGAGCACAAGTAGGAGAGATAAAAATGGGTAGAACCCAGTATCTAGTAAGGTATAAACTTCTTAAGAATTCAAGATTAGCTACCCGTGATCACCTCGTTTGGGTTCCTCACGTTTTGGCGATCACGACAAACGCTTCTTCCAGAACCATTGATTTTGACTTATCCGGACGACCCTTGGAATCACCACTCCCATTGAACTTGGTTTCGCTTATAGTACAATCTCGGCGATGTGGCCTTCCTTTCCACAGTTGTAACATACCTTGGATTGTTGTGGATAGTTTGGGCTGATATGTCCCTCCTTCCCGCATTTGTAATATCTAACTGGCGGTCGTTCTCCTCCCCTAGAATTTGTTGTTGGTGTTGGTGCTGCTGCTGATATCTTTCCGTTGTTGTTGAATCTCCTCTTTCTGAAATTTCCACTTGAGTCACCTCTTCTATTATCATGGCCACGATTTTCACCTGAGTGGTTACCGCCTTTGTCCGTATTTTTCCTCCTCGCTGGTTATCATTGTTTCTAATGATCATCATCACCGATATAACCCTGGTTGTGGTCCCTCGGTTGAGTATACTCACTATCTCGCTCTAATAACTGAGCCCTATTGACAACATCTGAATACAGAGAAAATTTATGAGAGATAAGGTATTGACGAATCTCGGGTTTTAGACCCTCTCGAAACATACGCGTCATTCGTTCCTCATTCTCCACCAAATGAGTGCGAGCACTCGATAACTCTGCGAACTTTGCCTCGCATTGAGACATGGTCATATTGTTCATTCGAGTCTAATAAACTCTACCTCCTTCATATGACGAATACTTTTACGGAAAGTACTTGTCATTGAACGATTCTCAAATCATTCCCAAGACATGTTGAGTCATGCGGTGGTGAGTGCAACTTCACTGGATTCCACCAAGATGTCAGCTCTCCACGGAACATAAAGGTGGCGAATGGAACCTTCTGTTCCTCTGTGCACCCCAAGACATCGTATATCTTAGTAATTTGCTTTACCCATATTTCTGCCTTGATCGGATCCGACTTTCCATGGAAATCTGGTGGTCCCAACTCCTTGAATCGCTTAGGCATTGGATGCATCAAGGCGTTGCCTTCATTTCCACCCAGTATTTTGTACACGAGTCTCCCCGGTGATTTTGCAGAGCTGCAAAAAGCTCCTAAACATTCCATCATTCATCGTTTGCTCGGTAGTGTTGTTTATAGGAGGAATATTGCCTTCTTGTTGCACGTTCTCCTGGTTTGTGACTAAAGGTTGTTCCACAGTCTCATAAACTCCATTGTTAACGTTCTCAGCAGCCATTCTTAAATACTGCCATAAAACAAGGGTTAATTAAACAAATTAACATGTCATATAATATCCCTATATTATGACCTGACCAACAAATAAGCTTAGGTAGGACACACTAGCGAAGGATTTACTCGTCTCTCCCTCCTAGTTCTATTCCCCGATCTCCGCTGGAGATCATATCCCTAAGCTCTGATACCAACTGTGACACCCCCAAAATAGGTATACAACACCCATTCTGAGTCGCCAAATACATGGTACATACAGCAAACTACAACTTCAATAATACAAATGTCGTGTGAAATACGACAATACATGCTGTGAGTTTAAATACAAATATTGTCTTCTAGACAATATCCATACGCAAATAAGTCCTCATTACAATTATTCAAACACTATTTTATAGAAATAGTGAGGATTGCTAAAACATCTTCCCAGAACCATCACTCCATACCCCGACTCGATCCTGCTATGTTCTCACCTCCTGAGAAGAAAATGGAACAAAAAGGAAAGGGTGAGCTCAACTAGCCCAGTAAAGAATATTATGACTAAGATAATATACAACAAATTATCGTTAGTCTTCAACAGGAAAAGTCCGATAAAATATAATAGACAACAAGTTTTAGATCAACAAATGCAAATGGAATGAAGAATTCATTAGAAGAGTCACGTAGAGAAAGAATTCTCTACGTCTTCTAAGGTTTAAAAGTCCATCATCAATATTTTATCCCCAGTAACAACAATCAATATTCATCTTTAATCATCTTTTGCACTATAGGCCAAAGATATTCATTTGTATCACCAATTGGTCATGTTCATCTCAACACTGCTCATCTTTGCACTACGGGCCAAAGAGATTCATCGATTTAATCATTCATCTTTCAGACTACTGGGCCAAAGATATTCATCAAGTATCACCATTAAGGATCGAGGATGATGAAAAATATTTTAGAAAACGAATCCGAAGAAGCGAGAAGGACAAATATTAGGGATTCAGTATTTCGATTTATCCAAATTCAATAATACTCCATAATAACCAAGTGTGAAGTAGAATTCACAAATAAAGATCAAAACATGGATACAATCAAAGAAAGTAACCATAAAAGACATCCGGAAGAAAAAAGAAAATTTCATTTTTTAGGGTGAATAAGACCGTATTTGTGAATTGTGTCAGATATCGTGAATAAGGTCGATATCGTGAATAGTAGCCTTAAACACAAAAAGATAGAAATTTCACAAAAAAATATCTTCACGCTTCGTGAATAAGACTCGTGAATAAGAACTCATGAATAGTAACTCATGAATAAGTAACCCATGAATAGTAACCCCGAGCATGAAAAAGTTCCAAATTTGATAAAAGGTTCAACCAATATTTTGGCATAATGATATTCAAGAAAAAATATCATTCATGAAAGAAATACCATCCTTTACCTCAAAATAACCGCACTTAATTTGAATTTTGGTATAAGTCATGTAAACTCGCAGACCAGATATAGCAACACTCAAAGTATACTCACAAGAATACGCTCGATAATATATAGAGAAAGAGAGAAAACTTTGTTTACGGTGTGATTTTCAATTCTAACTTAGCCCTCTATTTATAAGAAAATGTTAGAACGCATAAAAGGAGACTAAATTAATAAAATAATAATATTCTTTCTTAACTTCCTTAGCAGCCTTCTTTGGTCAAAAACATCACCACCACCCATGTGCCAACAACCACAAAAAACGTTTTTTCTTAAATAAAATAATTAAAATTTCCAAAAATCAATTATTTGAACCCGAACTTCAATAATTCACAATAAATAGCCCTTTTATCAGAAAAATTCAAATCACGCGTGTTTTTATAGGAATTTCAATTCTCTACAACTTTCTGAGAAGAAAGTTTTTCCAAATTCCAAACAAAAATTGACCAAAATCCATAAGCAGTCGATTTTACGATACTATAATCAATTTTTTGGTCAAGAATTGTGTCCACCAGACACACAAAACATGTGTTAAACATTTAATGCCACAAAATACTCTTCCTCCTCATATACTCATATATCCCACATTCATTGTAAAAATATCACCAATTAATATATTATTAAAATAATATATTTAAATGAATTATTTTATCGTAAAAAGATAAAATATTAATTTTCAACAATTGTCACATTAAAAATTTTCTCCATCTATATCCACATAAAATGAATATTTTCTTTATCATAATAATTAATTATTCAAAAATAATATTACGTAATCACAAGATCGACAACTGAAAGCCGCTTCGAGGATAGAGGGCTTTCAATAAGGATTTCTCTTCTTTGGCATGCAATTAGGTGCCCAAACCTCTCCTTGAGATGTAACTTTCTAGACATTGCCAATAATGTTATCGATAATATTATTCAAATAATATGAATTATTGATCCGATAATGGAAAATCTCAATGCGATGACAATTATTGAAACAATAATAATATAAATATCAACGCAAAGAATTATTGAATCAATAAAATAATGAGCAAGAATTCTTTGTAACAATTATCGAAGTAGTGCCTTTTACGCATTTAATCAATAATTCAACAACACTGCATGCAATACTGGTGCTTCTTGTGCAACCACGCATATTATCGTATTTTAACCACCGTGTAACCCAACAGTTGTTAATCAGAATAATTTATGTCGTTATTTATAAAACTCAATCTTTATCGTTTTCCTTCATCCAACCGCTTTTTCGTTATGGGGCCCATAAATGATCAGGCTGCAGGGCCGCATCGGAGATTCCCCGACAAAAAGAATATTCCACGCACCAAACGAATATTCCCGAGCAATAATGAATATTTTATAACCACTTGCTTATTTTGTAAACTTTGCACATTTCACCCATAACTAAAGCATTATATCAAATTAACCCTTATTAATTTAGAATAATGAATAGATGAAAATTTTAATTTATTTATAATAAGTTGGGGTCTTTATATATGGCAATATTCACGATACTGCCTTATTCACGAATAATACTGCACTATTCATTTGAAAAATGAAATTTCTTCTTTTTTGTCAAAATATTTATTCTCGGATACTAGCTTTAATTGTATCCATGTTTTGATCATTCTTGAATTTTACTCTACCGATTACTTATGAAGTATTTTTGAACTTGGATTGTTTAAAATACTTAATCCTTAATATTTTCTTTTGTTTCAATCGGATTCGTTTCCTTTAAAATATTTTTCATCATCTTCAAATTCTAAATGATGATATTTATGAATATCTTTGGGCAGTAGTGCAAAGATGAATGATTTCTTGATGAATATCTTTGGCCCGTAGTGTAAAAAAGATGAACAGTGTTGAGATGAACATACTTAATGATTAATATCTATGGCCCGTAAGCAAAAGATGAGCAGGTGTTTAGATGAACATGACCAATTGATGAATATATTTGGCTTGTAGTGCAAAGATGAATTTTTGATTCCAGATATATATTGATTGATGTTACAGGGATAAAATATCGACGATAAACTTTTAAATTCATATATATAAGATAGTAGTTTGCATTCTCTACTTAACTCTTCTAATGAATTGTTGTTTCATTGCAGCATTGTTGATTTAAAAGCTGGTTGTCTATTGTATTCTATTAGATTTTTCCTCGTTGAAGACTAACGATAATTTGTCGATATTATCTTAGTCATAATATTCTTTCTTGGGCTAGTTGAGCTCACCCTTTTCTTTTTTGTTCCATTTTTCTTCTCGTGGAGGCGATAATGTAAATGAAGTCTTAGTGGGTATGGAATGAAGGTTCTAGAGAGAGTTGTTTAGTAGTCCTCACCATTTTTGTAAAATAATGTATTAATAATTATGATGGGGATTTATTTGCATGTGGATATTGTCTAGATGGTAATATCTGTATCTAAACTCACAGTTTATATGTTGTAATAATAAAGTTGTAGTTATTTCTGTACCATGTATTTGGCGACTCAGAATGGGTTGGATGGAATGGACCTATTTTGGGGGCGTCACATGCACAACCCTTTCTTATGATAACACGAGATTGTATGTCATTAGACATCTTGTATGATAGTGGCAAAACACCCTTCCAAAGTTCAGTTCACTCACCCTATTGTTGTTCACCAAAATCAATTATTAAGTGACGATATAATATCGACACACACACATCTTAGGTCCTCAATACAATTATATATTGTATGTCATGCCGCTTTTATAATGTGTTGAGAAATTTTGATAGTCTCGGACCATCACACTATCCCCTCGTTATCCCTCGGCAACCCAAACCTACACTCCTATTACCTGAAAGGAATTGTGAAGCAAAAAGGGTGAGCACAACTAGCCCAGTAAAGAATATCATAGCTAAAGATAATTATATTATCAATAGCCTTCATCAGTAATAATTCAGAGATTTAGAACATATGGTAGATGATAAAACTTTTCAACCATAGTTGCAGCGGAACGAGCAATCCATTAGAAGAGTCAAATAGAACATAAAGTCTATTATCTTCTCTATATTAAAAGTCCACCAACAATGCTTTATCCCTGTAACATTAATCAACAGATCATGTTCACAATCATGTGAATAACTCATAATCATAATTGTAGTTCTAATTTTCTCTTCTCATCCAAGACGAAGATAATTTTCATCACATGTCTTTACCTGAAACATCAAAGATCATGGTTATACCAAATCACAGTTCTTGTTCATAATCATACTAATAAGTTCATCTTTGCACTACGGGCCAAAGATATTCATCAACAGTTCATCTTTGCACTACATGCCAAAGATATTCAACAACAGGTCATCTTTGCACTATGGGCCAAAGATATTCAACAACAGGTCATCTTTGCACTACGGGCCAAAGATATTCATCAATAATTGATCTTTGCACTACAGGCCAAGATATTCATATCTCAAAGAAACATACAATTATTTAAGAATTTATATAAACCATAATTATAATCACGTTAATCAATTCACCTTTGCACTTAAGCTAAAAATATTCAATTATAAATTCAATGGTCATGATCATACCATTCAACGATTCAACTTTTACCATCGGCCAAAGAGAACCCATAGTCACGATCATACCAATAATCTACCCATCTTTACACTTAAGTCAAAGAGAAATTTCATCACCGGGATTATTAAAATGTTATATATGATAATAAAAATAATATGATCAACTGCATTTAATTTTAAAAGTAAGATTCATAAATCAATGATTTCATAACACCTTAATCCAAATGTTATAAATCACTTAATAATCTCATAATCTAATATTATTAATATTACCACAATATTTTAATCATTTCTTAAACTTATAAACAATTTATTTTAATTGTTTACACTTTACTAATTAATGCATTTAATCATACTAAAATGCCAAACTCATAAGATTTCATCACCAATAACCAACAACCTCATCAAAAATCTGCATATACCATATATAGGATTCTCAAGCCATAAAATCTTATTTTTCAATTTTGTTACTTCACATAACATATTTAATTCATTTATTCATAACTAGTCTATTTTCATGAAAAATACCAAATCAGTTCCAAAAATATTTCTTTTCTGGCATTTAGCATAATATAGTCCCATATTGAACATATATTTTTCTCGGAATTTTTAAAATTCATTTACTATTTTTCATATGGTCAAAACTGCCGAATATTTAGACATTTATCACAAATTGTACTTTTGTCCAAAAATTCTGAAATTTATAGAGTATACTGATATTATATAGATATACTCCCAAGAAAAATTTCACCAATTTTAGAGTTAATCACAAGGCATAATCCAATTTATTTAATGGGCTAGATTTGATGTTGACCCATAATATATATTTATTTTGACAATGAGAGAGTCCTTATTAAAGAAAGATTGTGTTTCTTTATTTGGTGGGATAAAGAGGTTTAATTAGGACTTCTACTCCTAATTGGATTCAGCAGTTATAAGGTGATTTTGAAAAGAAGTGTATTTTGTGAGTTTAATTTTATAACAATACAATCAACCGTTAGCGCGATTTTAACTTGTTGTTTTGGTGATTTCGTGATGCATACAAAATAGTATCACCTCCCCTAAAAAATAGAAAGACTTTTCTTAGTCATTCATTACACATTTAAAAAAAAAATTGATATTTTAGAGAGAAATAATAAGAAATAATGCGAAGGAAGTGAATAGGAAAAGTCTCATGAAAAGTAAAAATTAGATAATCTGATATATATATATATATATATATATATATATATATATATATATATATATATATATATATATATGGGTTCCATCACATTAATTGGTTACTGTGGAGCACTTCTGTTTTTTGCCAGTTGAGATTGCTCTACAGTTGCTGTGAATATATGTATAAATAATTTTTTCGAATTTTCATTTTTTTTTTTGGCGTTCAATGCAATCTCGTTTTCTAAGCTCCAAGCCTCCAACTAACGTACTAATTATTTGTTGGACTGCCGCCTAATTTAGTTTCTTTTAGGCGGATACACGCCTAACATAACATATATAATAAAAGACTACTTAGGCAGCATTAGTACTGCCTGGCCTGCATCACATGACAATAGCGACTGTGTGTTTGCCCACACCACACCAATACATACACCAATCTTGTTCACCTCCAGCCAAACATTAATTAAGAATGGCTTCCACAAAATCTTCATGTTCTCTGTTCCTTACTAATCAACCAATTTACTCAACATACTCCAAATTTTATGCAATGATATATGAAGGTCATGCAAATCAAAATTAATATATCAAGTCAAATTTTTAATGGGGCATAAAATATATATATAATTATAAGGCATAATATCCATATATATATATATATATAATTCCCACTTAACATCCAAGGGTATCCCTACAGTTATATCAAAACTGATACTAGCTACCTCCCGGATAAAACATTTAGGGAAAACAAAATATATGAGTTTAATAGTCCAAAGCCTCCTATTTTCTTGTCACTCCAATTCTCGTAAGGGCAAGGTATGCTATGACCCGGTAACCAATCAACATTATGCCCAAAGCCACCGCGGAGACAACTTGTCCGTCCAGTCCTATTGTTTTCACACTAGGAAAATCTTCAACCAAACAAGTCTTATTGTCACCACACGGGTATGTCTCCCCGGACTTGAACTGTGATCCCAACAGGAGCTTGTATGTGTACTGGCTAGTCGAAACGTACTTGATCCATGCAATGAATGGAGGGACATGTTGAACATAGTATCCGCCTGCTAGAAGGAATGACAGCATTATGACTGATCCCAGTATGGTTGCAGATTTTTGGTCCATCACCAGAGCTCCAATTGCGAGTCCAAGGCCTTGAGAAACCAATACGTTGTATAGTAACGAGAACAAAGCACGAAAGAAATTTCCAGGAGTGGGCTTTAGCCCTGCCATCCAATAGGTGATGATGACGAAAACAGTTGGGAGGACAAGCTCCATGGGGAGGTCGCCTACGACTCGTGACATGAAATATGATGAGAGCCTGTACATTCCCGAAGCCCTCTCTTTCTCGAGCATCATTCGTTCTTGTGGGAATGTAAATATAGCTTGGAAAAGAGGATAGAATCCCCAAAATCCCGAGTAGAAGAATAGAAGCCCAATCTGCATTTATAGGCAAACAGGAAAATTTTCCAAGATTTGGCAGATAGTGAAATAATTGAAAAGGTCTCAATAATTTGAAAAAGGAAATCAAATGAGCACAGTTTATTTACTTTTGATAAGTGATTACATGTGATGTATTTTGGAAAATAATCAGTTTTGTTAGGAGGTTGCTGTTTTTATGATATGTTCCGTATAAAGTGAACTCATTTCTCTTAAAATTGAAAGTTACTCCAAAAGAGAGCATTTTTTTTTTGTTTCCCATTTAATATGTGTGGGATGCATTAATTACTTTAATTGTGTGATGAGAAACAACTTTAAATTCTCTGTTATACAAGTCTACAATGACCAATAAAAGTGGGTCAGTGGGAGCAATATTCTTTAAAAAAATCTCTACCAGTGAAAAAAAAAAATTATACCTGATCTTGCAAGTGAGAGAGATCAGATTTCCACCACAGTAGGCCAGTAAGAAGAGCTACAACCAGCACCTGTCCAATCTTAAGGGCAGAGAAGGACTCATGCTTTCTTTCTTTAACTCCTCTTCTGAGCAAGACTGTGAATTGCTGCCACCAACTTGTGCTCCACCTTGCAAACTGTTTATCTTCTGATACATTTTGAATGTGACCATCAAATGGTTGTTCCATTTCTACCTTCAAATTCTCAGCTTTATTGGCCTTAAAAGCAGAAACCAGATTCTGCTTGATCATACTCTGATCCTCCCCTGAATCACCCGATGCAATACCTACATAATGTAATATCGTTTGAATTAAAACATCTCAAACTAGTTACCCGGCCAATCTAATTATCAATGTAAATATATTAAATTAGCAATGCAAAGTAATTATTATATAAAGCTGAAGAGTCACTGTAGACTTACCATTAGCAAGATCTAACAAGAAATCCGAAGGATTCATGACAACTGATGGGGCATATCCAATGCTAGAGAAGTAATCCATAGCCTCTGCTCCCTTTCCAAAATACATAGTATTGCCCTCGGATAGAAGTAACACTTTGTGAAACATGTAAAACAGCCTGCTTGAAGGTTGATGGATTGTCATCACCATTGTTCTTCCTCCATTTGCTAATTCCCATAACGTGGACACAATTCGTTGAGCTGTGGTAGAATCAAGACCCGACGTTGGTTCATCCAGAAAAAGTAGACTTGGATTTATAAGCATTTCTTGCCCGATGCTAACCCTCTTACGTTCTCCCCCCGATACTCCTCTAAGAAATGATCCTCCTATAATGCTATTTTTGCACTTAGTTAACCCAAGTCGAGTTATAACAGCTTCGGCATGCATGACCTTGTCTTGTTTAGTGAGACTATTAGGCAGACGGAGAAGTGCAGTAAATACAAGTGTTTCGGTCACAGTAAGGTGAGGGTACAAAACATCGTCTTGAGTCACAAATCCGGTGTTTCGTTTCATTACATTTGAGAAGGGTTTTCCGTTGAAAGTTATGGTTCCGCCAAGTTTTCCGCTAAGCCGGCCTCCCAATGCAGTTAAGAGAGTTGTTTTGCCACTGCCTGATGGGCCTAGCATTGCCAGCATTTCACCAGGCAGCACAGTGCCTGAAAGTCCCTTCAAGATAACTCTCTCTTCAGATTTTTGGGCCTTCTTGAAAAATCCTCCTACTTTCTTGATTTTTATTTTGTATACGACATCCTTAAACTGCAAATATTGTGATCAGAATATTATTCTCAGAATGTTAAAAATTTCATAGGAAAGAATAACAAATGCAATTGAAAACTTGAGACCCTAATTAAACTCGTGCATTACCTTACACAACAAGTGAGTAACTACAATTGTCGTGTTATATTTGATCATGAGTTGACATACAGTCGATCGATTAGATTTAGATGAGTGATGACAATGTCAAATCTGCGGGCTTTTATTATGTGTCTAGTCGGTTATACGGCAACTCGACATGCAAAGCATTCTCTTAAATATAATCTCTCTCTATATATATATAAGGAACGTAATAAACAAAAGTATTGTCAATATTAGAATTTTGGCGGTATATTCGCCCTTCTTTTCAGATAAATAGCATAGCCAGGCGCCAGCCAAGTTTGGATAATAAACAAAGCAGTAGGTTTCAACAAACTAGTGTCTTTAATTGTTGCTAAAGTGATAATTGGACATGAGTGATTTATAATTTCACTTATTTGTATTTTTATTCGTTTTTCGAAACATTACAGTACATAAAAGGAATTAGGCTCGTCTGATTTCTAGTAGTACTTTTACGAGGAAGTGATTCTATTGCAACAATCAAAAATAGAACCAGTGGCAAACCATTTAAAAGCAAATAGAAGGGGGTGTTCACATTAATTACTTGATCCAGTTAATACAGCAGTTAGTTGAAATTAGAGTCATCAGAATACAAACTAATCAACAGACACTTCATTCATTCTCCAAATAGAAAGGAATGTTAATGAATTTGTTGTATTCAGGAGAGAAACCCTAGAATTAGTTTAAATAGAAGACATAAATTTGATGACCCCATTTTCATACCTAATAATGAGCTGAAGGATAAAACAAAACCATAAGCTGCAAAATAGAAAATCGAAGAAGAATATAAAGAAGAGGCGGGGCCATGACCCATGATCGTGCATGCATGCATTGGTAATTAATTAGAATATTAAAATAGGGAAATCAAGTTAATTGAAGAATGTATGTCGAAGATAGGTAGGGTACGTACCTTCAATGTAACAGGACGATTAGCGTTGTTGAAGATGGCGGTGGATTGTTGGGGGATTTGTGATTCAATGTCTTCTTTATCCTCCGCCATTGCTAGTTAGATGCTGATTCTTGGACGTATACTAATTAATAAACTCTCTCTCTCTACTAGTACTATTTTCCTGAAAATGAAAACTAATTGAGTAATGAAGACGATTGCAATTTAAGAATAAGAGAATTCCGATCAGAAAGAAGACTTCGTGATTTATGTCTCTCTGTCTTCATCTGCATGCCTCGGTATACGTGGTGTACTTAATGAAATGAGACTTCGCAACTCGTGTTTTAAGCTCATTTTTTATTAATTAATCAGTACTGCCATCGATCCTATATATATATATATATATACACACACACATTTAGAGAGGGAGAGAGGGGGGGAGAGGGAGGGGGGGTAAATTAGGCTCTGGCTGATCGTATCGTATGAATGAATGAGTGAAGAAGAAGAAGAAGGAGGGCAAACAGAAAGAAGACGTGTGTGTACAGATGTCTCTTAACTTGAAATAGGGAACCAACAATACTCCATGTATATCTCCCAACATAAATTTGATTATTCTTTTTATCATCACTAGATACATCAATAAATAAATATTTACTCCCTCCTATCCCTCCCAAATTTCAGGTGTACTTAAAAAATAAAAAATTTATTTTTATTTCACGATATTTATCAAGTGATGAGTAAAAATAACAAAAGAATCAATTTTTACACCAATTTAAGATACTCAGCAAAGTAAAACATGTCCAGAAAAAGAAAACAAAGTAAGAGGGTATAAATTTTCTTCTCAATTTATATTTGAAATTAATAACTATTTTTTTTTAATTGTGAGTATTTTGCATTTTTAATAACACCTACTAATTATACAAATGAGTAATTTTTATTTATAATAATACGCAAAATTAATAAGCGAGTATTTTGCATTTTGTTACTAGCGAATACACTTGAGCAACATATTTTTGTTGTTACGGTGACAAAAAAGTTTACAATTTTTTTTTATAAAATAGTGTAGTAAAATATAATTAGTGAATGATCCATTGTAGTATATAAATAAAATAGACTTAGAATATTATTATTTTGTAAGTAACGTTTTATTAAAAAAAAAATTTATCATCAAAATAGTACTACTACACTAGTTATAAATGTTTGAAAGCGTGACGCGACTTATTAAAGTGTTTTTAGTATGCATAAAAAATGATACTCCAAGTACGTACGTATGGAGAAATTACAAAGTACGATATGCATGTATTTAAGGTTGTTTCAAACACAGAAAGCCTCGGCCGGATATAAGTAGAAAGTTGTTGGGAATATAATGCATCTAAGTGCAGTTGTAATTACTACGGAGTATTTCATGTGGAGTATTCATAACGGTAGTTTTTTTTAATAATATAGGAGTATAAATTTATTGGATTATCATATAGGAATAGGAATAGGAATAGGAGTAATAATTAAAATTCACTTAATTCCTTTTATTGTTGGAGGTGGTAATACTTACTGTTTAAAAGGCCCATTTCTGGAAGCCTTTGGGCTTCCTTCCTTCCGTGTGCATGTGTTAGGCCAGGCCATGCCATGCCAGGCTTGGCCAATTAGTTAGTTGGAGGTTTAGAGTAACTACTAGTCGTATATTTGTTTGGATGGAAGATCCAATCCACTAACGTCAAGATATTCAACTAATGTGTAGATTACTCGAGGGAAGTGGTTAGCATGAATTTTAATTTTGAGTAAGTTAGTTAATTGGTCAATAGAGTGCTAACACATATACACGCAGGTAAAAGACTATATGTGTCAGCATTCTATTGGTCAATTGACTAACTTACCCAAAAATAAATTTCATACTAACCAGATCCCTGCTCGATCCATCCTGTATCATTTTTGTTTTGTTTTTGCCCTAAATTTAATCAACTGTATATAGACAGATGCATTAATTTGTGTGTGTAATTGTAACTATCACATTCCACTTTTCCTAACTGATCATTTCCCAGAAAGAAGATATATACTCCTGTATACGTAGAGTTCTACCTACCTACCTACATGTGTGTTCTCGACTAGCTAATTCTCTTAATTTCTAGCTATAAGTTGCTCTTAATTAATTAATTAATTAATTAATTAATCTGGTTGATTGTGTTTTATCTGCATTGACTTCAATTAATGAGATGATCATCAACTACAACTATATATGCAAATTAATTAAGTGATGAATCCAGCTGGGATATATATATATATATATATATATATATATATATATATATATATATATATATATACTCCATGTTCTTTACTTAATAAAATTAATCAATATCCTCCATGCATCGACAAGTACTCCTGGACAAATATATATATATATAGAAATCGGATTCTGTCACGACTTAGATGAGTTTAAAATTCGATCTTTTTTTATTATTATTTTTACATAATACAGTGTTTTGAGTGTGTTTTGGATACAGTGTTTTGTCTGTAAAAATTTAAGTTCCATAAATATTTTTTTTAGGTGTTTTAAAAAAAAAAAAAAAAAATCCGGATTTTGGTCAAGTCCAGAAGTCCGGACCTGATCCGGCCTATATATATATATATGGAAAGATGAGGAGGATCAATTGATGAGAAAGCAAGCATAAATATAATCACATCATTCCATGATAACTTCTGTACACTGCAAGTTAAGACACTGTAAGTAATTATATTTAATTTAATTTATTTTATTTTAGGATTAATTGATTGCTATATTATAATATTACTGGTATATATGTTACAAATACATAATAATAATAATAATAATAATAATAATAATAATAATAATAATAAAACAAATTAAAAAAACAAGAGAATTGGCTGCTGCATGCATGTGTAAATGCTCTAGCTAGCTAGGGTAATTGGTTATGTTATTGAAATGCCTTGTTGCATGTCAGTGGCTTTCTTAAAACTTTTTATATAAACTTGGAAGGCCTTATATATATATATACAGAAATGATCAAGTAAGGGATCCCTTACTTTATTTAAATGAGGGACTTTTTTTGTTTTGTTTTTTTTTTTGCTTTTTTTTTTTTTAAAACAACTAAAAAAAAAGTTTAATATTTATGGAACTGAAATTTTTTATAATACAATGTTTTGGGCGTGTTTTGAATACCTATACTAAAAAGTGGTGGTACAGTCATTTAAATCGTATATACATGTTTTGTTATACGTCTTCAAATCACACCCAAAACATTGTATTATGAAAAATTTCAGTTCCATAAAATATTAAACTTTTTTTAGTTGTTTTAAAAAAAAGAAAAAAAAGTCCTCATTTTAAGAAAGTAAGAAATCTCTTACCTGATCCTGACCCTATATATATATATATATATATATATATATATGTCAGTTCTTTTTTTAAACAGGACTAATTGGCCAATTCAGAAATAACAAAATAAATACAATATTATTTTTTACATGAGACTAACAGTCCAGCCTCCTACTTTAATCCTCCAACAAACGTAGCCATAGAGGGGAACCATTTTGAAAGAAAACGGCTACCTACAGTCCTACACTATAGTAAAGTTAGCTAGTGTGGCTGTTATATAATACTATTAGCTTAAATATTCATATACATTACTACCTCTATAAATTAATACTTGATAAATTTATAATTTTTTTAAAATGAAATTTTTTTCCAGGTACCAACTTAAGCTAATAAGATAAAATAATATTTTAATAAAATAATAATTTTAAAAAAGACTACTCCTCCGTTTCAAATTAATTGTTCAGTTTTGATTTTTTTAAGTCCAATTGACTATTTTTAGAATTAATAATTAAGCATATATAAATATATTTTTAAAATTATAAAAATTAAGATTAGTAATAAATTATATATACTTTCTTTTGGTTATAATCTCTTTACCTATATTTTAGCAAAAATAGTAAAAAGATTAGTTTTAAAAATGGTCAATTTGACTTTAAAAAGTCAAAACTGAACAATTAATTTGGGACGGAGGGAGTATTATATAAATATATGGTCCCATCAAAATCATAAAGTAATAATTCTTTTAAATTATAAATATATCTAGGGAAATCTTGTAAAATATAATTTTATTCTCTTTTGTTTTGTCTTGAAATTCAAATCTAATTGAATGTCATCTTTAATTTTTCTCATTGCTTCCAAAAGTTCAAGTGTTCCATTTTCGAATTGTAATAAAAATTTGTGAAGAGTTGTTGACGCTATGAGTGCTTCTTTCGCGTTATTGGCTTCAAAGGCCGGTATTGTATCATCCTCACAAGTATGATACATTAATTTGATAAGTATGATATATTGCATCAAAAAAAATATGATATAAACATCAATAAATAATAATTTTAATGTAATTAAATTTATGTTCACCGAATAGAAAAACACTCTTTAAATTAATAAATTATTAATTTATCGATTTAATAATAACTCTCTAAATTAATAAAAAAAATTTAATCTTGATAATATTAATTTATAGAAGTTCTACTGTAAGATTGTTTAGTGAGAGTTGTAGGATATCACGAAATATAACTTTCATGAGAGATCTAGTTTGGGAACTTAGTTCTCTTAATGAAATATTCAGTTGTATTACGGGGTTTGCGAGTTAGTTAAGTGCCCCTTGTTAGATTCACTTATTTATAAGAGCATCAAAGTGAACTATATTATAGACTATATTTAGTTCATATGACATCAATTCATGAGATAGTTTTTTAATTCTTTCAGTAGATGGACTATATCATGGACTATAATATTAAAAGATTATATTATATTTAATTAATTATTGTCTACAAATCATTCTTTCACGCTCCTATTTAAATATATTAAAAATTTAGACGCTTTAATCATAAAAAGAGAATTATATAATATCATCTTTTTATTTTAGATTATAATTCATCGTCAAATTACCTTAAAATGACAAAAACGTAGTTCATACTTCATATGATTATATTCATGGGATAAAATAAATTATTGTAATAACAAATTAGTAACGTGTTGAGTTTTGATACTCTGCAAACTCTATACGTTATAAGAAATTAAATTATTAATAATAACATTTCATAACATTTTTTGTGAGTATGTGCTGGACAACGTCTTCACATTATTATAGAATAAATTTACCCGATATCTATATTATATATAGTGGAGTAGACTCAATAGATTAAGCTTGGGGATTATAAGTTATAAGTTAGAGAAAAAACCTTGTTTAAAGTTAATAAATTCTTAGCACATAAGAACTTGGATAACGTAAAAACTAAGAATTGTATTAATGTACTCTAAATTTAACAATTTATTCATTATAAAACTAATTTGTTCTATATTAATTATAACGTACGGAATAAGGCAACTTAAAAGATTATTCCACTAATAATTAATACTCTCTCTGTTCTTAAAAGATTATCGTTTAAGGTTAATGCATACAAATTAAAAAATATAATTAATACCTAGCGAAAATACTATACTACCCTTATTAATTGTCTCAACCAATTATTCCCCTCTCAATGTTTCTTATTCAATTCAACCAATTACTACTTGGATTATAACATTAAATTGAATAAGAATCATTAGGAAGGGAAGAAAACTTTAAATAGAAGAAAGCTTTAAATAAGGGTAAAGTAGGAAAAAAATAGCTAATGTGTATTGATAAACTCAAAACAATAATCTTTTTGGAACAAAAATTACTTCCTAAAACGACAATCTTTTAGGAACGGAGAGAGTATTATACTTCTCCCGTTCTTTAATATAAGTCGTTTTAGAGAAATATTTTTGTTCCTAAATATAAGTCGTTTTAGAATTTCAAGTAAGCATTAATTGCTTAGTTTCTAATATTACCCCAAGTAATAAATATAACTTTGGTTCTCTCACTATTTTTTGCCCAATAAATAACACTCTCTTTTTCCAATATAAGGGCAATATAGATAATTGATAGTATATTTAATGCTTTACAATCATTTTCTTAATACTTGTGCACAACTCTAAAACGACCTATATTAAGAAACGGAGGTAGTAATAAATATTTCGCTAAGGCATGAGTTTAAAAATCTCTCCATAAGTATAGTCTTTTGGACCAAAAATGTTCATTGAAGTAAGATAATGGTTGCAGGGCAGAAAAAAATAAATCGTAATTAACAAAGAAAATAAAAAGTAGTAAAATAAAAAATAAATAAGTTTTCACCTAGTTGTAAGTAGCTAGCCGTATAAGTTTTTATAGTCTGTTTGATTATAATATTGAAATAGAAATAAATTTCAATACTTAATATATATTTCTTAAGTTTCAAATTAGAGATTTTTTTTTTGAAGAGTGTATATGTGAATAATATTATGATCTTGAGACGTCATTAAAATAAAAACAACAATGTCCAATATAAGTACAATTTTAATGCATTAATTGTGCATTAAACTTTAATTTTCTTCTATATTTTGATCTATCTCAAAATTAAAAATGCATTTATAATTTTATACTCATATAATAAATAACATAAACTTTTTAATATACTATTAATTTATTTTCAGTTGATTGAATATTATCGTATTACTATAATTACATTTTAACTAATGCTAAAAGATACATTTAATTTATTTATTTATTAAACAGTAATTTTTAAATGTATTTATAATTTAAAACACACACACACACACACACACACACACACACATATATATATATATATATATATATATATATATATTAATATTATATTATTATAATCCTTGCCTGCCGGTATATATATATATATATATATATATATATATTAATATTATATTATTATAATCCTTGCCTGCACCGACATCTATCAAGTGAGATCGTATATCACAACTACTCAACTTAATGCGTGTTGGGCAAAGATTTTGTGATAGTCTAGTTGCTCAAATTTAATTTATAAAATTTATTGAGTATAAAATAAGAATTGATTGAGACTCATTTAGTTATTGTGTTCAGTACAATTCTGAATCGAGCCCGGATATTTTGAATTTTTCGAACGAATATGATCTGAATATCAATAGAAAATTACAATTTAAGAAGGTTCGAGTAATTTATTGAACTCTAAAATGTGCTCATATTTGACTCATTTATATTTTAAGTCGAATTTCGAATCGAACTTTAGTCAAACAGCAGTTAATCGGTACATTAACTATTTGCTTATTTTAAAACCTTAATATCCACCAACTATGATAAAATATTACTCCCTCCGTCTCAGGATAAAAGTCTTTATTACTATTTCAAGTAGTCCCAAGTTAAATGTCTACTTGCCTTAAATGATTTATTTTTTACAATAATTTGCCTATAATATCCTTATTATTAATTGTTATATTTATATTCTCTATGCATATTTATGGAGCATCACTAGTAATGTGTAAAAAATTATGCAATCAAATGAGAATTTAAATATGAACAATTTAGTTATTTTATTCTCTTTCTTAATATGCGCAAAAAGTCAACCAAAATTTTTATTCTGGGACGGAGGGAGTACTACTTAATACTACTATATTTTTATAATGGCTACCGATTATAATGGCTACTGATTGAGACCAAAAGATAATTGTGATATCCACTTCACAGTAAATTAGTCAATTAATTAATATTATTAGTGTACAAAAGAGATCAACTCTAGGTTTACGAGTATCTATCCGTACAATATTCATCAAGGTTAACTAATCAAAGTTAACTAATCACAAGTATATATACACTTCCCCTTGATATATACACTTCCCAAGTAGATGTGGAATAGGATAGGATAGGAATGGATAGGAAAGAGCTAATCATTAATGGCAGTTTACACTATTCTTTCTTCTCATTCTTTAGGAGTGGGCTTCATTAGGGAGAAAGACAGATTTTCCAGCTGGGTTTCTCTTTGGCGTAGCCACTTCCGCATATCAAGTAAGAATCAAAACACGAGTGTTTCTGCCCTCTCTCTTCGTATCAATAATGAATAATCCAAATTTCCCTTCTATTATACTATATATATATATATATATATACCCCAATGTTATTTCAATTAAAGCAAATCATCTAATCCAATCCAATCCAATCCAATTTAATTTGTTTATTTGATTTCTTTTCTAGGTAGCATACGTAATGGAGAAAATGGGTATACGTATATTAGTGAAGACCGCTATCATCGTTATCTGGTGTTAACACCATTATCTTGGTATTGTATTTATTTCATACTAGCTACTACTAATCTATCAACTTTCTTTAATTCAGGATGGATCAAAAGTAAAACAGAAGCAACAACTTTAATTTACTTATTTTTATTTGTTTTTTAATCGTCCTTAGGAAGACTTTGAGATACTGCATTCTCTTGGGGTGGATGCATACCGATTCTCAATTTCATGGGCCAGAATTCTACCTGTATGCTTTCCTTTTCCTTTCTATATATATATATATATATATATATATATATATATATATATATATATATATATATATATATATATACCGATTTTGATCGATTGATTTTTTTTTCAAGTTTATCGATTGAAGTGGGATGGTTAATTTTTAACCATCCTTTTCTTGTATTTTTAGAGCAAGAAGCGGAACTATAGAGATCAAATGAAACTAAACATAAGATTAGTCCCCAAGTTCCAAACTAAAGTTTGTGGGAAGAAGCCAAAAATGGACGTCAACAATACCCATATCTGCTTTCTCTTTTTCTTTCTTCTCTGCCTACTTTTGTCTGCTGATGGTTTCATTAGAGAAAAAGAAGAAGAGGAAATTAAAAGATCAGATTTTCCATCTGGGTTTCTCTTCGGAGCAGCCACTTCCGCTTATCAGGTAACCAATTAAGTCTTCTTTTTGACTTTTAATTTCCTCTTCTAATTTCTTCATTCTTGTTACTCTGTCTGTCTCTTCTGCTATATTCTTACTCCAACTCTTTTTTAAGATTGAAGGAGCATATCTTGAAGATGGCAAAGGTCTCAGTAACTGGGATGTTTTTTGCCGTATAAATGGTAATGAGTGATCCAACAAAAAATACCCATTTTTATTAATTTATTCAGACCAATTTTACAAATTTGTGGTTTGGAATTCTTACAGGTAGCATACAAAGTGGCGCAGATGGAGATATTTGTGATGATCATTTCCATCGTTATCTGGTACTACTAAAATTAAATGCAAATTGAGAGTCTCGTCTTTCTTTTTCCCCTCCAAAAGAAACAGAAGCAATTTTAATTTTTATCTTTTTCTTTTTTCCTTAATCAATGTTACAGGAAGACATTGAGATTCTGCATTCTCTTGGGGTGGATGCATACAGGTTCTCGATTTCCTGGGCAAGAATTTTACCCAGTATGTGTTTCCCCATAGCTTCTTTAGCTATATATAGCTTGTATTTGATTATAATATAGTTTTCATTGGTTAAACTTCTCCTTTGAATCATAACAGGAGGAAGATTTGGTGAAATTAATCCAAAAGGGATCATGTTTTACAATAAAATAATAGACTATCTCTTGCTTAAAGGTACTATATATGCAACATTTCAATGTTTATCCAACTCTTACTCCTTTAGAAGAAAATGACATGGTATTCTATTATATGGTAGGGATTGAGCCATTCGTGACAATCCACCATCATGACCTCCCTCAAGAACTCGAGGATAGATATGGGGCTTGGCTCAGTCCTCTAATGAAGTATGCCTACTTTTCTTTCCCCCTTTGTGCAATTATAATTTATTGTTGAATATTTTCAAATGATTACGTAATGGTCAGAGCAGTGAAGATTCCAGGAAACTCCCGACTGCTGAACCACATTTTTCTCGCAATGTTTTAAGCAATTCTGAATTGCCTTTAAGGCTTCCATTAATATTAGAGTATTCTTAGATTGTGTTTGCCTCAATTTAGACCAAAATTTTTACAGTAATCTGGTCTAGACTTTCTAATCAGGTTATCTAGCAGTAATTACTTATTTTTTTCTTTATGTAGGGATGATTTTGTCCACTTTGCAGAAATCTGTTTCAAAAGTTTTGGTGACCGGGTGAAGCACTGGGCTACAATCAATGAGCCAAACTTGTTTGCTGAAATGGCCTATGAGAGGGGGGTGTATCCACCAGCTCGTTGTTCAGTGCCTTTTGGAAACTGTACCGTTGGAAATTCAGATGTGGAGCCTCTCATAGCAATGCACAACATGTTATTGGCTCATGGCAAGGCTGCCAAGCTATACAAGGAGCATTTTCAGGCAATCTACTAACCTTGAAAACTGTAGCGTGATATTTCCTTGTTTTGTAGAATTTGGGCTTAGTTTAATTTTAAATTAAGTAACTATGTTTGTGCAGTCTAAACAGGGTGGAGTTATGGGAACTGTTATACACATGTTCATGTACGAACCGTTGACAGATGATAAGCTTGATCAGGAAGCTGCAACTAGGGCCTTGGCTTTCAATGTGGCCTGGTAAGTAATTTGCTCTGCAAGAAGAAGAACACCTTTATATTAGAAAAGAATAGCAGTATGTTGAGTTATTAAAGAAGAACAGCAGTACATTGTCATAAATTTAAGCCTTTTTATATACATAAATTTCTCTAATATCTGATCCAAAAAATTTAGTGCAACAGTAAAACATATTAAAACACGGATTCTACTTGCAGTTTCTTTTATGTCTATATATCATATATGGAAAAGTTAATTAAATTGCCTTTTCAATATTTCTCCCCTTTTCAATTTTTATTTAGATAAATAATTACTCTTACAGTTGCATTTCTTATCAGATATTATATTTCATTTTATGAGCTAGAAATTAGTAAATTTACTTTGAGAATAAGTATATAACTAAGCATCGAGGGAAAAAAGAAGAAGAAGAGATTTAACTATTGACTTTACCATAATACTAACAAAGCTAAACTCATTTAATCTTTGCCAAATGCTGCTTTTGATTTTTGCGTATTTATTGCTAAATAGGGGTTTGGATCCCCTAATATTTGGCGATTACCCTTCAGAAATGCGTCATTATCTTGGGAGTGAATTACCGCAGTTCTCTCTGGAGGAAACAAAGTGTATAACTGACAGTATTGACTTTATCGGAGTCAATCATTATTCAAGCTTATATGCCAAAGACTGCACCCATTCTTCTTGTCTCTTAGGCGGGGATCATGCAGTCAAAGGTTTTGTGTACACTACAGGAGAGCGAGATGGTGTTCCCATTGGTGGCCGAGTACGAACATATGATTCTGGTCTTGTTTGCTATTCTTTTGTCTCAAAATCAATAACTTCTAGTTAACAATATTACTTTTCTTATTCCTACAGACTGGGATGGATAGATTTTTTGTTGTTCCAAAAGGCATGGAGAAGATCATCAACTATGTTAAGAAGAGATACCATAACATGCCTATGTATGTGACTGAAAATGGTGAGTAAATAACTCAATTATATTTGTGTATTGGTGAAACTTGTGCTCTAGAGATATATCTATATAAAATTTTGTGTTTTTCCCGTATCTGCGCTTCACATATGAAATTTACCTTGCATATATCTAGGTATTGAAAGTACGGGTTGAACATGAATTTTTTTTTCTTGCAATTTAGATTATTATGATGCACTTTTTGTGTGTCCGACTCCTGATCAATAAGTGAATAATGGAATTAAATATTTTGGTCTACTTATTCTTAAGAAATGATCTGCGAGATATATGGCCCATTCCATGAGTCTGATAGTGTGTCTGTACGAGCACAAACCGATTTGTCAGTCATGAAATCGCAACGATAGTGTTGCATAACAAATAAAACTCTGGTAAGAAACCCCAAGGGGTGGAAAAATAATCGAGGCATCTAAGGAATCATCTCAAGGTTGAAAGGTTTGAATCCCGCTCTTGGGGCCGAGTTTATTCCAAAAGGATTTCCAAGAAGAATTGTCTATATTATTTTATAAAGCTAATCCTGTGTGTTTCACTCTTAGGATATCCTGCACCACAACATCAGGGGTTGCAAGACATACTGCAAGATGTAAAGCGGATAGAATTTCATAAAGCATATCTCGCTTCTTTGGCCCAAGCAATAAGGTAAGTGTACCAGTATTTACTCAAGCCTGTTGAAACTATTATCATTCTCTGTCACCATAATTAAATAGGTCCTTTATCACCACTTTAAAGTATAGAATTGTCTATTGGAGCTCCATTTGTTATAACATGGTCTTAACAAATGTTTTTTTCTGGAAAAATCATGTTACTGTGAAATAGCTCTGCTGATGGGGATAATGTGTCCTTGTAAATCTCAGGAATGGTGCTGATGTACGGGGTTATTTTGTGTGGACATTGATGGATGACTTTGAATGGATAAATGGTTACAACATAAGACTCGGACTTTACTATGTCGATCCCAAAACCCTTAATCGGATTTCCAAGCTTTCTGGTGAATGGTATAAACATTTCTTGAGTAACAGCAGCCTCAACGACAAACAAGTGGCTAAGATATAATGGATAATTTGTTGTTGCTGTTGCTGAGTGGCATATTGGCATGTGATTAGTAACCACACCCGTCCTAAATATTGTAACATGCCTCTATTGTTGTTGTTGTTTCAATAGTCGTCGTTTTTGTCACAATCACGGTTGGAGTTTTGCCGCATATAACGTGGGACAATTCCTACTAGTACGGGTGCGGACGGACGGACGGACGGAGGGAGGGAGGGAGGGTTAACTTCCCAAAATTATGTTTTAAAAGTAAATTTATACTATAACGTACATGCATCTATTGTAACAAATACTAAAATGGTCATATCTAAAGCACTTGGACATGCCATTACCAACCTCAAATTTTGGGAGACTTTATAAGTTAAGGTAGCATATGGCCAATAACATATTAGTGAATTAGAGGCGGGCAAGTCGTAGTTGTAACCATAACATATACTCCTAATAATAAGTAATAATAATAAGATTGTAAGGTAAGACTAGATCTGGCAGTTATGATCAATGTTCATGTTTGTGTAACCTGAGATTGGCATATATCTCTAATTATCTGTATCTGTATCTCTAAATGTTATGAAAACAGAAAACTATTTAAAATGTGTTGACAAAAAATGTTGTACTCCAAAAAATAGACTTAGACTAAAATTAATTAATTTGTACTTGTCCAAAATATGTTGAAATGTGAGCAAGTCTAAATACTATATATATATATACATAAACCAGAGTACACATCAAAAATAATTAATTCATTTGTTTAATATGTAAAATATTGAATAAGAACATCATTCGCTTTATTAATAACAAGAGATAAATTGAACAACAAATTATTTTATGAGCGAATGTCTGCAAGCTAATTGAAGCTAACGTATACAGAATGAATACATCATTGCTGAAATTAAAGAAAGAATAACAAAAAATGTTACGTTAGTTATGTGGCAATAACTGTGAAAATAGTTGAGTGAGTTGCGTTGTTTCAGGCAGCATGCATGCGTGTGTGTGTCTGTTTCAAAAGGAAGGCGAGTACTTTGACACTACAACGTACTGCTCTCGCCTCTCTATGCTCAATCTCTAACAAGCTCTCCACCACAATATTGGCAGCATTTGTCACCGCATCCGACCAGTTCCTATTTATAAAACATAATATATAGTGAGTATACCATATATATATATATATATATATATGGAGATTAATTAAAATTATATATCCTCATTAATTAATTAATTACCCTTTTGAGGAGTCGGCCTACAGTGTACTTAGCCTCCTCAAGTGCAGATCTGAACCTCCGCAGCTCCGATTGAGAGCAACTTCCGTCGTCGAGGACGCGGAGGTCCGAGGGCTTTACACAACTAAAAAAATGGTCATTTATGATTACTAAAATCCATCACAAAAAGTAGGAAAATCATCACGAAAGGTTTACGTGATGGTTTTAAGCATCACAATGGCCGTCTTGTATACGCCCATCATGAAAGGTTTTACGTGATGGTTTTGACAATCACGCTAACGCTTAGTGCTTTTGTGATGATTAATACAATCACATTAACATATAATCTATTGTGATTGTCAAAGTCATCACAAAAAAATAAGACTTTAAGGATCAAATGTAAGAACGTGAATCTCTATTTACGTATAATTTATTTCACTATATTAATTATATCTATATAGTATCAAATGATATTTGTAGGATTCGAACCCTCTCCCATTTGCAAACTAATAACGAGTTATATTACCACTACACCAAAGTCCAGATCATGATTATAATTTTAAAACAAAATATAAAATGAAACATATGTAAGTTGACTTACTAAACAAATTAAAATTACTTCCAAACAAGATTTGGTGATTGCAATGACAGTCACAAATACTCTATAATGATGGTAAAATTAGTCATCACTAAGAGCCATCATATATTTTATTGTTTTGTGACGGCTTGAAAATTCCATCACAAAATACCTTCTTTTTGTAATTGTAAATAAAAGTCGTCACAAAAATCTATCTTTTTAATGATTGTTACGACCGTCATAAAATATTGTTTTGATTATTTCTTATATTAAAATATTAGTGATAGCTTAAATGCAATCACGAAAAGGGTATATCTATAAGTGATGACTTAGTGCGTCACAAAAAGAAATTTTATTTTGCGTGCACTAAGAGCCATCATATATACTATTATTTGTGATTGTTTAAAAAGTCCATCACAAATTATTATCTTTTATAATTATTTTTAAAAATTGTCACAAAATTTCATCACGTATTCTTTTTTTTTTTAGTAGTTCTACAATAGGGATAACCTTCTTCTAGGACTCCATGAAGTAAGACCTGCAATAGGTACGTAGGTGAAAAGACCAAAACACCAATCTTACACCCCATAATCCAACCAATAATCTTCTCAAACAACTTATCACCCGGCTTCATATTATATTCTTGTTATCCAAGAAAGGACGAATCCCTAGCCGCACAAGATGATCGTATAGCAAAGAAGCCACGGACCTCTCTTGGTGTCTACTCCTCTATGGTTAATGAACACGTCACAACCATGAGCAGCCTGCCTCCTCGACCACCTGGGTATTCCCGATGGATTCACAAACCGATTAGCCATTTGGGCTCACATTTCTTGGCTAAGAATCGTCGTCTGTCTTTCTACCATTTTCATGGCTGCAGGTGAATATCGATGCATGCCTGCCTTCTTTTTTTCTTTGCTTATATATAGTACTAGCAGCAACAATTAGGTAGGTATATATTAATGAAAGCTAGAGATTCTTATTCCCTGCTGTATGCCTTTAATTAATTTCCTTTCTTGTCAGCCAAGCAAAAGTTGTGAATTTTGATTACTTGAGTTAATATATAGAGAGTCATGTTTTACGTTTAACGTTGATTTTGAAAGAGAGAATAATTCCATATTTGGGTTATAACCGTGTAATTTGACATGTAGCAGACATATATGAAGAAGAAATATATATGTTTGACAGTGTTTTGAAAATTTATTAGCCTTCCAAGACGTCTGTTGACATGCTAGCTATTTCTAATACGGACTGCCATCACATTTATTATAAATCTTCAAATTTGTTGCATGAATTACATTCATATGATCAGTCACTTGCTTTGAGTTCTGACACATTATATTTAAATTGCATAGTGATTACTATATAAACATGTTATATATATATATATATATATATATATATATATATACACACACACCACAGATCAGGTCCGGACTTTCGGACCTGATCAAATCCGGACCTTTTTTTTTTGTTTTTTTTTTAAAGCAACTAAAAAAAAAATTTAATATTTTATGGAACTGAAATTTTTCCATAATACAATGTTTTGGGAGTGATTTGAATACCTATACCAAAAATATATATACGATCTGCATGGTATACTGACTGCACTTTTTTTATCGTATCCAAATCACATCCAAAACACTGTATTATATAAAAATTCCAGTTCCATAAAATATTAAAAAAAATAATTTAATTGTTTTAAAAAAAAAGCAAAAAAAATAATCCGTATTTTAAGAAAATCTGAGAGTCCGGATAGGAACCGGACTCTCTCTCTCTCTATATATATATCTATATATATATATATATATCCTTGTCGTAGTAAAACTAGCATTACAGAAACATAAACAGAATGTTGAACTTGAATCTAATTAATAATCTTGACGCGCCCTGAAATACATTAAAATATAATCTCTGCAATAAATAATTTGTCAATTGCAGTATAAATAATCAGAACACTTGCTTATTACTCAGAAACAGAAAAACAAAAGTTGACTAGTTTGCAGCTTAAATCCACACAATCAACAACGGGAGTTCTTCTTTAGCCACGGGACAATGATGAAGTCACGATAGAACACATGACAGCAAGGCAGGCAGGTGATTTGTTCCTATCCAATCCCCTTGCTTGGCAGCTCCCTATGTTTCAAACCCATCAGAGCTTTATTATACAACGTCCTCAATAAATAATTATCTTGCTCATCTCGGTCGTTGTGATCTAGGCGGATCTCGCTTACACCTTCTCTTATCATTGTGATTATTTGGATCTAGCCATGGTGCGATTCAACTTATTTAATGGTCCGAATCTGATGATGGCCCATATGTATTTATTATGACAATAGAAGAAGTTCTTATTAAAATAGGATTGTGTTTCCTTATTTGGAGGGATATGAGTCCTTCTCCCAGTAGGATACTGGTGGAGGTGGCTTATATATATGGCTACTGTTTAGGGTTTGAAGGGAGAAGATCATAGAACACAACAACTTGATACTATCCATATACACAACTTGACTTTCTCAATATTATTATAGTGGATTACTCTCTCTCCGTGGTTTTTTCCAATTGGGTTTCCACGTAAATTCTTGTGTTCATACATTATATTTCTTTATTTATGTTTATGTGAGTTTATTTCGTGAGTTTGATTTCACAACAATTACTCCGTCAACCGTTCATGCTTATTATTTTATTTTCTTTTTTTGGTGATTTCGTCAGGCGTACAAAATCAGGCGTTAACATTGGCGCCGTCTGTGGGAAACGTTGTTATACTGTTATTCTTTAATCACCAATTATCGGGATATAATGAGGACGACGCAATTATTTGAAGTATTTGATCCGGATCTTCTTTGAATCATCACTAATTCAACTAAAGTTAAGTCCCCCATTTTTCTCGTTTAATTTAAATATTATACTTCATCGATTATGCATGCGGTAAATATTTTATATGCATGAAGACAACAAATTGTTGAACCGACTTAATAAAAGGATAAAGTAGTAGTAGTAGTATTTTTCCTATAAACATTCATGACTCAACATCGACCAAATTGATGACAATCGCATAAAGTAAAGAGACTAGTTTATTAATTACTCCATAAAAGATTATTCTCTCACCCACCACCAAAACCAAGACACTACTTCTGGTCGCTTGATTTGCTGTTTTCATATATTTTCTCGTCGAGAAATCCAACACTTCGAGGAGCATCTCACTTAGGATTTATAGGCTTACATCCCATTTCTTACCTACAAAAAAAAAAAAATAAAGCGCCGGGATGTGAAACAAGAGAACGTCTCAAGATCTAAGAAGTCCTATGATCGGATGCTTAAAAACCGAATATGAGTGAAGGGTTTTCTGGACCAACTCAAAGGCAATCAAGTCTCGATTATCAAGGAAAAGAAGAATTTCTTACGCCGCCATTATTGCAAGGCGTCATTCGCTTGAAGTGGCTACAACAATTATCAAGTCCTTTGGTTTTATTTGGGTCGTAGAAAATAGGTGGCGAGAATCGTGGTGGTTTTGACTTCGACAAGACTATTATCGACCAGATAGCGATAATGGGTCATCGATTTAATTGGGTGCTACCAATTTATTCAATCGATTTGCATATTTTCGATCGAAGGTAATTCTTGCTTCAATCTCACACCAATTTCTTTATCGTATTAATTTTGAAGCTTTAATTATTCGCCTCGCTCAATTAGTTGGAGGACGAATCATACTATATTCGTTGTATTGATGCGAATTTCATGAATGGGCCTCGAACTCCACTTACAACTAATTTGGATGATTCTCCTCACACCACTCATCTTTGTTATTTGATGTTGCGTGACTGAACATCTTGGTTGTATCTGGTGAAGAGATGAACAAGAGTACGATAATTGCTTCTTCCTATTACTTGGTGTCATGCCGAAGAAGTGCATTACAGGTTTGTCTTCTTTGTTGCCAGATCACAATATTCTAAATCAATCGTCGGTGGCCGAACGGAATAACAATAGTGATTGAGTCGACAAATTGAATTGAAATTCGATATAAACAAGGAAGATAGTTTGAACAATAGATTTAAAGAAATTAAGGATTTGAAGGTGGATGTAATTTTCTATCGATGATGATATTATTTTTCCATGTTCCTCGTGAGAACTTGCTTGAGTCTTGCAAAGTGCACTGCAGATGCAATGGTAGGATTTGTTCCACGCATTCATTGGGTTGATCAATTGAAAGGAAATATGAATGACTACATTTATGGAGGTGGTGATCTGTCTGGTGGATGGGTAGATCTGAAGATGGTACTCTCCAAGGCGACCTTTTTCCACAAAAAGTATCTCGAGTTTGTATACTAATGAGATGCCAAATATGATAAGAAGATACACTGTCTTGTATGAGCTCGATTGTTCAAGATGTTTACTCGTGATACTTTGAATACAACTCACTTGGCGATAACAATCTCTCTTGGATAATTGCGGTTTGCCTCGGACTATATCATACCGGTTTCATCATATCTTCGATTGTTTACTTTCTGCAGATATAAAGTCTGATTGAAGCATCCCTTAGGGGTCGGGACGGATATTATGGTGGCATAAGGTCGGGGGGGTCATAAGGTCGGACAAACGTCCTTCGGGAAGGCTTTGATCTCCCGAAAGGATGAACATTCTACGGATATTATGGCGGCATAAGGTTGGGGGGTTCTAAGGAAGGTCAACATCCTTCAGGACAGACAAACGTCCTCCCGAACAGTTTATATCCTTCGGGATGGACCAACGTCCTCCCAAACAGTCAAGCCTCCCATAGGGGTCGGGACAGATATTATGGCGGCATAAGGTTGCAGGGGTTATAAGGTCAGACAAACGTCCTTCGGGAAGGCTTTGATCTCTCGAAAGGATGAAAAATCTAGCGGATATAAGTCCCGAGGATATAAGTCCCGAGGATAAAATCCCGAGGATAAACATCCCGAGGATGTAAATCCCGAGGATATAAGTCCCGAGGATATAAGTCCCGAGGATAAAAATCCCGAGGATATAAATCCCGAGGATATAAGTCCCGAGGATAAAATCCCGAGGATAAAAATCCAGCGGATAAAAATCCCGAGGATAAAAGTCCCGAGGATATAAATCGCGAGGATATAAATTCCGAGGATAAAAGTCCCGAGGATGTAAATCCCGAGGATAAAAGTCCCGAGGATAAAAATCCTATGGATACTTTATGAATAGTCTCTTATCAATAAGGTTCTTATAAATAAGAGATCTGGGGGGTATAAGGTCGGACAAACGTCCTCCCAAGCGGTCAAACATCCTTCGAGCGGACCATCATCCTCCTCCGGATTACGGATTACTTTTGGAGCGGACCAACGTCCTCCCGAACGGTTAGAATAAACATTTATATGATTCTTTAACGAATACATTTAGTTCCCGTAAGCGAACTTTATAATTGGTGTTCGGTTGTGATAAGGTTGGTTCGGTTGGTATAAGGTTGGTTCTCATATTCGGTTGTGATAAGGTTTGTTCGGTTGGGATAAGGTTGGTTCTGTTGGTATAAGGTTAGTTCGGTTAGGATAAGGTTGGTTCTATATATTCGGTTGTGATAAGGTTGGTTTCGGTTGGTATAAGGTTGATTCTTTATATATTGATTTGTGATAAGGTTGGTTCGGTTGGGATAAGGTTGGTTCTTTAACAATTTTAGTTCTAAGACATGGAGTTCAATTTGTGATATTTTGTCTTTGACAAATATGGTCGCTTTTGTTGGGATAAACTAGTATAGTCTCTCATTTATAAGTTCCTTATAAATAAGAGACTAGGGGAAAAATGTTGGGATGTGATTATTTGGAATTACAGCCATTAGTGCGACTCAACCTATTTAATGGATAGGATCGATGATGACCCATATGTATTTATTATGACAATGGAAGAAATTCTTATTAAAATAGGATTGTGTTTCCTTATTTGGAGGATATGAGTCCTTCTCCCTAGAGGATACTGGTGGAGGTGGCTTCCATATATATGGCTACAAGCTAGGGTTTGAAGGAGAAGATCATAGAACACAACAACTTGTACTACCCATATACACAACTTGTAATCCCAATATTATTATAGTGGATTACTCTCTCTCTCTCCGTGGTTTTTCTCCAATTGGGTTTCCACGTAAATTCTTGTGTTCATACATTATATTTCTTTATTTATGTTTATGTGAGTTTATTTCGTGAGTTTGATTTCACAACAATTCTTTCCATCAACCGTTGTATTATTTTGTATCTTTGTTTTTAGTGATTTCGTCGGTACATAAAAAAATCGGCGTTAACATATACCAAGGCGTATTATGTTGTTGACCAACACGAATCAAATGAGCAACTAAGTGCCTGAGTTTCTGGCGATCCGTCTCCTTCTTTTTGTCCATGGCCATTGCTTGGTATTTATTATCGGATAGAGTTACGTTTCTTTCAATGTTGATATCGAAAGTAAGTATTTTGCGATCACAATTCGAGAACTTCTCTAGTGTCCCATGAGCCTGTTTTAAGATTAGCTTAATAATTAATTCGTCGCGATTATTATCCTTCAAGTACTTAATATTCTCTGTATCTCTTTCCCTCCATTGGATTTTCTCTAATGGAAAAGGATTGTTTGCCTGCGAAATCTGTGTGGATATGAAATCATAGAACGGTGAAGATGGCGAATCGATTACGGAGTTGGCCGGAAACTGTGGTGAGTGAGTGATATTGAGGAACGTTGTTGTTTTGATGCGGCTGTTAAAGAAGAGCAGAAGCACTGCTTGATTGTGAAAACAATAGATAACTCCTGCTGACTAGGGAATGAAGGATCATTCATTGAACTAGGACCGCCAAAAGCTCTGACTAAATAATTAATATATTTCCTTCTTAACTTTATTATCTGAATTCTTCGATTTAGTGGGTTGTAATTATAAAATAATTTTGAAACAGATTTAATTTAAGAATAACTTAACGTCACAAAAAACTCTCATTTTAATTGTAGAAATTGTGAATATTAAGGATATAAATAAATTAATAGTTTTGTATGGTATCATAATTATGATGAAAAATTATAGATAATTGTGACGCCCCCAAAATAAGTATACATCACCCATCTTGGGTTATCATATACAAGGTACTGAATACAAATACAAACTAATTATACAACAGTCGTGTAAAATACGACAAAACATAAATTAAGAGTTTTAATAAGAATATTGTCATTTAGACAATATCCACACTCAAAGGAGTCTTCAATACATTTATTGTCACACTATTTAACAAAATAGTGAGGACTACTAATACTATCATCTGGACCGTCACTCCGTTCCCCGACTAGTTCTAGCTACGTTCTCATTTCCTGAAGGGAACAATGAAAGAAAGGGGTGAGCTCAACTAGCCCAGTAAGAAATATTATGACTAAGATAATGCAGAATAAATTATCATTAGTCTTCAACAATGTTAAACTGATAAAATACAATAGACATCAAATTTAACTGCAGCGGAATAAGCAATCCATTAGAAGAGTCAAGTAGAGCATGATATCTACTATCTTCTATGATTTAAAATATTTTCATCAATTTTTATCGCTGAGACTCAGCTTAATAAATAAACCACATCATCGAGTCATCCCTGCTTTATGGGCCAAGGATATTTATTAAATTATCAATGGTCATGACTATACCGAATAATCTCTGGTCATAATTGTAAGACCCCGAATTTTTTATAAATAAAATAGAATTTTCTTTATTTATTATTTTGAAATAGTAAGGGTTGATTTGATTAATGTGGTTAGTTGTGGGTAAAATGCGCAAATTTTACAAAATAAGCAAGTGGTTATAAAATATTCATTGTCATTGGGAATATTCGTTTGATCGTGGAATATTAAATCTTTGTTGGAGAATATTAAATGCGACGACAGGTATGACCATGTATATGGGCCCCATAACTGAAAAGCGATTGAGAAAGAAAGCGACAAATATAAGTTGTCACCTAATTGCTAGGCATGAGTAAGGAGAAATTCTTATTGGAAAGCCCCTCTTTCTTGAACCGACGGTAGTTGTCAATATTGTGATTCGTAATATTATTTGTGAATAATTAATTATTGATTCATATGATGAGAAAATATTGATTTTATGTGGATATAGATGGAGAAAATTTTTAATGTGACAATTGTTGAAAATTGAAATTTTATCTTTTTCGATAAAATAATTCATTTAAATATATTATTATATTTTAATAATATAATAATGATGATATTTTTTACGATGAATGTGGGATATATGAGTATATATGGAGGAAGAGTATTTTTGTTACCAAAATATTTAAAACATGTTTTCATGTGTTTAAATTGGACCCCATTTCTTGATGAAATTTGATTATAGTACCGTAAAATTGCCCGTTTGTGAATTTTGGTCAATTTACATTTGGAATTTGGAAAAACTTCCTTCTGCAAAGTTGTAGAGAATTGAATTTCCTATAAAAATTCGCGAGATTTGAATTTTCTGACAAAAGAGATATTTATTGTGAATTATTGAAGTTCAGAAGCTCAAATAATTGATTTTTGGAAGTTTAAAATAATTTAAATAAGAAAAACGTTTTTGGCATTAATGATGGGTCTTGCATGTGATGTTAATGACTGATTTCAGTTCTTCAAATGTTGGCGTAGGAATATTAATTAATATATTATTAATTTATTAAATTTTTCGCTTTGTGTTCTAAGCAATTTCTATAAATAGGTGTTTAGGTTAGAATTGAAAATCACACCGTAAATCAAGTTTTCTCTCTATATTGTCGGCGTATTCTTGTGAGTATTTTGAGTATACTTTTAGTATTCTTTATACGGTGAAAGTTCAAGTTATAGCTTTATATCCAATTATTCCAGGTTAAATCTTGTCTTTTCCAAGTAAGGGATATTATTTTTTTAATGATATTATTTATTCTAATATCATTATGTCAAGTATTGATCTGAACTTTTAATCAAATTTGAAACTTTTAGTGTGGGGTTCTTATTCACATATACGGTGACTATTCACGATCTGATGATTATTCACGAATACTTGCCTTTATTCATCGAAAAATGAAAATTTTCCTTTTCGTCTAAAATATCTATTGTGGATACTAGCTTTGATTGTATCCATGTTTTGATCATTCTATAAAAACTCGCGAGATTTGAATTTTCTGACAAAAGAGCTATTTATTGTGAATTATTGAAGTTCAAGCTCAAAATAATTGATTTTGGAAGTTTAAAATAATTTAAATAAGAAAACGTTTTTGGCATTAATGGTGGGTCTTTATGTGATGTTAATGGTGATTTCAGATTCTTCAAATGTTGGCATAGGAATATTAATTAATATATTATTAATTTATTAAATTTTTCGCTTTGGTGTTCTAAGCAATTTCTATAAATAGGTGTCTTTAGGTTAGAATTGAAAATCACACCGTAAATCAAGTTTTTCTCTCTATATTGTCGAGCGTATTCTTGTGAGTATTTTGAGTATACTTTGAGTATTGCTTTATACGGTGAAAGTTCAAGTTATAGCTTTATATCCAAAGATTCCAGGTTAAAGTACTGCTTTCCGAGGTAAGGGATATTTTTTTTTAATGATATTATTTATTCTAATATCATTATGCCGAAGCATTGATCTGAACTTTTAATCAAATTTAAAACTTTTAGTGTCGGAGTTCTTATTCACGATACGACCTTTATTCACGATACTTCTGATTATTCATTTAATATTTAAGACTATTCATCGAAAAATGAAAATTTTCCCTTTTCGTCTAAAATATCTATTGTGGATACTAGCTTTGATTGTATCAATATTTTGATCATTCTTGAATTTTACTCCACTCTGATTACTTATGAAGTATTTTTGAACTTGGATTGTTTAAAATACGAATCCTTAATATTTGTTCTTTTGTTTCACTGGATTCGTTTCCTTTAAAAATATTTTTCATCATCCTCAGTCTTAAATGATGATATTATTGAATATCTTTGGCCTGTAGTGCAAAGATGAATGATTTCTAATGAATATCTTTGGCCCGTAGTGCAAAGATGAACAGGTGTTTAGATGAACATGACCAACTGATGAATATCCTTGGCCTGTAGTGTAAGGATGAATATATGATTCAAAAGGTGTATTGATTGATGTTACAGGGATAAAAATATTGATGATGGACTGTTAAATTCATAGATATTAGTAGATTTCATCCTCTACGTAACTCTTCTATGAATTAATATTTTCCGCAGCGAGTATTGATTTAAAACTTGTTGTTTATTGTATTATATTAGATTTTTCCCTATTGAAGACTAACGATAATTTGTTCTGTATTATCTTAGTCATAATATTCTTTACTGGGCTAGTTGAGCTCACCCTTTTCCTTTTTGTTCCATTTTCTTCTCTCGGGAGGAGAATGTATGAGTATGCAGTCTGGGTATGGAATGATGGTTTTAGAGAGTTGTTTAGTAGTCCTCACCATTTTTGTAAAATAATGTATCAATAATTATGATGACGATTTATTTGTATGTGGATATTGTCTAGATGGCAATATCTGTATTTAAACTCACAGTTTATATGTTGTAACAATAAAGTTGTAGTTATTTCTGTACCATGTTATTGGCGACTCAGAATGGGTGATGTATACCTATTTTGGGGGCGTCACAATAATCATACCAAAAACTGTCCATCAATACACTACAGGCCATTGAGGACTTTTACCACATCATATATAACATTACAGGTCATGATTATATTGAATAATCCCTGGTCATAATCATACCAAGTCCATCTATGCACGTAAGCCAAAGATGACTTTCATCACAATATAAGCATGAGGATGATGACAATGACATAATAATTCAATAAAACAAGTTCAAGAATAAATTTTAAAGATTTATAAATTAATTTATCCTGAACTCAATAATGTTCAAATTGTCAACATGATACTGCTTTGTGGAGTAAAATTCTAGAATGCTCAGAAGAATATTTCCATGAAAAGATACTAAATGAAACGCAAATATCAAGGATATTCCACTAATTTCATGGAGTATAGAAGCCAAAATTTTAACCAAATGAGTATCATAGAATATATGAAAGCGCATTGGATTTTCCGCCATCATGCAGGTAATCCACGAGATGATCATTTCCATAATTTAATAAGAAATGAATACAAAGGGTCATTCACCATGCATGTGGTAATCCACATGTAGGCGAGTTATTTCAGCAGAATAATAAAGAATGGAATAACGAATAATTCACCATGAGTTATTCCAAGCGTAATAATAAATAATGGAACCAGGTCATGCGTAAATGCACAAACATGATATTCCAACAGAATAATAAATAATAGAACTAGGTCATGCGTAAACGCACAGACAGGATATTCCAACAGAATAATAGAAAATGGAATAACAAAAGACTTCATCGAGCAGCATGCGATAGGCGCATGCGAGACATGTTATTCCAACTGAATAATAAATAATGGAACCAGGTAATGCGTAATACGCACAGACAGGATATTCCAACAGAATAATAAAGAATGGAATAACAGAAGAATTTCACCATATATGCGGTACTTCGCATATACAGGTTATTCCAACATAATAATAAGGAATGGAATAATAAAAGAATTTTACCATGTCTACGGTACTTCGCATATACAGGTTATTCCAACAGAATAATAAGGAATGGAATAACAGAAGTTCTCTTCATGAATACGAAAGAAATAATACCCCTTACCTTATAAAGAAGAGTAATCCGACGGGTAGGGCGGGGATATACTTGAAGAAAATTTGCACTATGCTCAAAGCTTTCTTAAACTCTAAAGAAATACGCTCAAGATTATAGAAGAAGAATTCTTTGAACTTCTGGTGTGTTTTCAAATCTAACTAAGCATCCTATTTATAGGAAAATAGAAAGGATATTATGCAATAAAATATAATATATTCTATTTATAATATATATATATATATATTGAAAATCTAATAAAACAAATAACTTTATAAATGTATTCTGTTTTATATAAAAAGATTTTACTATGCAAACACTATGCATAATAGAATATAATATATTCTATTTATAGTCTAATAAAATAAATAACTTTATAAAAATATTCTGTTTTATATAAAAAAAAATTTGTTTTATTATATTTATAATAATAATAAAACAAAACATATCACCTTTATTATCATTTACAATATTAATCGACCAGGTCGTTCCCAGGAAAGAGGGGGCTTTCCAATAAGGATTTCTCCCTATTGGCGCGTAATTAGGTGACCAAACCTCTCCTTGGAAAAACTTTTAGATATCGTTAATATTGCAAATAATAACATTAATAACTTTATTATCTCAATTATTGATTTAATAATATATAAAATATCGACAATAATTGAATCAAATAACGTGAGATATTATGCAACAATTCGAAAGCAATAATTGAATAAAACCGAGTGATTTCTCACGTAAAGATCAATAATCAATACAGGTGTCTTCTTACTACGCAACCACGCGTATTCTTTGTCTTTTAACATCGGGTGTTTCAATAGGTTAATGGTAAAACTTCCGTCGTTATTTTATAAAAATATTTTTGTCGTTTTTTCAATCCGACAATAATTACATTGTGGGGTCCACCAATGATTGTCTTGTCAATACGAATATTCCCTGTTAAAATGAATATTCTCCGACCAATCGAATATTATATAACAACTTGCATACTTTTCAAAAAATTTAAATAGGCTTAAATATGAATTACTACCCTAAAGTATAGGCCATATTCCACTTCGGGGATCAAAGTTTCAATTTTTTCAATTAGGTGATTAAACTATCAATTTTTTTCAATTACAACAAATTGAGTCGCCACGTCAGAAATTGCTGACGTGACCCTCGAAATGGAGTGATCACCAGCTGATGTGTAAATAAAAAAATTATTTTAATATTTATTTACACATTTATTATACAATAAGGGCAAATTCGTCAAATCACTTATATTAATCATTTAAACTAAATAAAAATAACAAAATTATCTAAAATCTATACCATCTCAGATCTAAAACAACAATAAATCTAAAATAATCAAAAACTCTTCAATAGCCAATGGTGAACTGGACCCCAAGTTTTCGGTGAGAACGTTGGGTCAAGATGGCCACAGACCAACTAAAACATCCAAATCTGAACACTAATAAAATAATTAATAAATCAAGAGGTTAGATCGGAAGCACATAAAGACTATATCGGAATTAACTCACTGGCAAGATCAGATCCAACATCCAACCATCCAAACCGCCAAATCAAGATAGAAAACCCAAGCTGAAAACAGAGTCCATGTAAATTTGAGCATCCAAAAGCAGAAAAAGAAAAAGAAGTTCTTCAGTCATTTAATACATCAGATCAACAAATTAGATGAAGAAGACTCATAAATCACAAGCTGAAAAACATTTAAACTAGTATTAAAATTTGACCAAAATATATTAATACCATACCCAGATCTAATAACTCCATTCCCATATCTAATAATACCTCATATTAAAAACGACACTAACAATACTCATCAATCTAGGACCTAAAGAGCACTAGAGTTAGTCCAGCCAATGCCATCGTGAAAGCCATCGGGGTTGACTCCAGATTCTGTCCGCCATGGTAGCCAAATTTTGGTAAGAGGTGTTGAAGTCGATCGAGGCAACCAAATCATCGTGGCCAACGTTCGATTGGAATCGAACGCTTTTGTTGCGGGTGTTAGGGGGTCGATGCTTTCCGGCGAGATCTGAGGATGCATCTCTCATATTTTGAACTTTCATATGAAAATGGGCTCCCCATTCCTCATCAAAGCTTACTCCAGCCTCGCTCACAAAAGAGATCAGACATATTTTGAACTTTCATTCAATTCGCATACAAAGGAAATCTCAGGCGAGTCCACCTCGATCACGTTTTATTCCAGCCTAAAGCATACATAGAAGATTCTTTCTTATTATTGTTGAGAAAATTTGATTTTCTGAGATTTGGGTTTTATGGATCGAAAGAATGGGGAGAGATTTGGCAGAGATTTGTTTTGATGGAAAATAAAAACTTATTTGCCAAATTTACCCCTCCTTAAATATTTTAATTTAACAAAATGGTGAATAAATTAATTTTTTAATACACATCAGCGGTAGATGGGTCCACTCCGAGAGCCACGTCAGCAATTTCTGACATGGCGGCTCAATTTGTTGTGATTGAAAAAAATTGATAGTTCGATCACCTAATTGAAAAAATTGAAACTTTGATCCCCGAAGTGGAATATGGCCTATAGTTTAGGGTAGTAATTCATATTTAAGCCTTCTAAATATTACCCCAACTATAACATTATATCAAATTTACTCTATAATATTCAAAAATAATATTTATTAAAAATTTATCTTTATTCATAAAAGTTGGGGTCTTACAATAACATTGTCATTTTATAATATCATGATTAAAGAGTGGCCTATTTTTGTAAGATATTTTTTTTTAAAAAAATGTACTATTCTTTCTTCTAATTTTTAAACTTAGAAACAAGGAATGAACGAAGGATGAGATAGAAAGCTAGTTGGTGGGGACTTGGTTGCATGGTCCAGACTATGGATGGCGTCACACAATGACATATGCCATCTGTTGGAGTGTGATTATTTGGGTCTAGCCATGGTGCAGCCCAATCTATTTAATGGTCCGGGTCTGGTGATGGCCTATATGTATTTATTATGATAGTGAGATTGTCCTTATTAAAATAGGATTGTATTCCCTTATTTGGAGGGATAAGGAATCCTTTTCCTAGTAGGATACTGGTGGAAGTGACTTACATATATATATATGGCTACAAAGCTAGGGTTTGAGGGAGAAGATCATAGAACACAACAACTTGTACTCTCCATATACACAACTTGTACTCCCAATATTATTATAGTGGATTACTCTCTCTCTCTCTGTGGTTTTTCCCCAATTGGGTTTTCACGTAAATTCTTATGTTCATACATTATATTCCTTTATTTATGCTTATGTGAGTGTATTCAACAATCTGATCAACTGTTAATACGATTTTGGCTTTCTTATTTTGGTGATTTCGTCAAAGTACAAAATCAAAGCGTTAACATTAAGCGCCGTCTGTGGGAAGCGAGACACTTGTTTCTAATGTCGATTTAAAATCACCGATTCATAGAAGGAGATAAGTGATTCTTTATTATTAAATTAAATATATACTTATGCGTGTGTATATATGTATTATGTCAATAACAATTGAGCGCATGGTCGTAATTGATTATTGATACACTTTTATATTCTCTCTTATATTATGCATGTAGTGGTAGTATTCACATGATGCATGTAAAATTTAAACATTAACACTTTGGTCCGGTGATGATAAATTGATCTTTGAGTCACCGCGATCAAGAATTAATTCAACGGTATGAGAGATAAAAGTTTAAGCTTTTATATCATTGAAGTGCTTTAAAAGTGGCTTCGGTTTCATCATCAAACCACATGAAGGAAATTCGGAGGATATAAATTCGGAGGATATAAATCCCGCGGATAAAAATCCAGCGGATAAAAATCCCGAGGATATAAATCCCGAGAATAAAAATCCAGCGGATAAAAATCCCGAGGATAAAAATCCCACGAAGACTTTTTGAATACTCTCTCATTTATAAGTTCTTTATAAATAAGAGACCTGAAGCAATGTTGGATTGTGATTATTTGGGTTACAGCCATAAATGCCCAATCTATTTAATGGTAAAGATGCGGTGATGGCCTATGTGTATTTATTATGATAGTGGGAGAGTCCTTATTAAAATAGGATTGTATTCCTTTATTTGGATGGATAAGGAATCCTTTTCCTAGTAGGATACGGGTGGAAGTGACTTCTATATATATAGCTACAAGCTAGGGTTTGAGGGGAGAAGAACATAGAACACAACAACTTGTACTCTCCATATACACAACTTGTACTCCCAATATTATTATAGTGGATTACTCTCTCTCTTCGTGATTTTTCCCCAATTGGGTTTTACGTAAATTCTTGTGTTCATACATTATATTTCTTTATTTATGTTTATGTGAGTTTATTTCGTGAGTTTGATTTCACAACAATTCTTCAAAATCAACCGTTAGCGCTTATTTTGGCTCTCTTTATTTTGGTGATTTAATGTGGCAGACAAAATCAGGCGTTAACACCATCCAATAAACACCGACGTGTGGCCCAGTCCCACCAACTATGTCTCCCTTCAATTTATTTTCCCATAATCACAAACCTTCAGAATCATTTGGATATCGTCTCTCTGTCTCTTTGCTTCTCTTCTTCCAGTTTCTACTCGTTTGGTCGTTGGCATTAATCCCTCGTATTCTTTTTTATTAACTAATTGCAGGGTTTTTACGTATTAATTAATTATATAAGCGATTTCATTACTTTATTTCTAGTTCTTGATTCCTTTTTTTGTTAAAGATTCATTCTACATTGACTTGACTAATTCCGTTTTTAATACTCCTACTATTCTTTTCATCATATTTCAGTTAATACTCCTATTCTTTTCATCATATTCTACTATTATTCTTGTATATGTATCTGTTTTAAATTTCTGGTCTATGCTTGATTTTATTGTTATTTTTAGGCCAATGATAAATTGAGAATCCCTATTCTATGATTATTATGCGTATTTGGTTCCGGTTCTTATTTATAAATAAGTTAGATAACCTTGGATGATGTCTAGGATTTATTTTTTCAGGGCTTCTTTCGACTCTTTTTAAATGTTTGAAGAGTTCATGCCACATTAAATCCAACTTCTATATAGAATAATTTTGATGTTAAAAGCCCGTGTAAGATGTGCTGCGCCAGCCTTGAACTCACGATCATGTTGTATTAATTCAGATTAGGGTAGTTGGGAAGTGAGAGATTGGGTGTAATTTGGATGTCTGTGTGCTCTCTTTGTGTTCTTTTTTTTTTTGTTATTTTCGTTTCATGCGTGTGATTGTAAAGATGTTCATAATTTCTTTACCCTTTTTGTTATATCCAACTGTTTATCCGTGGTTTTCTGACCCTGCACACCACCTCGATGTTGCATTTGGAAGGTGGACTCTTTGGAGGAAATGCAATAAGTTGGAAATAAATGAAGCAATATTTCTGAAGATTGTCATTGTTAATGCTTTATAATATCATGCTGAGATGATTTATCTTCAAAACATGGATTGATGTTATGGAAGTAATTCCTCTTTCGCTAACTAAACTCAATTTTAGTGGTAGGATCAGCTATATAGGTGTTGCAGAACGGTGTGATGGATCACAGTGATGATGATCACTCTTTTGAATGGATGGACTGATGATTTACATAAGGTATACCTCAGGACTTTGTTTACGGCTGTTTTCCCCCCATATCTCAGTGATAATACTTGTAGACTAATAATGCCTTTGACATGATGCTATTTTAGGAAAAAACTGATCACACTGATGATGAGTCTTTTGAATCGTTGGGCTCTGAAGAACTAAATTCTCTTATGAAAGATATTGAGGAAGTGGCTTCTGCAGGAAGCATACCTGAGGTAAATGAATTAGAATATTCAGATCCAGATAGTGGTGGCACTTTTGACACGGTTTGTTTAATGATATATGTATAATGTATGTGTGTGTGTGTGTGTTCTGGAAGTTTTTTTAAAAATAAATGTAAGACCTCAACTTCTTATGAATAAAATTGAATTTTTCCTCTATTCATTATTCTAAATTAATAAGGGTTAATTCGATATAATGTTTTGGTTATGGGTGAAATGCGCAAATTTTACAAAATAAGCAAGTGGTTATAGAATATTCATTTTTGTCGGGGAATATTCTTTTGGTCGTGGAATATTTTTTTTGTCGGGGAATATTAAATGACGGCACAGTAGCTTGACCATTCGTGTAGGCTCATGTGAATAATTGTCGGATGAAGAAAAGCGACAAAGTATGAGTTTTTATAAATAATGGCGTAGTTATTCTGAATTAACTTTGTTGGAATACTTAATGGTTAAAAAAAGATCGATGTCTGGCATTGCACAAGAAGACACACCACGGTATTATACAGTATTGTTGAATTATTGATTCGTACTTAAGAAGACACTACTCAATAATTATTACGATGAATTATTATTCAATATTTTATTTTATTGATTCAATAATTGATGCGTTGATATTTTATATTATTGTTGTTTCAATAATTGTCACTGCACAAGATTTCCCATTATCGGATCAATAATTAGTATTATTTGAATAATATTATTAAATAACATTATTGACAATGTCTAGAAAGTTACGCTTCAAGGAGAGGTTTGGTCACCTAATTGCGGCCCAAGTAAGGAGAAATCCTTATTGGAAAGCTCCTCTTCTCAGGAACTACTAGTTGTCATAATTGTGATTACGTAATATTATTTGTGAATAATTAATTATTAATTTTATGATAAAAAATATTTATTTGATGTGGATATAAATTGTGACACCCCAAAATAGATATACATCACCCATTACGAGTTGTCAATACACAGATGCATGTAAAACAACTACAACTTTATTATTACAACGATAAAACTGCTGTGAGTTTAAATACAAATATTGCCATCTAAACAATATCCACATACAAATAAATCCTCATCATAATTATTGATACATTATTTTACAAAATGGTGAGGACTACTAAACAACTCTCTAAAACCATCATTCCATAACTAAATCTTTCATCGCTACATTCTCGCCTCACGAGAAGAAAAATAGAACAAAAAGGAAAAGGGTGAGCTCAACTAGCCCAAATAAAGAATATTATGACTAAGATAATATACAACAAATTATCGTTAGTCTTCAACAGGAAAAATTTAATAGAATACTGATAGGCAACAAGTTTTAAATCAATACTGCATGATGAAAATATTAATTCATAGAAGAGTTACGTAGATGATGAAATCTAATAATATCTATGAATTTAACGATCCATCATCAATATTTTTATCCTGTAACATCAATTAATTTATATCGGAATCATATATTCATCCTTGCACTCTGGTGCCAAAGACATTCACTGGATTGGTCATTGTTCATCTAAACACTGTTCATCTTCAGACTACTGGGCCAAAGATATTCATCAAAAATCATTCATCTTTGCACTACTGGGCCAAAATATTCAATAATATCATCATTTAAGACTAAGGATGATGAAAAATAATTTTTTTTTTTTAAAGAAAGCGAATCCGGTGAAACAAAATGACAAGGATTAAGGATTAAGGATTCGTACTTTGTTTTATTCACGTCCAAAAATACCTCAAAAATAATCATAGTGGTGTAAAATTCAAGAAGGATCAAAACATGGATACAATCAAAGCTAGTATCCATAATAGATATTTTGGACAAAAAGAAGAAATTTTATTTTTCTATTGAATAGTCAGATTCGTGAATAATTAATCGTGATATCGTGAATAGTCAGAGTATCGTAAATAAAATATCTCAGACACCAAAAGTTCCAAATTTGATAAAAACTTCAGATCAATATTTGACATAATGATATTGAAGAAATAATATCATTACTGAAAAAAAATATCCATTACCTCGGAAAGATGAGACTTAACTGGAATCTTGGATATAAAGCTATAACTTGAACTTTCACCAGTATAGCAATACTCAAAGTATACTCAAAATACTCACAAGAATACGCCGATAATATAGAGAGAAAACTTGATTTTTGGTGTGATTTTCAATTCTAACCTAAGACCCTATTTATAGGAAAATGCTTAGAACACCAAAGCAGAAAATTTAATATAATAATATTATTTATACAAATATTATACGCATCATTTGAAATCTGAATTTCAGCACTCAACACATTTATATCACATGTTAATGATGTCCCCAAACATTCCAAAAATGTTTTTGTTATTTAAATCATTTTAAACTTCCAAAAATCAATTATTTCGGAGCTTTGAAACTTCAATAATTCATAATAAATAGGCCTTTTGTCAGAAAATTCAAATCTCGCGTGTTTTTATAGAAAATTTAATTCTCTACAACTTTGCAGAAGAAAGTTTTTCCAAATTCCAAAAAAAAATTGATAGAAATCCATAAGCGGACGATTTTACTGTGCTATAATCAAATTTCATTCAATAAATGGGGTCCAAAGCATGTTTAACATGTTTTAAACATTTATTGCAACAAAAATACTCTTCCTCCTCAGATACTCATATATCCCACATTCGTTGTAAAAATATCACCACTATTATATTATTAAAATATAATAATATATATATTTAAATGAATTATTTTATCGGAAAAGATAAAATTTTAATTTTCAACAATTGTCACATTAAAAATTTTCTCCATCTATATCCACATAAAATTAATATTTTCCTCATCATATGAATCAATAATTAATTATTCACAAATAATATTACAAAATCACAATATCGACAACGTGCAGCGGTTCAAGAAAAAGGGGTTTTCCAATAAGAATTTCTCCTCAGTGCGCTTGATTAGGTGACCAAACCTCTTCTTAGATGTAACTTTCTAGACATTGCCAATAATGTTATCTAATAATATTATTGAGATAATATGAATTATTGCTTCGATAATGAAAAATCTTGTGTAATGACAATTATTGAAACAACAAGAATATAAAATATCAACGCAACAATTATTGAACCAATAAAATATTGAGCGGTAATTATCAGTAACCATTATTGAGTAGTGCCTTCTTACGAAGAGTCAATAATTGGTGCAATCACTGCGTGTCTTCTTCTTGTGCAACGTGCGCGTATTCTTCGTGTTTTAACCACCAGGGTATTCCAACGAACAGTAAATCTGCAGTAATAACTACGTGAATTATTTTTAAACAACTTATATTTGTCGCTTTCTTCCTCCAATCGTTTTCCGTTATGGGCCCACACATGTAGCTTCTGTGGCCGCATACGAATATTCCCCGACGATGCGAATATTCCACGACCAAACGAATATTCCCAAACAACAATGAATATTTTATAACCACTGCTTATTTTGAAATATTTGCGTATTTTACCCATAATAATCCACATTAATCACATCAACCCTTACTATTTCAAAATAATAATTAGAGGAAATTAAATTTTATTTATTAATTATTTAGGGTCTTACATAAATGATGGATATATTTATGTGGTTATAAATGAAGGAATTAATGCTGAGGTGTTTTATTAGTATTTTGTCGGATGGGAAGTATTAAAAATCACCCGTTTGTGAATTTTGGATATTTTCTGTTAGGAATTTGGAAAAACTTTCTTCTACAAAGTTGTAGAGAATTCGATTTCAGGTAGTATGGACATAAAATTCGTATTTTTCTGATAAACAGACTATTTTCTATGTATTGTTGAAATTTCAAAAAATAAAATAATTTTTATTAATTTATGGGTGGGACCCACTTTTTGGTTGGTGTTGATTACACACATGGGGTCATTGATTTTGTCCAAGAAGGCATGCTTGGATTTTTCAAATGGTAGGTGGCGAGGAAATAAAAAGAAATAATATTAGTTTATTATTTTAGTCTCTATATGGTATGTTAAAGCATTTTCCTATAAATAGACGCTTAGGTTAGAATTGAAAATCACACCAGAAACAAGTTTTCTTTCTCTCTAGATTATTGAGCGTATTTTTGTGAGTATTTATATACTTTGAGAGTTGTTGTTCGGTACAAGCTTCCTTCGGCTTTCTATCCGATATTCTTATCAGAATTACCGTTATTTTGAGGTAAGGGATGTTATTTTCTTCTTAAATGATATTATTTTCTTCAATATCATTATGCCAAAATATTGGTGAACTTTTTAATCAAATTTGGAACTTTTTGTGTCAAGATTACTATTCACGTATACAACACTATTCACGAATACGGCACTATTCACCAAAAAATAAAAAATTTTCTTTTTGTCCAAGATGTCTATTTTGGCTACTATCTTTTATTGTATCCATGTTTTGATCGTTATTTTTGAATTCTGCTTCACAATCGGTTATTATGAAGTATTATTGATCATGGATAAACTGTTATACGAATCCATAATATTTGTCTTTCTGTCTCACTGGATTCGTTTTCTTTAAAATATTTTTCATTATCCTCAGTCTTAAATGATGATATTACTGAATATCTTTGGCCTGTAGTGCAAAGATGAATGATTAACTAATGAATATCTTTGGCCCGTAGTGCAAAGATGAACAGGTGTTGAGATGAACATAACCAACTTGTGATACAAATGAATATCTTTGGCCTGTAGTGCAAAAATGAATATTTGATTAAAGATGTATATTGATTGTTGTTACAGGGATAAAATATTGATGATGAACTTTTAAATCTTAGAAGATAGTAGAATTCATTCTCTACGCTGACTCTTCTAATGGATTCTTTGCTTCCGCAGAATATTGATCAAAAACTTGTTGTACATTATATTCTATCGATTTTTTTCCTGTTGAAGACTAATGATAATTTGTTGTATATTATCTTAGTCATAATATTCTTTACTGGGCTAGTTGAGCTCACCCTTTTCCTTTTTGTTCTATTTTTCTTCTCAGGAGGTGAGGACATAGCAGGATCGAGTCGGGATATGGAGCGATGGTTCTAGAAAGATGTTTTAGCAGTCCTCACTATTTCTATAAAATAGTGTATGAATAATTGTAATGAGGACTTATTTGAGTGTGGATATTGTCTATAAGACAATATTGTATTTAAACTCACAGTTTGTGTTGTTGTATTTTGCACGACAATTGTATTATTAAAGTTGTAGTTTGCTTTCTGTACCATATATTTGGCGACTCAGAATGAGGGTTGTATACCTATTTTAGGGGCGTCACAGTTGGTATCAAAGCTTAGGGATATGGTCTCTGGCGGAGATCGAGTAATAGAACTAGGAGCGGAGAGATGAGTAAATCCTTCGTTAGTTTGTCCTATCTAAGCTTATTTGTTGGTTGGTCATAATATAGGGATATTATGTGATATATTAATTTGTTTAATTAACCCTTATTTTATGGCAGTATTTAAGAATGGTTGCTGAGAACGTTAACAATGGAGTGTATGAGACTGTGGAACAACCTTTAGTCACAAACCAGGAGAATGTGCAACAGAAAAACAATATTCCTCCTGTAAACAACACTACCGAGCACAATGTTCTAAAAAAGTATTTAGGCGGGGAGTGGGGTAGAAGGGGCCTGGCTACTTAGGGGGTCTCAAGGGCCTAGGCGGGATTTTTTATTTTAAGCCAATTTTAATATTTTATCATATATTTATCCAAATAAAATAATAATATAAAGAAAAACAACCTATAATAAAAATAATAAAGGCCTTTGCTTAAAATTCAAACACATATCTATATTGTTAATGTCAAAGTTCAAACACAAACATGCAATTGTTCAAAGTTCAAACATATTTTTAACGTATTAATTTTATTCATAAAAAAGATTACTATTAAATAATAAAATTTAAAATTTCAAGAATTTAATTCAATATTAAAACTTAAGAAATTAAACATAAATTTAAGAATTATATTGAATTAAACTAAATATTACAAATGTATCATCATTTATATAATTTAAAGTTGGTACAAATTCAAAAAATTATAACTATAATAAAATTATCCATTTTGAATTAATATTGTTCACTTCTTGTTGTGATTTGATATGCTACAATCTGTATTATGAATATAGTAAATCATTAGAAAAATAAATATATCAAGAACTGGTTTGAATAATTATTAAAATAAAATAAAAACTCTCCGCTTAGACCCCGCCTAATTTTTTAGAGGGATTTTTTTGCCGCCTTGAACCTAGGTGAGGTGTCAGGGGGCCTAGCACTTAGGCGGGACTCCAAGTAGGGGCCTAACGCTTAGGCGGTGCGCCAAGTGGGGGCCTAGGCAGAGATTTTTAGAACACTGACCGAGCAAATGATGAATGATGGAATGTTTATGAGCTTTTTACAGTTCATGCAAAATCAGACGAGGGAGACTCGTGTACAAAATACGGGTGGGAATAATGGCAACGCACGGTTTGTCACAGCCAAGCATGTGACACCCACAAAATAGGTATACATCACCCATTTTAGGTTGTCAATAACATGGTACAGAAATAACTACAACTTTATTAACACATAATAAAAACTATGAGTTTAAATACAAATATTATCTTATAGACAATATCAATATCCAAATAAATCCTCATCACAATTATTGATACATTATTTTACGAAAATGGTGAGGACTACTAAACAACTTTTAGAATCATCATTCCATACCTCGACTAGTACTCGCTACATTCTCGTCTCCTGAGAAGAAAAATAGAACAAAAAGGAAAAGAGTGAGCTCAACTAGCCCAGTAAAGAATATTATGACTAAGATAATATAGAAAAAATTATCGTTAGTCTTCAACAGAAAAAAAAACTGATAAAATACAATAGACAACAAGTTTCAGATCAATATTTCGCAATGAAATAATAATTCATAGAAGAGTTAAGTAGAGAATGAAATCTACTATTATCTATGAATTTAAAAGTCCATCGTCAATATTTTATCCTCGTAACATCAATCAATATTCATCTTGAATCAAATTTTCATCTTTTTGCACTATAAAGCAAAGATATTCATCGATCGATCATGTTCATCATCTCACTTTTGTTCATCTTTGCACTACTGGCCAAAGATATTCATTATAAAATTATTTATCTTTGCACTCTGAGCCAAAGATATTCAATAATATCATCATTTAGGACTGAGGATGATGAAAAATATTTTAAAGAAAACGAATCCGATTGAAACAAAAGAATAAATATCAAGAATTAAGTATTTTACCTATTTATTCATGTCCAAAAATACCTCATAAATAATCATAGTGAAGTAAAATTTAAGAATGATCAAAACATAGATACAATCAAAGCTAGTATCCATAATAGATATTTTGGACAAAAAGAAAAAAAATTTATTTTTCGATGAATAGTCACAGTATTCGTGAATAAAGGTCAGATATCGTGAATAAGATCGTATAACGTGAATAGTAACCCGACACAAAAAGTTCTAAATTTGATTAAAAGTTCAAACCAATATTTAAGCATAATGATATTGAAGAAAATAATATCATTTAAAAAGAAAATAACATCCCTTACCTCGAAAAGATATTACTTCTAGTTGAAACATCGGATATAGGTTATGACTTGAACTTGCACCGTATAGCAACACTCAAAGTATTAAAATACTCACAAGAATACGCTCAATATATCGAGAGAGAAAGAGAGAGAAGATTTCAGTTTCTGGTGTGATTTTCAATTCTAACCTAAGCACCCTATTTATAGGAAAATGCTTAGAACACCAAAGCAGAAAATTTAATATAATATTATTATATTTATAAAATTGTCAATCCCACCTCTTGAATCTAAATTCAGCCACGTTGCATATGTTTAATGCAACCCACCAAGCAAAAAAAATGTTTTTGTAATTAAAAATAATTAAAACTTTCAAAAATCAATTATTTCGGAACTACAGAACTTCAATAATTCATAATAAAGCAGTTATTTTATCGAAAAATTCGAACCACATGTCCTTCTCATAGGAAATTTCGTTCTCTACAACTTTACGTAAGAAAAGTTTTCCAAATTCCAAATGAAATTGACCAAAATCCACAAACGAAGCGATTTTACAAATTTATAATCAAATTTCTGGTCAAGAATTAGTATTCACCAAACACACAAAACATGTGTTAATCATTTAATGCCACAAAAATACTCTTCCTCCTTATATACTCATATATCCCACATTCATTGTAAAAATATCACCATTAATATATTATTAAAATAATATATTTAAATGAATTATTTTATCAGAAAAAGATAAAATATTAATTTTCAACAATTGTCACATTAAAAAATTTTCTCCATCTATATCCGTATAAAATCTATATTTTTCTCATCATATAAATTAATAATTAATTATTCACAAATAATATTACCGAATCACATTACTGACAACCAAGCAGTTCTCAGGAAAGAGGGGGCTTTCCAATAAGGATCTCTCCTTACTGGCGCGCAATTAGATGACCAAACCTCTCCTTAGACAGAACTTTCTAGACATTGCCAATAATATTATCTAATAATATTATTCAGATAATATGAATTATTGCTCCGATAATAGAAAATACTGTGAAATGACAATTATTAAAACAACAGTAATATAAAATATCAACGCAGCAATTATTGAATCAATAAAATAAAATATTGAACAGTAATTACTGTAACAATTATTGAGTAGTTCCTTCTTACGTAAAAATCAATAATTGGTGTAATACCAGGTATCTTCTTGTGTTTTAACCAACGGGTATTCCAACAAGATAATTAGTAACAACTACAATGCGATTATTTATAACCAACTTATTCTTGTCGTTTTCTTCGTTCATTCGCTTTCCGTTATGGGGCCCACACAAGGCTGCGCCATCGTACGAATATTCCCCGACAGTAAAAATATTCCACGACCAAACGAATATTCCCCGTCAACAATGAATATTTTAAAACCACTTGCTTGTTTGAAATAATTGCGCATTTTACCCATAACTTACCACATTAATCAAATCAACCCTTACTATTTCAAGATAATAAATAGAGGAAATTTAATTTCATTAAATAATAAGTTGGGGTCTTACAAAGCAGTTCAAGGAGTTGGGACCCAGATTTCTGGGGAAAGCCCGATCCGATTAAGGCGGAAACATGGGTCAAGCAAATTACCAAGATATTCGATGTCTTGGGATGCACGGAGGAACAGAAGGTTCCATTCGCCACCTTTATGTTCCGTGGTGAAGGCATTCTTGGTGGGAATCAAAAACGACTCTGACCATCCGCACTTAATATGTCTTGGGAAAGATTTCAGAAGCTGTTGACAAGTACTTTCCAGAAAGTATTCGTCATATGAAGGAGGTAAAGTTTATTAGATCGAATGGAGCAGAACGACATAGCGGTGTCTCAAAGACGAGGCAAAGTTCGCAGAGTTATCTGTGTTTGCACCTCATTTGGTGGAGAATGAGGAACGTATGACGCGGATGTTTCGAGAGGTCTAAAACCCAGATTTGTCAATACCTTATATCTCATAAATTTTTCTCGTATTCGGATGTTGTCAGCGAGGGCTCAATTATTAGAGGCGAGACAATGAGTACACTCAACCGAGGGATCACAACTAGGGTCATACCGGTGACAACACTTATTGGAGCGATGATAACCAGCGAGGAGGGAAGAATACGGATAAAAGCGGTAACCACTCGGGTGGTAATCGTGGCCATGATAATAGAATAGGTGAGTCTAGTGGAAATTTCAAAAGAGGAGATTCAACAATGACGGAAGACATCGCAGAAGAACACCAAAGATCAACTGTTGTTGGGAGGAGAAACGACCACCGGTCGTGTGTTATAAATGCGGAAAGAGGGACATATCATTTCATTAAACCGTCACAACAATCCAAGGTATGTTATAAGCATGGAAAGGAGGGTCATATAGCCCGAGAGTGTTCTATAGAAAATCCAAGCTCAGCGGGGATGGTGACTCCAAAAGCTGTCCCGGATAAGTCGAAATCAACGGTTCCTGGAAGAGCGTTTGTTATGACTGGCCAAAACGTGAGGAACCCGAACGAGGTGATCACGGGTAAGCTAATCTTGAATTCTTGCGAAGTTTATACCTTACTAGATCTGTTCTATCCATTCTTTTATCTCCTCGCTTGTGCTCAACGTTTAAACTTGACTCCAGAGAAATTGGATTTTAACTTATCTGTTGAAACTCCGTTGGGTGAAACCTTCGTTACATCTACAGTTTATAAATTTTTCTTAATCCAAGTTGGCACTATCACATTACATGTTGATCTTATCTCTTTAAAGATACTTGCTTTTGATGTAATTTTAGGAATTGATTGGTTAACCACTCATCATGTCAAAATTGATTGTTTTCGTAAGGTTGTTAGTTTTCATAATCCTAACCAACCTATCATACGAATTCAAACAACTAAACCACTAAAATCAGTTACTGTCATATCAAGCCACAAAGCTATTCATTTATTAAAAAATGGATGCCAAGCTTTCTTAGCCTATGTTATGGATTTGAATAAAGACAAGTCAGATTTGGATAATATTTCTGTTGTTAGAGAATTTCCTGATGTATTTCTGAAGAACTTCCCGATTACTACCCCGAACGTGATGTTGAATTCTTTATTGACCTTTGAACCGGCACAAAGCCCATTTCTAAAACCCCATATCGAACGGCTCCTATTGAACTTCGTGAGTTAAAAGTCCAACTACAGTGAATTGTTAGACATCGGTTTCATTGGCCCCTAGTACATCTCCTGGGGTGCTCCTATTTTATTCGTAAAGAAGAAAGATGGGAGTATGCGACTTTTGTATTGACTATCGAGAATTAAACCATGTCACCATCAAGAATAGTATCCGCTACCTCGCATTGATGACCCGTTTGACCCAGCCATAAGGAGCACAATTCTTTTCAAAGATCGATCTTCGATTCGGATATCATCAAATCAAGATTAAAGCGAGAATATTCCAAAGACCGCTCGTAACTCCTAAGATGCGGGCATTATGAATTCTTAGTCATGTCTTTTGGATTGACTAATGTTCTTGTTGCTTTCATGGATATAATGAACCAAGTATTCAAGGAATATTTGGATTAGTTCGTTGTTGTCTTTATTGATGACATCCTCATCTATTCCAAAAGTTGTGAAGATCATGAGCACCATTTGAGGCTGATACTTGAAAGACTTCGTGAAAACAAGCTTTATGCCAAGCTGAAAAAAATGCGAGTTCTGGCTTGAGGAAGTAGCATTCCTTGGGCACGTGGTGTCAAAACATGGAGTATCTGTTGACCCAGCGAAGATTGAAGCAATACAAAGTTGGGAGCAACCAAAGTCGATGACCAAAGCGTAGCTTTCGGGTTTAATTTGGTTATTATCGGAGATTCGTGGAAGGATTTTCTCGAATTCCACTCTGTTAACTCAGTTGACTGGAAAGATACAAAATTTATATGGGGCGAGGAATGCGAGAGAGTTTCAAGAGCTCAAGAGGAGACTCATTTTAAGACTGTTCGACAATACCATCCGGTTTGGATGGATTTTTTATCTACAAACGATGCTTCAGGTAAAGGGTTAGGATGTGTTCTCATGCAACATGGGAAAATCATAGCCTATGCCTCGCGACAACTCAAAGAATATGAGAGGAATTATCCTACTCATGATCTAGAGTTGGCAGCAGTCATTTTCGTGTTGAAGATATGGAGACATTACTTGTATGGGGAGAAAGTGGAGATTTATACGGACCATAAAAGCCTAAAATATTTTTTCACCCAAAAAGAACTCAATATGCGGCAACGACGTTGGCTTGAGCTGTTGAAAGATTACGATCACACTATTTAATATTATCCTGGAAAAGCAAAAGTAGTAGCTGACGCATTGAGTAGAAGATCATATGCGAGTACGAGTGCGATATTGTCAACACAAAGGCCAATTTTGTATGACTTGCAAAGGATGGAGATAGAATTAAAGACTCCAGAGACCTACCTGATGATGGCAAATATACGAGTAGAACCGACTTTAATCGATAAAGTTAAAGCTACTCAAGCTACAAACCTGAGGCTGATGCGTATGAAGAAGAAAGTGCAAGAAGGTGTTATTCCAGAAGCAAGAATCGATGAAGAAGGAATACTTCGAGTCAACTCTAGACTTTGCGTTCCTAACGATTCTGACTTAAAGCATAAAATCATGATGGAGGCACACAACACCCCATTTGCAATCCATCTTGGGAGTACCAAAATGTATCATGATATTCGACACACATTTTGGTGGAACAATATGAATAGAGAGATTGCGGAGTTTATCTCGAGATGTTTAACTTTGTCGGCTATGTAAAAGCGAAGCATCAGTGCCAAAGGGTCCATTGCAACCACTTGAGATTCGAAATGGAAGTGGGAACACATTACCATGGATTTCGTTACATGTGTCTTCCCAAAGTTTTCAAGGCATAGATGCGATTTGGGTTATTGTTGATAGATTAACCAAGTTTGCTCATTTCTTGCCTATCGTGAGACTTATTCCTTGAACGTCTTGCTTTCGATATGTCTTGAATGAGATTGTGAGATTATATGGCATGCCAGTATCCATAGTTTCGGATCGTGACCCAAGATTCACTTCACGATTTTGGGTTAGCTTGCAGAAAGCTTTGGGCATAGATTTACGATTCAGTTCAGCATACCATCCTCAAATAGACGGATAATCAGAGAAGACTATTCAAACTCTTGAAGATCTATTAAGACTCTGTGTTCTAGACTTCAAAGGGAGTTGGGATAAGTACTTGCCATTGGTGGAATTCTCCTACAACAATAGTTATCAAGCAAGTATAGGCATGGCTCCATTTGAGGCGTTGTATGGACGAAAGTGTCGTTCTCCAGTATGCTGGGACGAGGTGGGTGAAGCAACTTTGTTGGGACCGGAATTGGTACGCATGACTACAGAAAAGATCCAAATGATTCGACAACGTATTCAAACCTCACAGGATCGACAAAAGAGTTATGTTGATCTTCATCGAAAGGATGTGGAATTTAATATTGGAGATCATGTAATCATACGTATTGCTTTCCGTGGAAGGAGTTACAAGATTTGGGAAGAGAAAAGCTCAATCCACGATTTGTTGGTCCATTTGAGATTCTTGACCGAATAGGAAATGTGGCCTATAGACTCGCATTACCTCCAAGCATGTCTCGTGTTCATAATGTTTTTCACATATCTATGCTTCGTAAATATGTAAAAGACCCAAACCACATTATTGCATTTGAACCAGACGAGATAGCCGAAGATTTAATTTACGAGGAGGTACATGTTAAGATCTTGGATAGAAAAGAGCAAGTCCTACGCACGAAGGTTATCCACAAGTCAAGGTTTTGTGGAGGAACCATGCTATTGAGGAAATGACCTGAGAGTTGGAATCAGAAATGAAAGCGAGGTACCTCACCGCTTGAAACACACCGTGTACGCACGCCAATTTCGAGGATAAAATTTTATAAGGAGGAGAGGTTGTAAGACCCCAACTTATTATGAATAAAATTGAATTTTTCCTCTATTCATTATTCTAAATTAATAAGGGTTAATTCGATATAATGCTTTGGTTATGGGTGAAAATGTAAATTTTACAAAATAAAAGTGGTTATAGAATATTCATTTTTGTCGGGGAATATTAGATGCACAAATGACCATTCGTGAAGGCTCATAACGAATAAATCATCGGATTAAAAAAGCGACAAAGTATAAGTTTTTATAAATAACTTGGCGTAATTATTACCGAATTAACTTTGTTGGAATACCTAGTGGTTAAAATACGATGAATACGTGTGCGGTCAGACAAGAAGATATGGTATTCAAGACAAGATTGTTGAATTATTGATTCGTGTATGTAAGAAGGCACTACTCAATAATTGTTACAATAATTCTTGTTCAATATTTTATTTTATTGATTCAATAATTATTGCGTTGATATTTTATATTATTGTTGTTTCAATAATTGTGTCTAACGCACAAAGATTTACCATTATCGGATCAATAATTCATATTATTTGAATAATATTATTAGATAACATTATTGGCAATGTCTAGAAAGTTCACATCTAAGGAGAGGTTTGGTCACCTAATTCGGCGTGCGCCAAGATGGAGAAATCCTTATTGGAAAGCCCCCTCTTTCCACAGGAACGACATTGGTTGTCATAATTGTGATTCTGTAATATTATTTGTAAATAATTAATTATTGATTTATATGATAAGAAAATATTTATTTGATGTGGATATAAATGATGGATATATTTATGTGGTTATAAATGAAGGAATTAATGCTGAGGTGTTTTATCAATATTTTATCGGAAGGGAAGTATTAAAAATCACCCGTTTGTGGATTTCAGATATTTTCTGTTGGGAATTTGGAAAAACTTTCTTCTGCAAAGTTGTAGAGAATTCGATTTCAGGCAGAATGGACATAAAATTCGTATTTTTTTGATAAACAGGCTATTTTCTATGAATTGTTAAAGTTTCGGAAAATAAAATAATTTTTATGGTTGGAACCCACTTTTTGGTTGGTGTTGATTACACACATGGGCTGCTGATTTTGTCCAAGAAGGCATGCTTGGATTTTTCAAATGGTAGGTGGCGTAGGAAATTAAAAAGAAATAATATTAGTTTATTATTTTAGTCTCCTGTAGGCGTTAAAGATTTTCCTATAAATAGACGCTTAGGTTAGAATTGAAAATCACACGTAAAAAGTTTTTTTTTCTCTAGATTATCGAGCGTATTTTTGTGAGTATTTATATACTTTGAGAGTTGTTGTTGGTCATAAGCTTCCTTGAACTTTCTATCCATATATTCGATCAATCTACTAGATTATTTTGAGGTGGTGGGTGTTATTTTCTTCTTAAATGATATTATTTTCTTCAATATCATTATCTTAGAAATATTGGTGAACTTTTTAATCAAATTTGGAACTTTTTGTGTCGATTGTTACTTATTCACGATATCTGACTATTATTCACGAATCTGAGACTATTCATAGAAAAATGAAAATTTTTCTTTTTGTCCAAGATGTCTATTTTGGCTACTATCTTTGATTGTATCATGTTTTGATCGTTATTTTTGAATTCTACTTCACAATCGGTTATTATGAATTATTATTGATCTTGGATAAACTGTTATACGAATCCTTAATATTTGTCTTTCTGTCTCACTGGATTGTTTTCTTTAAAATATTTTTTATCATCCTCAGTCTTAAATGATGATATTACTGAATATCTTTGGCCTGTAGTGCAAAGATGAATGATTAACTGATGAATATCTTTGACCCGTAGTGCAAAGATGAACAGGTGTTGAGATGAACATGACCAACTGGTGATACAAATAAATATCTTTGGCCTGTAGTGCAAAGATGAATATTTAATTAAAGATGTATATTGATTGTTGTTACAGAGATAAAATATTGATGATGAACTTATAAATCTTAGAAGATAGTAGAATTCATTCTCTACGTGACTCTTCTAATGGATTGTTGTTTCCGCTGCAGAATATTGATCAAAAACTTGTTGTCTACATTATATTCTATCGATTTTTTCTGTTGAAGACTAATGATAATTTGTTGTATATTATTTTAGTCATAATATTCTTTCTTTGGGCTAGTTGAGCTCACTCTTTTCTTTTTGTTCCATTTTTCTTCTCGGGAGGTGAGATAATAGCGAGGATCTAGTCGGGGTATGGAGTGATGGTTCTAGAAAGATGTTTTAGCGATCTCCTCACTATTTCTATAAAATAGTGTATGAATAATTGTAATGAGGACTTATTTGAGTGTTGATATTGTCTATAAGACAATATTTGTATTTAAACTCACATTTGTGTTGTCGTATTTTGCTTGCGACAATTGTATTATTAAAGTTGTAGTTTGCTTTTCATACCACGTTCGATTTTTATTTCGAGAATGAGTGTTGTATACCTATTTTGGGGGCGTCGTAGTAAATCTATTCAAATGATTATTTTTAAAGCTCCTGGTGTATAATTCGGTGTTGTTTGTGCTGATGTTTATAATATTTATACTTAGAAAAATTCTGCTGATGTTTATAATAATTATAGTCTGATGAAAATTCTGGGAAAAATCCTTCTGCTGAAAGCAATTTTTCGTTGGGATATTTCGGCAATACTTGATGTTGTTGATGAGTTTGATATGGTATATTGAATCGAATTTCTATTTTCTAGAACAATTTGGAACGATTTGAATGTGCTATTTGCTAATTTGAGTTTTTTTTTCCACTTTTCATTATCTAATCTGTAATAGGATTCCCCTCAGTTAAGCAAAATGTTTCTCTATGAGTAGTTGGATAAAGTTCTGAATACATAATGATTAGAGTTGTGTTACTAATGTAGCACTATTGTCTATAGGGAAATTTAATTGTATTTATCACAATTGTACAATAGCAAAGGTTGCCTTTGATGTAGAACTTATTCAGAACATGGAGGGATGCCATGAAGTGTTTGTTTTCGTAAGGTTAAATTTTCCAATGTGCATTTTTTCTTCTCTTTTCTTAATGGACGGTAAACAAAACAATTGAATCTTTAGAATGGAAGACTATTTCATATCTCTGACTTTTATTCCTTCTATAAGATGCTAGTTTTTTTTTCCTTTACTTGGATGACTTAATTTGCATCTACAAGAAGCATATCATAGTTTTTCGTGGGTTATGAGTTTAGCTATAAATTTTGTTATAGCATTTTTATTAGTAATACAGATTTCATATGGCAATATTGCCAAGTTTATTTTTAAGACAATGTCATATATTTATGACATTTCAAGTGGCCTGGTGGCTCACCTTATCTCTGTTTTAAATTGAGTCTGTTTACTCTATTTAAAACATCCTGCTGAAGGAGCTCCTGGAAGTGAGGACTTGTAACATGTTAAATTAGGAATGAAAACGAAAATGCATCTGGTCCTCTTTTGTTCTTCGTTTCATGATCCCTGTATATTTTACTGTGCTTTTTATGTTTACTATTATGAATATGTTATTCGTAAGCTTTTAGTAAGCTTTAAAATCAGGATTTTAACACTGAAATATTCTTCTCGTGTATGGCATTCAATCAGCCTGCTTATGGGATTCCTGATCCTTCTCTTCGGTTCCTGCCTGAAATCGTTAAGATAAAAAATTCCTGCAACGAATTGCTTCTCTACCAAGGAGACGATGGCCGAAACGTGTACTATGTTTGCAACCCTGCAAATGGGGAATTTAATGTGCTTCCGCAATCAGCTTATTATCATGGGTTGCAGCCGAATATAGTACTTGTCGTTTAGCCCTCTGAATTGAACTTTGGGGTGCCTTATCAGGTCATCTGTGCCTTTGATCTTTACAATGGTCCGCCAATGCTTTATATTGATATTTACTCTTCAGAGACAAGGTCTTGGAGGCTCTCTATCGCTTATTGTTCTGAGATTGGGAATTCAAAACTCGTAGATAATGGCTTCTACCTCATCAGGTGAATTGCTGGCTTTTGAGGTGAAGAATGAGCTCTGTGGAATTCAGCCTATACCATATAACATAAAAGCCGAGGGTATTTTGACACCGATGGATACATTCAAGCTTACATTCCCAATCTTTGTGAAGATGATCAGAATAGTACATGATGCATAATTGAGATCTTTGGGGGTGTTAATATGTGCTTGAAACGTCAGTAAGCGATCAGTAGAAGAGGAGTGTATACCCAAGGCCAGGAGGTAAGTACATCCCATATGTGAACAGCTAGCCTTGTATCTTTGCCAAGCAGCAGCAGCAGCGCCATATAAACCATCAATATCCCATTCATTTGTTCAGTGTTCTTACCACTACGTATGTAATTAGTTAACTATCTTCCTCATTCTTTCTGGCTGACCGGTTGTTTTTCTATATTTTGGTTTTCATCAAATTAAGACTAATGTGGATGTTGGAATTTACTGAATATCTGGTTCTGGTATTATTGTTGGTATTGAGTTTTTTCAGTGGATAGGCAACAAGTAATATTAGGGTTTTTTTCTTCTCCTCTCTCAGATTCTAATGTATGTGTAATTTTGTTTCCTTCTGCAATTTTTATGTGTCATATAATTTTATCTTGCAACTTTTCTTCTCACACGTGTGCGTGGACACTAGTTGTTGATAAATCCTATATTATCTCATTTGTATGTTTTCTCACAATCTTTAGGCAAGTGTTAAAACTAACAAAAATAAAAACAAAAACAGAGAAAGTTTAAAGTGATTTGCCATTTCGCTAAGGATAGGAGTATACATTTTTTTTTTTTTGTGTTTGTGACTCCAAAAAATGTATAGTATTTGTAACGACCCCAAAATAGGTCCATTCAATCCAACCCATTCTGAGTCGCCAAATACATGGTACAGAATACAACTACAACTTTATTACAACAATTGTCGTGCAAAATACAACACATATACTGTGAGTTTGGATACAAATATATACCAAATGTGACACATGTCCCAACCGTGGACAACACCTCACAGTGACACCTTACATAAATGTATAGTCAAAGACTGTTTTAGAAACTAAAATCTTTGGGAAGTGCTCAAGGAAGCCTTCGTACATGGGAGACCATACGTCTAGGTTATGATAGATATCATATGTCCACAGAATTATCTGGTTGATCCAATAGACCCCAAAGAAAAACGAGAAGATTACTATCATGTTCTTTCCAATATTGAGTCTTCTCTTGACATATAACTATCTCCACTGTCTGCAATTGAAAATTATATTTCAACCAAACTTCAAGATCATACAGGTAGTGCTCGTAGATATACTCAGCAAGAGGATGTACACAACCCTGTCTTATGATAACACGAGGTTGTATATCATTAGACATCTTGTATGATAGTGACAAAACACCCTTCCAAAGTTGGGTTCGCCTGACCCTATTTGATTCACCAAATATAACTATTAAATGACGTATAAAATACAACACACTTATTTAAAGTCCTCAATAAAATCATTTCCATACTCTTTTGGGAGAACCTCAACAACTATAGACCACATGGATTCTATTCCCCTGTTATCCCCACTCGACCCAGTACACTTTTATTACACGAAAGGAATTGTGAAGCAAAAGGGTGATCACAACTACTTCAATAAAGAATATTATGACTAAAGATAAATAAATTATCAATAGTCTTCATCGATGAATAAATCGAGATTTAGAACATATGGTAGATGATAAAATTTTTCAACCATAGTTGCAGTATGGAATGAAGCAATCCATTAGAAGAGTCAAATAGACTATAAAGTCTATTATCCGCTTCATGTTAAAAGTCCACCAACAATGTTTTATTCTCGTAACATCAATCAACAATTTCATCCACAATCACATGTATAACTCATAATTGTAATTGTTCTAAATTCCTTTTCTCATCCAGACAAAGATAATTTTCATCACCCGAAACATCAAAGATCATGGTTATACCAAATCACGATTCATGTTCATAATCAAACTAATAAATTCATCTTTGCACTACGGGCCAAAGATATTCATCAACAGATTCATCTTTGCACTACTGGCCAAAGATATTCATCAACAGTTCATCTTTTGACTACATGCCAAAGATTTTCAACAACAAGTCATCTTTGCATTACATGTGCCAAATATATTAATATCTCAAAGAAATATATAATCATTTCGAATTTATATAAACAATAATTATAACCATGTTGATCAATTCACCTTTCAGACTTAAGCTAAAGATATTCAATTATAAATTCAATGGTGGCGATCATACCGACCACAATTCAACTTTTCACTCTTGGCCAAAAGAGAACCCTAGTCATGATCATACCAATAATCTATCCATCTTTACACTCCAGTGAAAGAGAATTTCAACATCAGGGTTATAAAAATGTTATATATGATAATAAAATCAATATAATTAATATATAATTTTAATCTCCAGAGTAATATTCATAAATCAACTATAATTTGGTTAGAAAAAAAAATCAATTTTGTCATGAATAGTAGAAATTCCACAATAAAATTCATACCAATATTTCGGTATAATGATATTGAAAGAAAAATATTTTTTTTAAGCTTATAAACAATTTATTTTAATTGTTTACACTTTACTAAATAATGCATTTAATCATTCTAAAATGCCAAACTCATAAGATTTCATCACCAATAACCAAAACCCTCATCAAAAATCTGCATATACCTCATATAGAATTCTCAAGCCATAAAATCTTATTTTCTAATTTTCTTACTTCACACGACATATTTAATTCATTTACTCATAACTAGTCCATTTTCATGAAAAATACCAAATCGGTTCAAAAATATTTCTTTTCCGAGATTTAGCGAGAATATAGTCTCATATTGAAATATATTTTTCTCGAAATTTTTAAAGGTCCGAAAAGTTACGAAAATGAAAAACATCACAACCTTAAAATCCCTTTACCTCAAAAAAAAGAAAAGATTTCGATTTGGAATAACGAAACTAACTTGCACCGTCAGATAAAGAACACTCAAGATACAAGAATACACTTGATAATATAGAGAGAAATAGAGAGAAAACTTGGGTTTACGGTGTGATTTTCAATTCTAACTTAAGCTTCTATTTATAGGAAAATGCTTAAAGCATGAAAGGAAACTAAAATAATAAAATATTATTTTTTTTTCTACACACCAACCATCCAAGACCAGCCATCCAAGCATGCCAATTACGAAAAAAATATAGCACCCACATGTTATTAACACCAACCAAAGTGGGTCCCACCATATAATTTAATAAAATTATTTTATTTTCGAAACTTCAATAATTCATAGAAAATAGCCCGTTTATCGAGAAAAATTGAAACTTGCAATTTTTTATGGAATTTCCATTCTCTACAACTTTGTAGAAGAAATTTTTCCAAATTCCAAATGAAATTGACATTGAAATCAACAAACGAGCGATTTTACGATACTATAATCAATTTTCGGTCAAGAATTGTGTCCACCACACACACAAAACATATGTTAAATATTTAATGCCATAAAAATACTCTTCCTCCTCATATACTCATATATCCCACATTCATTGTCAAAAATATCACCGTTAATATATTATTAAAATAATATATCTAAATGAATTATTTTATCGAGAAAAAGATAAAATATTAATTTTCAACAATTGTCACATTAAAAATTTTCTCCATCTATATCCACATAAAATAAATATTTTCTTTATCATAATAATCAATAATTAATTATTTAAAAATAATATTGCGAGAATCACAAGATCTTGTAAACGGTAGCCGCTCAGGAAGAGAGGGCTTTCCAATAAGGATTTCTCCTTACTGGCTAAATTGATTAGGTGACCAAACCTCTCCTTGATGTAACTTTCTAGACATTGCTAATAATATTATCTCGATAATATTATTCAAATAATTTGAATTATTGATCCGATAATAGAAAATCTTGTCTGATGACAATTATTGAAACAATAATAATATATAATATCAACGCGCAATTATTGAATCAATAAAATAAAATATTGAATAAAGAATTATCGTAACAATTATCGAGTAAAGTGCCTTTCTACGTAGAATCAATAATTCAAAAAAATCTTGTAATAATCTGAGTGTCATCGCGTGCAACAACGAGTATTATTGTATTTTAACCACCGAGTATTCCAACGGTGTTAGCGGTGAAAACTCAAACTTGTCGTTTTTTCATCCGACAGCTTATTAGTTATGGGGCCCCTAAATGACGCTACTTGTGATGCATACGGATATTAAAACAAAAAAATATTCCACGACCAAACGAATATTCTCCAAACAACAATGAATATTTTATAGCCAACGTGTGTGTTTTGTAAAATTTGCATATTTCACCCATAACTTTAAACTTTTATCAATTTTAACATTTCTTGAATAATAATTATAAGAAAATTTGAATAATTTTATTTCATAAAATTCGAGGTCTTACAAGATTTATTTCAACAGAATTTTTATAAAATATAGTGTTTTAAGTGTAATTTGGATATATAAAAAGCAGGTTATCTGCATCGTATAACCTGTTTTTATATGTTCAGATAACTCTTTTTTTTGTATGTGTATCCAAATTACACCTAAAATACTATATTTTATAAAAATTTCTGTTAGAATAAATACTATACATTTTTTAGAGTCACAAGCTAAAAAAAAAAAAAAAAAAATCTCACTTGTCCAATTTTCTGGTCCAATTAACCGGTCTGTTTAAAAGGACCCTTTTTTTAAAGTCACCAAAAAAAAAAAAATTTAAAAATGTCTAATAATCCGGTCCCTATAACAAATAACGCCAGCTCATCCACTTCATCCAACCGACAAAATTTTTACTTTTCTATCTATTTAAACTACCCAACTACACCTACACCTACACCTATACCTACCTGCAGAACCCAATTCAGACTTGTACACATCATGCGTGCGTGTCAATAATATTGTATTGGATATGAAATAAGTAAGCTCCCAGTCCAGTTGGAAAAAACAATTGTTTGTCTGTTTCGAGTTGAGATGTCTTAATGTTGGTTGGTTAGTTGGTTATTCCCTCCCTCCCTCCCTCCCTCGCTCCCTCCTGACTACTAATATTACTTGTGCTTCATCAACATTCCAGTTGTTATTTATGTATATATAATAATAATAATATCTGTACATTGAATAGAAACATAATTGGAGATCTAGATCTGTGTCTGGTTGCCGAAGCGGAGCTTCATTCCAATGGCGTCGAAGGTGGTGATCATGATTATTGTCTTCATTTTCGATGTCATTGCTTTTGGTTTGGCTATTGCTGCTGAGCAACGAAGAAGCACAGTAAGAAAGAACTGTCTCTAGATCTACACTTTTTCTCATAATCAAATGTTCCCAACCTACTCTGTTTGTTTACAGGGGAGGTTATTTAAAATCTCTTTCTCATTTTTCTACCTCGATGCAAACATTTTTCTTCATTGCCATTACTTTTTACTTAATTATATAGTCTGCTTGATTTTGAAGAATCTGTGTAGCTGGAATTTATAACCAACGTCTAGTACTAATTTTAATAATTTACAGAATTGATAGTAGTCACTTTTCAGCTACATATATATACAAGTCTTAGTGACATGTGCTCTACCACTAATTAAAGGGACGCGTGACATGATAAAACCTCGCCAAGTCTCCAAGTTTTAGAGTGATTTACATCGAGAATAGTGTTTTTTTCCCTCTCATCGTTGACTTTTTATTGGGTTATTATGAAGTTGTTATATTCATGATTATACATATATTAGCACATCTTGTAAGAGTTTATGTCAGCATACTTGTGTTTTATTCAGCTCAAGTGTATTCCGGTGGTCTAAATTATCATGGTTAACATCCAAAATCAGTCGCTTCTTTTCCTGTATTATTTTTCTTAATCGAGTCATGTGCTCGTGTGTGCACTCGCGCACACGTTTTGGGATAGAGATACAAAACTGTGTTGACTTAATATGTTTTGAGGATCCATGTCCAAGATGCACTTAATTTCTAAGTTGGAGTCTATGAAATTCATTATTACGGGTTCAATACTTAAAATATTTCCTTATGAATGTAAATGTGGTGGCATATAACGCTGCAATAATTTGTTTCTCCCAGGCCACGACCAAACAGGATTCAGAAGAGGATTATAATTACTGTGTCTATGACTCTGACATTTCTACTGGCTATGGTGTTGGTGCTTTCTTATTCCTCATGGCGAGTCAAGTGCTTATAATGGTGGCAAGCCGCTGTTTCTGTTGTGGAAAGGCTTTAAGTCCTGGGGGCTCAAGGGCTTGTGCACTTGTCCTTTTCATTTTCTGCTGGTACATATTTCAATTTTAAATCTTGAACGCAATTGATTACTTTGAATGATCATATTCATTTCTAATTTCCCAGTAAATTGTTGTTGACACCCCATGACATTAACCATTTGCAATTATGTTACAGGGTAACATTTTTTATTGCCGAGGTGTGTTTGTTGGCCGGTTCAGTGAGGAATGCCTATCACACCAAGTATACCACAATTTTCAGCGAAGATCCTCCCTCTTGCCAGACCGTTAGAAAAGGAGTCTTTGCAGCTGGAGCAGCTTTCACATTCTTCACTTGCATAGTCTCTCAATTCTACTATGTTTCCTATTCCAAGTCCAGAGGAAGCTTTGCACCATACGGTGGAGAAGCCGGTGTGGGACTGGGACCCTATAAGTGAGCTTTGTTAAGGTGACGAACAATCTTGATCATCGTTTCACTGAGATTAGTCCGACCGTCTGGAATTGCTTGTTTGCACCAGGTTTCATGTTTTAGGAGCTCAGTTTAATTGGGCATAGTTTGTATTTTGATAGGTCTGTCATAATTTTTTGTTCTTCCATGCTACTGCGAGATTTTTCTAGTAATGTGATGTATAAAATAATAGATGGTGGTTGTGTTTATGTTTTACTCGGAATTTGTTTATGTAGGCTTTTGTGATGCTGGATTTAACTTTGAGTTGAGAGGAATGAATTGTAAAAGAATGATAGATAACATTTTAAAAAAAATTAGTAACTAAATCTTAGGAATTTAAGGTAATAAAAGAAGTAATATTTCTAAGACGCCAACTCTTAGATAAACAAGAAACAATGGAAAATAAAAACTATCCCCAGAGTTGTTCAAAAGCTAGTTAGTTAGACTACTAAGTAGAGGCATTAAGACGAGCTGCTTACTTGTAACTTCTTAAAATATATATACACAAGTGTATAATAAACCTTCAATTGACATTGAATAGAAAAGATTGCAGGGGAGAGAAGAATGCTCATATTGACGTGTGCTTTACAGAAAATGTTACTTGTACTAAACATCTTTTCACGCTAACTGGGACGTAGTTAGTTGTGAAGATATTATTTAGTCTGAAAACAAAAATTCTACACAGACAAGAATATGGGACAGGAGTGTATTTAACTTTCATCCATTTATGTTTTGACCTTCAATGGGGGTAAAAATGTAAATAGATGAAAATCAAATACACGTCATGTCCAATATTCAAGAAGAACTCGTCTGAAAAAGACTAGAAAACGATGAAACTTGTAGTAGTCTACTTTCAGAATATAAACCAAAGAGCAATTTCACAGTCATCTGTTATGATATTATTATTAGATTTAATGCTTAAATATAAAATCACATATTAGGCCTAAAACAGACATGATTTCCGAGACGGCAAGTAACATAGCATTATGTAATCTTTGGCTGATTCTAATCCTAAATTATTATTATATGATTAGCTAGCTAGGGATGCAGGTAAGTAGCATGCCATGCTAAGCAAACCATATCTAACCACCGACTTACCTGATATTTACGTCATCTCAAGTCTCTATGCAGGCTAGTTGAACAATGAATTTAAAGTGGAGTGATTAATATTATACCATGTTTTCTCCTAAATATTTTGGTATTGTTTTTGTTGCAAGAAAGTCAGACTAGAATGGTGGAAGACTGGTAATTTTAATTCAACTAGTTTCAGTAATGAAAAAAAATTAAGTGTATACACTCTATATATTGACCGGACCCTAGCTCTTTCTGTATACCATATAACCATATAAGGCTTCACCAAGTCACTGGGGACAGCCAAAGCTTTTTGAGCACTGGCATGGTAAGTGAGTGACTGAGTGGGTTTCTTTCTCAACACACTCGAATCAGATTCATGGTTCTCTCCCTGTGTGTGTGAGAGAGAGGGGTGGCCACCATGACACGTGCGCCATCTCTGCATACCCTTTTAGTACATTGACCTTAATTAGATTATTGTTGCTCATCACTCTGATAATGAGTTCTCATCTGCTGAAAATGAAATCTTGTTGGCAGGCAGGCAGGCTCTTAAGGGAGACATTTCACCAACATTGCCATATCATATTACCACAATTTTCATATATATATGTAAGGACTAGTGTATAGTATTTAAAGAAGAATATTTTAGCTTCTCCCTTTTCGTAATTTTTGACTCTTTTATGGGTGCTTAATTAAGTAACAAACTTTGAGTTTAAGTAATTGAAATGTTCAAATTAAACCTAGCTGGAAGATGACTAAGGATATACACTGCTTTAACAAACTTGGCTCATAATAATAAGCAAGAGTCATTGAGGGGAGAGATGATCTCTGTTAATTTTGGTGGAAAGAGTACTTGGGGATGAAAGGTACAGTACAGTATATATGAATTTAAGGATTTTGTTGGGACTCTTCTCTACTAACACTAAACAAATTAATAAATAAAAACTTTGTCCCTCCAAGTCAATTTTCTGTATATATCTTCCCTTGCCCTCTTATTAGCCAGCCAGCCCATTATGCTATCGTCACCTCCTCTCATTTCTACCCGTCAGGTCTTCCAAGTCTTGGGTTCCCAGAGTTCCAAACCCCCATTCTTCTCACTCAGTCACTCACACACACACACACACACACACTACTATGATAGTGTCTGAGTTTTGTCTTAACTCCACTTAGCAGGTGCATGTTTGATCAGAAGCGTTGGGAAGTTGAGCCTAAACTGTGTCTACCATTTTATGGATGCATGGATCTTGCCTGGTTTCAGCTTGGCATAAGGTGAATTAGGCACATGTTAATCATAACTTCCTTACTAGGCATCAAGGCCATATATACAAATATAAATTAAGGTGAAATGGTTATATGGCGGTTACTGTTGCCTATGAAATAAATACATACTTCAACTTAAGATTAAAAAACCATCTATGTCTTGTGTCCAAGGTTTTTAAAAAATTCAAATGATCACTAAATAACCAAATTTGATATAGTAGTAAATTTAGAAATAAATTTTTATTTGGAACGTCTTGGAGAAACTTAAATTGGATTTTTTATATTAGATTAATTAATTCTTTTGGGCACTATATTTTCTCCCATTCGTCGTCATATGATGATTATAGACTTGTGTCGACTATATTTTTATTTCTATGTTGATTTGATATAGTATTTCATAATCTCTCATAAATATTAATTTGATCTGAAAAAAATAGTACTTACTAGTAATCTTAAGATCAGTGACAATATTCAGAAAATTTTGTACCCTTATCGATAAGCATGCTCCACCCCGCCGATTAGTTGTGCTAGCTTCTACAAAAATGTCAAACCCAATAGCTGCCCTTTAATTTTATCAAGTGATTGGTTAGTTTCTGACTTTCTAGTACTCATTATTTCACGTTTTATATAATGTAAAAAAATTAATCATAATTTTTTCAAAATTACTCTTTATTAGAAAATATCAGATGAAAGTAAAAAATATTATAGACAATTAATAATACTATACAATTATATACTTAATTCTTATGCATAACTCTAAAACGAATATTTAATTTGCATTGATGTCGTGCATAATCATGACAGTATTACCTAATGCTAAGACAACATATATAATCATGCATGCATGATATATATAGGATCGATCGAAATAATTTGTAGTAGTACGTAGTAGTATTAATTAATTATATTACTATGAATTAACATCTGTAAAATTATAATACCATTAGTACGAATTGAAAAAAATATTATATTAATTAATAAAACCGTCTAAAGAAAATAAAATAAAATTAATTGAGCTATAATAAGTCTATAAGATATAAGAAGCCAAGTCCGGTTGTCACATACGTACAAGAAGGAAAAAATGTTAAATGTTTGTATAATGTTTTCTTTTTTCTTGTTTTTGAAGTAATAAGAAAATGTTTGTTAATACAACTAAATTGTACATAAATATAAATTATGCCCCTGCTGATCATAATTTATAATTTATTATATATGTCGAGAGAAAAAGGAAATAGTATATATGTAGCGAATCGCATTTTTCTCGAGTAAATAACATAAGAATTTATTGGAATTTTTTTTCTTTCTTCTATATTATTACTTTTAGTATGTGTTGTTATATTGTATATATTATCATGTACAGTATAATATATGATGTGGTGATATGTCAAGTATAATAATCAATATTTATTATATTTAATAATTACTCTCTATTTTGACGAAAATGATTTACGGATATTTTATCCAAATTTTTGAAATGCATTTACAATACATTGTATATAGTGCAATAAGTACAGAAAGGGAAGTAAATGCTTATTCTCGCCAAACACAGCCTTAAGGAATTAAAGCTTAACAGTTGAAAAACAAAACTCAGCTTGATGTGTGAGATACGTGGCTTTTAAATAGGAAATAATCCATTAGTTTAGTTTAGCATGTGCTGGCAATTATTCAGTAACCTAGCTCTACAACTCAGCTTGCCTATAATGTGATTAGCAAAGTATTCTGATAAAGCAGAGCTTCAAGTTTTTAAGATCAAGTTCTTTCCTTGAGCCCACACAAAAAGTGATACACCAATAATTGAAACTCTGTACTTACGACGAGCTGGGTTAAGCAAGTAAGAGTTAGAAGAATACCCAAATTTGGGGTTATTAAAGAAGAAGAGCTGGAACAAAACTGAAGCCAACGACACAGAGATATAGAAAATTAAAGGTAATTTCTCTCTATACAGTAGAGTAAAGTTGCATGTATACGAAAGAAGTGTGTAATTGATGATTAGTTTTGGTTGATGAGAGTCTATATATATATATATATATATATATATATATATATATATATATATATATATTTCTGTGATGTTGGGTTAAATGGTTGAATAAATTTAACTGGTAAAACAATTGGTAAGCTTAACTTTTATAACAACAGACCATGCGTGGGTTATTGAAACTCATTGTTTGTTAATATCAAACTTTTAAATTAGAGGAAGGCTAGTATATTATTTTGCTTATGGTAAATATGTTTGGCTAAGCTGTGAAACAAACTGCTTGTGGCTGGAATATTGATTAATGGAGATAGGTTGACTGTGAGAAGCAATAAGGTGAGAAATATGAGGCTAGAATGCAAATCAATGGCCATGAAAAGAGAATTTTAAAACTATGCACTCCAAGTGCTTGACAAAAGTCTTTAATGAACTGTTTTTGTCTAAAACCAAAAATTTGATAGAATTAAAGCTTGGGCCTGATTTAGTTAACACATGTGATGTTTGTTAAAGTGTTTTAGCATGTTAAACTTAATCAAAGTGCACTTTCTAGGCTAAAGCTAATAGTTGAGATTTTAGCATGTTAAGGTAACATGGAGTGCTGTGATGAGCAGCCTATAGAAACCAAAATATAAATCTAATCCTTTAATAAAATGGGTTGAAATATTATCTGCACTATTTATATAATTTGGGCACAAATGAGATTGTGTATAACTTATCAAACAAGAAGCCATGATAGCATGGACTAGGCGGCCGAGCTGCTGTCCACGACAGTAGCAGTGGGCATGAATGAGTGAAGGTTAATGTTTACTTTCTTGCACTCTTGTTGAGCATGGTTAGACTATTAAGATTGCCCAGCTGTTGGGCTTAGATAACAAATGAGTGTATCACTGGTATGTATACAAGACTTGAAATAAAATTCCTGATATTGTGCAATGAGCAAGGCTGCTGCCTAGGTAGCAGCAGTAGACCTGATGTGCAATGGCTGAGAGTTTCTAATTGGCTTTAAGGCAGTAGTTTGTTTTGTTGCCTTATCTATAGCACACTAAAAACTCATAGTAACTAAACTAGTGAGCTAGGATGTGAAGTGGCTTGAAGCGAAGAGCAAGGGGAGAAGGGGCTGCTGCTAGTAATTGTAAAAATGGTTCTAATGCACTGCAGCAGGTAGCTGCGAGATGCTACTATAGCAGTTTGGGCAGCCTGTTTTGACGAATTAATATAATTTTATAGAGCTAGCTATCAAGCATGGTTTAAGTTAGTTTTATAAACCAGTGTATAGGCTTTCCTTTGGGGTTTGCAAGTATAGGAGTTAAAGAAGAATGACAGGGCTGCTGCTCATTTGCAGCAGTAGTTAGCAAGTTAACAGCTGCAATAGCAGCTTTGGGTCTTGTTAACGCCAAGATCTTTCTCCTCGTCCCAATCAAGAAAGACGTCCTGATCCTGCACAGTAAACACGACAAACACCACAAGCTTGACGGCCGGACCGCCGGGGGATAGCTCAGGCGTGAGAGTGAGTATGTCTGTTCACAAAGTTAACTCAAGAGGATAATAGAATTTAGCGTATTGAGAATGGTTATTTTCTATATGTTGTGTGAATGTGTCTATATGAATAAAACGTACCTCCTTCTGAAGACTTACTCACTAAGAAATAATATCTTTGCCTGGATTACTGTGCCACCCACTACCACCTCACATATCCCCCTGATCTGATGGGTTCGACCGACTACATGGAGTTTATCCACTGCTTTTGGCCACTGTTTGCACCGCCGGCCGGTTATAATCCCATCCACATTAATGCATGGCAAATATCTTGGTCAACTGTCATACTATATCATCATTACAAGTCAAAGTAATAGATATTAAATGACCCAATAGGTTAATCCAACGAACCGAGCCGGTCCAATAGGATTAAATAAAGTTGACATAATAAATGGGCTCAACGAGCCCCATGTCTTAATTATAAAAGCCCGACAGATTAAACTGATAAATGGGCCCAATATACCCGGCCCAAAATAGGAGAAATATCATTGACCCAACATTACCCCCTAGTTTTTTAGTTAAACAGGATGTTTAATGGAAAACTATATATGATTCATGATATTTAGAATTCAATAAAGGCCCAAGGATAGGAAATAAGTGAATCATACCCACTTTTAACATACGAAGTGGAATAAGGGAGGATCTGGATAGTGGATACCCGAAGCTGATAAGCCCAATCGATAAATGATTTGAATTTGAGCAGGATGGGCCAATAAAATAGAAACACAACAGTCAGGCCCAATCTGATAAGATATCCAAAGGTCATCCAAACGCGTCCCACTTGAATTCTCATAATTACTGACATTAAATGCGCCGGCCTCGCTCCACGTGTAACCGTCAGTATAAAAGATAAACCTCACCAAATTTGACGGTTTTACCTACTGATTTGAAATTCGAACCCTTGAGTTTTCTTCCCTTTCTCATAAAACCTCTCTTTAGCTTTCGAAAACTCAACAATGGTGAATCCAAGCCAAACCCCTTCAAGTTCTTCTCATTCAAACCCTAATCAAGAGGGTTCAAGTGCAAATCCACCATCTCCAACTGATTTCTTCAAAGATGGGGAAAAATTTCCTCACGCTAACATCACCTCTACCGTCTCTGAATCGAATTACGAAGCTCTCTAGGATTCGATACCATATTAGGATAACTATCTTTATGAGGATTCCATTTCTTCGAGAGCGAATGTACCAAATGACGGGGCAATACACGGGTCATTATCTGCCGACTACTCTCTTTGGAGAAAGGTTAAATGCGCCTCCACGCGCCTTCATAGTTACCTCTTGGGGTTTATTGGAGTAGGCTTCGCATGTTGGTGCCCAACTCCTATATCCATATACTGGCGTTCATCGCCTTCTGCCACGAATTAGGGGTTACCCCCTCTGTTGACCTCTTTTTCACCCTCTTCTCGGCTGGCAGATCCCGAGAACGAGGGTTCAAAATCTTGAGCAAAGCAGTCCCCACGCTCAAACTTCGAAATTCGAGAAGAGACCACGATGAAAGCACCCCCTCGAAAGCAACAAAAGGATGGCACGAGAAATGGTTATTCGTCATTGGTCTGGGATATCCTCCCTTCCCGATTGGACCATTTTAGAAAGCGTCTCTGCGACTTTGGTGACATCCCCAGGGGTGTGAGGAGATGGGTGACTTCACGAAGAGGATCCTCCTCAAGAGTGGAGCTTCACTCTCTTGACCAAGCAAACTTGGGCGTATGACCATAAATGTGAGTCTCGGACCATTACGTGATATAATTTTGAAATATTTATGTGGTATGGATTCTAACTTGTGATTATTTGCGGTGTCTTTGATCAAACCAACTTCCCTAAGTAAAAGACTTGGAAGATTTCTTGGCGGGGAGGATTATTGATCTGAATGAAGAACTCCCTAACGAGGAGCCTTCCGAACCAACCCCCCGCCTCGAACCAACAACAACCCCTCTTGGGATGGCGACCACAGGCCGAGCGATCCCATCATCCAGAAGAGGTCCTCAGACCCTCGCCAAGGAAGAAGAAGGTCGCCAAAAAGGCCGGGACTCCTCGCAAGATAAACCACGAAAGCGACGAGGAGGCCGCTTCCGAGGTAAACCCACAACCAATTCCTCCAACCGAACCCGCGACAACAACCTTTGAACCAACCCCAATAATAACCGAACCAACCCAAAAAAGAGGAGTCTTCTTCGATATTCCTCCACACGATCGGGCGAAAGTCCTTCGTACAAAAAAAAATTAAGAACCAAAATAATTCCCATCTGGCAAGCGAACTCGCGTCCCTCCACCTTCAACAACCAATCCCTTAAATGAAACCCAAACACGGACGAATTTGGTGGTTTAAGCCCTTCTTTGTCCCGAAAAAAAACAAATTTCTGGACGGACCCGGCAAACGTTCGACCTCTCGAACCTTCTTGACCCCGAGCCGATACCGGCTCGATCATCTTCTCCAGAGGCAATACATGCGGATCCTTCACCGGTTCGCGATCGGCTATACCTCCTCCTCGAGGACCGATGACCTCCGAATTCCAAAGATAATGCCGGGGTCCACCGACCACGTGGCCTCGGTTCAACGCCAATTTCCCTTTCAACTATTCGAGGCCTTCGTTCATGAGGCCCGATGACCATCGGTTCGGGAACGATTCGAATGGGGACTTCTTTCGTAAGGCATGAGCTACTTCAGCTAAGGTAAATGACTCTTTCCTTCCTTTGCTTACTTATTTTCATACTCATACATCTGAAGCTGATTGAATAACACTGAACATATACAGAAATGTCAGATTCAAAGGCGTCTGCGCCCTGATCTCTTCGTTGAATCCAGGAGGAGGGCGCCGAGGAAGGAAAATTCCTCCTAAAATCCTTACAGCTCGGAAAGGACTCACCGTGAAGGCCTTCTTCATACTAACGAAGGTCTTCAGAAAGAGTTGGCCCAAGCTAAGGAAGAAGTGAAGGCCTCCAAAGAAGAACTAAAGTCGACTAAGGCTCAGCATGCTGAAATTGTCAACATGAATGTCGACTTAGTCGGAGGAGTGAACCGAGGATGAATAAGATCGAGGAGTTGAAGTCCAAGGCCAAAATCTTGAACAAGACGATCCATAAGATGGAGGCGGGATGAAAAGCATCAACCTGAATATCTGGCAGCGTGACTCTAGCAAGAAATCCGAGAACTCAAGGCTCTTTGGGACCTTGGGCCTCCTTTGGTGATGCTCTTCATGAAAGAAATTTGTGAAGAGTATAGGAACTCTTCAGACGAAATAAACGGAGAAATCATGAGGATTCACAAAGAAAGCTACGAGCTCTCTGCCGAAGTCTTGCAAAGAAAAGTCGATCAAGGCTAACTTAGATCCGCACTCTTTAGACTCTTGGGATGATGATGGTATACCGCATGAAGCACCGATTTTATGGATTGTCTTGATCTTATTATGAATATTTGTAAAAAATTTATGTTATTTCCTTATTTGTAAATGAACCAAATATTAATGAAAATGATTTCATTCCTTATGACTTGATGCACTTTTATTTTATGTCAATACTTGATATGAATTTATATGGACAAGTGTACAAAAAACCCTTCGAGGATTTAACTTCAAATAATTAAGCATGTCATATAATGATTAAATGAGTTTAAAGAACGAGGCATTAGAACTCAACACTTAGAAAAAACTCGGGTAATAAAGTAAAGGGATACTTATCAAGTTAGAAGTGCGAGACATCTCGCTTTATTGGGAGTTTGTTTACCCCAAAGGCCTAATGAGAACTATAAGATAACATTCGCCTACCACGAAGGTCGACGAAGTTTAAAGTGTCGATCATCGCCTTACCACGAAGGGGCACGACAATGTCTTAAAGATGACACTTTGCTACCCGAAGGGCTGATAAGGTCTAAGTGGCGACAATTGCCTACCCAGTAAAGGGCCTGACAATGCCAAATAGTGGCGACAATTGCCTACCCCGAAGGGCCTGACAATGCTAAATAGTGGCGACAATTGCCTACCCCGAAGGGCCTGACAATGCCAAATAGTGACCTCCCGCCAAAAAGGCTACCATCGAATGGTCGTGAAGTCCTCCGAACCTCCTAACACCAATGAACCGAGTAAAGAACAAAGACAAAATTTGCTTGAGACAAAAAGAGGATCTTTTATTGATGATGATGTAAATATTTACAGACTTTTGATGTCTCGATCATCGAATCTCTCGAAAGTACTTTCTAAGCTCCCGCCAAAGATGCCAAGTGTTTTTAATTATCGACCCATCTAATGCTTTCAAACGATAAGTCCACGGCGGAACTTCGGTGATTTCGTAGGGTCTTCCCAATTTGGCATCACTTACCTGGGTTACGAGGCGTAGATGCTTCGACTTCTCTAAGGACAAAATCTCCCACTTCAAATCTGCGAAGCTTCACCCCTTATTATAATGCTTAACCACTCTTCGTTGATAGCCGCTTGATTTGATTAAGGCTATTTCTCGACTTCTTCCAATAAATCAAGATTCGCCCTCGGCCTTCTTCTTCATTATAGACCTCTTGGAAATGACTAACTCAAGACTTGGAGATCCAATTTCAAACTGGGACTAAGGCATCGATTACTATAAGCTAGTCCGAAAGGTGAATCCCCGTTGTAGTCCTTGGAGTAGTTCGATAAGCCCATATAAGTACTTATGACTCTTTCCGCCATCGCGCTTTAGCCCCGTCCAACCTACGCTTGATCCCATTCAAATAGACGTTCATTGGTTACTTCAACTCCGTCTGTTTGATTGAGGATGAGCCATTGAAGTCTTTTCTGTCTTTGGATCCCCAATTCGATCAAAAATGCTTCAAACTTCGATCCCACAAAGCGTCCATTATCCGATACTACCCCTTAGGAATTCGAAAGCGGAATACCACCGATTCTTTTCATTTAATTTCAAACACTCTGTTCCGTTATTGACCTAAGTGGCTTTGCTTTACCCATTTGGTCATATAATCTATGGCAACTATAATAAAACCGACCGACCTTTTGCCTTCAGTAGTGGACCCGATATATCAACCCCCGACAAATGTGAAGGGTATAGGAGATAAGATCGAGTATAGCTCTTCTTAGGTGGTGATGAGGTATCGATTGTTAAGTCGGCACTTCTCGCACCTCTTCACATACTCGATTGCTTCTTGAAGATAGTAGGCGATAGTACCCTCGACGAAGTACTTTATAAAGCTAATGACTTAGCAGACGTATACGGTCGCCACAAATGCCTTCACGCACTTCTGAGGAAGCATAATAAACCGGATGGAGTCAAACATTTTAATAATGGAGACGAAGGCCCTTCGAAAGAGATCCCCATCAATCAAAACAAAATTGGCACTCTTGTACTTGATTTTCTTGGCGAGCATCCGATCAGAAGGTAAGGCGCCATCGACCAAATATACCAGATAGAGGCGTCGCCAACCAAAGTTAGTTTCGATCGATGCACATTACCATCTCGTGAAGAACACTAGGATGTTGCAAAATTTCCGGATACACCGATCCTCAAAAACATGAACATCCCGTAGTGGCTAATCGGCGAGTGCATCTATGATAGAATTGTTATTACGCTCGACCCCGACGAAACTTCGTCTGTTGGAAATCGAAAGCCGTTCCTTTACTTACGCCAAATACTTGATCATCCTCGGACCTCTAAGCCAGTATTCTCCGGATAACCGTTTAACAATTAAGCGAGAATCTTTGAAGATGACTATTCTTTGCGACTTCAAGACTCTTTCTTAACAAGTAAATCGGCTAATCATCGCTTTCATATTCAAACCGTTGTTGCGTCGCTTTGAATTGAAATCGATGGCTTATCGCATTACGAATCCTCCGGATGGTCAAGATAATCCTGCTCCATCGACGTCAAAGTAGAAGACCCATCTGCATACTGGCGTCCATGAACTCTCCTTCTTTGAAGAAGCGGCAAGAATCGCTCATCCGGATCCTTGACTGCCATTTCGACTTCATCGACACAGAGCGAACACTCAACCACAAAATCAGCCCGAGGCTTGCCGCTTTGATGGCGGTTCGAGGGGATGATACTTTCGATAAAGAATTGGGACAATTCCATCGTCCACGCAGACTAGCCTCCCGATACCTCCGCCACCCATAATCTTCTTCAGAGGTCGATCTGTGTATACTATTACCGTCTACCCTCGAAGTATTGCTTTAAGCTTTTCATTAGCAAGTTATTAAAGCGAAAGCAAACTTTTCAATGTTTGGGTACCTTGTTTTGAAGATCTCGAAGGACATGACTTGCATAATAAACCGGGTCTTTTAACTTCACGCATCAAGACCGCTCCAATTGCCATGATGAACTAAATTGCCAGTATGCGGTATAAAGGTTCGGCGGAGAATGGGCTTCACCAAAGAAAAGCGCCAAGATAAGTAGGACTTAATGCTTTGAAAGGCGTCTTCACCCTCGAAGTCCATTGGAACGTTTTTGCATTCTTGACCCTTTCGATGTGTTAAAAAGCGGCAAACACCTTTCGTGATTTGGACGTGAACCTCCATGAAAGTCGCAATCCTTCCATCGATGATTGAACATCTTTAAATGACTGAGGAGTCTTCATGTTCAGGATCGCTTGAATCTTCTCTGGATTGGCTTCAATTCCTCTTCGACTGACAAGATACCCCAAGAATTTGCTAGCACCCAGACCAAAAGTGCATTTAGTGGGATTCAGCCTCAAGTTATGATGTCGAATGGTCTGAAAGCATTCTTCTAAGTCATCCAAATGTTTGTGCACCAACATGCTTTTGACAATCATGTCATCCACATACACCTCAATATTCTACCCAGTGATATACGAAGATATGGTTCATCATTCTACGGTATGTGGCCCCGGTGATTGATAAGGCCGAAAGTCATTTTCTTATAGGCATATACCGAACGATGCGTAATGAACGCCGTCTTGATATATCCTTTCTTTACGTGGAGATCCGATGATACCCGGAGAATGCATCCATAAAACTTAATAAAGCGTACCCCAAGTGGCATCGATGAGTTGATCGATGTGGGCAAATGGATAGAAATCTCCGGACGTGCCTTGTTCGGATCAATATAATCAATGCAGACTCGCCATTTGCCATTACATACGGACCGAAGACCACATTAGCCATCCACTGCGGGTAGTCTATCTCGAAGATGAAATCACCGCCAAAAGTTTTGCAATTTCATCATCTATGATTCGTTGACGCTCTGGTGCAAAGATCCTCTCTTCGCCGAAGCTTCTTTGGCGGGTTCACTTCCGATCGATGCTCAATGAATATCCTGCCTTCCTCGATATATCACGAGGTTCCCATGCAAAGATATCAACATAACACCTCGGGAGCTCTACGAGGTTAAATCAGGAGAGGTTAAACAAGCCCGAACCTATTTTCACCGTCTTGTCCTCCTCGCAGGATGAGCTCTATCTCTTCGTCTCTTTCAATTTGGCATGGCCAGATGGTTCAGAGCTACTTTCGGTGAAAGGTTCGATCTCTATCGCCGTGGCTTTGTTTACGCTTCGATACCCCCACTCCAGAAGAAATAATGACATTTTGTAACACCTCTGGCGAGATCCAAATCTCCTTTGACCTCACCAACCCCACGAGTAGTAGGAAATTTGATTTTAAAATGAAGAATTGATGTTACGAAACAGAGAAGCAATTAAAGTAGGCCTCCCAAAATAGCATTATAAAGAGAATCTACATGTCTGACATAAAATTTGCAAATAATTTGTACTGCTTGAGAGGCGATATGTGGTTGCTCAAGAACTAATCAGTGACGGGGCCAAAGTACTATCCGTGACTCAACCTAATCACCAACGTTTTAACTCCGGATCACTGCGGCGTGTGATAGATGTCATCACTTGGGGTACTTCGCAAGTGAGCTCGTTGGAAAGAAGCGCCAAAGCTATTTGGATTCTGGCCGTGCTTATTGGCGGGTACCTTTCGAAGATCGATAGACCTTATCCGAATCACGGTAATCTCTTTCATCGATGAAGATTACCCTTCGGAAATTATCGAACCTCATGAGGGATCATTGGTACTTACTGCCAAGTGGGTTCGGTAGATATGAAAAGGATGATGGTAGATAACGGATCGTCTGTAGACATCTTGTATGCCCACGCTTATCAAAGGATGAATTTGGATGGGCGAAAGATGGAAATTGGACAGGAAGCTCCTCTTTATGGTTTCAGCAATGATCCGGTTAAAATCATTTGGAACCATTGAGCTTCCGGTATATTCGAGACGACCCTCAAAGTGGTACAAATTATTTGCAAATTTTATGTTATGCGTATAGATTTCGCTTATAATGCTATTTTGGGAGGCCTACTTTAATTGCTTTACAAGTTGTAACATCAATTCCTCATTTTAAAATCAAATTTCCTACAAATTTCGTTGGGGTTGGTGAGGTCAAAGGAGATTTGGATCGGCCAGAGGTGTTACGAAATGTTATTATTTCTTGGAGGAGTGGGGTATCAAGCGAAACAAGCCGTGGCGATAGAGATCGAACCCTTCACCGAAAGTAGCTTTCGAACCATCACCACGCCACGGTGAAGAGATAGAGCTCATCGTGCAAGGAGGACAAGAGCGGTGAAAATAGGTTCGTCACGGAACCTCTCCGGACGAACCTCGTAGAGCTCCCGAGGTGTTATGTTGATATCTTTGCATGGGAACCCTCGAGGATACGCAGGAGAAGAGAGGATATTCTTTGAGCATCATCGATCGGAAGAGACGCCAAAGAAGCTTTGCCTTGGCAAGAGGAGGATCTTTGCACAGAGGCGTCAACGAATCATAGATGATGAAATTGCAAAACTCCTCGATCCAAGAGAGTGAAGCTCCACTCTTGAGGAGGATCTCTTCAGAAGTCACCCATCTCCTCACACGCCCCTCGGGGATGTCACCAAAGTCGCAGAGACGCTTCTAAAATGGTCCAATCGGGAAAGGAGGATATCCTGGGACCCGATGTGAATAACCATTTCTCGTGCCATCCTTTTGTTGCTCGAGGGGTGCTCATCAGGGTCTCTTCTCGAATTTCGAGTTTGGGCGTGGGGACTGTTTTGCTCAACATTTTGAACCCTCGTTCTCGGGATCTCGCGGTAGAAGAAGGTGAAAAAAAAGAGGTCAACAGAGGGTAACCCCTAATTACGTGGCAAGGAAAGCGATGAACGCCGCGGTATATGGATATAGGAGTTGGGCACCAGTTGTGCGAAGCCTACTCCAATAAAACCCAAGAGGTAACTATGAAGGCGTGGAGGCGGTAATCCCTTTCTCCAGCAGAGTAGTCGGCATAAGCGACCCAAAGTTCTGTCATTTGGTACATTCGCTCTCGGTAATTTGGAATCCTCATAGCATAGTTATCCGGAATATGGTATCGAATCCGGAGAGCTTCGTAATTCAGATTCAGAGACGGTGGAGGTGATGTTAGCGTGAGGAAATTTTTCCCCATCTTTGAAGAAATTAGTTGGAGATGGTGGATTTGCACTTGAACCCTCTTGATTAGGGTTTGAATGAGAAGAACTTGAAGGGTTTGGCTTGGATTCACCATTGTTGAGTTTTCGAAAGCTAAAGAGAGGTTTTTGAGAAAGGAAGAAAACTCAAGGGTTGAATTTCAAATCGATAGGTAAAAACCGTCAAATTTGGTGAGGTTTATCTTTTATCTTGTGATTTGCCACGTGGGAGCGAGGCCGGCGCATTTAATGTCGATAATGATGAGAATTCAAGTGGGACGCGCGTTTGGATGACCTTTGGATATCTTATCGATTGGGCTTTGTTGTTGGGTTTCTATTTTATTGGCCCATCCTGTTCAAATTCAAATCCTTTATCGATTGGGCTTATTGCTCTGGGTATCCACTATCCAGCCCTCCCTTATTCCACTTCGTATGTTAAAAGTGGGTATGATTCACTTATTTCCTATCCTTGGGCCTTTATTGAATTCTAAATATCATGAATCATATATAGTTTTCCATTAAACATCTGTTTAACTAAAAAACTAGGGGTAATGTTGGGTCATGATATTTCTCTATTTTGGTAGGGTATATTGGGCCCATTTATCAGTTTAATCTGTCGGGCTTTTATAATTAAGACATGGGGCTCGTTGAGCCCATTTATTGTGTCAACTTTATTTAATCCTATTGGACCGGGTCGGTTCGTTGGATTAACCTATTGGGTCATTTAATATCTATTACTTTGACTTGTAATGATGATATAGTATGACAGTTGACCAAGATATCTGCCATGCATTAATGTGGATGGGATTATAAGCCGGTACCGTGATGCAAGCGATGTACAAGCGGTGGATAAACTCCATGTAGTCGGTCGAACCCATCAGATCAGGGGGATATGTCAGGTGGTAGTGGGTGGCACAGTAATCCAGGCAAAGATATTATTTCTTAGTGAGTAAGTCTTCAGAAGGAGGTACGTTTTATTCATATAGACACATTCACACAACATATAGAATAAAACCATTCTCAATACGCTAAACTCTATTATCCTCTTGAGTTAACTTTGTGAACAGACATACTTACTCTCACGCCTGAGCTATCCCCCGGCGGTCCGGCCGTCAAGCTTGTGGTGTTTGTCGTGTTTACTGTTCTTTCGTGATTGGGACGTGGAGAAAGATCTTGGCGTTAACAGGTCTGATTTAATTTGGGGCCTAAGGGGCCAACCAAAACCATATCAAGGCTTAGCTAATGATATAGCTATAAGAAAGGGTTTATAATTTTTCCCCAACTGAGCAAATAAGAGGGGACTCATACCAAACCCATGATCTAATGTTATTAGATCGATAATGAAAAGGTTAGATTTTAAAGAAAAAGGCTTGAAGAAGCTGTTTTAATGAAATGGTAAAATATGTATATAAATAAATCTAGAATATACTCAAGGATTTTATAAGTTAATAAACTCAATAATAAGAACTATCATGAATAAATGGTTAATATTGGAAGTACTAAATCGAGTTGAAGATTATTAAACCTCAAAAGGTTATTTTAGCATTTCAAAGTAAAACAAGAATTTGTAACAAAATGGCATACCAGAATGAGTCTATAAATCATGAAAATGCCAAAGAATAACTATTCAAGTGGAAATTACCTTTGATATATAAGATGTGCTATAAAGTTACCTTGTGAAACATGAAATACCTTAGGTATTCACCTTAAATACCAAAGTTATAAAGCAGATTGCAATGTATACTTATGGAAACAAAAGAAGTAAAAGGAGTATGAACTAATATCATGAAAAGTTCATGAACAGAAAATATGACAGACCCTATAAAAGAAAGAAAAGGTTATTGGATGAACATGGATGAGATATTTGAAAAATATATCTTAAATATGGAATATGAACTAAAAACATGATCACTGTGACTGTGATATGTGAACATACAAGCTATATGACTTGGCTATTTGGCTAATATGCTTGTAAATGCAAATAATTGTATAGAATCTGTGAGAAAGTTAAGCTGAAATTGTACAAATAGTCTACAAACAAGGCAAGTATCTAAATCTTACTCTTTATTGAGCAAGTATTTTGAGATTATTCATATGTTGATGAGTTCTACAATTTCGAAACTGTCTTTCATTATTTATGAATATTGTAAGATTGAATAATCTTTTATTCAATCGACTTCAAAAGATTGGTGTTTATTATCTTATGCATGAAAGCGAGGTTGCAAAGAAAGTCTCGAGCCATTCCTTACGGCGGAACACGGTGTGAAATATTTCAATTTCTTTATATTAAGTCTTGAAATATTATTGTGCCATGATTTAAGTTGTCCAGCTATATTGTTGTTGTAGGAATCTAAAATTGAGGATGAACATACCCTTAAATGGGATATTTTATTATCACTACGGGAGTGGTGATGTAGAACATGAAAATTGTTACGGAAAGATAGTATTGATCAATACGAGTGCGTAAAAATTTGATCACCTTACGTGTTAAAGTAAGTTAAGGCAGTTCATCGATAAAATTTACGATTGAACCTTTTGAGAAAAAAAAAAATATGTTCATGGTCTTAAAACCTCTCGGTTATTCAATGATGTTATGATATTTCAGAAATATGAATGATTCAAGATTTATTGCTTTACAGATTTGATTCACTGTCAAAGCATGCTTCAAAGAAAACATTTATTTCTTGTTGAGCCTTAAAGAATGCTATTACTTGCTGAGCAATTAAATGCTCATACTTGTTTTATTATAAATGTTTTCAAATTTGGCGAGATTTCGAGACGGTAAGGGTGCAGAAAAGACGAGGAAAAGGAAAAATAGTAGAATAGCTGAAGATTGTTGTAATAGATAGTTTTCATGTTTGTAAATATTAAACTATCATGTAATAAACGTGTAAAGGTCTACGTACCTGGGATTAGAAGAACTTCGATATAATAACTTTACTAAGTTTATGCTTATTATGTTCTGAACATTTTATATCGTGAGCACTGAATAAGGGCACTGAATAAGGGTTTCAAGTACCCAAATTTGGGGGCGTCACAATATATATTCCTTTTCCTTTTAATGTTCTTTTCTTTTATCAGATGAAGTAATTGAAGAATCAGTTTGAAGCTGAAACAAGCTTTTTGGGCATCAAGGCACGTGGTCTGTCCGTGTCCGTCAATTGTTTTTAATATCATAAACACGTTAGGGGGAGGGGGGGGTATGATTTTGCATTAATTAATTATAAAATCATGCCTGGGTAGGCAATGGACAATCAGTACCACATTCTGTAAGAGCATCTCCGGCAGATGGACTATCTGTTGGACTATATTTAGTCCACAGATGTCCTTTAGTCTTCGATATTTCGGCGAGATGGACTATCATGTGGACTATCTGCAGTAGACTATAATATAAAAAGATTAAAATAATCAATAAATTCAAAAAAACCCAAATATAAATAAAAATAATATAATACATAAGAGGATCATAATTTTTCATCTAAAAAATAAATTAAAAAATATTATCAATAAAAAATAAAAATCAAGTATAATAAAAAATATAAATTATTATTAACAAAATACTTGTATAATTGTTAAAGGTTGAAGTAGTTGATTGAGAGATAGGTAAAATATATTAAATTATTATGCATATTTATAAATTTTTTAATTTCTATTTGTTACTTTTTTTTATTAGACCTTCTCATCTTCGGCCGCTTGTTTTCCTCCATTTTCTTTAGAATATCGCCTTTTCCTTTCTCACCATCTCCTTTCTCCTTCTTCATTAACATCTCTCCTATTGAAATATATTAAAAATTATAGTCCAAATTATAGTCCATCAGTTTTGATTCCATGATATAGTCCTTTTGCCTTGCCGGAAAATTGGATGGACTATATTTAGTCCATCTGTTGGAGCAAGAGATGTGTTCTTAGACTAAATATAGTCTAGGATTTGTGACTCCGGCACTGCTGGAGATGCTCCAAGTATCCAACATAATTGCTTAATTAAAATTAGTTGGACCATGCATGTGAGAAGTTCTAGCTAGCTACCCACTCTAATTAACTTTCTTGAATATCCAAAGTAAAAATGATTTTATTTCTTTATTTTCTATGAATCCATTACCAATACATATATATATATATATATTGTGTAACTCAGATATCAGTTGTTCGAAAATAACAGTGGAGTCCGCACATTGCGTGTGCGTACACAAAGCATTAACATAAATGTTTGTAATCCAATTTGACCTAAAAGTGTAAGCCATTAGATCTTTGGCCCATTCATATTTATTAATCTTTCACTTTTTCATTATTTCTCCGAAGTAGAATTCTAACTCACTTGTGATATTTTAACAATAAAATTGTTGAATTATTTTATATAAATCTCACATAACGTATATTCAAAAATATTTATAAATTAATAAGTATAATGAAGCTTAACCTAACAGCCGCCAATGCTCGTTATATATCTGGTGGGACTTTTTGAGCCAATTAATAATTAAGATACTATCGGCAATATTTACTTATTTAGGATGTTTTTTTTTTTGGACCACCGGGAAATAAATACATTACGTACACTTACTTGTAGTCTTGTACACATTGCATCCAACGTCTCTTTTATTTGGTCCCAAACCAAAGCAATTGATTTTTATTTTTCTTTGGAACATTAACATTGTACGTTCAATTGACAATTACGAGGACTTCAATGCTTATTTTATACTATATTACCGGTAGCGCGTTATTTTTATGCGATAAAATAAGAATTTTATAGAATTTAAAGAATTAAATAAAATATATATATATATATAAAGAGGATGAAATAGGAATTACGACAAAAGGTGAAGGGCTTTTTGGAAAGTCAAAAGGTTTCACAAAAACTGTTTACAGGGGATGCCCCGCTTTATATATTAGACTAGTATCAGGTGATACACGTGTTGCGTGTGTAAATTATAGGAGGTAAAATAAAAATTATATAAAATTTGAAAGAGCGAATATGTAAGACCCCAACTTTCATAAATAAAGATTAATTTTTCTCGAAATATATTTTTGAATATTATGGTGTGGATTTGATATAATGTTATAGTTGTGAGTAATATTTATATATTTTGTAAAGTATGCAAGTTATAAAATATTCGATTGGTCGGGGAATAATCGTTTTAACGAGGGAAATATTAGATGCTGACGGCACAATTATTAGTGGACTCCTAGCGGAATTATTATCGAGAGTTAGAAAAGCAGCGAAATTTTTTTTATAAAAATAACGGTGAAAGTTTTACCGTTAACTATCGAATTACCGGTGATGAAAAGTGCGATGTCTGGCGTGGTTACATGTAGTACCTTACGGTATTTGATCTTACATGAGAAGTCACTCATTTATACTCAATTATTATTACAATAATTCTTTGCATAAAATATCATACGTTATTTGATTCAGTTATTGTCAATATTTTATATTATTAAATCAATAATTGAGATGACAAGTTATTCATATTATTATCTGCATAATTAATAATGTCTAAAAAGTTCTGTCAAGGAAAGAGGTTTGGTCACCTAATTGCGCACCAATAGGGAGAAATCCTTACCGGAAATCTTCCTCTTTCCTGGGAACGATTTGATTGTTAATATTGCGAATTATAATAATGATGAATAAATGTTGTTAAAAATATTGAGAGAATTTTTATAAAGTATTTGTTATAAATTTTGGCGTATTATTTGGACCCCCACTTACTCATTTTTTTAATATAATCGGTAGAAAGTTATTCAAAATATATATATATATATACACCATTAAAAATCCCACTTTAGGTCCGCTGCTTAGCCCCTTTTAAGTCTTAGGCCCCCCTTGGTTAGTTTAGGCCCAGTGACAAAAATCCTTCAAGAGCTGAGCGGAGAGTTTTTTTTTATTTTAATAACTACCCAAATCGGATCTTGATATATTAATTTTTCTAATGATTTACCATATTAAATGTCTGAGGTTGTAGTATATCAAATCACAACAAAAGTGAACAATATTAAGTCAAAATGGATAATTTTATTATAGTTGTAATTTTTAAATTTGTGCCAACTTTAAATTATATAAATGATGATACATTTGTAATATTTAGTTTAATTTAATATAATTCTTAAATTTATGTTTAGTTTCTTAAGTTTTAATATTGAATTAAATTCTTGAAATTTTAAATTTTATTATTTAATAGCAATCATGTTTATGAATAAACCTAATACGTTAAAAATATGTTTGAACTTTGAACAATTGCATGTTTGTGTTTGACCTTTGACATTAGCAATATGGATATGTATTTGAACTTTAAGCAAAGACCTTTATTATAGATTGTTTTGCTTTATATTATTGTTTTGTTTGGATAAATATGAGATAAAATATTAAAATTGGCTTAAAATAAAAAATCCCGCCTAGGCTCCGCCCAGGCCTCGCCTAGGCCCCCTAGGCGCTAGGTCCCCCTCGGCCGTCCGCCTCCCGCCTAACGCCTTTTAGAACATTGTATATATATATATATATATATTATAAAAGGTGAGGCCCACATGTAATGATGACATATGATGGGGCTCACTGGTGGAGAACTTTTGGGGGGTTGCAGGATTTTTGGTCACGGGAGGATTTACGTGTATATATATATATAATAAGTTTTGTTTTTTTATGAAAAATAGAATATATTATATTTTATTACGCATAGTGTTTGTGTGACGTCCCCAAAATAGGTATACATCACCCATTCTGAGTCGCTAAATACCTGGTACAGAAATAACTACAACATCACTATTACAATTGTCGTGCAAAATACGACAACACAAATGTTGTGAGTTTAAATACAAATATTGTTCTCTAGACAATATCCACACTCAAATAAGTCCTCATTACAATTATTGATATACTATGTTAAATGTTTGAACAGACAAAAATCTTTTCTTGCAGTGATGATACCTTTACCTCGATGGAGTCAGCTTAGCATATGGTTGAAGGTGGCATGGGTTAGTGGAAAGGGCTTTAAAATGGTTTAATGTTTACTTATTGTGTTGCTCACTCGACCTCCTACAAGATTTCTTATATTTCAAGGATCAGGAATTTTTTAAAAGGCTCTTTTTCTGTTGTAATATTTTTTAGCACTTGATGAAACTGGAAGAATACGTTCTGTAAATCAAGCAGTTGAGTCTCTTTTATAGCCCAACATTGGATTTCAGACTTAATCAAAAACAAAAAATTATTTAGCACTTGATGAAACTGGAAGGATCTGTGCATGTAAAATCAAGCAGTTGAGTCTCTTATATAGTCTGGTGATGGATTTGTAGTCTTGCCAATAAATAAAAAAGATCATGGGGTTTCAGTAAGATACTTATCAAGGCATCCTTGTTAACTGTATTTTCAGCAATTGCTCTCATCTTCGATGGACAAGACAGTGCGGCTTTGGTACCTGGCTAGCAAGTCTTGTTTAAAGACTTTTTCTCACAGTGACTATGGTAATTATGCATTCTCTGCTATAGCCTTTTCCTTTTTGCTCTTTAGGTAGCTATTAATTGTAGAACTCACAAAATGCTGCTGGATTGGGATTTGGGAGTGTCCTCATTTCATTAAGTTTGGGGGAGGGGGTTGTCCTCTTACCCGACCCACCAACCCCTTGCGTTGTCATTCATTTACTGGCTAGTAATTACCTTCCTGGACAGTAACTTGCATCCAGTTTAATCCTGCTGATGATAGATACTTCATCAGTGGATCACTAGATGCTAAGATTCGCATATGGAGTATTCCTGATCACCAAGTTGTTGATTGGAGTGATCTGCATGAGATGGTCACTGCTGCTTGTTATACACCAGATGGTCAGGTTGGTTTTCTTAATTAATTTTACATATTGTAGTTCATAATTTGTTGTTCCCCAACAAGAAACTGCCGTTCTGTTATATGTCTATTTTTCATAGTGGCTCAAGATATTTTGTTGATTCTGAAGGCTGCACTTGTTGGTTCATACAAGGGTAGCTGTCGCTTGTACAATACATCTGGTATGAATTGATATATTTCTACCCCCCCCCCACCCCACCCAACCCCACCCCACCTTCACATGAAGTGTATTTCTTTAGTTTACTTACTCTCCTTTTGTTTTTGTTTTTTTCCCTTTTTCCCCCAATTTTCTGTTCAGAAAATAAATTGCAGCAAAAAAATCGAATCAATCTGCAGAATAAGAAGCAGCCTCATCACAAAAAAATTACTGGCTTTCAGGTAAATCTTTTTGTTGTTTATACCTTTTACGGTGTGCCACATAACTTATAGATATGATACACGAGAGAAGAAGAAAGGGTTCCTCTATACCTTTTTTAAAAAAAGTAAAGAAGAGAGAAAGAGGATGTTCTTCTGAGTGTGTATGGTTTGCCTTGCTTGGCCTGTATGTTAAGAGGTTATCCACAAATGCTTGTAATAATACATGTTTTCTTAATGCTATTCTGATTTGTTTCACTTGCACAGTTTGCAGCAGGAAGTAAATCAGAAGTGCTTATAACATCTGCAGATTCACGAATCTGGGTAATTGATGGTGTTGATCTAGTTCACAAGATCAAAGGTAACATATTTTACTTACAGTCTCATGAATGAAGCATAATAGAGTGCAACAAAATCTCTTTAACTTTTGAGTTTCTCCTGAAATTAACATTATCATTTAGAATCTGAATTATGAAATATTTCTTTTTTAGATGTTTAATATTAGACTTGAAACATGAATCTCATAAGAGGTTCAGTCTGTGGCAAAGCAACTGCCTCATATGATGCAACAGTCGTGAGAAGTATCATTTAAAATTAAAATTTTCCTGATTTTTATTTAGGGACGTGAAATGAAAGCAGCAATAATAATCATTTGTCCATCATAATACTTGTAAGCATTTGTTAGTGAGCACGAGAAATGTGTAATATAAGAGGTATCAAGTTGTACATGTATGCTTGATTATCCAAGCAAAGGTCCCCCCTTTTATTTATTTATTATAAGATGAGTTTTGGTCCTTTTATTTTCCAAGCAGGGTAAATTGGTTATGATTTTTTACAGGGTTTCGCAACACAAGCAGCCAAATATCGGCCTCCCTCACAGCCAATGGAGAATATGTGGTGTGTGCCAGTGAGGATTCTCACGTCTACATCTGGAAACATGAAGGTGATTCCCGACCTAGCAGAAGTAAAGGTGTTAATCACTCGATCTTATGAACATTTTCACTGTCAAGATGTATCTGCAGCCATCCCTTGGCTTGGTATGGGTGACAAATGGGGACTTGACGACACTTGTTCTGGAGAATTACATGAGTTTGCTGATGAAGTCTCTGCAGCAAATTACCCTTCAACACCAGTCCAAGAGACGTTAGGTAAGGAAAGTTTGCCATTGGCATCTGGGGGGTGTGCCACAAACAGTTATTTCTTTGATAGAATCTCGGCAACATGGCCCGAGGAGAAGCTTCTTTCAGACACCAAGGGTCGAAGTCTGGACTTCTGCTCAGCCTGGGGCATGGTGATTGTAACACCTGGTTTCAGAGGGGAAATAAGAACTTTCCAGAATTTTGGATTTCCTGTTCGGATTTAATTTTTGAAGAGGCCACGAGATATTTGATGAAGTTTGGAGACAGCTGAGGAAGAAGAATATATAGATACGTATGTATGTTAGAAAATTCATTCATTTGGGAGATGTAGTGTATAGTATGAAAATATATTAAAGTTAAAGGAATTCTTTTACATTTACATTTACATTTACATTTACTTGTTTGGTTGGTTTAACAAAAGCTCTTCTATGGTTTCTCTTCTCAGTAAATAGTAGTGTTTTGGGTGGACATGAATGGATGGATCCTCTAGGCTATTTGGCTTGGCTTGGCTGGCTGTATCCATCAGGAGGAGGTCGAGGTCATGGTCATGGGATCACTAACATAAGAGTGGCTACTTATTTCATAAATAAAGCCCAGCCCATACCTTACAAACCGCAGTGTCTCGCATGCCTGCCTTCCTACACATAACCGAATTGTAGTAGTTATCTTTGGTTAAAATAAAAAAAAATGGTGATATGGATGGAGAGATTCATGATTTCATTTGTCCTAATAAATCTGTCTAATATCTTGTTGCCCTGCAAGGTATATGATATACCAACCAACTATAAACTTAAATAAATATTGTGAAACAAATCATAATATTTTTGAACTCACAAATATTTTTTATACAGTTAAATATTAAATGAATATATATATATATATATATATATATAAACGGATCATGAAACTTGAGAGGACGATTGGTGCTAGTAGAAATAAATATTAAATAGCCACAGCCGGAGGATTCCCGTTCGTTATGTGCCTGCCTGCCTTGTCTGGTCCATTTGCACCACAATATCTAATTATCTATCCTTTTGGTAGGCCCACTTTAAGATTACTCGCTCCCTCCTATCAAATCAAATTAAAGAAAACGGGGAAATCCAATCTATGAAACCTGATTGGTCGCTTTGGATTCATCTGCAAAATAATTATCTTGTCCACTCAGCCTTCTTCTTTATTTATCCAAAACCAAAAGGAGTAACATACTTTTGTCCCGGCACTACCATATATACATATATGTGTGTATATATATATACACACACAACAATTAACACATCACTGGAAGTAGCATTTAGGCAGCTCCCATCTGGAAGTAACTTGAAAAATATCTTGTGCAAATATCACAAATGGCTCTCCAGGCTGCTGCTCTCCTTCCCTCTGCTTTCTCCATCAACAAAGAGGTTTGTTTAGTGGGCTTTTATTCTTACCTAGTACCCACCCACTATACCAAAATATACTTGTTATTATTGGTAAATAAATTTTCTAAATATATGCAGGTCAAGACCATTGCATCTTTCAAGGACACTAGTCTATTTCAAGTTTCATTCTCGGACATTCTCAAAATTGACTTGGGCTCTTCCTCTTTGAGGACCAAGGTACTAACTAAAATCACCTTAATTGTTTATTTCCTCCAGATTTTCTTGGGTAAATATCAAGTTTCAAGAATTTTTACCAAGGATTGAGCTGAATCGTCAATTATCTATCTATATCCATACACGGCTACCCCATACATCATGCTCTAATAAGAAAATTACTAGTAGTATTTAAAGAGTATATTACAGGTGTGAAATGTAGATGCATTTTAAGTTTTAGTTCAATTAAACAACAATGTTGAACTTATACACTGACATTGGGTTGCTGCAGAGGGATTGCAACCAAAGATGGAACGCTGGAGCTGTAAGGGCCCAGACGGCAGTTACGACTCCGTCAATCAACCGGGCTGCAACCGACGGGAAGAAAACCTTGAGAAAGGGAAGTGTGATCATCACCGGAGCCTCCTCTGGGTTGGGTTTGGCCGCGGCCAAGTCTTTGGCAGAAACAGGCAAGTGGCATGTAATTATGGCCTGCAGGGACTTCCTCAAGGCAGAAAGAGCCGCAAAATCAGCTGGCATTTCCAAGGAGAATTACACCATCATGCATTTGGACCTTGCCTCGCTTGACAGTGTTAGGCAGTTTGTGGATAACTTCAGGCAATCAGCCCGACCACTTGATGTGCTTGTTTGCAATGCAGCTGTGTACTTCCCAACTGCCAAGGAGCCTACATATTCAGCAGAAGGGTTTGAACTCAGTGTTGGGACTAACCATTTGGGACACTTCCTCCTTTCTAGATTGCTGCTTGATGACTTGAACAAGTCTGATTACCCATCAAAGCGACTCATTATTGTTGGTTCCATCACAGGTACTCGCAATAACCGCTTTCGCAGACAACATGAGCTTACATTATTGACCTGATTATTGCAATATGTTGGTATAGTAGTACTAAATGTTAATTTGCTATATTGATCAATAATTATATCTTAGGCAACACCAACACCTTGGCTGGAAATGTACCTCCAAAGGCCAACCTTGGAGACATGAGGGGTCTTGCAGGGGGTCTGAATGGGCTCAACAGCTCTGCCATGATTGATGGTGGAGAATTTGATGGCGCCAAGGCTTACAAGGACAGCAAGGTCTGCAACATGCTCACCATGCAAGAGTTCCACCGCCGTTACCACGAGGATACAGGGATCACATTTGCTTCCTTGTACCCAGGCTGCATTGCCACAACAGGTTTGTTTAGGGAGCACATCCCCTTGTTCAGGACCCTTTTCCCTCCATTCCAGAAGTACATCACCAAGGGCTACGTGTCTGAAGAAGAATCTGGGAGGCGACTTGCACAGGTAAAAATTAGATATTACTATGCCAAAGTAAATTAATAAACAAATATACTTGCACAGTGGTCAGATCACATTTATTGTTGTCGTAAATAAACTTTGAGTTGGTCTTCAATTTAGATCGTGAGTGAACCAAGCTTGACAAAGTCGGGAGTCTACTGGAGCTGGAACAAGAACTCAGCTTCCTTTGAAAACCAGTTGTCTGAAGAAGCTAGTGATGTGGAGAAGGCACGCAAGGTATGGGAAGTCAGTGAGAAACTTGTTGGTTTGGCCTAGATAGGAGATCCTTAGGATTATTTATGGCGGCTCCATCTGTACTGTGAGATAGGAAATCTGGGTCCTTTTGTGAGTGCACAGTTTGGATGCAGAAACTGGGTTGGTGTAAGCAATTTTCTCTTGTAAAAACACTGAAATTGAAAGATACTATGAATGACCCAAAATAAGCTTTGTTAAAGACTGGAGTTTTTAGAAATTACAGAATAACGCATTTTAGTAAAATCAAGCAAATAAAGATATTTTAATACAGGGTCAGAGAATTTAATTTTGATACAACCCCAGCATTGTGTCAAACAGAAAAAATAAATGGCAAATTAGATGATGAAAATGGTTGCCTCAATTTAAGATTTTTCGTTAAAGACCCCCATCACTTGGGAAGATGTGTGTAAACCTTCATCAACTTAGCCGAGTACTTTGCCAACATTGGAAGAAGCAGTGTTCTCTAGGTGCAGAAGTACAAAATGGGCATATCAATTTTATGATTCGACTCTGCAATAAATTGCAACTTGGACAATATCCACCAGCTCAAATGATAACAGAAACCAAAACTCATTTTCAAAACTTATTATTTCACATATACATGAAAGCTGAAGTGCTCATAAGTAAGACAATACAAAACTGCAAGACACATTTCATCTACATAAGAGGGTTAAAGTTCATATGAAGGGAACCTAGCATTGGATGGTTCAGTCATATCCAGGAAGAGATAAGCCATTCCCCCAATTCCTTCAAACAATGAATAGGGGCGATCACCCCCATGCATTTTCCCCTCTGATATCAGAATTTGAGCTCTGTCAAGCAGAAAGCAAGCAAATGCCTTGGCCTTGTACAAATACTCCACATTACCTGTCAATTGGTAAAGTGAAAGGAACACATAGGCATTCCCACTAATTCCGTGACAAATTCCGATTCGTTTAAGAAGACCCCGGTTCCATACAACCTCCCCTGCGTCGATAGCTGCTTCCCGGAACTCCTCATTACCCAGGACCTGACAAGAATTTGAAGTAATCATGAGCAAAAACAGTAGTGAAATTTGACAATATAAAAGTGGTGGACATGATTTTTGGTTGAGTTTGCATTATGAAAGTATATGCTGTGGCTATGACTATGAAGAATGTAATGTAGTATCCCAATGGCTATTGCAATGTTAAGTGTTTATCCCTTTTCGTGGTAGAATGCAAATCCAGCACTAGCTACCGCTACTATGATGGGTACTGCCGTATTAGAATTAATCTCTATCCATGGTAGAATGAAAATCCAACAGCTGTTACTGAACCAATACATAGTTGCCATTTCCTTAATTATATTGGTTTCTTCTGTCATACTAAGGGTGTTTGGCAATGACTTATAAGTTGGTCAACCAACTTATATGTCATTTGCTACTGTTGAGGTGTTTGGTAATGACTTATTTTTTAACTTATAAGTTAAAATAAAAAATAGTACTTATTTAAAAATGATTCATAAGTCATTCCTAATAAGTTGGTTTGACCAAATGTAATGTTCATTTTGCTCCTCTTCTATTTTACTATTGAATCAATGTATCTTCCTATTAATGTTCTTTTTAGTAATCTTTACATTTTATTTTAACTTATAAGTCATTATCAGTCGAACACCTTCATAACTTGTTTTAACTTAATTTCTTACTTATAAGTCAAATTGGTGCCGAACACTTTTACTTATAAGTCACAACTTAAAATAAATTATAAAGTCAACCTAAATTTTAACTGAAGTCATTTTAAAATAAGTCATTGTCGAACGGGCTCGTAACTGGTGGGATGAAAATAAAAACCCTCACAAGCTTTACCTTGGCTGCTTTGGCAAGAGTAAGAGCAACTCCTGGAGCTCCATGGCACCAATGAACAAGAGGGTTTGATTCACTTCCTTCACTTGAAGGATAATTCCCACTAGGAAAGCGATTCTTGATCATATAACATAGTGTACCTTTGACATCCTCCAGCTGGTCTGCATTCAGTTCCATATCCATCAATACATGCACAATTCCAGCTAGTCCATGGGCAGCTCCCCAGTATATTTTCCCATGCCATTCGTACATCAATGGACATCTTCCCTTTGCCAATTGTCTACCAGATTTTACAATATCATCCACAACTGCTCTCTGCACAAAACAAAGAACCCAACATAAGACAATCTTATTTAGAAGTAAGAAAACCAAAATGAATACATGTTTAGAAGGCCTTACCATTTGAGAAGAAGATATTGTCTCTTTACCAATATTCTTATTTAAGAATGAGCACGCCCATAAATACCCTGATCTCCCATACAACAATTCATTTGGAAGATCTTTCGGAAGCACAATCTGCAACAGAATGCAGAAACATAATTAAACTTGTTCAAAATAGCAAAGTCAGCTCAAGTGCAAAGATATAAATTGCCACCACAGATGTGTAACCAAGATAAAAATTTTACCTCTTTAAATCGAGTTAAATAGCGAGCACAGAGCTGTTCATCACCACTGTGCATTGCCACAACAGCACCAAGAGCACATACTCCAGTCTGCCCACATAAAAATGTGACGCGCCTGCAATCCCACGAATAAAAATGCTAATTAGACTTCATTGTTATCTTATATAATAAGGAGAAAAACCAATAAAGCCCTTGGATAAAACTCAAGCCAATCCCACAAAAGGGTGCAGACAGCACACTAGTAAATAATTCTAGCAATTCCCCAAATCTGGTCATTGGTCAATAACCAATTTCACACACAAACACACACACACAAATAGAGGTAGGGAGTGAGGTTACCCAGAAGCAGTTGAAGCAGAATCACAAGCCTTAACAATGTCAGAGCAAAGACAGAGATCATTCCGGTTGTTAGTAACCTGGTAAGCTTTGAAGAGCAAGAAAGCCGTTCCCATAGCCCCAGTATAGACTGTGTAGTCTTTTATGCGCTTCCCAGTGGATATCCATGTTTCCCTCACAACCTTTAAAAGAAAAACACAAAACACAAATTACACATAAACACAAACACTTGGTGGGTATTCCCAAATTAATTTGTTAGCATGCGAAGAAAGAAGATGGGGTACAAATAAAAAAAGGGAAATTGGATCAATTACAGTTTCTTTTAGGTCAAAGGCTGTCCTTTTGAGTTTCTCAGAGAGTTTTTTGTAGGGAATAGAGAGAAGCTTTGTGAGTGAATCTTCACCAGCAGTTGATTCTTTGTCTACTGCAGTTTCTGGGATGAAATCTGGCATTTCGTTTACGAAGAAACGATCTGCCATCTCAGGGTTCTTTCAAGCTTTCTCTGTGACTCTAGGACGAAGAAGCCTCTTTTCTGTGTTGGTGCCGTCTCTAAGAAATCACAGCACAGGTGTCTTCCCGAGGACCGAAATAAATGAAGACTTCCCATTTGATGATTCGATCTAAAATATCTCTCTTATGTCGACACAAATATTTTTTTATTTCTGACACATTTTAAATTTAAATCATAAATCTATATGTTTATATATTCAAAACAAAATAAATTTTAAATTTATGAAAACAAAATTTTTTTAATTAAGTACTCCATATAGTAATTGTTAACAATTATTTATACTAAAATAAATAATAAAATATTATTAGTATATCAATAAGAGCTTCTTTATGAAAATCAAATCTTTTTTTTAATGAAGTATCTTCTTCTTTTTTAAGTCAATAAGATCTTATTAGTATATCAACAACATAAATATTATTTTTTCAAGTATAATTTGATAAGATTTTATTTACAATTTCATGTGAGGATGATCGAGGAAAATCCTATTATCTTGTTAAATACTATCAATTAACTTGCATGACCTTATTAATTATGAAATTTGTTGTTGTTGTTGTTGTTGTTTTTACTTTAAATTTTTGAGTTCACGTGTCTGAAAGCTGTCATAGTCATTCTGAAGGATAGTGATTCAATTTTTTCACTATGTACCCAATAAGTTTCTCCTTAAATAATGAAATTTAAAAGTTAAAAGTCTAACAGTCAAAGTATGTTATAACTATTTGACATTTATATTGGCTTCATGCGTTAGAGCTTATGATAGATGTAATATAGTACACAACCTCTTATTTTTAATTATAAAATCGCTATTAATTTATTAATTTTTTTTAAAATAAGTATGTGATATTTTTAAATTTAAAATTAATATAAATTTAATCAATACATATTGTAACTTATTTAGAAAAAAAATACTATTACCTATAAAATTTATTATTTTACAATTCTTAGCAAAATTTATTGCAACTTAGATTCTCATTCTGTCTTTCGTTCTTGTGTGCACCCAAACAGGGCCTAAAGTAAAGCTTGAAACGAAGTAGGCCAACGAGATGCGAGTTCGTTTTATAATGGGCCCTGGGCCTTTGGTACATAAAATATTAAAATTGTGCAAAATAACACCACCACCGGTCCACTATTAAGGTTCAGGTAAACACTAAACATGGTTCTCTTCTCCATCTCCATCTTCAACCTCAAACCCTAATTCTTTATGCAATATATATATATATATATATATATATATATATATGGAAAATAATCCGTAGAATACGTAAGCTATTAACCTTCAACCGTCCAAAATTGGAGTTAATAGTGAGATGAGCGCCAAAGTAAGAGAGAGTAGTGACCAACAAATTTCTTTTATCTTTGGTCATTACTCTCCTCTAATGGCCAGATCAAAACATAATGGCCGCTAGAAAGAGTAGTTGCCAACATATAAAAATTTGGCTTAATTATCTTGATTATCCTAATTATTTTCGTACATATATACTACTTATTAATCATTAAAATAAAAGAATAAATAATTATAAGGATAATTATAAGGATAATTAGTAATTATCTTTATATATTTCCTATACTTATTAGTAAAATAAGTATGTATAACGATAATTCTTGATTATCATCTTATGATTTTTTAATTATAAATAAAAAATAGTGATTGAATTTATATTTTTTATATATATATATATATATATATATATATATATATATATATATATATATATATATATATACTGTTTTGTGGGCCCGGTTGGTTCGGTAAAGACCTATCTTATCTTATTATGTGGAGGACTCCTGTGATTTATTAAAGAAAAATGAAATGAAATAAAGAAAAGATTTATTAGTAGTATTATTTTTGATGTGTTGTTCATTTTAGTGCATTAATTTGCTACTTCTAGGAATTAATCTACATTTGATGTTGAATATTGTGGTCACATTGTAAGAAAGAAAACAAAGTTGAGTCGTCTAAAGGTATATATGAGAGCTAGTTGAGCTGTTCCTCTTGTCTCTTAATTTTAATAGATCGACATGAATGATCTTATTCATTATTATAATTGCATATGTTCTTAATTTTAATTAGTGCATACACTGAAAGAATTAAAGCTTACTGGAAATATTCATTTGAATGCTTCACGTACGCCATCGACATTTGATCAATGAATTTTGATAGAGACCCCCACCCCCACTTCAGGAAACTCTTAAAAGAGATGATCATGCATGCATGCATGCGCAGGTACGTATTTAAATCTTTATCCCTTGTAATTAGCAGGATATATAAATTCAGTTTTTACTTTCATCATCCCCCACCCCACCCCACCCCACCCCACCCCTGCTAAACTTGAGATTTCCCTAGCATGTCTTCCAGATTCGTGCATTATGCAAAGAAAGTTAAAGCCAAAACAAGGAGGAAAATAGACAAAGGGAAAAGATAGGGAAAAGGTCGGCGGGTATAGCCATCGCTGAGCACCTCTCTATTTTAAAATTTAGATTTAAAATATATTGAAATATGATATCATAATAATAATAGAGATATGATAATATAAAAATATATAAAAAAATAGAGATGAAATGGAGAACATCCTAGTTTGAACTTGGGACGGGGTACAATACATTCAAAAAGTTAGTCTAATACAAGTACTAGGCACTATGTGTTATTGATACTATTATTGTTTTGTGTTGTATGTATGGAAAAGGAGACTGATTAGTATAAAGTGAATTTTGAAAGTGGTTAATATGAAGTTTATTTTTGGATAAGTTAATTAATTGTTTAATAAAGTGATGACACGCAATCGAGACTCAATATGTATTAATATTCTATTGATCAATTGACCAACTTACTAAAAAATAAATTTTATATTAACTAAATCGGTGAATTTTATAATAAATTAACTTTATGTTCAATATAGTAATTATAAACAGACAAAAAGATCACTCTCTACCTATATATTAATATTATATTAAGTAGTGAATTTAGTGTGAAATTCATTTCATACTAAGAGCCTCTTTAGAAAAGCAAACTGCAAATGTGAGGGAGTATATGACAAAATAATTTCACGTATGGATCGATGATGATTGACAACTCAGCCATGTGCCTGCCTCCCTGATGGCCCCATGCTCTTTCTTTCTCCATTATTTAAATTGGCTCTTTCTCCTCTAAAAGGGCTAATTCAGTCATTTACTTAATTGTAGCTAGTAGCTACCTGGCACCTGCCTCTGCCTGCCCTGTTTATTTAATTATGAATTGTAGCCACTTTTTCGAGAGAAGATTATCTGTCTTTGACACATAATCTCTTATTTAATATTAATTAATTTTAAAATTAATTAAAAAATATATATTAAAATTTAAATGAGAAGATATAAGGACAAAATTTGGGAACAGAGAATCTGGTCTCTCTCTTTTTTTAGATTTTGACTTTGCTATGATATGCATTCAAATCTCAATATCCCAACTTGTTTATAGATTTCTTCCCCAAGTAGGCAAGCTAGTATTATGCTAGCTTAGTATTTTTCACATCTAAAATGTACTCCCTTCGTTTTCAAATTTTTTTTTTTAAAAAAATCTTATCCTTAAAAAAAAGATAAATGTATTACAAAAAAATTTATTTTAATAAAATTATTCTTCACTTACTATCATATTTTACTTACCTTATTGGTAAACAATTTATTAATAAATAATTTATTATTTAAATAATTTATCGGTAAACTTCTTATTATTAATAAACAACTTATTATTGGTAAACAACTTATTATTTGGTCAATATTTTTTGATGTATAAATAAGTTTAAAATGTGTTATTATTGATAAGAATATAATAGTCCAAATGATAATTTTTTATCCAATTCTTTAATTAATCCTGAAAAAAATTGTGACGCCCCCAAAATAGGTCCATTCCATCCAACCCATTCTGAGTCGCCAAATACATGGTACAGAAATAACTACAACTTTATTAATACATTTGTCGTGTAAAATACGACAACCTATATACTATGAGATTAAATACAAATATTATCTTCTAGACAATATCCACACTCAAATAAATCCTCATTATTGATACAGTATTTTACAGAATAGTGAGGACTAATAGACAACAAGTTTCAGATCAATATTCGCAGCGGAAATAATAATTCATAGAAGAGTTACATAGAGAATGAAATCTACTATAATCTATGAATTGAACAGTCCATCATCATTATTTTATCCCTGTAACATCAATCAATATTCATCTTGAATCAAATATTCATCTTTGCACCTTCTGGGCCAAAGATATTCACCCGATCGGTCATGTTCATCTCAACACTTGTTCATCTTTGCACTACTGGGCCAAAGATATTCATTAAGAAATCATTTCATCTTTGCACTTACATGCCAAAGATATTCAATAATATCATCATTTAGGATGAGGATGATGAAAAATATTTTAAAGGAAGCGAATCCAATTGAAACAAAAGAACAAATATTAAGGATTAAGTACTTTTACACAATCCAAGTTTAAAAATACTTCATAAATAATCGGTGAGTAAAATTCAAGAATGATCAAAAGCAGGATCTGATCAAAAGCTAGTATCCATAATAGATATTTTTGACGAAAAGTGAAAATTTAATGTTTACGTGAATAGTGTCGTATTCGTGTGAATAGTCAGAGTATCGTGAATAGTGTCGATATCGTGAATAAGTAACTCAAACACCAAAATATAGAAATTTCACAAAAATATCATCATCGTCTTCGTGAATAGTACTTCGTGAATAGTAACTCGTGAATAAGAACTTCATGAATAAGTAACCCTACATGAAAAAGTTCTAAATTTGATAAAAATTTCCAACCAATATTTCGGCATAATGATATTGAAAAAATAATATCATTTTGAATAAAATAACATCCCTTACCTCGAAAAAGACAGTCTTTAGTTGAAACAGGATATAGGCTATCACGAACTTCACACCGTATATAGCAACACTCAAAGTATACTCACAAGAATACGCTCAATATATCGAGAGAGAAATAGAGAAAAACTTGATTTCGATGTGATTTTCGATTCTAACCTAAACTCCTATTTATAGAAAATGCTTTAACAACAAAAGTAGAAAATTGAATATAATAATATTATTTATAAACAAAATTCTTTAGCCCACCTTTGAAATCTGATTTCAGCCATAGCACATGTTAAATGAGGTTCACAAACTCACAAAAAACGTTTTTCTCAAAATAATTAATTAAAACTCCCAAAAATCAATTATTTCAGAACTCCGAAATTTTAATAATTCATAATAAATAGCCCTTTTATCAGAAAATTCGAATCTCGCGAGTTTTTATAGGAAATTCCATTATCTACAACTTTGCAGAAGGAAATTTTTCCAAATTCTAAACAAAAATTGACCGAAATCCACAAACGGACGATTTTACAATCTATAATCAATTTTTGGTCAAGAATTGTGTCCACCAACACACAAAACATGTGTTAAACATTTAATACAACAAAAATACTCTTCCTCCTCATTTATTCATATATCACACATTCATTGTAAAAATATCACCATTAATATATTATTAAAATAATATATTAAAATGAATTATCTTATCAGAAAAAGATAAAATATTAATTTTCAACAATTATCATATTAAAAATTTTTCTCCATCTATATCCTCATAAAATCAATATTTTCCTCATCATATAAATCAATAATTAATTATTCACAAATAATATTACAGAATCACATTATTGACAACCAGGCGGTTTCAGGAAGAGGGCTTTCAATAAGGATCTCTCTTCTTGACGCCTTGCAATTAGATGACCAAACCTCTCCTTAGATAGAACTTTCTAGACATTGTCAATAATGTTATCTAATAATAATATTCAGATAATATGAATTATTGCTCCGATAATAAAAAATACTGTGAAATGACAATTATTAAAACAACAGTAATATAAAATATCAACACAGTAATTATTGAATCAATAAAATAAAATAACGAACGATAATTCTTTGTAATAATTATTGAGTAGTGCCTTTTACGTAAGAATCAATAATTGGTGCAATAAGCGTGTCTTCTTGTGTTTTAACACACGGGTATTCAACGATATTACCAGTAACAACAACTTATTCTTGTAGTTTTTCTTCCTCAATCGCTTTTCCGTTATGGGGCTACACATGGTTGCGCCATCGTTACAAATATTCTCAACAAGGTCACGAATATTCCACGACCAAACGAATATTCACAAACAACAATGAATATTTTATAACTACTTGCTTATTTGAAATATTTGCGCATTTTACCCATAACTAACCACATTAATCAAATCAACCCTTACTATTTCAAAATGATAATTAGAGAAATTAAATCTTTATTTATAAAAAGTTGAGGTCTTACAAAAATGAACATAACATGAGATTATTTTAATTTATTCCATGAATTATCCCATAAAAAATATACATGTGACTATGAGATTAATAGTTTTGAGATTATAATCTTTTTAAACAAACATGATCTAAGAGTATTATAGACAAATTATTATAAAAAAATATATTATTTTAAATATATAGACATTTAACTTAGGAAAGACTTTTTATTTTGAGACGGAGGGAGTAATATTTTACCATTGTGTCTTTAAACTTTGAAAAATATACTACGTGCGTGTTTCGTTGTATTTTTTCTTTTTTAACACTCCTAAGTTCTTTTTTAATTGAGTTACATAAATTAAGAAATACTGTAATTAATAAGTATTTCATTTGAATTTTTTTTGTGTGTAATATATTTTTTTTGATCGAGTAATTAATCATATTTAAACCATAATGTTATCCTTTTAAAATTTATTGAGTAATTAATTATATTTTTATTTTAGAAATTACTCCACAACCACAAATGATGGTAACAATAATCTTATTCTAAAGAAGAAGATAAAAAATAAGGGATGGAATGGAATATCAAAAGTTGGTGGTTCAGCACAGTAATTAGGTCAATGAATCAACTAACTTTTTATGACGTACGGTTGAACAACAATTGTAATGAGTGACAAATATCGTGTAGATCTGTAATTTTAATTCAATGCCGTAAATTAATTAAACATGTGGATTGTTGGACTTTTGCATTTTGAAATATGAAGCTGAATATCAAATTCTATAATGACTCAATTAATATTTTACATTAGTACGTAGTATCATCTTCTTTGTATCTTAAGGTAATAATGACGTAGTCAGACAAAAATTATAATACATTTTTATTTTTAGCAAATAACAATGTTTGAATAACATTTTTACTCTTAAAAATTGTAATGTTAAAAAAATGTAGTGAGAATATATATTATCATCCGTGATGAAGATTGATGGAAGTTTCTAGTATGTTCTTTTGCCTTGAAATAAAAGGCAGTAGCTAGGTAGGAGGAATCTATATACATACATACAACACATGATGCGCAAGTGATATGCTATGATCTTCCTATAAGACAAGACAACATCGACCTACATGAAATTAAAGAAGAAGAAGAAAAAAGTGATATGCTATCGATCCATCGGTTACAATAGAAATATAAGTAATTAATATTGGAGTTACTTATCAAAATTAAATACTCATAATTAAATGATCAATCGCTTCGAATATCAATGGAGAATAATATGCTTATTTACGGTGGCGGAACCAGAGCGATTTTGTAGAGGGGTCAAAATTTTTAACCGGACACACTAATTTTTTATTTTGATTTTAAAATGTCTTTTTATGATTCGATTTGCCCAAGCTCTTTAATTAGCTATATAAAGCATATATGTATATAGTTTGGGTCTTGGCTTTGCTTAATTCCTAGTTTTTAGCAAAACAGTCCTAAGATGACTTTTAGCGAACTTGTTATGTGCGCCACTTTAACAATCAGATTTCTTAGCCATTTCTTTGTATTCCAAACCGAATTCGCCATCCTTATTACTCCGCACATTAACAACTATACTCCATGTCACTAATTCAGTCAAAAGCTAACTGATTTATACCATAAAAGCATACATAATTTATCTATCAATTAATGACCAACTGACCAAATCAGTAATGGGAAAAATAATTAAGAATAACTGAATAAGCACCGGCAAAGCAATATATTATGTAAAAAATTGGAAGTAAAATCAAGATATATATATATATATATATATATATATATATATAGAGAGAGAGAGAGAGAGAAAATGAGAGAGGGATAAAGACCTTGTATTTTTCAACCAAATGATAAGGCAATTCGCTTTGCTTCCTTTCATCAATAACTTGGATAATCTGCTTGATTGCACGGAAAGTGTTTGTTGAAATTACGATCAAAAATGAAGCGGTGAACAAGAAAGTGTAGGCGATTAACGGTGTCTTTTTTACAGCAGTAGAAGCGAGTCGTGAAATGAAGCAGATGATGCGATGGAAGTTGAACTTCGGTATCGGGAGAAGATAACCTGCTTGCTCGCCGCTTCGTCTACCGGGTTGCTCCCTCCCCCGCCCCGCCCCCTATCTCCTTTGGCCAAATCACTTTCTAAAAGGCATTTGCACCCCGCCCCACTTTATTTTCAGACTGCTTATTTATTTATATCGGTTTACCTTCTAGATACATCTCCGTCGTACACCCATGCATGTTCTCTGTAGATAAATTAAACTCTAATTTGAAAATTTGTTATATATTATTAATTCTCTAGCCTTATAATTAGATCTAGTGGTCGACATTTTACTTTCTTTTTTAGACAAACTAGCTATGAGACGCCCCCAAAACAGGTCCATTCCACCCAACCCATTCTCGAGTGCCAAATACATGGTATGCAGAAATTACTACAACTTTATTATTACAACAAGAAAGCGTGAGTTTGAATACAAATATTATCTTCTAGACAATATCTATACTCAAATAAATCCTCATCACATTTATTGATACATTATTTTACAAAAATGGTGAGGACTACTAAACAACTCTCTAGAACCTTCACTCCATACCCCAGGCTCGATCCTGCTATGTTCTCACCTCTCACGAGAAGAAAAATGGAACAACAAGGAAAAGGGTGAGCTCAACTAGCCCGATAAAGAATATTATGACTAAGATAATATACAACAAATTATCGTTAGTCTTCAATGAGGAAAATCTAATAGAATCTGATAGACAACAAGTTTTAGATCAACAAATGCATGAAACAAACAATCCATTAGAAAAGTCACGTAGAGAAAGAATTCTCTCTTCTAAGGTTTAAAAGTCCATCATCAATATTTTATCCATGTAACAACAATCAATATACATCTTTAATCATCTTTGCACTACAGGCCAAAGATATTCATTTTGTTGGGTTTCGGCACAGAAAACGCAGCGGAAATTGAACAATTCAAAGTAATTTCCGAAAACCCAAAAGCAGGATCCATGCGAAAATCAATTAATTGAGGAGGATAGAAATTTTACCGATTTGATTTGCTAGAACCGATCCGATTCGAATCTCCAACGTAATTCAAGTGAATTGCGTCTCTACGGTATCACGCTAACGCTTATGCATGCAATCGTCCTACGATCTGCGGGGAGAAGGAAGTGTGGTACTAGCCACCAATGATGGATTTACGATTTTTCTCTCTAGTCTCTCTCTAAAGAGTGGCTAGGGTTTGGATTAATGAAGTAATTTCTATCCAAAGTGGAGGCTACATATCATATATATAATGAATTAAAACCACTATTCAAAATCCTAATTTGTAAAATCGAATTTATATATATATATATCTTAATTAAGTCTTTTAATTAATATATCTATATATATAAATTATCCTATTAATTTAAATTAAGTAATTTAAATACTATCAATCATATTGATATATTTAAATCCTTTAAATTAATTCCCTTTTAATAACGTTACATGTGTGTGACCTATAGGTTATTATTACGTTGGCAATAATTTTAAAATCATATTATAAAATTATAAGCGTTGAGCGGCATCTAGTAATGCATCTTCGCTACCCAAGTAATAATAAGATCGATGATTCGATGCAACCTTTTCGTGACCAATGTTTCAATGTAATCTAATCCTTTTAACCTTAATATCAATATTAAACTCGAGTCATGGAATCATCATACTCTTCATAATTTAATGAAGTTTTCTTGATCAATGAGTAGACTATATGAAACAAATCACTATTTGAGCATGGCCATGCATTTCATAGTCCTACTCAATCAAGAGGCCTATGGATATCATCACTAATATATAGGAAGGTTAAATTTCATCTAGATCACTCATATTCCTCACACGATTCATGATGTACCCAATAATCACCTTTATAGTCCACCTGTTAAAGGTGACATTTGATGATATCAAAGTACATAAATTCACGTGTAGTAATATAGTGATTTCGGGTTGGAGGACCATTACATCATTGTCATTTATGAGAATTGCCAATGACATTTTACAAAATATTCACATAGAATTCTCATGGTGGTGCATCCGATTACATCGATTTTCAATAACATGTACTGTCATTGACTTAATATCTCATATATTTATGACCATTGAGATTTGGCCATCGGATCGATCCACATCTTAGTCTCAATGCATTATTGTTGTCCCATCAACAATGATACTCGATTAGGGACATTTAAGAACAATGATACTAATAGTAATTATATAATCTCATGTTCAAGTCACATACTTTGCAACTATATAATTTGTATCACTATTCTAAGGATTTTTATTATGTTGTCATTTATATAACGCGATAAATAAAATCATAATAAAAAAGCATTCATTTATGCTTGATCAAATGTAATATCAAAAGCGTTAAGCAATTATATCAAATAATTGGCCTCTCAGGCATAATCTCTAACACATTTATATCACCCGGTTGGTCATGTTTCATCTCAACACTGTTCATCTTTGCACTACGGGCCAAAGAGATTCATCGATTTAATCATTCATCTTTGCACTACGGGCCGAAGATATTCATCAAATATCACCATTAAGGATGAGGATGATGAAAAACATTTTTAAGAACGAATCCGGTGATATAGAAGGACAAATATTAGGGATTCGTATAAACGGTTTATCCAAGATCAATAATACTTCATAATAAGCGATTTTGAAAGCGAACTCAAAAAATAACGATCAAAACATGGATCCGATCAAAAAGATAGTAAATGAAATAGACATCTTGGACAAAAAAAAATTTCATTTTTCGATTGAATAGTCTCAGTATTTGTGAATAGTGCCGTATACGTGAATAAGTAACCCGACACACAAAAAGATAGAAATTTCACAAAAAATATCTTCACGCTTCGTGAATAGTAACTCATGAATAGTAACTCGTGAATAGGAACTCATAAATAGTAACTCGTGAATAGTAACTCATGAATAGTAACTCGAGCATGAAAAAATTCCAAATTTGATAAAAAGTTCAACAAAGATTTTGGCATAATGATATTGAAGAAAATAATATCATTTTGCGAAGAAATAACATCCTTACCTCAAAAAATAACCGTCTTACGACTAAATTTAAGGTATAGTCTTGTGAAATTCAAGACCAGTAAGCAACACTCAAAGTATACTCACAAGAATCGCTCGATAATATAGAGAGAGAAAGAGAAAACTTAGTTTACGGTGTGATTTTCAATTCTAACTTAACCTCTATTTATAGGAAAATCTTTAGAACGCTGAAAGGGACTAAATAATAAATTAATATTATTTATTAAACACATTTTCTCGCATGCTTACCTACCAATTGACCACTGACCATCCTTGACTCAAATTAGCAAACCCACATGTGTTAGAAAAAAGTGGGTCCCACCCATAATTTAATAAAAATCATTTTATTTTTGAAACTTCAACAATTCATAGAAAATAGCTCGGTTATCGGAAAAATTCAAAATGGCGACTTTCCATGGAAAATTCCATTCTCTACAACTTTACGGAAGAAAGTTTTTCCAAATTCCAAAGCGAAATTGACCAAAATTCATAAGCAGGCGATTTTACGCCTATAATTAATTTTCGGTCAAGAATTGTGTGTCACCGGCACACAAAACATATATGTTAAACATTTAATGCCACAAAATACTCTACCTCCTCATATACTCATATATCCCACATTCATTATAAAAATATCACCGTTAATATATTATTAAAATAATATATTTAAATGAATTATTTTATCGAGAAAAGATAAAATATTAATTTTCAACAATTGTCACATTAAAAATTTTCTCCATCTATATCCACATAAAATCAATATCATATAAATCAATAATTAATTATTCACAAATAATATTATAGAATCACATTACTAACAACTGTGCAGGTTCCGGAAAGAGGGCTTTCCAATAAGATTTCTCTTTCTTGTGACTATGATTAGGGGACCAAACCTCTCCTTGATGCGAGAACTTTCTAGACATTGCCAATAATGTTATCGATAATATTATTCAAATAATATGAATTATTGATTTGATAATGGAAAATTTCGTGTAATGACAATTATTGAAACAACGGTGATACCAAATATCAACGCATGACAATTATTGAATTAATATAATATTGAGCAAGAACTCATCGTAACAATTATTGAGTAAGTACCTTCTTACGTAAGGATCAATAATTCAACAAATCATGCAATCTGGTGTGCTTCTTTGTGCAACCACGCCAGACATCTTTGTATTTTAACCACCGGTGTAATCCAACGATTGTTAATTGAGAATAACTACGTCGTTATTTATAAAACTCAATCTTTTGTCGTTTTCTTTCATCCAACCGTTTTTTAAGTTATGGGGCCCATTTAATGATCGCATACCGTAAATGCACGGAGATTAAGACAAAAAGAATATTCCAGGACCAAACGAATATTCCCCGACAAAAATAAATATTTTAATAACCACTTGTTTATTTTGCAAAAATTGCACATTTCACCCATAACCAAAGCTTATATCAAATTACCACCTTATTAATCAAGAATAATAATTAGAGGAAATTTGATTTTTATTTATAAAAATTTGGGGTCTTACAAGCTAGCTATATATAATGCTTTAATTTTTCAAATCATATATTAATTTAATTATCAAATTAATCATCTCTAGACATTTTTAAAAGAAAAATAGGAGTATAATATATACACACACACTCACTCTTATGTCGTCCTTCAACAATTAATGGTCGGGGACATTTTAGGTGTCCCCTCATGAAAACAGTAAAACGAGCACTTAATTATAAAGCAGCATGACTCATGTGTACAATTTAAAATAAAATAAAATAAGAAGGTTTAATATATTTAGATCAGATTGGGTAAACAAACCTTAATTAATTAGTAGCTTGAATTTTGTCTTTAGTTAATGTTGGATTTCGCTACATAAATTTGATCTGTCATGTACTGTTTAATTATACTGCGAGTTTTCCTTGTGCATCTAAAACGTGGGTTTGGTCATGATCTAGGGATATATATATATATATATATATATATATATATATATTGCAGTAGATTAACTATCTTTTTGACAAAGCAGTAGATTAACAATCAATTTTTCAAAAGAAATTAATTAAACGATTAGTTAACAATCACATCATCTGTGGGATAAATTGTGGGATAAATAATTTTTATGTCATTCTATTTTAGTTCAACTTATAAATAAGTCACTGAATTTTTTTTTCTTACAATCAAGTCACTGAACTTTAATTTTCTTACAAAACGTTAGAAAATCCGTTAAATCTTTTGACTTTAAACGGAAAAGACTACATTAGCTGCAGACGTGTAAAAAAAATCTTATGTGGCACAGATCATCACATGTGACTTTCATTATGTGGAAATTGAGGAAAAATTTTATGAAGAAAATGAAAAATTTATTCTAAATAAAACAACATATGTCAATTAATCAAACAAAAAATTATAAAATTCAAAATAAATAAAAAACATTAATTTTACATCATTTAACGAAAAATAACATATATCATTTAATCAAAACAAAAAGGGAATTATTAAAATTTAAAATCAAAACACGTAAAAGATTTAAAAAAATTTAATCCCTCATCCAAATGTGTTGCAGATGATAAGGTATCCCATCCTGTTTACCTTTTAAATTTATCCCCTTTATTCATCACAAACAAAAATATCAATTTTTATCAAATTCAGATCTAGATCCATCTAGATTTACATGTGCTCTATCTTGATTTCATCCAGAAACTCTTCGCGGAGAAGGGCAACGGAGGCATAGGTCGAGGTGGAGGCCATGAGGCAGTGGTGAATCTGAGTTGAGGTTTGAATTTTGGTGGAGGATCTAGATTGTGGTTTGGATTTGGTTTGGATTTGGGTGGCGAATATAAGTTGAGGTTTGGATTTGGGTGGACAATCAAGCCATTAATCTATATGTTTCCATCCATATATGCCCAGCATCAAATCTTCATCGTCTTCGTCACCGCCATGGATCAGAATGACAGTCTAGCAAGGTCAAGTATAAAAGGAAGTAGTGATTATAGAATAGTTGTGTTTCGTCAGTAACAGATAAGGAAGTTGGTGGAAGTAAGGCTCCTGAAGTAGTTGCCAAGCTTATGGTTATAGATTCTTTGCCTATATCCAACTTTTCGTAGGCCCACTCTATCTCATTAATTTTTTGACTCCCAATCTATTTGAAATGTCCGTTACCGTCTTATAGTTTATCAAATCATCTTCTTCCTACACCAGATTAGTAAACTCATATTACTAATTGGATCTGTCAGTTTTTAATTTCTCTTAATTTGTTGATGTGTGGTTTATATTGAATTTAGGTAGCTATTTAATTGGATGTGTTTAGAAGTTTTTGAGAAGTTTTGTGAATCTAAAATTATTACTCCTTCTGTCTTAAGATAAAAGTTTTGGTGGGCTTTTCACGCATATTAAGAAGAGGAATGAAATGACAAAATTATCCATAACAATATGTCATTAATCATTTCCAATGTAAGTGAAAGAGTGACTTTATAGCTTTTCAATTTCAAATATTTTCACCACATAACTAATTATACTTATTAAATATGGAGAGAGAATTAGAATAAGAAAAAAAATAAGATATTTAATGCTAATGGTATAATAGAAAAAATTGTGTAAAAATTTGGTTATTAAAGAAAAGTAGACATTTAACCTGGGACTATCTAAAATAGTAATAAAAACTTTTATCTTGGGACGGAGAGAGTAGTTTTCTTTTTCGGAAATGAAAATGAACCATGGGTTCATTAATTTTTTTCAGATTAATTAATTTCAATTGTTCAAGTTAAATTATAATTCAAGTGAATTATGTTTTATTTAGTTAATTATTACGTGTATTGATAATTTATTATAGGCATGTGTGTAATTTTGGGGTGTTAATGTGTGTGTTCTTGGTGTTTAATGTGTGTGTTTGAATTTATAAGTGCGTTCTTGGTGTATTAGTGCGTGTTCTTGACATAATTCTCAATTGAAATAATTTTTTTAATTACACATAAGCATGTTTAGGCCTAATCATCAAATTATATTGAAAAAATTAAGCCACGTAAGTGTCACGTCAAAATTCTGTTAAAAATTTAACAGTCAAAACGGAATTAGAAATTTTTATAAGAAAATTAAAATTCAGCGAGTAGACTGTAAGATTTTTTTTTAATAACTTATTTATAAGTTAACATTAAATAGAGTGATCTAAAAAATATTTTTCTTCGATTGAGTGAGCAGTCCCTCTCTCTCTCCTTAGCTATGTAGTATTTAATTAATCGGTATATTTTTGGAATTAAACAATTAGCAGACAGACATTTAATTCATAAAAGGATCCAATTAATTAAACTATATATATATATATATATATATATATATATATATATATATATATATATATATATATACGGTGGGATCGAGTGCATCCTTTATCTTATCATTCATATACTTACCCCCTTTTATGACGATTTGGTTATACAATAGTAAATCTATACTTTTATGACAGACAACATATAGCGTCACTAAAAGTATAGGCGACTGGTTATAACCAAACTGCCGCCTAAAGAAATGCTGTAGTGTAATGAAGATAAAGGGTATGACTGATCTTTATTCTATATATATATATATATATATATATATATATATATATATATATAAAGAATGATCAAATCATATTATTTATCTTACTCATTCGTGCTCACTCTTTTTAGACGGACGGTGATGATTTTGATCATACAATGTCGTACTATACTTTTAGCGACGGACAACATATAGCGTCGCTAAAAAGTATGAGCGACGGTTGTATGGCCGAAAGAAGTCGCCGTCCGTCCGTCTAAAAAAGTAAATAGCAGTGAGTAAGATAAAGATAAGTATATCTTAATCCTCTTATATATATATATATATATATATATATATATATATATATATATATATAAAGAACATGTATGCAAAGCGAGGAACAAATTAATATATGTTACAAAATTAATTATAATGACGCAGACAACATTAATATTAATTAATTATATGCGTACGTCCATAGAGATTTGAATAGAAAATAGAATTCAAATCTCATGTCTTATTCATTATATGTATTAGTAATAATAAGACATTTTTGTCTAATTAAAAATATAACTTTAATTGTCAACTTGCATGAATATTTGTCTTTATCCCACAACACTCTTTTGCCTTCATCTTTATTTTTTTAAAAATTATCTACGCACACTTACTTATTCTCTTCATCTTGACCCATCTTTAAGGGTCAATTTAATTGTGAATAGACGATTATTAATTAATAGAGCAACAAGGTATTATTCGTTAATATAAAATTATTATTGACTTTGTTAAATAAGTAATTTTAAACATTTAATTTCAAACTCTAAATTGATATTTAATTTTAATTAATATAAAGATGAATATATTAATAATTACAATATTTTTCATAATTTTACATAATCATATAAAATTACAGTGTAAAATATCTGAGGAATTGACTTTTGGAAATTAATAGTAATAAGCTATTTTAAAAGGATAGAGTAAACTATTTAAATTATATTAGTTTCAGACATAAAGTTAATATTTGAAGTAAATATATTGCAAACAAAATGTTGAGTAAATATTTTACATAATCATATCAAAATAAAATATGAAATATTTTCACAGCATGCATAACTTATAGACAATAAACAATCGATTGTTGGTCTAAAAATTTAGTACTAAACAAATTTATTTTGAAAAGTATAAACAACATATATATATATATATATAATAATACATATATATATATATATATATATATATATATATATATATATATATATATATATATATATACTGTGCTTATGAAGGGAATATATTTGATTCAATATAATAATAATAATTAAAAAGTAATTCTTTGTAAACAATTATTCCACTTCAAATTAATTCAAGACATCTAAACCCATCAAGTAAGTTTAATTATGGGACAAACATAATTGGTTTATAAGTGTTTTTTTAAAAAGTTATTTTTTTTAAAATACATAGCAAAGCAGGCCCCTGCTTTGAAAATACAAAAAACACCGTAATACAGTACTCCCATCCTTTTTAAAAGATTGTCGTTTTAAAAAAAAAATTTGTTCTAATTTATTTGTCGTTTATAACTTTTTAGGAGAATAAATTATTTATTTTTTTATATCACCCCTACCTTTTTTTATTGTCCCAAAAAATTTTATGTCTTATATTAATAGTTTTTAACTTTTCATAAAGAATTAGTGATGAAATTTTAAATAAATTTTAATTATTAAATGATAGTATTAAATGATTTTTAAATTTATGTATAAAAATCTTAAATGACAATTTTTTAAAAATAAAAGTAATATATTACGAAAGTGATTAGCATAAAATTAATTTTATAATAATAAATTTATTTTATACCTAATATAGCATTAACACGCGAAGAAAGAAAGAGATCACTCTCCCGTTAACCGGATCCGTATATGACATGTAAAAACTCAAAAGGGACCCATCACGCTCTTTTTGTACTCTCTTTTTATACCGTACGTAGCCTTGTAGACCCATATGGTGGTATCCATGAGACATAGCCACTACTCTCTAATTATAAAACCCCCTCATCATCACTGCTTCATACTATTACTATCAGCTCTCTCTCCTCAAACTCCACCAACTGTATACTGTATTTGTATGGCAGTTCGTTTATTGGGTTATGTGTTAGCTGACCTCTGCCTCGGCAAGCCGCCGTTGAGGTCCCTCTTTGTTTCCGCCACCGTCGGCGACGCCTTGGCCGCCCTCAAGTCCTCCGACGACAATTGCATCAGTGTTTGGAGCTGTGATCACTCCGATGAAACTAGGAGGACTAATAATTGTCTGTGTATCGGAAAAATCTGTATGGTTGATATAATTTGTTACCTTTCCAAGGAAGAGAATCTCTCTTCTTCTTCCTCTGCCCTTACATCACCTCTCTCTGTTTTGATGTCACCAATTCCTGGCCTCGTCCGGCACGTGGAACCCACTTCGAGGTATTAGAATTGGATACCAACTCTATTTTCTCTCTCTATTCTTTCACGTGTTCTTGTTTGTTCTGCTGATTCTTCTTCAATTCCACGGATAATCATTGTCTTCCTCTTAAATCTTTGGAAACCGTTATGGGTTGTTTTTAATTTACATTTCCTGTCTTTCACTAATTTATTGGTTTCTTTTTCTAGCTTCACTTGATCATTTTAAGTTGTTCAAACGTGAAAATGAAATGGGCATTTCAAGAATCTTAATACAATTTCATAGATCTAAGCAGTTTATAGTTGTATGTTGAATGCTAGTTTCAAACTGTTCTTATTTCTCCTCTGTTTTAAAATTTTAATTATTAATTTTTTCCATGTTGTATTTCTACTGCAGTTTATTTGAGGCGATCGATCTCATCCTCCAAGGCACTCAGAATCTTGTGCTTCCAATAAAGAGCAACTCAAAAAGAAAAACCCTCCAGAAATCATCCACTACACACAACGGCCGTGAATATTGCTGGCTGACTCAAGAAGACGTGATCAGATTCCTTCTCAGCTCAATTGGCCTTTTTTCCCCAATTCCAGCCCTGACCATTGAATCACTCGGCATCATCACCTCCGAATTCATGTCCATTTGGTATCACTCTCCGGCCTCAGAGGCCATAGAAGCCATTTCACACTCTCTTGCGGAGCAAACTTCTGTTGGGGTGGTGGATGATGACGGAATATTGATCGGTGAAATCTCTCCTTTCACCCTTGCCGGCTGCGACGAGACGGTGGCAGCTGCAATCGCGACACTCTCGACAGGAGACCTAATGGCGTACATAGACTGCGGTGGTCCCCCTGAAGATATTGTGAGGGTCGTGCAAGCAAGGTTAAAGGAAAGGAATTTAGAGGGTATGTTGGAGGAATTTGAAATTCTTTCCTCTTCCAACTCCTCATCAGACGCTGATGAGGAGTCGGTACCATCTCCGACAACGGCGTTGGTCAGGTCGGGGAGGTATAGTAGGTCTCGCAGTTACTCTGCGAGGATAGTGAGAAGGGCGGAGGCTATTGTGTGCCATCCGTGGAGTTCTTTGGTGGCAGTGATGATTCAGGCAATTGCCCACCGTGTCAATTATGTTTGGGTGATTGAAGAGGATTGTCGGGTGGTCGGAGTTGTTACATTTTCCAATATGTTGGAAATTTTCAGAGAACATTTTCACTCAATGTCCTAAGACTAGGGTGAGCCTAACAGTAAGTTCTGACACTGCCCCATGAAAGAGAAACGAGGATGTAGGTGTACGTGTACGTGTACAAATGAGCTTTGTTCTTGTTTTTTTTGTGTTTGGATGTTTATTATGAAATTGTGGGTTGCCTTTTTTATTTATTTTTCTTTTAATAATGAAAAGTGACATCCTATCTTGTTTTATTTATCTTTTCTGGTTAAATCAATGAATAAGGTATTTGATTTTAGTAGTTGTCTTTGTGGAAAAATAATAGTAATATAGTAGTATTGGTTTCGGCTGAGAACAGTGTCATAATCACACTTTGTGTTTGATTATATTTTAATAGTTTAATGTATTTTAATATATTATATTTTTAGATTTTTATATTAAGAGATACTTTAAATAATTAAAATATAAAAAATTAGTTATTCAGATAAATTAAGAAGTGGACTGTTAGAATAGTAAGTATCAAACATCACTTTAATACAGGACATTAAACTACGGTTGTTGAATGTAGTAAGAGGAGGCTCTTTTCTTTCAGTTTTTATATAGGAAGGAATTAATGTATTCCTACTCATTTATTTATCACTTTAAATTCGGTGGACTAATAATAAGTCAGTCAGGTTGAAACTTTACTACATGAGTGCAGTCATCCTCAATTAACAGCTAAACCCAACTCACTCGTTACTAGTACTTACTAGGTACTAGTACTAGTAACCAAACCAAGCAGCGTGAAGAAATTTGGAATTAGGTGTAAGTAATTGTGAAGAGCTACTAAGTTTTTGGTAGGCCGAGGTAGGATTGTGGAAATTAAGTCATCATTCTAGTTGTAACTAATAATTGTAGTGTAGCTAGCATTATAGTATATGACAAATATTGAAGGGCTTTCTTTTATTATGCCATTTAACATTTTCTTCCTTGGATCTTCTTCCCTTCTCATTGACAAGAAGAATCACAACGAATATAAGTCTTGGGCAAAATTGATCTTCCCTTCATCATCAATTCAAGTAGAGTTTTGAGTTTTGAGTTTTGAAGAAGGGAATGAATAATGATATGATGGGTTTGGTTTTTTGATTCAACATGAGTCTTCATTACAACCTATTATCACACTCAGTGTATTGATAAGGTGAAGATTATTATGATCCTCCTCCTCCTCCTCCTTGTTAAAATATACTATTCGTATAGATTATTATGAGTTTTTAATATTTTATTTGTTTTAAATTGTAATAAAATAGTTAAAAGTTAGGAATATCATAGTAATTTATAGTAATTGCAAATAAAATAGAAATGTATCTTCTCTTGTTTTTCTTTAAATAAAAACATAAAATTTTAATATTATTAGGTTCCACCGTCGTCACAAAAGAATTAAAAAAAAAAAGGAACAATTACATATTATAGTACATTTATAAAAGTAATTACAAAAATCATACAGTTATAAAATAATTACAAAAATATGACAATTTACCATATATATTTACAATACTAATTATATTAGAGTCCTTAATTTAAGGAGTTAATATTATTTGGTTGACATGGCAAATTTTTTTTTTTTTGAATTGCGTGATAACACTTTATCATTTGTAGCGGGACTCTTGATTTACCAAACCATTCTCGCATCATCTGAAACCATTGTTTCTCTCCCCCTGCTTTTGTTCGTTCTTCATCTCTATCGATTGTTTACGGTGATTTAATTTGTTCGATTCTTCATCTCATTTGTTCGATTCGTGATCTCGTTATCGTCTTCGTTAGTTATTCGCCATATTTGTTAGTTGTTCGTCATTGTCGTTTGTTATTGTTCCGTCATTGCGATGCAGTTCGATTAGTGATTTAACCCTTGTTGCTGTTGCAGTATGGTTTTCTTCTCCATTGATTGACTGGTGTTTATTATTGCTTCAAGTGAGTATTTTCTTAATAGTTTAATGTATTATATATTAAAGTAGTTTACTAATAGAATAGAGTATTCATTGTTTTGGTTTGTGTTGTTTTTATGTTTTGTATAGAATGGTTGATACAAGGAAGAAGGATGGAAAGAGGAAAAGGATCGTGGAGGTGATTACATTAAGAACTTGAAGAAGTTTGTTGTGAGAAGCAAGGGAAGGGAAGGGGAAGGATGTAGGTAATAATTCGAAGTAAGAATGAGAGCGGTTTGGTGATACATAGTGATATCAAACATTCCGAAGTGCAATTAGATTCTGATTTTGATGTCCCTGTCAAGAATGAAGCTCAAGTGCTTATCCAGAAGATAATTCCAACTCAAAGAATTTTAAAGGTGTGTTAATTCAAATATTGTTATTGTTTACTGTATAATGCTTAATTGGTTATCAGATAATGATTAATTGGTTACTGCATAATATTAATGATTAATGCTTGGTAACCACATGATTGGTAACCAATGCATTAGACAATAACCATCATGTTGCACGTGAAGGTAACCAAAACCGACTTGGGTCTTGTCTTATGAGTGTCTTGCCATTCTTTGTCTCAATTATGTCTTAGTTTCTTGTTTTATGATGTTTTAGTTCTTTGTCTTATGATGTCTTGGCTACTCGTCTAATGATGTCTTAGTTCTTGTCTTTATGATGTCTTGTTTCTTTGTCTTATGATATTTTGGTTCTTTGTCTAATGATGTCTTGGTTCTTTTGTATTATGTGTGTCTTGGTTCTTTGTCTAATGATGTCTTAGTTCTTTGTATTTACATTGATTACCTTCGCAACATGTTGTTTATTGTATAATGTTGTCTTCGTTCTTTGTCTAATGATTTATTGGTTGTTGTCTAACTATTATATTGTGTAATCTTTGTCTTGGTTCTTTGTATATATGTGTCTTGATTCTACCGTCTAATGATGCCTTGATTCTTGTCTTCAACAATATATTGTCTAAAGCTATATTGGTTACTTATGCAACATTGTATTAGTTCTTTGTATAATCTTTGAATGGGTTCTTGATTAATCTTTGTTTTGGTTCTTGCATAATATTTTCGACTAATGATTGGTAAGACATGGTTGGTAACCAATGTATTAGATGAAGAATCAAAGATGTTGATGAAGGCAACTAAGATGAAGATTAGTCAAGAACCCATTCACATTAGTTACCTTCTCGCAACATGTTTTTCATTGTATAATGTTGTCTTGGTTCTTGTCGCTTCAATGATTTATTGGTTCTTGTCTAACTATTATATTGTGTAATGATGTCTTCGTTCTTTGTCAATCTTTGGATTGGTTATTGATTAACGATGTTTTGTTTAATGACTAAAGCTATATTGGTTACTTGTCTATTTTGTTTTAGTTACTTATCATATGATTGGTTGGTTAACTTTGTAAATCGATTTTATTTACTTGCAGTTATGGGATCTTTATTACGAGGAATGGAAATGGAAAATTCAAGGAAAAGTGATATATTGGTGCGACATGGAAGTCCCAAAGATCATTGCAAAAAAAATTGAATAATAGTCAATTTGGATAAATTTAAGGCAACATGTTTTGGGAATTTTCTTGAGTTTGGTGAGCACCAAATGTATTCCCAGATTATTCACCACGCTTCTTGTGAGGAAGGTTCACGGAGGGATGATGGTGAAATGTGGTTTTGTTCTATAGAAAAGGGTCGTGTTCGGTTTGCACGAGTTTTGTATGATATCCGGGTTGAGATGGAAAGGTGAGGATGATATAACTCCATATAAAGGTATGAAGAATATGCTTATTGGTAAGTTTTTGGTGATTGATTTGTGACACGTAGTAGTATAGGTAGGATATATAGGAAGGCGGTTTTGATGATGATGACGAGGCTATTAAGATGTCTATGATATTTTTGGTCTTTAATTTCATTATGTGCACATTTTCTGAAAATTACGTTGATGGGGCAATGGTTAATTTTTTGTGTTACGGCGATGTTAGTAGTTTCCTTGGGGGAAAGTTGCTTTTGAGATGACAAAGTACTCTTTGTCTAATGCTTTGAAGGGGCGTTATAGGAAAGGAAAGAATGGTGTTTCAACATACAATTTTTACATGGATCATTACACCAAACTGTACAAGTTGAATGGGCTTCCGTATGTATTCCAAGTTTTTATGTTTGAAACTATTCCGACATTCAAAAGTCGGGGTATATGCAATGACGAGCATCTGTCGGATGTCCGTTTATTTAGATGGAATGAGTTAATGAAGCCGCTTTCTAATGACAAGTTGAATGAATTAGTTTTTTGTTCCGGACAGGTATGTTGTTTTACCTTTAGTTATATACTTGATAAATGAAAATATTATGTGAAGTTTACTATCAACAAAGTAGTTAGTTACCTTTATATACACGTTTGGTTACTGATTATTTTATATGCATGTTAATAATAACAATGTTTTTAGTTACTTGAATATTCAAATACGGTTACTGATTATATTACATTCAGGTTACTAATGACATTGTTGTTGGTTACCAATCATATACACATTTGGTTACATTTATACATTTAGTTGGTTACTACTTATTATACATTTGGTTACCTGTATATATGTATTTGGTTACTGATTATGTTTTATGATTCCTTATTTTCTGTTTATTTCAATGTAATTGTACATTGTTTGTTAGATGATATACTAAAGTATACTTATTATTTTTCAGCTGAGGATAAACAGTTTGATTCCCACGGCCGAGGAGAAGGATCGGCTTGATTTGGGCGGTTTTCACTTTTTTAATGGGAAGGATGGTGACAAGAAAGTAGACAAAAAAGTGAAGGCCGACAACATTGGTGTTGATGTATCTGTTGTGAAAGAGGCAATTGATGTACGGTGTCTAGGCCGTTGGAGAAGAAAGTTTCTGAATTGAAGAAAGAAGTTTCGAATTGAAGAAAGAATTTGGAAAGTTCATGAATCGATATTAAAGATGAAATGCGATTTTTACGTGTCCGATTATGCGGGGACCTTAGGTCCATTATTAGAGATGAGTTACGTCTTTATCAAAGACGTGGGGGACAAAAAGCTTGATGGTGATTCGATGATGACGATTCGACAATGTCGTGATCTTTGATGATGATGATGATGATGATGATGATGATGATGATGATGATGATGATGATGATGATGAAGATGAAGGTGATGAAGGTTATGAAGGCGGTGAAGGTGGTGAAGGTGATGGTGATGCTGCTGATGAGAATGCTGATGTCATGGTGGAGGAGGTCCATGTTGATGAGGATGTTGATCATGGTTCAAAAGTGAATAAGAATAATGATGGTGATGATGTGTTGGATGAAGTTGAGAAGAAGGGTGAGAATGAAATTGAATTGGTTAATGAAGTTGGTGATGATGTGTCAATATTCATGGAGAAGAATGATGTGAATGTAATTGAGATTGCTAATGAAGTTGAAGCGTCTTTGTTATGGTTGAAGAACCTTAGATGAAAAAAAAATAATGATGATGAAGAAGATGTTAAGGTTAGACATATTTGTTTGTTTTGTTATGTGATATATGTCTTTTGTTTTAATTATTAAATGGTTCTTTATTTTGTGTAGATTGACAATAATAATGACATACCGTCTTTTGACATATTAAGCCAATGTACTGGGAAAGAGATTGTTGTGTATGATGCTGATAAGGTTAGTGTTATAATTATAGGCCATCATTTATTTAAATGTTATTTATGTTTTGGTTACCATTATATAGTGAATTAGTTCTTATGATATTGTGTTTTGGTTACCATAATATTGTGTTTTAGCTACTATTATATTATGATTTGGTTACTAGTTTATGTTATTGATTACTAATATAACATGTTCATTTTAGTTTGTTGGTTTGTTATGCGGTCGGTTGGTTATTAGTTTATTTTATTCAAAGTTTCTTAATCGTATATATTACCTTTTTATGTCAACTGAAAAAGTGGAAAGAAAGGTGAGGCGACAAGCGGTATATGCTCTTGATTTTATGGTTCTCACCACACGGGACATAGCTAAGTGAGATGATTTGGAGAAGAGTGTCCACAAAGCGGTAGAAGAGGCTATCGTGAACCGCAAAAGAGTGCCATTTTACGGTCTCCATATACGCAGACTTTCGGATCGGTGGGTTCATCATCTCATCGTAGTGGGTCTTTAGTCAAACACTTTTGACGTTTAAAGTGCATTCCCCAAATCATGCATGGAGATGCCCTCAAATTTTGAAGAGGCATTATTTGAAGAATGGTTCAAAATTGGAATAAATAATGGAAAAAAGGTTTGTTTTTTGTTGTTAACAATGCTATAGTTTTTTATGAAACAAATAAGTTTGTATTATTGTAGTAACATATGGTTAATATTAAATAAATGTTATGGTTCTTATTATTTTATATTCAGTTACTATTAGATCATGTTTTGGTTACCTAGTAGTTATGTTTGATTCTTATGTGATTATGGTTTAGTTACCAGATTAATGTTTAAAATTAAGTTGTTGATTAGTTTCTTGATTTTTGTATATTTGTTTTTATTCTTGTCTAATGATGTATTGAGTTATTGTCGAATGTTGTATTGGTTAATGTGTAACATTACATTAGTTCTCGTATAATACTTAATTAGTTCTTGATTAATCTTTGTTTTTAGTTCGTGATAATATTAAATATTTAATAAATGTTAATATTAAATAAATGGTGTAGTTACTTATTAAATAAATGTTATGGTTACTATTACTTTATATTACGGTTAATATTAGTTTATGTTTTGGTTACCTATTAGTTATGTATTAATTCTTATTTGATTATGGTTATGATTTTAATATTTGTTGTTAGTTATAGGTCTTTGTTTAAAATTAAGTTGGTTAATTAGTATGTTAATTATAGAACGTGCAAGTTTGATTTGTAGTAGTGTGTATATTAATACTCAGAATTGTTAATGTTAGTGTGTATACTAATATTATGTTTTTATATTGAAGGACGGATAAATTTCTGGAAAGAACGATATTATCATGCCTTCTTTTGTATTTGGATCCATTGCTGATATCATCGAAGATGTGGTTCTATAAATTAAAGACGCTTGGGCGTTGGTTGAGACGACGATGTGAGTATTTGTTTTAAAATTATGTTTTTATAGTTATGTTTACATTATTTAGTTACATTAATCACATACTTGCATTTTCCAACAACCTGTTAATATCCTATTAATTTTTTTTTGGCTCAAAGACATCAATATTGCCTTGTATTATTTTCGTAAATTGGCAAGACATTAGAAAGTGTTCTATAAGTGTAACGACCACGGATTGTTGGTTTCGCGCAAGAAGATCACCATTTCTTTTCGAGGAGTATACAAAAAAATTGTGACAAAATTGTTCATGCGGGGAGGGTGATGTTCTTTGAATACATCGTATGGGTCATTTATGGATGTCAACACACCATGGAGGAACGTTGACTATGTGTTGTTCCCAATTCATATGTCATCAGGACCATTGGTTGTTGTTGTCTTTTGATGTGCATCGTAGGTGTCTCTACTCGCTGTTTACAATTCTCACAACCAAAAAGGAAATCCATGCAAACTAAAATATCGATGTTTGTGGGAGTCAGACATCTTCATTCTTCCCATACTATCGCTGCAAGTCCGGTTTTTGGAAGGATAGGTCCGACATTGACTTCAAAGAATGACCGTGTCGCAAACAAGGCGATCGAAGACGATATAATTGAGTTGGAATTTGCTAAGACGGTTCCTGAACAAGTAGAGAGGTAAGGGTTAAATTGTGTACATTTTTTTAATTTTACATATAGGTTGATTTGATTTTTGATTTTTGTTATATGTTGTTTGTTGTTACATTGATTGTGGGATGTTCACAATTTGTTTTGCTGAGCATGTCATTCATCAGAAGTTTGATCAGATTCCTATTCCTTTCCCCATTGCGAAGTATCGGAAAAAGTTATGCACAAACCTATTTATGCATGCTAGGAACAAGCAGTTGGAGGGCTATGATACTGATAGAGAATTTCTAGGAAGATTTGTTCCAGATTTTGATTAGTTCGGATTTTATTGTTTTGTTTTTATTAATTTTGTTGTGTATTTTTTTTTAAGTTTTGGTGTTATACACAACATTTGTGTATGGTTTATGATTTTTTGATGTTCACTGGATCTTATGTAGATGAGATTATATATTTGATTATATTAGCATTAATGAAAGAGATATTGTTTGTTGGTTGGTATTTTGTTTCTTTTTAAGTTGTGTTTGTTGATTTTTTTTGAAATATACAGTTGGTAACCAATAATGTATGAAGGGGTAATCAGATAATGATTTGATAGAAATCAGAGTTACAAGAATGTATCAGGACATATATCATATGTTAAGTATACATGTGTTATGTATACATGGGTTTCATAAACTTCAATACCCTTTTAATTACATGTTGCTGAATATACAGGTTGTTTATGTTGTGGTTACCATTATAAACCTGGTTTGAGATTCTTTGTTATGAAATTAGGTGGTTATTGTGATGGTTCTTTGTTATGTAATTATTTGGGTACCATTAAACATTGTTATGGTTCTTTGTTATGTAATTATTTGGTTTACATTAAAAGCGGCATAATTCTTTGTTATGGTTATTGTCATGTATAAAATGGTAACCAATTATAATTTTGTAATATCTGATTGGTAACCAATCGTATAAATAGGTAACGAGATAATGATTTGATAAGTAACAGAGAGATTATTTGGGTACCATTAAACATTGTTATGGTTATCTTGTTATGTAATTATTTGGTTTACATTAAAATCGGCATAGTTATTATTATGGTTATCATCATGTATAAAATGGTAACCAATTATAATTTTATAATATCTGATTGGTAACCAATCATGTATAAATAGGTAACCAGATAATGATTTGATAGTAACAGAGAGTTACAATATTGTATCGTGACATATGTCTATATGTTAAGTGGACATGTGTGAGTATACATGGGTTTCATAAACTTCAATACCCTTTTAATTATATGTTCTTTGGATATGAAGTTGTTTATCTTTGTGGTTACCATTATAAAATGGTATTATTCTTTGTTATGAAATTAGGTGGTTCTTGTGATGGTTTCTTTGTTATGTAATTATTTGAAAATCATTAAACATTGTTATAGTTCTTTGTTATGTAATTATTTTGTTAAAAATTGGTATGGTTCTTTGTTATGTTATTAGTTGGTAATCTATTATAGTTATCAATTATGTAAATATGTTGTTACCATTAAAAGCGTTATGGTTCTTGTTATGTATTTATTTGATTATTTGTTATTGTCATAATGTTTCATTGAAATCAAAAATCAATATATAAATGAATAATAATTTTGTTTACTATACACAATCAAAAATTTTACAAACCAATCGTTTAATGGTTACTCAAAGTAAACAATAATACATTCATGTATCTATACTCTTAATTTAACTACACTATATCGGATTCTTTTTAGTGGTCTTAAAACCGGGGATTCTTGTATGTTTTTTCTGTTGTGTCCTTTTCTCGCTTTTCTTTGCATTTGTTTTGAATTTTGATTTCGGATCCGTGTTTGTACCTCTCTTTTTTGGTCTTTTCTTTGGCCTTCTTGTGTTGGGTGGTTTTATACATATGTTTTTTACTTCTTCCGATACATCCCGCTTTTCTTTGTCATCTAATGGCATGATGGAAAGTGAATATGTCTTGACCAAAGTTGCTTTTAGTGTAATTTCTTGAGCAAAAATCATAATGACTCAAATTTCTCTTGCTTCATAATAATGAGTAGTCTTGAAGCAAGGCATCTCATAAATCTTGAAATTTACTGGCATGTGCATGTCTTTTGTTCGATGTCCACAATATATTGTTTAGAGACATAAGTAAGCAAGTGAAAATCACTAAGTTTGATGTCTCAACCTACAACACCCGATGTATACAATCAAATTAACAACAGATCCCAAATATACAAAGAACCAATTAACTAGTACACAATATTAGTCAATAAGTAACCACCAATATAAAAGAAACAATTATAAATCTCGGTAACATTATAATGTTATATAGTAACTAAGTCAAGATTGATCAAGAATCAATATAATGTTACACAAAGAACCAAATAAGCATTATATAGTAACCCGGTATATATAAGTACACGATGAAGCAATTGATAGTAGTGAAGAATCAATATAATGTTGCACATTAAGTAAGTTAACATTACTCTGTAACCAATAAAGATTATAATTTTATCCAGTAACCAAGTTACTGTTAGTTAGTATAATGTTACGCGAAGAACTAACTCAAAGCAATAGCCAACAACCATTATATGGTTACACAAGAAACCAACTCAAAGAATAATCAAGAACCAATTTAATGTCAGACACAAGAACTAAGTTAGCATTAGTAAGTAACCAAGTTAGTAATAGTCAGAGATTGCAAATGCAAATTAGGATGTAATAATTTAAATCGAGTATTAATTACCTTAAGTATCTTTGATTTAAAGATATTAGATTGCAACTTTCTCTCAGCTGTTGTGGAAAGTGTTGTGAATGTTGATATGGCTGCTTGTTTGTTTGTGAAATACCATCTTTGAACCAGACAACGTAGGCATTCAATCATTGTCACAACTGGAAGATCCCTGATAAACTTGATTGCATTGTTAATAGATTCGGCGGTGTTTGAAGTCATTGTTGAGTACCTGCTTACAGTCCCATGGAGCCTGGTGCACCTATCCAACTTGACCTCTTCCTCCAGATATGTCCTTATTCGAGGATCAATGACATCAAGTTCAAACCGTGTGTTTGTTGAATTGTTCAACGATGTAAGCTCTACAAACCCTGCCAAAGCTGCTTAACTTCTTCTCCTTTCTTTTTGAATCTGCTTTTTATATTTTTTCAAGATATGATATATGCGGGGAACCATGCATGATATCCGAAAAACACAATTCAGTCCTTGTATAATGGCTTCATGTCTATCTGAAACAATACATTGACCTTCCCTAACTCCACAAGCATTTCTCAAATTTACGAAAAACCATTTCCAAGACAATTCATTTTCGCTGTCAACAACTGAAAAAGCAATCGGAATAATATTTTGGTTTGCATCTTGTGTCTGCTTATCGTAATGTCCCCCGTAAGTTGATTGTATGAATGAGCCATCGATTACAATGATTGGAAAACAATGGTGCCATGCTTGAATGGATGCTCCAATGGCAAAAGAATAGATACTTGAAACAACCATTTGTTTCAACTCAAGAAACGTGATGTGGCGAACCTAATATAAAACATCAACCTTATCATTAGAATTACAAGTAGTATATCGTATCCAAATCACTAGTAATCCAGAACTCGTTCATGTGGTTAATGGTATACAAATTGTATATTACATTTAGTAACTAAACACGCGTATTAAGGTAACCAAACATATATAATAACCGCATACAAATGGTCTAATACTAATAATAACTAAACATGCATCTTTATACAAGGTGTATTAGTTCTTTGTGTAATAGTTTATTGTTTTCTTGTATAATGCTTAATTGGTTCTTGATTAATGATATTTTGGTTCTTGAATAATATTCGACTAATGCTTGGTAACCACATGTTTGGTAACAAATGCATTATACAAGAATCAAAGAGATGTTGCATGAAGGTAACCAATACAATATTAATCAAAACAATTTACATTGGTAAACAATCTATCGTGTAATCATATCTTGGTTCTTGTGGAACATCATATTAGTTCTTGCATAATGATATAAAAGCAATAAATGTTTTTTAGGTGTTACCGGATTTGTTTTCTTGAAGATGTGTAACCATGATGGGATGAGTGAGTAGTCGTGTGGATTTCCTCTCACCTTTTCCAACGCTTTCTTCTTCGATCTCCATCTTTATTTGGTAAGAGATAGACACATTATATTCTGACATCATGTCTTCCGCAATATCGGTTGGTGTGTATATTTTCTTTAAATTTGTTATTTTTTGCATTATGCATTCATTGACCAACTCACTATTTGCCTGTCTGTGGTCTCCCAACAATACATTCACCGAACAAGTGTGGATATCATTGAATTCTCTAACCTTGAACATACTGGTTTTTCTGAAACTTGATGCTCTCATCTTCCATTTGCAATCTTCATCGTGATACACCTGATAAAGACAAAGTCTCTATAACTTGTTCGTTGGACTTTGTGTTGTTTGTTTTTTTTGATTGAATGTAGCCTCATATCTTGTGAGAGGATTTTTTTGTCTATGTAGGTTTGATGTAATTTTACTTCACATTCATTCGGATCCGATATTACATCATCATATCGCTCACTGCTGCATTATGATTTGTCATGTTGTCATTCTCGTTGTTGTTCGATAATTTCCATTGCAAGTCGATCAAGATATTTTGTTCCAAATTGGCATGATTGGCTTCTTTGAAGGAACTACAATCTTTGAATTCCCTTGTGTTGATCTCGATTGGCATTACATCGTGAATTGTAGATTCTTCTACATTTGTCAAGTTATGCAAGATCGTTCAGGCGTCCCATTCTCGTGTTCAATATCCACAATCGGTGGGAATTTACCTTGTTCATCGATTTTCTACTCATTTCCGTAAAGAATTGTAAGGTTGCTTCATCCGATATCTCGATCGATGGAATGTCGTTTAATCGAAATTTGATTGACAATGTTGTTGCGTTTGTTTGTGTTCAGTCAGTAATGCACTTGCATATTTTAGTTAGCATTTCTTTGAACGAAATTGTTAATGGAACTAATATGCCAAGAACTTCAAATTTGGTGTCTTGGTTACTATCAAATTTATGTGCCGTTGAAATAAAGTACAACTGGAATCATCTCCATTAATCTGTCAACGTAATAAGTAATGGTAAGTAATAAAATCAATGTTATCCCAGTAACCAATATAATGTTAAACAAAGAATCAAGTCAAGATTAACAAGAACCAAGTCTTCATCAAGAACCATTATAATGTTACACAAGAATAAAGTAATTTTAGTTAGTAACCAATGCAATGGAACACAAAGAATATATACATAGTCGACAAAGAACCAATGTAATGTTAAGCGAAAGAATTAAGTAAAAGATTAGTCAATAACCAAGTCTTCATTAAGTAACCATTATAATGTTACACAAGAATAAAGTCATTATTAGTCAAGAATCAATGCAATGGTACACGAAGAGCAATTAATTATTAGTCAATAACCTATGTTAAATTTCAGAACTAATATAATGTTAAAGCAAGAACCAAGTCATTATTAGTCAAGAACCAAGTCTTCATCAAGAACATTATAATGTTACACAATAACAAAGTCATTATTAGTCAAGAACAATGCGGTGGTACACAAAGAACCAAATCAAGATTAGTCAAGAATATGTATATAGTCGACATTAAGCAATGTAATGTTAGCAAAGAATTAAGTCAAAGATTAACAAGAACCAAGTCTTCATTAGTAACCATTATAATGTTACACATTAACAAAGTCATTATTAGTCAAGAACCAAATCATTATTAGTCAATAATCAATGTAATGGTACACAAGAACCAAATCATTATTAGTCAAGAACCAATGCAACATTAGTTAAGTACCATTATGCATTAACCAATCCAAAGATTAAGCAAAGAATATAGACATAGTCGACAAAGAACTAATGTAATGTTAAGCGAGAACCAATGTAATGTTAAGTAATAACCAAGTCAAGATTAGTCAAGAATCAAGTAATAATCAAGAACCATTATAATGTTACACAAGAATAAAGTCATTATTAAGTCAAGAACTCAATGTAATGGACACAAGAATCAAATCATTATTAGTCAATGAACCAATGCAACATTAGTTAGTACCATTATGCATTAACCAATCCAAAGATTAAACAAAGAACATAGACATAGTTAGACAAAGAACCAATGTAATGTTAAGCAAAGAATCAAGTGCATTTTACATGCAATTGCAATCAAAACATTCATATTGCAATCAAAACATTCATTATTCTTACAGTGTGTGACCATTTTAAGTGCGAAGAAAACTTAAGAAAGGTAACCAATATAGTAATTCAGTAGTAATAATAGTAACTATATGATTATAAATTTTAAACTCACATACCTCAAAGATTTTTTGATCGAAATTGATGTTGATTTGTATTCAACAATCAACTGCAGATATTTGGTTTCGATCTTGAAGGCGTTGTTGATTTTGTATGCTATTTTCGATCTTAGAGATGCGTCGCGACATTAAAACCCCGTCTTTAAAATCTGTTGATCCTGCAGATTTGGCTTCGTCTTCACCGTCGTTGATCTTAGAGATGCGTCGTTGATCTTAGAGATTACGAGTTTAGTCGCGACAGGAGGCTTCGGTTTCGTATTTTGTCTTCTCCGTCGTTGATTTGTTGTTCCGATTTCAAAGTTGCATGATTTTAGGGACGGTTAATTTCAAATATGAAATTGGATCACTGACTGAATAATGACACGTGATTTTAGGGACGTTATATTGCTTATGTTTTATTTTTGTAATTATGTTGTGTATGTTTTATTTTTGTAATTACTTTCTAAATGTTGTATATTAGTGTAAAGGACCCAAAAAAAAAACATGGTTAGTAAGAACCGACTCCCATTGTTCATTAGAAGCAAGTAAGCATGTTAGTAAATAAATGGGAAATTAAAGAAGCAGCTAAAGCCAACTCCTCCCTCCACCCAATTTTTTGTTGCACGTCATTGTCCTCCTGATTTAATCTGGTTGGCTTTTACCCTGTTTTAGCCTTGTGCTAAAACATCACCACACTGGCGTCAACTATTTAACTAACAACTTGTTGTTTTTAAGATAAATCAAACAAAAATAAATTCTTAATATTTTTGAATTTTACAAGTGAAAATCTATTTGTTAAACTGAGGGGTATATCACTACTACTACTACGTTGCATTGGGAATTGAACGCTTCAAATGGCCCCTCACTCAGTCCACAAATACTGAACTCAAGTCGGTCAAACGATGCAAGTTTTCCAAATAGAAAAATGACTAAATATATGGGGGCTCGCCGCCCACTTTCAGATGAAACATGTCAATCACCAATTTCTTGAACAAAAATTTCAGTTGGTTCAAGGCATCCTCTCAAAGAATCATGCCCGAGTTGTGCTCTTTCATTATCTCCAAACCCAAAGATTCGTCCGTGATTAGTGACAACAACAGTATGGTACAGACCTGTGCTGACTTGTGAAATATGGTGACCTTTTAGGCTGTCTAGCACTCGAGGACTTAAGATTTTATCAGATGCTCCCCTGTCTGGAAATCCAAGGCTACCAAACCCCATCCACCCAAAGCCATATAGAGAACCATTATCCGCCAAGACAAAGGTTTTCCGCTTACTTGCACAGACCTACATGATTTAGGAAAAGAAAACAAATCATGCAATGCTCAAGGCAAACACACACATAAGTCTGCCACCATATGAATATAGCAGCCAAATCCAGAACTGCAAGATTTAATGATGTACAGCGATGGTTCTTGCTCCAAAAATTTAAGTCTCACAACATCAAGTGGCAACCCCGTTACAAAAGTTTGAAACATGGATTACCAGAATGATGATATGACTTCACAAATAAATTATGTACTGCCAGCCAAACCATCCATTTGGCAAGCCCAAAAACTCAACCATTAAATACGACAAACTAGTTCAGCACTTCACATAGCCTATCAGATGGGTGGTGGAAGTTAAATGGTTAAGCCGAATACATAAATAACTTTGAAGATCCTAAACCATTCAAGCATGAGACGAGATTTTAGAGAAATCCTGCTTGGTGACTGTCAGCATAAACTGAGAAGTAAAATGCCTAAAGAAAAGATGAAACAACTTTCCTGTTTCCAAAATCTAAAATCATTCCATGTTTTGCTCCTCTAGATTATTTTTCCTGCTTAACAAGGCTTTCACAAAATGTGGGAAATGATAATACCTGGACAACAATGTTCCTTTTAAGACAGTCCAAGAGTTCTGGAGTAGTCTTATCGGTCTCATCTCCATGACCCAATGCACCACAATAACCTTTACCCCAAGTATGAACCTGTCAATGACCAAAAGATGAAAATAGCTGGGATGGTTCAAATGACCAATACAATTGTGTATTAGAAACAAATCAGAGTGAAAAGGCTTACATATCCCCTAGAATCAAGTGCTACCACATGCTCATCACCAGCAGAGACTCTAACAACATGAATACCCTTTCTCCTGAATGACTGAATTGCACGCGGCTGAAGCTCATTGTGCTGTTCACCGTGGCCAAGACAGAAATTGGTGCCTGACCCAAAAGAGTGAACTGTCCCATCCTCGGTGATTGATAATACATAACTTGGACCAGCAGCAACCTGGACTACCGAACCAACACACTCGAGCTGTTGTACAATTTTGGGGGTCGGTCTATCCAGAGTGTCTCCATGGCCAAGTTGACCATGTGCATTGGTCCCACATGTGTAAACGTGGCCTTTTCTACTGAGAAACACAGTGAAACTAAGCCCTGCAGCAACCTGCAAAAAGGTGTGCATTCTATTAAATAAATAAACTTCGTTGATCATTTTTGACACTTGTCAGATTATGTAGGTGATTTTAAAGGACACCAAACAACAATTTTAGGGTTGTCCGATCACCGTCTGGGACAATAATAAGATCTCAAGCCAGAATGAGCTTACACGACCTACTAGGAGAATGGTGGATTGGAATATTATATGGTATGACTAATCCTATGGCAGGCTAAGTAAAATGAAATTGACCAATCCCTTTGTCATAATTCATAAATAGGTTCTCATAATGCTTTAGCATCAAGATGAGAAATTGCGTCATAGAGTAGAAAACTGTATGATTTGTAGCCTAGCTCGCAAGAGTATAAGTTATATCAGTTATCTCTTTCTGATTATATCAAATTGTTCAAGTCAAATCAAACAACATTGACATCAGTGCCAAATGCCAATAAAACCAATTAATTCGCTTTTAAAGAAACCTTTAAGTACCAAAAACAACTATAAGTATGAAGCATGATAAGGCTAAGCCATTAGGGCAATAAAGAGGGAGGGAGGGAGGGAGGGAGGGAGGGAGGGAGGGGAGAGAGATCACAGAAGCATCAAGTAGGCTATGATCAAACATCAAGTTTCTTGCAGGATGGAAAGATAAACATTACTCCTTCCGTCCCATAGTTATAGGCTGATTTTCCATTTTGGGATGTCCCAATATATAGGCTACTTACTATTTATAAAATTTAGTTGGTTCATTGTTTTACTTTTATGCCTTTATAATAAATATTCAACCATTACTTTTTTTTTTTTTTGAAGAAACAACATTCAATGTCATTATTGTTATCAATACATTTAATGTTGTTGTATTCTCAATAAAAGAATTCAACTTTTTAGACTCAATAAATGAATTTGGAATAACATAAACGTTTTGTGATTGGTTGAAAGTTTATGTAGATTAAAAATTCATCTTTGGTTAAAGTTCTATTTTAATGGTTAGTACACGTTGATCAATTAAGTTGAGAGTTTCAGTGTGATAAGTAAGGAGTAATTAACTTATTCATTAATTCCATATTAAGGGGTATATGTGAAATTTTTTGTTAAAATTGCCACTTAAACTGATTTTCTTAAACTATGTGCCAAAAGAAATTAGCCTATAACTATGGGACGGAGGGAGTATAAATGAAGAAGAATGAGCAGGAAATTCCTAAATCTCGTATAATAACTCTTCTGAACAAAATTGAACTTCTAACACAGCCTATAATTGTCCAGACTCCAGATGGAAAATTGCCTTTTTTAACAAAAGTAAAAAGGCCCTTGGGATGACAGATGGACAGATACAGAATGTATGTTATTGACTCCAAATAGTGTTCGGATATTCTACACACATATTTCCAATTATACGGCCTTCGATTTCATACAGCTTGATGACCAACAAATGTAATTAAAGCATTCAGAAGTAAAGTTGATATATCTTTCTATTTCATATTAGAGTAAGCATATTTTCTTTTTTGTACATCTATATCATTCTTTAGCCTGTCTATGCTGCTTATTTTTTCCATAGGTTTTCTTGCAATAGTATATAAAATTACAACTTTGTTACTACTGTACCACAAAAAAAAATCCCCCATTTGCAAAAAGAAAAAGAAAAATTAACTGCAGATAGACAAAATGATCAAAAAATGAGCTTGACAGATGTTGAGGAAGTTAATGTGATCTAAATGAGATGTCTAACTGCATGATGACAGTAGCTAAGGAGAGACTGGAAAAAGTAAAGGGTATGAACCTCCAACTAAGGAAACTTGGTAGTGCAATTAGGATTTACTGTCTAGGCTATTTCCTAAGTAGACATGATGGAAAAGAGAAAAGAAAGAGGAAAATATATTATGGAGGCAATTTTTCTGTTTTTTTTCTCCTTTCTTTTCTGTTTCTACTCACATATGCAATTCATTTTCAGCCTAGCTCAACTAGTTTGAGATAAAAGGCATTCTAAAGTTGAGCAGAGTAAAATATACTTCCATATACATTACAACCACAAAAAGATGTACATTACCTGCTTGCAAGGAACTCCCTTTAATGTTTCAACCAGCCTAGGCCTGAATATGGGACGGCTTGTATCTCGGTGCCCACAACAGAAGGATGAATTATCTCCGCATGTGAAAACCTGCACGAATAATTAGAAACCAGAGCATACAATTGAGTAACAACTTCACTAATAGCTTACATGTACTGCATTTCTTGATGTCTAATACAGTCAAATGAAGTAATACAAAGGTCACATAACAAGGAGTGAAAACAACATAAGCTCCATAGGAAATACATATCACGTATTATGAATGTAAATACAACTCTCTCACTAAGAAACCTGGAGGCCATATCGAAGACAAAGTAACTTCTTCAACTTATTAGATACATACATAACAATGTTATAGATGGTAGAGCGTTTTAAAAGGAAAATGGAAAAACTATATTCAATCATGCTGTTTTAGAGCTGGCGTAATAAAGGTATACCAACTAGTAGCATCAACACCGTCAAGAAAAAATCACAAAAACAGACCATGTGTGGTGCAAAAACTTATCTTACTCTTTAATGGTAGTGTTCTTGAAGTGGTCGCCAACTAGTATGTATTGAATATGTAAATGTGACCTTATAGATAAGTCGCAAATCAAAAGAATTATAAGACCCAAGGTTAAAACACCCCCAGTACACCTGAAACATCAGATCCCTTGAAATCGTAAGATGATAAAGTATGAAGATACAAACCTCTCCAGATTGCATGACAAAAGCAGCATGATTGTGGGATGCAGAAACTTGGGTAACTTGTGCAAGAGATGGGAAACTGATCCGTGTAAATGCTACACATTGTGTTGTTTCAGGGCCATGACCAAGAACACCACACAAACTGGAACCACAAGAGTAAACTGCTGAACCATTGACCAGCAATGTGTGATACCTTCCGGTCCTAATTTGCATCTGTTAGTAACATTAAATATCGATAAGTAAGTAGAATGAAGGTCAATTAGCATGTAAATCAACAAAACCTTGATCATAGCATTTCTGAAACTTTTCCCCTTTTCCTCAATAGATATCATAGTAGGCATATGAATGGAACCAATTATGTGTAGTAGTAACTAAAAAGGCCTACCAAATCAAAGCAATATATACAAGTGCAAGAGTTGAACTAAAGTAAGTAAAAACTTAAATTCATTGGATAATATACAAGAAATAGTACATTGCCGGCCGAAGTTTCAACCATGTCCGATGATCCATCCACTGATTGCAAGAATCTCAATACTCTCTTCCAATTTGCACCAGCCATATTGAAAAGCCCCTTCTGATCATTCGAACACATGGAAGAATATATAGGATGAGACCAACATAACTGAAATGCAGCAAAATTTACCAAAGAAGAATGAGTCCCACAAAAAGTACCAATACTCCCATTCGCTCTAAAAGTCCGAGAAGTCAGCTCTAGAGAAACTAGATCAACCGCTCTCAACGGACCCGAGGTCAATATTTCAAGAATCAAATGTGATGGCAAGTCCTCAAGTGAAATTTGCCTTAATTTATCACCCATTTGCTCCAAGAATCAGAATTTTAGCTCTTTGAGAGAAAATTGGGTCAGATAAAGATCAAATTTATAGGCCAAAAGGAAGAAAACTGAAACAGAATTTAAAGAAAATATCAGGGTGAAGAAAATTATGGGGGGAAATGAGTACTAGAACAAGGGTTTAGACGAAAATTTTACAAAATATTGATACAGGATTTCAAAATTAAAACTCGGAAGGGAGAAATCGAAGATTATAACAGAAAATATTGCCAATTTTGACGACGTGAATGTGAAAGAGAATAATTTTGAGAAGGAATGGGATCGGAAATGGGACAAATGAGAGAAATGTGGGGCTTTGAGATCAGAATTGGCAATAAATTCAATCAAGAAGTAAGGTAAAGAGGAGAAGCGTTTTTATAGTGGAACCATTAAAAAGAAAAAAGAAAGAGTTGTGGAAGCTTTTTTGGGTGGCCAAGTTTTCACCCTTTTGGACAGAAAGTGGAAAATTTGAGCACCGAATTGTAATATAATTGGAGGAAAAAGGAGAGGTATTGGTGACAAAGTTGGAGACTTTAAGAGCTTTATATATGGCGACATTTTCTCATTGTCACCGTCTTTCTTAAACTCTTTTCTTCCACTGAATTCTCAGTTTCTTAAGAGGTAAGAGATCTGTTCTTTTTTCTGGGTTCTGATAGGAGGGAGGGAGAGAGAATTAGGGCTGGAAAATAGGAATCCTCTCCGTTGAAGATGAATTACTTATTAATTTTTTATTTTTTTTTAAGAAAGGAGAGATTGACTTACTTATTTAGTTAAAGAAGGTGTTTCTGGCCGTGGGATTTGAGCTGTTGTCGTAGGAGTGATGTTTTTCTTCTTACTCGGTGTTGACACGTGGAGAGCTTATATAGCCTGGCTTAGAAAAAACATGAAGTGAAATTCCAACATTATTCCCACTAGGATTAGGGCTATTAATTTATTTTGTCACCTTAATTTTTTTTATCACTAATTAATACAGTATAATATAATTTTAAATATTTTAAAATATATAAATATACTATATTAATTAAAATTTATTATTTTACAATCACTAATAATTAATATAATAATAATTTTACCCTCCTTGATATAAAAATTTAAGGTTTAAATATAAATTAATAACTTGAACTTTAAAGTTTATTTCATAATAATTAATATAATTAATTTTTATATTAAAAAGGATAAAATTATCATTAAATTCATTTAAAAAATTAATAATAATCTTATATTTATCCTTTTGATATAAAAAATTAATTAAATAAATATTTAAATTAGATTCAATATTTACATATACTCACATTTTGATGTCACGTTATTATATTTAAGTGACATTATCAATTAGACGTAATCATAAAAAATTAAATGTTTAATCTCCTAATCCAAAAAATTGAAAAAACAATCCATAAAGTAAAAAAAATAAATAATAATAATTCCCTAATTGTAAAGACAATTCTCAAAATGAGAAAAAAATTAAAAGCCATATTTAAGCCTTTTATTTTTGTCCTCACAATTGACATTTATGTTAGACTAAACTATCTACTTGAGCGGGGCTAAGTCGGGATTTAATTGTAAATAGCCAACCGACTTATTTCCATAAGTGAAAAATTAACCCAAGCTCGAGACCCAAAGGGAGGATAGATAACAATTGCAAAACTCCGGCATCTTTCTTTAACGTCGGTGGCTGTTCTCCGGCTCTAATTAATAATATAGTACGTCTTTTCTGGCTCAATTGTGTATGTAAATTTTACCAGCTTTTTTGATATTCTGTATTGAATTTCGTTTGGCATAATTTTTCTCTCCGATGTAGACTGAATTGTATATTTTATTTATGATTACGAGTTCATGTGTTTGTGCAATCTACTTGCAGCATTTTTAGTGTTTTTGAACTGTTTGATGGTTTGTTCGGACTTAATCCTGAACCTTCTTTTGTAGACCATATCTTTATGTGATATCCACCTCACTCCTACGTGTTTTTCTACATATTTAATCAAAGTTCATCTCAAATTAGTAGACGTTGATCAAATTGAGTCAGAGATTTCTTGAATTTCGGCTCATTGGGTTGGGTTTTAGTTAGCAGATTTTATGTTTAAAGCACTGCAATTTGAAGATGATTGGACTAAGCTGTTAAGACATTGCCAAATACTCTCAGCCACTGGTAGGGTACTAACAGGGAGCAAATTGTGTAGCTACCATATGATTGGGAGCTTTGTCATAGTATTTGTATCATAATGCCTAATTGTCTATGCAGAATGGGTTGTAGTAACTCCTAAAAGGTAATATTTGGAAGCTAAGATATAGGAGTACTTAATCGGTCATGAATATCTTTCGGCTTTATGAGAATGCTGCTTATTAATATGCATACCATGTGCTTAGCCTTGGGAACTCACAAACTTCAACTCTTATTTTACCTTTATTATTACTCTATGTATAGGTAATGGCGAGTACGTCTAGGTCCCCTGATTCTGAGAAGGATGAAGAAGAGTATGTGCTACTTGATTTGAATGCCGTTTCCGAGCAAGTTGACATTCAACCAAATGCACCATATGTTCTCTCTGTATGTCTGAGAGTCTACATTATGTCTTTCTCTTAGTTTTTTATTATTATTCCCTTAAAAGGTTATATTTCATCTTGATGCTAAAATTGGGAAATTTATACTTCAACTCTACGACATAGTTTGCTGTTTTTCTAACAACACACTGATTTTGGGATATATTTTTTTTGTGCGTGGAAAATTTCAAGGACTGGGCTTTACTCTAATTTTGCATGTATGCAAGTTGCAACTATGGATTCCTGACTGTTAGTGCACAAATCTTCTAAGCGAGATTGTCTATCCTAGAATCAAAAAAATTTCTTGTTGAAAAACTACAGTTGCGTTAACTTTTTGCAAGAAGCTCCCTTAAATGGGTTTCATTGTTATTATTTCCTTATTTATAGCACATTTGCGCTCTGCCTTGGATGGAGGCAATGGATGATGTTTCTCTTACAGTCTTCACTGAATTTGTTTATTCTCTATACTCATTGCCAATTATATAACATTCTGTTTTATTATGAAACTGCAGGGCCTGGACACAATGAACCCAACATTAATTATTAATAACAAGTTGAAACTGGTGAGTTATGGGCAGAAAAAATAATTCTTTTTTAGAGAAAAATCTCGTCACTCAAATTTCTTTCCTTCAGATTGTAGATATATTGGACTGTAATATGATTTGGACATCGTTTTCAAATTTCAGCTTTTCCTTCTTTTTGATGTTCTTCACTCTGATTGCTTTTTCGGGTAAAAGGAACTGCAGATCTAAACTATTATTGAACTTAAGTTTATGACTTTATACAAATTGGAGTATAAAATCTGAGTTTACTAAGATGGTGATATCTGCATGTCATCTTATAAATTACTGCAGATTGAACTCGAGCAACCCATGATGTTTTAAATCCTAGACGAAATAAATTGGTCTTTAGTCGTATTTGGTTGAGCTTGTGTCTTTCCAACCATTTAATAAAGGATTTCAAGAAAAGGCCTTTTTCCATAACATTACTGAGGATGAGGTTTTGATTCTCTATGCCTACATTTCTTCGTGCCATAAATATGTTGGTGGAAGTTGAACTAAAGGGAAAATCAATATTGGGGACATTAACTCATGGCCTCAGCTTATGTGCTATTGCTGAAGAGTTTATTCTGCACATTCTTGTCAATATCATTCATAATTTTTTAGGGATAGAACTCTTGTATCACCAAAACACAGTGGCCTCATATGCAGCAAGATGAGTCAAGCATAAGTACTTCAGTACTTCTGCATAAAATATCTTTCAGTTCAGCTGAACAAAGCTACTTATCTAAGCAATGTCTGATAAGAGAGATAATCAAATGTACCTTGTGGAATTGTTTATGGCGCGAACTTTATTTCTTATCAATTCCTTTTATCTTATTGGGATATTGATTATGTTAGGGTTGTGAGGATTGACTAATGATATATCATTACTTGTTTGATTTTTCAGGTTGGAAAATATGAAGAAACAATAGGGACATGTATTGTCTTCAGTGAAACTGGTAAGTTAGTTTTATTTTTATATTTGCAACATATCTATTTAAAGGAACTGGCCGTTATTTCAAAAACTACTCAAATTAATAATTTGGAAAGCAGTAATTATCATATTCTTTGACGTTGTTTTGTTCTTATGGTTTTACCATGCTCTTCTCAGATGCAAAAGAGCTAGAATGACAAGTTCTTTCTCTTTCTTGCCTGCTATTTCCTTGCAAGAAGGCTAGCACAGGTTAAGTTGCCCACACAACTGAACATTGTTCTAAAAGTCGTTTGACGGACCTAGGCGACAGAGGTGGTGCCTAGTCCTAGGCCGCCTCGATAGTGCCTAGGCATTTTCCTAGGCGCTCTCATTTATTTATTTTTCTATTGTACATACTTGTTATAGTATAAAAAACATATAGTAGATTTAATTTTTTTAAATTTTACATGAGACATCAAAAAAAAAAACTTTTAAGGCTTAACAAATTCATTTAAGTTATAGTAGAGCTTCAAAATAAATGTTTGATACTGCCTAAGGCGTCCAGCCAAATCTTAGCAGTAGAGGACCGCCTAGCAGGATTTTTAAAACACAGCAGGTGAAAGATGTTTATTAGGGCTAGGAAGGGTTAGTACACGAGTACTATCTAGGGGTTGACTTGTTTCTCTTCCCATGCATCGTTTTGATTTTGGATTATTTTCTTTTTCTATTGGGTAAGTGTTTTCTTCTTTCTAGAACAGAGCGACTCCATTGCATGGTTTCAATTGAGTTGTTGATATGCTAAATACAATGCTTCAGAAGAAAGTTCTCAATAATAACTATTTTTTCTTCAACACAGTTTGGTAATATAGCATGGGGTAGTGAATCCCTGGCCAAAGGTCTCCCAACTCACTACAACCTCGAAAATGTGTCCAGTACTAATAACCTGTCCAACACTAGGTCATAAGTTATGCACATTATTTAGGCACCTGTTATGGATCAAGGGCCACTCCTACTTGCAAGATATAGTCCGTTTGAGTTTTGCTATTCCAGTTGTCATGCAAGTGTATGGATGCTTATATGATCATAAAATCTTCTTTATATCAAATATTCACATGCATTCCCATAATCTTTTGGTGCTAATCAAACTTTTTTCATTTTAAGGAATAAAGTATTAGAATTTAGTGACATTTAACTCTTCTTGAAGATGCTACTCCGGTGATCCACGAGGAGACGGGACTATCTGAAGCAAACCTTTTCTCAGGGAAATACATAATAGACCCAAAGCAATCAACTAAGCAAGTCAAGCCAGTTGCTCGGCTGCATAAAATTCTTAGGTTTAGATTAGCAGTAGAAGCTGATGGCAATGATTCGACGGCAGAAAAGACAAGTGTACCTGTGAACCCTGATCAGACCAATTGAATATGATGTTCAATGGTTTTAAAAACCAGTCAATATATTTGTCCGGCATGAAAGCTAAGTAGTGGACTTTATTTTCGAAAATAATTTCGTATGTCATCATTATAATAGTTCCTCATCATCATAATCGGATCATAGGTAGATATTGAAGATTAATGATGATAACTGCTTTGGAACTCGAATTTGGAGCATACCTGGTACGAGGATGGTAACGAACGTCCGATTGCTTATAAATGAGAAGAATCACGAATACAGAATTTGGGGGTTAGTTTAAGTGAATGATAATTGTCTTTTGCATTTGTGGGTTAGTGGACCTTCCTCTGCTAGTTAAGCTTGCATACTTGAATATACTTGTACAAGAATGCACGTCCCCTTGTTTAAATTATTTTTAAGTTGGTTTTATTTTAAGCATCAAAGGAAGTCTGTCTGGTCTTCAAAATTAGCTCAAATCAGGCGAACAGAGAATCAAACTTTTTATGATCGTATAAAACTTTCAAAATTACTAAATTCGCAATTATTCATAAATTGACCTATATACAAAGGGGGGAAATAAAGGCTTAAATGAATATTTGAGGTACAAAAAACTGCAATAGACTTCTTTGAAAAGAATTGTTGTTTTCTCAATTGGGAACAACAACTCATACAAAGTTTTAAGACCAAAAACATCCCACAAAAGAACTAATTAAAAGAATATCGTGAAAATTTTGTCATGGCTAAGATTGAATTGTACACATGGGGTGGGGTGGGGTGGGGTGGGGTGGGGTGGGGTGGGGTGGGGTGGGGTGGGTCATCACTCATCAATAGCAAAGGGTTTACACAACCGTTAAACCATCATACGCATATGTTATTCGTACAACTTGCCAACTTAAAACAAACAGTAAACGAGGGGAACTAGTTCTCAACAATTTTATCCTTCAAGTATTTCAAAATAGCCTTGCTCCCTCGATCCAAGATTGTCCTCCGGATGCTGGAAAAGGAAAGAAAATTCATGATAAAAAGAGAATTACATTCCTTTATTTATAATCTAATTTATTTGGATAATCCTAATCTCATTACTGTAATAATCCAAACATAATCGTACTCCAGCTTTTCAATTAATAAAAACAGTAAAAAGAGAGTGCTAGAGAATGAGAGCAAGGTAGAAGAATGGTGAGTTAGAGATAGTATTTTGTACTTGTAAAGTTAATATTTATAAAATAACTTTAAATTACAAAAAATAAAATTCACTTCGTAACTCAGAAAACTTTTACAGTCTTTCTAATTTTTTTTTACTTTCTATTTAATTTTTAATTTTATTTATCAAAAAAATTCCCACCTTTAATACTCCCCCTCTGCTTGCCTTTTTTTCCTCTCTCTCTCTCTCTCTCTCTCTCTCTCAACTTTCACTTTTTTTCTGTTTTTAACAATCAACAAATTTTTTTATAGTTTAAACAATAAACTCGAGAGATTTCATTTAGGCTAGTGATAATGCCAAAGCAATTATTATGTTGCCAGAGCAACAAGTGTTGCTGAAAGTTTAAAATATTGCTAAAACAAATGTAAAAGTATAGTTGAAATGCATATTTACATTATCAAGCCTTCATTTATCCTATAAAAGTTGACAGATGTGAGTCAACTACATTTTACCGTTAAAAATATGTGACGTGGCTTTTTTTATTTAATATTTGAAGGAAAAAATGACATGGACAGAGTCGATCTTCTCTCTTCTCCTAATGAATTCTATTCTATCCATCTTCTACCCATTTATCACATCTATTGAATTGAACAAACAAATGTCTTTAATCATCGATCCAGTAGAAGATCAGAAGATGGATAACAGAATTAAAAGGAAAATTAGATTCCCATATCTAATCTTTGTTGTTTTCTTTTTGTTGATTCTCTTTCCATCTTGGGATTTATCTCACTAGCTATCCAAACAACATTTTAGATCAATATTAACATAGTCTATACCAGGTTTTTGACAAGGCTAACCGGGAAAAACTTGGAGTCAAATCTGATCTCGATGAGGAAAGACCATAATCTGTGTCATAGCTGTAAAAGGATGTATTTTTTTTGTTTTTTTAAACCCTTTGTGATTCTTTTAATTTTTGGCATCAAGTTCCTAACTCTGCCTGTAAGGCATAGGCAGGATATAGTAGTAAATATAGAATTAGTAGGGGCATAATTGTAATAGTAGTATTCTAAGCTAGTTTTATAAACTAAGTTGTAATTGTGTTTCAATTAGTGAATGATAATGTGAAGTCTCTCTCCCTACGATTTCTCTCCCAATTTCTAGTCTGTCTTCTTCTCTCCCAAATTCTCTCTTAATTCTTCTCCAAACTCTTATTCTACTTCTCCATTCCTTGCACTGCCATACTCATGAAACCTAAAAGATGCAAAATCTGCAAATATACCAATAAAAGGTGCTCGACATTGCTCACAACATATAGATTGGAGAAGATGTGGGCTGTGAGTCTGATCAGCCTGCAACAATAACTAGTGGCAAGCGACGGTAAAGGGTGGTAATAGGATTTCAATGGGGCGGCATAAATGATAGAGGGAGAGTAGTGCTGGGGAGATAATATGTGGGGGAAGATGGGGATGAGAGAGAAGGTGGGGGAGAAGATGAGAGAGAGAAGGTGTGGAGGAGAGAAAGTTTAAAATAAACTATAAAATCCATGTCATTTTTTGTGGGGTTAAAAAATAAGTAAAAATGCCAAATAAGCAGATTTTAAACGGTAACGTCAGTAAGTCAAATTGGAAAAACAAAACTTCTTTCTTGTGTTTATGGTTTAAAATAGAAAAAAATAAGTTGATTGTTAAAAATAAAAGGTGAGAGTTTATTAGTTTTTTGCGTTAGTTACCCTACCAATAAATAAGAAAATATAATAAATGTATGTAATAAATTGGTTGGTGCTTTAGTTGGACTTTGACCAATCATAACTAATCTTTACCAAGTCCTACTTGGAATCAGGGTAAGAGGCTCACTTGGGGATAATGTGGGGAGTAATCAAGATTTGAAGTGGCCAAAAGTAATTAAGACGACAAAAATACAAAATAAATGTGACATAGCATACCTTCTCAATGGGTTTCCATCAAGTCTTAACACTTGTAGGCTGGGTTCAAGCAAACCCTGCAGAACCAGCTTTCGGGTTAAAAATCTAGTAGTCTCAGGTATGAATATATATATTGCTCCAGCTAAAGATTATATTTCTCAGAATATGCCGATGGATCAATTTAATTATAACAAAACTCTAACTTGCATACAGGTCATAGTTCGCCTGGACTTTCGCTTTGGAATGAAAAAGAAAAATGTGAAGCAAAAAATCAAGTCCACGTGAAGAAGCCAGTGTTCTATGACACTATCTCAGTTGACCAAAATTATATTACAGGTTCGTTCCATATTGTTATTTTCCTTGCAGCCCTTGCTTAAAGGAGCTTCTAAAAGTACATGAAAATGCATTACTAACTAGATGAAAACATCTTACTCCCTATTAAAGTGGATGATGAACAGTCGCTCCTTTCAGTGGTCAACTCAGATGATATTGTAACAAATTGAGTGATCAAAAAAACATATTGCAAAAAGATCATATCCCTTCAATACTGAATATGTTTGGCCAGAGAATGGACAAGCAATAAAGAATGATCAGGATAATATATTGGAAAAAGGAGCATCATAATTAATCATCATGGCAAATACAATACCACAGTATACAATAATATACCTAAATCGAAGCAATTATAGACCATCAAAGTGTGCTGCATACTAACCAGTTCTGGTGGAAGTAAAGTAATATTATTGTCCGAAAGATCTAGTTCCGTAAGAGAAGTAAGATGTTTGAATCCCTGCACGTCAATCACATGGTATATTAAAATTTTAAAATACAGTTTGGAGGTTTAATTGAAGTTAGACCTGAGTGAATGAAGTAGTAGTTGAATTATGCTTCATCATAATATCTCATGTAATCCAAGTACTCAAAGAGAATTAGAGAATGCTTGTTGTACTGAACCAGGTCACAATAAGATAATATATGAATGCAAACAGGAAAAGTCCTAAACACAAGAGTCATTAATCTGACTGCTTCAGTTAATAGTGCAAACATACTGGCAAGAGCCTATTAATCCCACAACAATGATAGCACAGCTTTTTGATCATAACAAATAAAGAGAACCAGTAGTCTAAAAGTGGTGATAAAGAGAACCAGGAGTCTAAAAGTGGTGATTACATTTATAACCTGTGTTAGTCACTGCTACACACTTCTTATTTAGAATAAACAAATGTCCAACAGGGATTCAGTACTTCCAGTTTAGAGGTGACATGAGATTCTACTCCAACTGACAGCTGAAGATATCTAGTCCTTTTATATACACAATGGTGAACTAAATTACTTGTGGACAAAAATGGTAATAGACTACAGTTTGTTTTCTCTTCACACTTGCGTATTAATGATACTAAAGGAAAAAATTTACTTGGCTCAATATATGACAGCACAAAGTCTAATTTCACCTGTCCACACTCTTTATAAGTTTGTTTTTAGTGTCAATAAATCAAGTTGATAAGGTTATTTCGAACAAACTCTTCACTTGATCAGCAAGAGGTTAGGTGACAGGAAGTGGTTTCTAATTAAGACATATATTACCTCTGGGACTGATTGGAGGGTATTTTGACTCAAATCAAGAATTCTTAGTTGCTGCAGATGCAATAGATCTGAGGGAACTTCTGATATCTGCATCCGTCTATTAAGAAAAAATATAAGTGCAAGGCAAAAAAGATAGTACTTAAAAAGTAGCTACAAATTAAACAAATATATAAACCTCAGATAAAGCTCTTGCAACTGCGGTAAGCTAGAAAATATAGCTGGTTCTGGTAAAGCACCTGCATTGGCACTTAGATCTAGAATTTGCAGCTTGGATGTAGCTTGGAACCCATCTGACGGAATCTATGAATCAATCAAATATGACGTGTGACCAATCAATTCTAGTAGGGACAAAAAAATAATTAATATTATTAACTCTCTACTTGAGTATTGTACAAATATTGGCACTGATCTGAGGAAACAATTCCATTACATCCCACTATGATTGAATCATCGGATTAGAGATGCTGATTCATAAACTTAGTTGGAAATAACAAGTTACAAGGCGATAGAGCCACATAAAACTAGACTCCTACAGTCCTACTACTACTAGAATCCATGATCGGAAGGGTTTTAAATAACTTCATTCTTCTAGTTATTTCTAATTAACATCAATAAGGACATTAAATCCATCTACTTATCTCCTATAATCAGCCTTCAAGACATAAAATCCTCAAAAAGTAGATTGTTGAAGTCAAATGAGATCAGCTGATACGCAGGATTCACCATAAATACCCAGAGGCAACCTTAATTTTCTTTGAAGGTGAAGATATAAGTAATCAATATCTTTTAGATACTCCGGTAGCAATCAATTGTATTTTTTCCCAATATGTAGACCAGTCCTCAGTAGGAGTGGGGAAAGTACCAATTGATGCTCTAAACATTTCCCATCAATAGTTTATAACTAAAAGCCAGATTTAAATCTCTGCTCAGAGCCACAGAGTGGGGGGTTGTAGAATGCATGCCTTTCTCAAAAGACTTCAGTAAAAACTTATAAGTGGAAGCCGGGAAACTTTATCTAAGGTTACAAAGAAGTACATTTTATATTGTCTAAACTCTAAAGCATTATCAACCTTCTTCTGGTCCTAATTTTACACACGTCACAACTAACAACTCCCTTCTACTAATACTTGAACTTACAGCTGGGCTTAATTAATACTTTCAAATAAAGTTGCACAAGACATCCCGAATAAAAATATTATATACCTGTCTGAGTGGATTATTGTCCAGCTTCAAACATGTAAGATTGGATAGTGACTTCAAAACTGCACTAGGCCACTCTTTAATCTTGTTTCTTGATAGAATCAAAGCCTGCACATTGATTTAAAAAAGAAGACTAACATTGCAGCTTCAAATAGTCCATCGATTTAGTAGTGGAATTAGACACTTCCTAAGCAACTTAGATCCAGCTATGCTATCTGTATGCTAAAGACATAAACACAAGATCAATAAAGCAAGATTTCCAAAGAGTAGGTTAAAAAGGCCTGCTGAAGTTATAGAAACATGTTCCAATCACTTTTGCAGTATATCAGTAACAATCGGTGTACAAACAATTCCAGGTATACAAGCTTTTTAACTATTTTGGTAAGGGAGATCTCGAGAGTCTCGTTGATGAACAGAATAGGTTCCCAAAGAAAACTTTTAAATTACAGGACAAAGGGTTCTAGAGTTTGTCACCGTTGCATGGAATTATATTTTCATTTTTATCACCTACATGATTTCTATTTTCAATCAGGGAAACTGAACACTTTGAATTCTCACCTCGAGGGAAACGCAAGAGGAAAGTTCAATTGGTAGCTCTTCAATTGAGTTTCTTGATAGATCAACTTTCGTTATTCCACTCGACTTCCATGCTTCTGCTGGGATGGCACTCAAAGATAGCCCTCCTAAAGAAAGTTCCTGATTACGAAATTATGAAAGAGTAATATATTCAGATAACAGACAGATAACTCGATTCCAAAATCAAACATACAGAAGAAAGTAGCAGGGAGTCTTATTTGATGAACTATCATATAAGGTCAAATGAAAAGTCTATCCTATCTGATAATTTGTGTAGCCTCAACCTCTTATTCTACAATGAAAGTGAGTAGATGTGAATTAATTTATTACATAACTATTAATTGCAAAAAATAATATTACAGAGATAAGCAGATAACTGAAGACAGAAAACCAGAGGGGAAGAAAAAAACAGTGAAGATATGGACCAGGGAGATGTATCTTGAGTAAATTACCTTTGAAGTAAGAGACAACCGAGCTGCCATGACAACAACATCCTCCTTTTTGGCAGAACTTGCTCCAGAGTCTAAAAGAGAAATTTAAATTGTACTGATGAAAATGAACATACAAAGTATCTTAATTATATAAACACTTGAAATGTGCTCAACTAGAAAGCTTGAAAATTTATAACAGCAGTGCAATAAAAAAATAATACAGATTTTTTTAAAAAAAATAAAGAGCCTTTATGATGAGACACGTCATAAAAAGGATTAAAAAAAGTTTGACCTAAGAACCAAATACCTTCATCAGATGGAAGTCTACTTCGAAGATACTTCAATAAAGCAGGTGTAGGTCCAGATACCAGCGAGCTAAGTGAGAATAAAAAGAATTTGGGTAAACTCTTGAACAGTTACAAGCTCAGAACCCAATCAACAAAATTTAGATACTGATCGAGACCTTCGTAGAGTTCGCAATGGATTGCCGGCAAGCAAAAGTTTCCGCAAAGTTGTCATCAAACCTAGGTAATGATATTTGCAGCAGATATTATATATTTAGCCTTTTTACGGAAATGAATACATATTATATACAGTATTAGACGAGACAACCTATTGCAGGATTTTACTTATTCATCCAACAATAGTATGATGGAAGAAAAGGATAAAATTCTGCTTTTTTGAATCTCATCATTTCTGCAATACTTAATTTTTGTGGTAGGTGAATTTCTGCTAGATTATAATGGAGAACCAATGCAATGTGGCACAGAAGCAATACTCGAGAAAATTTCTAACTAAATAAAAAAGAAGCTGAAAACAAATAATATATATCCCATCAGGATACCCACTGTGAATCTGCTACATATGGAAGAAATCAGAATAAATGATAGCTACGAGCTTCAAAGGATGGATCAATTCAAGTGGAATTCTTATTTTAATGGAAAGTGGATTTCTTGTTATCCATCAATTATCCTTAGGCGTTCAAATGCAATGTGTTTAAATATAAGCATTGCTTTTATTTCTTTGATGCTTGTTAAGGTAAGAATTCCTTAAAAATGTAAATCAGGCAGGGGAAATTAATTGCAGAATGTAGCAAAACGTACATATATTCATATGCTTCATTAGAGTATATGAAACTAATCCATACTACTTGTCAAGATACAATATGCTAACCTTACCGATCTCAGTTGGCAAGCCAGACAATGAATTATTTGATAAATCTAGAACTGAAAGACGCAACTTGCATGCCTCCACGGGGTACTCCTTTAACTGCATGCATAATGAAATAATCAGCGGAGATATTGGTTATTATCATTCAAAAAGTCAAACTTATGGATCAAGCTATAACAGTTCTCCTTTCCAAGCCTATCTTTCACAGGTAATATCTTTAAAAGTAATTTTATTTAAAAGAATAAATATAAAGATTTTTTTTACCAAAATTAAACAAAAATACATTTAGCCACCTGATTTGAGTGAAGATCAAATGTCCCTAACTGGGAAAGTGTTCCTATCGCTGCTGGTAATGAAGATAAAGAATTGTTCCTGTAAATGGAAAGAATGAAATGAAGATGAATAAATAATTACTGAAACTAGTATCTAGTTAAATATGACCTACAACAATGGAAAAAGGAATGACCCCATATAAAGCTCCATAAGGGAAGAGCAAGCCATTATTGACGATGGGATTGACAAAATCCCTGCAGATAAGTAGACATGATATGGTTTTAGCAGAACGGAGAAGAGAAATCGAATGATTTAAAAATGAGAATTCGAAAATGATCAATGTAATTAACAGCAATCAGATTTTTAAATTCATGCATGTACAAAGTTAGTCTAGACTAAAAGGAAATTAAACCCACGGTTCTGATGAAGGTCAAGGCGAATCAGACATGAAAGGTTTCCAATATTCTCCGGCATACCACTCAGACAATTTTTTGCTGCAAATTTAGTAAAATTAGTTGCAGTTTTCAGATTGTTGAAGGTATTGATTTGAAGATTTTTTTCTGATATAAATAATCAATCCAAAAGCAGAAATGAAGAATTCTACCGGCGTTGAGTTCAGTAAGCCTGGTCCACGATGCAATCATATTCTCAGATAGCATAGTCAGCTTGTTTCCCTGGCATATAACAAAGATACACAACATGCTTGATCAACTTGATCATTTTAATGTGTAATAAAGGGGGGAAGCGCATTATCAGGTGTTACTAAAACAAACTATTTCTTATACCTCTACATCCAACTTAATCAACTTGGAACAATTTGCTAGATCTTCTGGCAAGCTGGTAATACAGTTGTTTGATACCTGAGAAAAATTAATCATGAGCCACATGTAGAAAGCTAAATTATATAATAAGGTATGTGAGAACATAATGATGAGGAAGAGAAATGTTTTTTTTCTCAAGTTCTCTTTTTAATTTTTCAATTTATTCTTTTAATAAGTTGATCGAAGTTCTTAATAAAGAAGTTTAAAAGATCACACAACCAAATTGCAATGGCATTTCCCCACCACCCAGCTTGTACTATCTTGGAAATCACCAAATCGACAAAACTGAATAAGACCACTAATTGATCAACCAATTACCAAGGAATACCCTATTCAGTACATTACATTTGAACTACAGGTTTCTGGAATACTTGAGAATCTGTATTTGATAAAAATCAAAAAAATTAGCACGCCAACCATGTACTCTTATTTATTTATTTTTCTGGAATCTGGTCCTTAGTCTTATGTGAGCAAGTAAATCTCTAGTTGCACCTAACTACAGATGTCAGAGGATAGGGTCCTGAAAGCTGTTAGAGCTTCTGGTTCTTAAAGTATATAATAGAGAAATACCTTGAGTTCTGATAATTCTAAGAACCTCCCAAGAGAGTTCGGAAGACTCTTCAGTTGGTTGTTTGAGCAATCAAACCTGAAAAATGAAATATATAGAAAGCTTTTCAATCGTGATTTATATGAGAATAAATCCACATGTTTATCAGCAGACAGAGGAAAATAACCAATGGAACTGTATATTATAAATTTACAACACACATAATTTCCTAGTCTGAATCTAAATTCTTAAAAAGCCAATAAACAGAGGATAAGAGAAAGAAGCCTACTTGACCAGAGAAGCCGCTGATCCAATTTCTTCAGGTATATCAAGTATCAAGTTAAACGACACATCTAATGATTTTAGCATCTGAAGCCTGTTAAATAAAAATTGAGAAAACATTACATAGTGCAAATGTGTGTGTGTGTGTGTGAGAGAGAGAGAGAGAGAGACAGGCTATAATCCGCTTAAAAACTTGATAAATGCTCAAATCACATACTCTCCAATAGCAGTTGGAAGGTGGGAAAGCTTGTTATGGCTAACATTCAGCACCGTTAGTTGAGGTAAATTTCTAAGGTCTTCCTTTAATGTTTCAATATTGTTATGAGCCAAAATTAGCTTTTGCAGCTCCACAGCCTGCATATATGGTGAACGCATAAATTTGAGATGAAAATTTTGGCACAACACCTTTATCTTGTACGAGAAAGAGCTCATCAATCAGGAAGAGGATTATCACATAATGTACCTCCCACCAATTTTCACCCTCACCGATTGCATCCAAACTCTTGTACACCTCATTGGGCACTTCCCTGATACGAAATGTACAATACGAAGTAGACAAGCAAATCAGTAAGTTCGTCATGTGTCCTCAGTATAAATTCTTAATCAGCATTGTTCAACACAAAAACTGGTGTTCTTGTTTGTTTGCTATAACTTAGGATTAAGTGTTCGTGTTTATAATTTGTCAACAGAATAAGAAAACATGCACCTTTGTAAGTGTCGAAGTGTTCTTCAACATCTGACAAGTACTAGGGTTTAGCATTTAAGACCACTTAGTAATCAAACAGAGTAACTTGATATGTAAAAAAAATTATGATTGTTTATATTCAAATAAAAATTATGCAATATTTAATTGAAATGATATGTAAATTGATTTTTCTTAAGCCTCAATTCCAATTAATTGAACTTTGGTGCCTAGGCAACTAAAACTTATGTAAAATATTATCGAAAGCAATACCATCTCATCTTAACTAATAAACTAACGAACTGATTAGAATTGATATTGCATGAAATGCATTGAATTGAACTTATATATACATGCGTGTATTAGTAAGAAGAAATTGATAAAATGGGACAGGGGAATGGAAAGTAGAGGACTAACTTGAGAGAACGGTTGGATAGATTGAGAGAACCGGAAGCTCTGGCAGCTTTCAGGAGCCGATCCATATATCGATCTTCGAGTTGGGTAATGGCCGTAGATGTAATGAGTTCAGCTTACAGATCTCTAGCAATCATAATCCAATAAGCCCTAATTAGGGTGTGAGTTCGATCTTCTGCGCCATGCTATTGTAGATAACCAGCAAAACATGTAATTGGAGAAGATCGTGTCGTCAATTAGAAATTGGCACAGCACCTTTATGAGTTTTGGAATTAGAAACTTAAATTAGAATAGAAAAAAAAAAGTTTGAAGTTTTTTTTTTTTTTTTTTTTTTTGAGTTTTTAATAAAAATAAAAGAAAATTTAATTATTATTTTTTGTATTTTTAAGTTTCAATAATAAGAAAAATATCATTTTATAAATTTATCCTTCTATGAAATATAATTATTAAACTATAAATAAAAATATACAAGATAAATTTAATTAAAAAAATTCTATAATCAAATACAAATATCTAAAAAAAATCTTAAACAAAAATTATATTTTTTATACATGATTTTTTTTTATTGTTTTATTAATCTATCTAACAAAATATAACTTATTTTGAATTTTTCACTCACCCTAATAAGTTTGGCATACATCTTATCGTCCATGTAATGCTGAAGACACGAGAGACACAGCTAGTTTTCTATCAATTTGGGTTAAGGAAGAAAAGTTTGCTATTAAATTAGGGTTTTAAATTATCCCAAATACTACTACTCCGTTAATTTGTTTTCTTCTCGGAGGTGGTTGCCTGGTTGGTGTTGTAACAAGCTAACCAAGATGGCCAGATGGGTATCAGTATCAAAAATGAGACCGTTGAGGCGTTGATCTGATAAATTATTCACCGCTTTTATTTTCCAAGTAGAAATAAATTGATTTATTGTCATAAAAATTATAATAAAATATTAAATTTCTACAGCCGGTTCGGCCAGGTAAATGCCGAACAATTAAAACTACTTTCCTCTCCCGATCTTGAATATTCGGTATTTTATATATCAATTTCGAACCGGTTGTTATTTATAGTGAACCGTTGTTGGTTGTACCAATCGGTACGGTATACCGAAAGAATTGCCCACCCCTAGTCATCAGGGAGGATGATAATGACTTTCTTGTTCAGCTATGTAGACTATCTGACAGACTTTTGAAGGTAAATTTGTATTCTTTATAATCTTAGACATTGCAGTGATATATGGCGGTAAAAGATGTGTTAGAAATGCTTCAGCTACTTGGATAGAAAACCAGAAACCTAATAAACCAAGTAAAAATTGGGGGACCTCTAGTAAACTTTGGGGACCTAGTAAGGATGACACCACCTTTATAGGAGTAACCCTAGCTAATAATGCTACAACCTTTGCAAGTAGAGACTTGAAGGAAAGGATATCCTGTGTGAATGATCCTTTCAAACTGACAACTGTGACCCAAGCTTGGAAATAATGCTTGAACTGAGCTCATTTAACATCGGACTGATTTTCCAACCAAATTATGCGCAGGCAGGGCAGGCTTTTAAGAGCTCGCGGACCATTTGAAGCAAAAATATTCTGTATATGATTCCTCTAAAATTATCAACTTATTCCAATTTGCATTGACCGCATTAATTATTAGAATAACAACTAAATTAGGGGATTATTAAATTTAAGAAACTTAAAAGCAAACCAAACTTGAAATAGAAGAAGACGTAATCTACTTGCATGTGGTACCAAAAGCATATTAAACATAGTGGTACCAAAAGCATCATTCGGACACGGATCCACACATCAACTAGACTAGACATATTAAAAATATAAGATTTTGATAAATTAGGGTATTGTTATTTTTTATTTTTACTTATCTTATGTATATACATATATCATAATTATAATTTAATTGAAAACTTTCATAATATATAATAAAACTCAAAAATAAATTAAGAGTGTAAGTAACTAGCCCACATAAAAACAATTATTTGAATTAAGACACTTTTAAATTTATAACTGATACAATTTATTTAATTTTAATCAGTATAATTATAATTAAAATTTTAAATTGAATGAATGACATCAATTTTAAATTTAAAAATATTTTGAATCGATTTTAAAAATTAAAACACAATCTTAAATTATATAATAAAAGATTATATATTTATAAAATTAATTTTGATTTTTAAAAATAATTTTATATTGCTTCTAAATTAATAAATTTTATAATTAATAGTACTTAAAAAAATACTTTATAACTATATTATCTAAAATTAAATTAATTTTTAATTAAAAAAATCTTAATTAACTTTAAAAATTAGTCCAATATTGATCCTCAAAACGGAGTGATTACTGTTTGGACCAGGCCAGCCTTCGTATTTAGAGCTGTGAACGCTGTCCAGAGTCCGGCGCACAAAAAGAAGTCTCCGGTCGGAAGTTGGCTGTATCTATTATTGCTCTCTCAATTAAATAAACTCGCTCTCGAAGCTGCTCATAAACCTAGTTACATTCCTTTTGGCTTTTAGAGCATCTCTAAACAATGGACTATCACGTATATTATATTTAGTCTATATGACATCAATAATCTTTTAATCTTTAATTCTTTTGGCAAATTGAATTATCGGTAGACTATAATATAAAAATATTAAAATAATCAATAAATTCAAAAATAACTCATTTTCTTTCTATACAACCATCTCTCTCATTTAAATATATTAAAAATTATGATTATAACTCTTGATATAATCATTGTGTCTCGTTAAAAATTATTTAGTCCATCTGTCTGTATTCTTAGACTAAATATAGTCTGAATTTGTGCACGCCGACACTGTCGGGGATGCTAAGTAAATTTAGCGTCGGCGATGCTAAGTAAATTTAGAAGAGAGGGAAACAAGTTTTTATACATTAAATTTATCTCAAATTTTGGACTGCAAACAGATAATTTATTAAAGTGAGCCAAAAATTAAAAATCAGTTCTATTTTGTTATAAATATATACACACAGATTGTGGTGAGCAATTAGTGAAGAATTAGGTGTGGTTAATTTTTCTTCTTTCAGCATTTAAATCTGAAAGAGATCCGCTGCGAATGCAATTGATTGTTTCAGTTTCAGTGTATGTATTTCTAATTTATCGCTCGCGAAACCCATAATGTGAAGATTTAGAGTTAGTTAGGGAAAGAGGTACTGAGCAATTAGAGAGAAATAGAGATACTATTGAAGAGAAAGGCTTACATTGTTCTTTCGGCAACGATTTGTTCCCTAAAAGTCAACTTTGAACCAATGGCGATGCAAATTCCAAATCCAATTTAGGGTTGATATAGCCAATAGAAAGGAAATAAAAGATCAAACTTTAGGAATATATATGTAGATTGAGTAAAAAAATAGTTTCAATGGTGCATGGGTAATGTTTTTTGATTTGACAAAATGAATGTGTAGAGGGATTCTGGTCATAGTAAATTGAATTGAAAGTTCAGGTTTTTGTAGGCAAAAATTCATTCAGAATGTCTGAACATGAAAATACAGAGAGATCGTTGGCCTTAACACCAACATGGTCTGTTGCTTCTGTGCTGACTGTCTTTGTTGCTGTTTCCTTGCTTGTGGAACGGTCCATTCACCGCCTAAGTAATGTAAGTTTAATTATGTATATCTTGAGGCTTTTATTGTTTTAATTTCCTTTTTGATTGTAATTCAATCATTAGCGAAATTATAGATATGCTTCTAACATCAATTCTGTTTGTTATTGGATTTGTAATGCAGTACTTGCTTTTAGGTGTTTTCTTAGACACGATATTTCCAAATAGACCAAGGGCTATAGTTCTCTGTTAAAGATCAGTTAACTATAATGAATTTAATTTTGGCATGAAGTATCATTAGTTTTAAGGTTTCAAGTATTTGTTTACTTTCCCCTAAACTTATACACTCATTGAACATGTACATTATTGTGAATGAACTGTAAATTTAGGCTGTTTCCAATCTTTTAGTTGTCTACTTCTGATAAGAGGATATCTTAACAACTTATAGCAACTATTTTTTTTTTTGCTAAATAACTTATAGCAACTTTTCAACCTTCTACTCGTGTTGTTTTTCTTTCCACCATTGTACCACAATAATGATATATAGTTCAAAGGGTTTTATACTTGTGCTGATTATCTTATGTTTTTTTTGTCATTTCAGTGGTTACGGAAAACTAATCGAAAGCCTTTGCTTGCAGCTGTAGAGAAAATGAAAGAAGGTACTTGATCAGTTTCTGAAACAGCCATTTGAAAATAGGTGTACTCTCTGAAGTTTGTATTTCTTTTTTGTTATTCTAATTTTTCTGTCTACAGAGTTGATGCTGCTTGGGTTCATATCTCTCCTCCTTACAGCTACCTCAAGCATTATATCCAATATTTGCATCCCGTCAAAGTTCTACGATAATGCATTTGCTCCATGCACCAGGTCTGAAGTTGAGGAGGACAATGAGGATAATGCTTCCCAGGAGCGTAAACTTTTGATGGCTTTTGTTCTTCCTCACTCATCTAGGAGAGTGTTGAATACCCTAAATCATAATACTTGCAAAAAGGCACGCCATTTCTCTTATTTACCGCTTTCATTCTTTAATTTATCTCAGATAGTTTTTCATCCGAAATTTTCTGCTCATGTCTGGATCAGTTAACGATTTTAAAATTAATTTTATTGCATAGGATTATGAACCATTTGTATCATATGAAGGACTTGAGCAACTGCACCGGTTCATCTTTGTTATGGCAATTACACATATATCCTACAGCTGTTTAACAATGCTGCTGGCAATTGTGAAGGTTAAGCTCTTTATTGTAGTTATACTCACCTATTTAATATGTTTGCTTATTATGATATGGATCTATTATTGGTGGAAGACCTCCATAATATTTTCCAAAAGAAAAACTGTACTACCTCTTTCCTGCAAAGAATGTTAGAATTGGTGTTTTCATCGAAATTTAGAAGTCATTAATAGCCAAGAAGGTAGCTTAGGAAGAATTTCCAGTATTACCGTTAAAATACTCCAACATAACATATGTACTTGTACTTACAGCTAGCCCAATAAAAAAGTCCCTTTTGACTTTTGATAGAATGACTATAATCTTAGGACAAAAATAGACCTTCATTGTGACATTATTTGCAGGACTTGAGGAGTATTAAAGAAAGACGTCCATAGTCTTAGGGAAGTATAAATGTCTTGCGTTGTAGTAATATCCATAGCATCGTGTTTTATCTTATAGTTCCATTCTCAGGTAGCTGTGGGTTCGATACACGAATAATCCTTTTTGATGATATTGAGTTTTAGAATGAAGTCCATAAGCTATTGGAGGTAGATATGATGTATATCATAAACCCAAGGGGTGAGAGAAATGGGTTTGAAGAATAAGCTCAAGCTCACTGGTTCCAAACCCTGTACTTGGGGTCAAAATTACCTATATATAAAAAAGTTATGATGTATATAGTTTTATTAGTTAAGGACAGCTAAACAGAGTGATCTGTTGTAAAATTTGATCCCCTGCTGCATAGTTAATAGTTCTTATTGAAGTGATACAGAAGGTGACAATATAAGACTTGCAAGTTTATGAACTGCAAAACATACAGCACCAGAAAAGAAGTGGAAAAGGATACCTTGTAGCATTCAGTAGAGACTATTCAAGGAACTTTAAATAGTTATTCTGCATTGTTTTCAATGTGTATCTGTCGCCAAAAGTGGCATTAAACATTATATGGAGCAAATTGTTTTCCTTTTCATTTTATATGGTTAGTGGAGATAAAAATAATGGTCCATTAAGTAAGATCCCCAAAGTTTATTTAATCTCCAGTATATACATGAATGTCCTAGGTTTTACATTATGTGCTCTTTGTTTTTAAATGGTTTTAAAATAGTATGGCTTTTCTGTGGTTTGTCTTCAGATATAAAAGACAAGCAATAACAAAATTTACTGTTTGCATTGTCATAATCCGACCAGATCCATAGTTGGAGGGCATGGGAGGACGAGGCTCATATGGACCGGCACGATTCATTAAATGGTAAACTTTGCCTTGCTTTGAATAGTAATAAAATAAGATTCATCCATCTAGCGATCTCCATTTATGTTAACTGAGGAAGTTCGCATTAGTAAGTTGTATATGCTCAAGTATGTAGTTAATTTACTTGGGGGAAAGAAAAAAGACTATAACTAATCTCATTAAGAGGAAAAAAGCCTAAATAACAAAATGCAAGCTATCAAGGGAAAAACGAAACCACGTTAAAAATGAAGAGCAAAAAGAAAACAACCTACGCAACAACATTTTCTTCACATAATATGCCTAACTTTTGATTTGCGTAAATTACTTTCAGCTGAATATGGTGATTTATCCATATGCCAACTCTTGCCAAAAGTTTATCTTATGAATGTTTAAGATTGAGGCACCAAAGATGAGTGACCATTTTGTTGAATACAACTGGAGAGATATTTCGACGTATGGTCTTAGAGTCACCATAGAGCAACAAGGAATCAAAGAGCTCAGTTGGTCCAGAAGAGACGAAGATTTAGTGTACATTTATATTGGAAAACAATTGCAATGCTTGTTTGTCCTTGTTTTTTAGGCACAACCATTGACAATCTCTCTTATGTTTCATAGGGATTGACAAAATCATATGTGTCTAAGACGAACAGAGAAAACAACACGTACCCTATGTCTAAGGATTCCAGAAAGTGCAATTTCATTTTGAAGAAAGGGAAATCACTAGGGAAAAAGAGTTAATCTTCTCACTCTAAGCAGGCAAGCAGCGGGAGATACAAATCAACCATTGAAGATCATTGCATCCCTAATCCCCCATCCTTCTCCCTAAAAGAAAGAAAATAAATTTCATGCAAATAGTTGCTAGTATAGTATAATGGTTCAAAGTCGTGATAACGGCCTATGTTTTGGAAGGTCACTTTTTGACTCGTTATCGATTTCGGGCGATACGCACTGTGCGCTAGTTATGAGCTTAAAAAAAAGTATGAAGAAATTCTAAATAATAAGAATAACAAGATGAATCAATTAAGTTCACAAAAAAACACTATATAGTGCACATAAGATTGTCCAAATGATAAAATAGATATCTCGCAGATATGTTTAATCAATTTTACTTTACATTTGAATAAAGTTGATATTGATGTTATCTTAGCTCAAATGGTTGAGCACACATGTTCTGTATATTTAAATACAATTTAACTTAACTGACTATATTTAAGTGCAATTTTTTCAAGTTGTACTTAACTAGGTACTATATAGGTACAATTTAATGATAATTGAAGTACAATTTAGCTCAACTAATTATATATTAAGTAAATTTTTTAATTTTATTTTTTAAAGTTATACTTAATTAGGTGTTATATAGATATGCCATGATTTCTCCTTTACGTCATGATTTTCCTTTTATTTGGTCCGAAACCGCTACATTATGTCGAGTTGCCGAAATTTCGTCGAAAATTACCTTTTATATGAATAATTCCTAATTTTGCGATTAGTGTAAAGGTTGCGGTTCGGCAACGACCGATACCTAAGTGTATCGGCCAATATTTTGAGCCATGAGCATAACTCATTGATAATTTTCATCTCCTTTTAATTATGTAGTTACACGTATTCGTGATAGATTTGAAGTTAACATGAGCTGATTCACATATGTTAGTTTGTATATATTTTCAAGATCCTCTATTATCTGTATAATCAAACTAACTATTTTGCTAAAGGTTAATAATAGACTTGTTTCTGTAACAGAGATCACAAGGGAGAAGACAATGCGAAGGCAATCAACCCTTGTCAGATTTCATACATCAAATCTTCTATTTAAGAATAGATTTGTTATTTGGGTGGTATGTGCACTACCATCTCTTCTGCCTCACTGGCTTTCTCATTCCAACAGTTTTATAATTTACTCTCTCTGTCCCAAAATGGGACTCTCATTTGACTTATCGTACACATGTTACGGGTTACTAACGGCACTCTTGGACATAATTAATTTCTCTGATTTTTTATATTATTGAATTTTATGACAAAAATTTATCAAGGAACAAAACTATTGATGAAATTTATGTTTGGATGTGTTATTGATAAACCTTAATATGCGTAAAATAGTCAATGGGGATCTCATTTTGAGACGGAGGGAGTATTTGTCAATTGAGTTAGTTGTGGACAAGGATCCATTTAGGTTTCTTGTTAATTAATTGAAGGCTAAACTGTAGGGAAAGGGTTGTTTTGGGTTTTATTGCACAGAGTTTGTAAACGGCATGTAGGATCTAGATAGAAATGTTTGATGGTAAGAGTACCACTAATACATCCCTTCCTTCTCAATGTATCCTCCAGATTAGTGGATAGACACACCTCACAACCAAACCTAAGCACGAACCAGTCATCTCTAACTTTCAATCATGATGGATAGACTTGAACAATGTCCAAGAGTTCTTACTTTTAAATTTGTCTCCTTGTTGTTGCTAATTCAATAGGATTCATTTATACCATTGTTGCAGCCCTTGGAGTTAATAAGAGTGTTGCAATGCTAGATAAAATAATGGCAAAATAGAAACATCATTTCACTTTATAGTCCAAAATAGAAATGTATCTCAAATTTTGGAACAGACTAAAAAAAATGTATCTCTAATTTTGGAACGGACTAAAAAGAAAAATATATCTCTAATTTTGGAACAGAGGGAGTATATTTGTCTTAGGATGCCAGATAGAAGCCATCACTCCAAGTGGCATAGGTTGCATACCTCCTCTCTTATGCCTAGCTATTATCTCACTTGATTTCAACTTTATTTAGTAGTTTGTACTGCCTGCCGTTTTGTGGTATTTCTTTACCCGTGAATGATATTTGCTTTCCTTTTTATACCTTTCATGAAGGAATGTGAACCAGTATATGTTTACAGTAGTACTATTTTTTCTGCCTACAGATTTGTTTCTTTCGGCAATTTGGGCGTTCGGTTGTCCGTGTAGATTACCTCACACTACGTAAGGGCTTCATTATGGTATGCAACATTGTGCTATGCGAGAATCTGCTACCTTATGTTTCATTTCTGAACCTACACGGTTGTACTTTGGAAAACCTGCATATTTTTCATAGTTTTATCGGTAATTTCTTTTCTATCTGTGTATTATATCTCTAAACCTCTATGCACCCTTTATTTCTAGATCTACTGAAAGTTAATTTTGCATCCTTTGCTCTCTACATATATGTGATACTACAGATTGTTGTAATGTCATGACCTTTTTGGGGGAAGAGGCAGAACAAAGAAATTACTTAAAAGAGTTGCACAAGACATTCAACTATGACAGTTTCTATTTCAAATAATCACTTACGTTTACTATTACTAAGAACATTTGCAGAAAGAAATGAGAGGGTTAGATGTTCACAACCTTACTTATATTTTGAGAGGCTGTTTCCAAGACTTGAACCCATGACCAAGCATTCAACAAATGAGCATTTTACCATTACGTCTAGTACGCCATTTTATTTTTAATTGTCTCCATGTATTTCTAATCTTTTATTTTAAATTATTTATTTAACTCTTTTGTTATTATTTTTTTTAATCTTTTTTTGTTTTGTTATTGCCTTTCTACTTTTATGCTTACATAAGAGAATCCTTTTCAGCCTAGTCCATCTAGTTTAAGATAAAAGGTATTGTAGAGTTGAGTTAGCTTTCATATCCTTGTCAACACAAAACTATTATATAGTGGGAAACATGGGATGACGACATTTGTAGAGGTCACACGACATAGAAACGGGCTATTGCAAATGTGCTTTGAGAATCACATACTTACTACTATGATTCTAGTACTATAAATGATGTGTATGTATATATGTCATATGTGAGTGTTATTTTATTTTACTCCCTCCATCTCCAAAAGGATGACTAAAGATACAAATTTAAATGATGACATAAAGTACATAAAGTGAAGGGTAACTAAGTTATTTAGTGGGGTCCATTAGTATAAAAAAGTAAAAGTACTCGTCATTTTATATAATCTGGCGGGGTCACTAATGATAAATTTGGAACTTTTTTACTCTTTCTTCTACTTTTACTTTTCTTAATATGTGTGCAAATTGTACTTTGCTCATCCTTTTGGGGACGGAGGGAGTATATATTTCCATCTATTTTTATTATTTTAATTATCGCTCTTTTCCTCCTTGCCTTTGCACACTTATTCTTACACATTTGATTCATTTGCAGCTTACCCATCTACGTTAAAATAAAAGTGTTGTTGAGTTGAGTTGAATTAGTATTCCTATTACTTGTAAGTTTCACCACTCTTCTCCTGAGTTATGTAAAGAAACAGATGTTTAAGTTTATTTTCCTATTCTCTCTATATATGGTGATGGGGGAAAAATGATATAAGGTCTTGTATTCATCATATTATGTGATAATCCATGCATTCATTTCTCACCATATGCACCATATTTGAAATGTGTCATTGTTTTATGTTACTCTCTGTGTCCCAATTTGGTTGTCGTAGTTTTTGGGATGTGATGTGCACATATTTTAAGATGTTGAAACACATTTATAAATTATATTTTTATACATATTTGAGTATAGTTGGGAATATAATATTCAAATATACTGAAAATATAATATTTTATTTAAAGTATAACCATCTTAAAATGTGGCGAAAACGCTGCCCGCAAACCACAATATTCAAATTGGGACAGAGGAAGTATCTCTAGTTGGATCGATATATACCTTTGTGGACAATTGTGAGTTCAGGTCCTTCCATGGAGTTGTCAAATAAGAATGTGTTTTTACCAGTTAGATCCAATGAACTCAGAATATGGTACCTTTGTAAATGCTTTGTTATTGTGGCATTTCATTTTCACCTAGCTTTCTTCTTGTAAATAGGTAGTACATTGTGGCTGCTATTCAAAATCTGTTTACGTTTTTTTTTCCTTCTTATTCATGACAGAACCACAACCTTACATCAAAATATGATTTTCACAGCTATATGATTCGCTCTATGGAAGAAGAATTCCAAAGGATAGTTGGTGTGAGGTAAGAAACAAACTCAGCAAGCATATCTGATCATTCTAAATACAACATTTAAGCCACTATGTACACCTTATATATCATTTATACGCTTTTGTTCTCTCTTTTGTTTGCTCAATCTCATGACTAATATATTGGACGTTATCACTTCTAATCTTTTGCATTTATATCATTTCCATTTATCTACTGTTCTCGTTGAGTTTCACTTCCTCACTCTAATTTGCTCCTCCCTGGCCCCATGGCAGCAGCAACCACAAAAAAAGCAAGTGTTGCTACTGCAGCCTGGACTATTTTTTCTGCTGTTTCTAGAAACTGGCAATTTTAAAGTGCATACTATCACACTGGTTTATCAATACTTGTGCTTTTAGTAGTACTCGGCTAAACTCCCGTTTTTGGAATTATTTGCAGTGCCCCACTCTGGGGATTTGTTGTGGCCTTTATGCTATTTAATGTGAAAGGTATGGCACGTTATCACCAACACAAGGCTATAAAGAAATTGTTTTTATCCTTATTTTGACTTGTTATGGACTTTCTATATGAACATTATGTGCTTTTATACCCCTTTCCCAAGTCTTGAGCTTTTTGGACATCTGCATGCTGATCACATCGCATGTCACTTGCAGGGTCTAATCTCTATTTCTGGATAGCTATAATTCCCATTACTGTAAGTTCTTATTCTCATGTGGTTAAGTTAGAGCTATCTTTGGTGGTAGCAGAGGGATGAATCAACAGACACTCTGATATCTGACTACGCAAAATTATGGACCTAGCTAAGTTCCTGCATAATATATTTGAAACTAGAAATTGGTGGGAAGGAATTTGTCTAGGAATGCATTTTCTCTTAATGATTAGGGAAGGTGATAATACAGTATATTAGAAAGCTGTTCAGACGAACCTTGTATTTCTGAACACTTGGAAAGGGAGTTCAATCAATACGTTTTTTTTAATTTCCTTTCTAAATTCCTATTCTTTTTTTTTTGAGTGGGGGGATGATGCCAAACCAAATCTCATGTCCTGCTATACTCTTAAATTTTGTATCCTCTATCATTACCTTGTGTTGGTGTGCAGCTGGTTCTACTTGTGGGCACAAAACTGCAACATGTTATTGCGACCTTGGCATTGGAGAGTGCTGGAATAACTGGATTCTTAACTGGAACAAAGTTAAAACCTCGAGATGAACTTTTTTGGTTTAAGAAGCCTGAATTTTTGTTGACCATGATCCATTTTATCCTTTTCCAGGTTGGCTATGATTGACGTGATGCAATTTCTGAAAGAAGCATTTTATTTGTTTGTTCCACCGTGATGATCTTTAGTGATTCCATTACATACTAAATATTCATCTTTCTCTCATGTTGTTCATCTTTTCTGCAGAATGCATTTGAGCTGGCTTCTTTCTTTTGGTTCTGGGTATCTCCTTCTCCATTACTACATCACTCTCATTTAATTTTGGACTTAACTACCCACTCTTTTTACTAATTACTAGACTAGCATTATACTAATGTCAAGATAAGTTTTTTTGGATGAAAAGAAGATTTCTTTATTGGTAAGTCAAACGAAGATGATGACCAATTAATTTTTCATGGTTCAATTCAAGAAGTAATTTAGAAATTATTGTGACTCAGACTAAACTGATGTATATATGAAATATTTTTAAAGCACCGGAGAAAAATTGTGTATTGTGTCTTTTATTTGTTATAATATAGGATCGTTGAATTTTATCTAAGCTATGTTCATTACAGTGGCAATTCGGGTACAATTCTTGTTTTATCAAGAACCATATGCTCGTGTATCTGCGGCTTATTTTGGGGTATACATAACATTCTAATACTTTTTTCAAATCCATATTGTTACCTATTAAAATCAACTACATGAACTACATACCTGATATATTTTGGGCTCATACTATAGTTTCTGTCTCCTAGGTTTGCTGGGCAATTCCTCTGCAGTTATAGCACCTTGCCGCTATATGCACTAGTCACTCAGGTATGATTCTTTCAAAAGAGGAGGTAAACTCAAATGATTTTTTGTTAAGTAATAAAATTTATTGACATACCAAAAGGGGGTGATGCCCATGTACAAATGTTGTATACAAAAGACTAAAGAGAACAAAACCCCCCTCCCAAGGCCACCACCAAAGGGCTATACAAAATACTGGAGCTCCCAAAAAATAATTACATAAAGGCTTTCTTCACAGAATTCCTCCAAAAACTCCATTGAAAGAACAATGGACCTTGGATAATCATCATTAAGCCAAAAAAAATATCACGAGAACAGGAACTAGATTTGATCAAAGATCTCTTTGTTTCCTTCAAAGCATCTACCATTCCTTTCCTACCAAATAATCCACCAAATAGTAAATACAGTGAAGTATCTTCACCACCTCATTCTCAACCCCCTACCAACCTTCGCACCCTCATAAGCCTTCCAAAAGTCTCACTTTCAATTTTGGCAACACCCACATGATTGTCACGAGAAGCGCAAAAATCCGAAATGAAATTTATTCCCACCAATGAACAAGATTTAAAATTCTATCTAGTGTCCGCTTGTTGGAACTGTGGCTATGACCTTGGTTAACTTGAAGAGCTCATCTGAATTGTTTGTGTTGGTGCAACTTTTTGTTAAAAATAAAATAAAATAGGCTTTAAATGTAAGATTTTCAATATGAAAGTTCCTATATAATTTCTTGTATGTCCTTCACATTTGTGGGAATTTAAGTGCTACTGTGAGGTCACTCATCTAGTGTGTCTGTTATCAGCTTATATAATCGGCTATGCTTCTATATGCACAAATCCACATGGAATACTTTTGTATTACCGTTAATAGCTGCTGAGGGAAGTAAAAGTTAAGATCTCAAAACCATCTTATATTGACAGTGTTTATATGTTTTCCTAGGTGTTATATATGATGGATTGCAATACAACCAATTAAGAATTATAAAATGAATTGCTTGATTTGCTTTAGCCAATGGTAGAAAAACTTTATTATTTCAATGTATCAGAATTCTGCCTCATTTTTGGATTGAAAAACTTCAAGAATTTCTTGAGTTGTAGTGTATTTGTAGCTTTCAAATTTCATGAGCAATGTCATAATAAAGTGACATAATATCCATTTCTAAAAAAACAAAAATAATATCGTTTTTATTTTCAGATGGGAACAAACTACAAAGCAGCTCTAATTCCACAGAGAATAAGAGAGACAATCCATGGATGGGGGAAGGATGCTCGGAGAAGGAGAAGGCATGGGCTTTTTGCAGATGATTCAACTGTACACACGGACACAAGCACAGTATTGTCAGTTGAGGAATACAAGGACCAGGTGGTTGATAGTCCACGAGCTGCTTCAGATGCAGGCATTGAAATTGAGTTACAGCCCCCTACTTTTATAACAATTGATCAGTCACCCGTTGCTAGTGAAACTTCAAGTCGGGTTGGTACTCCTCTTCTTCGACCCTCCGCTTCCATTTCTTCTACAACTTTGCCGACTTCTCAACCTGAAGGTATCATGAGATCCTCTTCCATGCCGGTCAGAAGTGAATGAAAACCAAAAAAAAAAAACTGATCGTGATTTGGGGTTTGTCATGAGAAGAAAGCAAAAACAAAATGTTGAGAAATTGAAGTTCTGTTACACGTGTAGGTTTGGGCTGTAACATGCTTTATAGAAAGAACAACGAATTTGGCATACAATCTTTTGGTGTAGTTAACTCTAGATTGTCAAAAGTAAAGTTTCTACTCTCTAGAGCTTTTAGTTTCATCATCTCTCGTCTCTACCAAAGTCGCACCACTCTAGCTTTTCTCAAGTCCGTGAATATTGTCCTTTTTAACTTTTTATTTGACAAACTAGCGTGAACTTGCAAGAAAAAATTATTTAATACATTTACTTTATCATGTTGCTGGTGGCTACCTAAAATTGGAATTTTAGGCTTAGTAGCCTAAAGTCATGGTGGAATATATATATATATAATATATATATATATATATATATATATATATTTGAATTACTGGTAACCGGGTTGAGTTGAAAATAAGCATAGATTGGGAGATTACTGAATAGGTCAACCTTTCAAATTGATATTGTATCTATGGGCAGACATGGCTAACTGAAAGTCTGAAACATAGAAATGTTATTAACAGCCAAGATCTTTCTCCACGTCCCAATCACGTAAAGGCGTCACGATCGCCATGAGAAACACAATCAACATCGAAAAGCTTGACTACGGTTCCGTCGGGGATAGCTTCAGCGTGAGAATTAAAGACGTGTTCACAAGGTTAACAATGGAGGAATATATGGTCTAGTGTCTTGAGAGAGATAATAATTCTCAGTTGTGTATATGGGAGAATATGAATAATCAATATATGAGAGAACGTACCTCTATACGATGGCTTCCTTGCTAAGTTATATTACCTTTGCTTGGATTACCGTGCCACCCACTACTACCTGACACCCCCTCTGATCTGATGGGCTCTGCCGACTATATCAGGTTTATCTACTGCTTTTGGCCACTGTTTTCTACCGCCGGCCGGTCATGATCCCATCCACATTAATGCATGGCAGGATCCTTGGTCAACTGTCATGCTTTTTCATCATCACAAGTCAAAGTTACAGATATTAAAATATCTAATGGGTCGATCCATCGGACTGACCCGGTCCAACAGGATTAAATAAAGTTGACACAATAAATGGGCTCAAAGAGTCCCATGGCTTAATAATAAAAGCCCAACAGATTATACTGATAAATGGGCCCAATTTATCCTAGCTTAAAATAGAGAAATATTATGACCCAACATTACCCCCTAGTTTTTTAGTTAAACAAGATGTTTAATGGAAAACTATATATGATTCATGATATTTAGAATTTAATAAAGGCCCGAGGATAGAAATAAGTGGATCATACCCACTTTTAACATAATGAAGTGGAATAAGGAGGACTGGATAGTGGATACCCGAGCGATAAGCCCAATTTGATAAAGGATTTGAATTTGAGCAGGATGGGCCAATAAGATAGAAATCCAACAACAAAGCCCAATCGATAAGATATTCAAAGGTCATCCAAACGCATTCCACTTTAATTCTCATTATTATCGACATTAAATCATGGTCTCGCTCCACGTGTAACAAATCAAGATAAAAGATAAACCTCACCAAAATTGGCGGTTTACCTCTCGATTTGAAATTGAACCTTTGAGCTTTCTTCCTTCTCGGAAAAACCTCTCTTTAGCTTTCACAAACTCAACAATTGTGAATCCAAGCCAAACCCCTTCAAGTTCTTACCGTTCAAACCACAACCAAGGGGTTCAAGTGCCAATCCACCATCTCCCACCGATTTCTTCAAAGATGGGGAACAATTTCCTCATCTTAACATCACCTCCACCGCCTCTCGTCTCGAATCATGCTGCGAGCTATAGGATTCGATATCATGTTAGGATAACTTTCTTTATGAGGCTCCAAATTCACTGAGGAGGCGAATGTACCAATGACAGACGGATGGGTCGCCATGCCGACTACTCTCTTTGGAAAAAGGGATTCGCTACCCTCCACGCCTTCATAGTTACCCTCCAGGGTTTATTGGAGTAGGCTTCGCATAACCGGTGCCTAACTCCTATATCCATATCTTTGGCGTTCATCGCTTCTCGCCCGTAATTAGGGGTTACCCCCTCTGTTGATCTCTTCTTCACCTCTTCTCATTGGCGAGATCCCGGAAACGAGGGTTCAAAATCTTGAGCAAAGCGATCTCTACGCCCAAACTCGAAATTCGAGAAGAGGCCCTGATGAGCACCCCTCGAGCAACAAAAAGGATGGCACGAGAAATGGTTCTTCGTCCATTGGTCACTGGAATCTCCTCCCTTCCGATTGGACCACTTCGGAGCGTATTTACTGCGACGACGGTGACATCCCAGAGGGGCGTGAGGAGATGGGTGACTTCATGAATAAGATCCCTCAAGAGTGGAGCTTCACTCTATTGACCAAGCAAGCATGGTTGTATGACCATAAGCGTAAGTCTCGGACCATTCGTGATATAATTTTTTGAAATGTTTATGTAGTGCAGTTTTAACTTATGATTATTTGCAGTGTCTTTTATCAAACCAACTTCCCTAAGTAAAAGACTTGGAAGATTTCTTGGCGGGGAGGATTATCGATGCAAATGAAGAACTCCCTAACGAGGAGCCTTCCGAATCGAACCCCCCGCCTCGAGCCAACAACAACCCCTCTTGGGATGATGACCACGAAGGCGACAATCCTATCATCCCTCGGAGGCGATCCTCCGACCTCGTAGAAGGAAGAAGGCGCAAAAGGGCGGGACTCTAGCGAGATAAATCTCGAAAGCGACGAGGAGGTACTTCCTGAGGTAAACCCTCAACCAATTCCTTCAACTGAACCCATAACAACCTCTGAACGAACCCCACCAACTTCTGAACCAACTCCACCAACTTCTGAACCAACCCCACCAACCACGAACCAATCCTAAAAAGAGGAGTCTCTTGACATTCCTCCACACGATCGGCGAAAGTCCTTCGTGCTAAAAAATTAAGTAAAAAAATAATTCCTCTCTATCGCCGAATTTAACTCTCGCGTTCCCTCCTTCAACAACCAACCCTTTAAATGAAACCCCAACACCTAACGCTGAGCAGGTCGAAGCCGACCCTTCTCCGTCCCGAAAAAGAAAACAGCCTTCGGACGGTCAGCTCGGTTCGACTTCTGAACCTTTTTCAACTCCTGAGCCAATGCCAGCTCGATCACCTTCTCCAGAGGCAATGCATACGGATCCTTTCACGGTTCGCGATCGGTCATATTATGCCTCCTCAAGGGCCAATGACTCCGAATTTCAAAGACGACGCCATGGGTCCCACCGACTATGTGGCCTCGGTTGATGCCAATTTCCCCTTTCAACTGCTCGAGGCCTTCGTTTTGAGACCGATGACCATCGGTTGAGAACGATTCAAATGGGGACTTGCTTTCGGTGAAGGCATGAGCTACTTGGTTAAGGTAAATGACTCTTCTCTTCCTTTGCTTACTTATTTTCATACTCATACATCGAAGTCGATTGAATAACACTTTGAACATATACGAGCAAAATCGTTGTCTTGGACGTCTGCGTCCCGCAGATCTCTCCAAGTGAATCCAGGAAGAAAGCTGAAGAAGGAAAATTCCCTCCTGAAATCTGTCCTGGCTCGGGAAAGGACTCACCGTGAAGGCCTTCTTCATACTAATGAAGGTCTTCAGAAAGAGTTGGCCCAAGCTAAGGGAGAAGTGAAGGCCTCCAAGGAAGAACTAAAAGTCGACTAAGGCTCAAGATGTCTTTGAAATTGTCAACATGAATGTTGACTTAGTTCAGAGGAGTGGCGAGGATGGATAAGATCAAGGAGTTGAAGTCCAACGCCAAAATCTTGACCAAGACGATCCGTAAGATGGAGCAGGATGAAAAGCTTCAACTAAATATACGGCAGCAGCTCGAGCAAGAGATCCGAGAACTCAAGGCTCTTCGGGACCTTGGGCCTCCTTTAAGCGATGCTCTTCTAAAGAAATTTGTGAAGAGTATAGAACTTCAGACGAAATAAGCGGAGAAATCATGAGGATTCACAAAGAAAGCTACGAGCTCGGCCAAGTCTTGGCAAGAAAGGTTGATCAAGGCTAACTTAGATCCTTACTGCTTGGACTCTTCGGATGATGATGATGGCGTATTTGCTGAAGCACCAAATTTTATGGATTGTCTTAGGTCTTATTATGAATATTTGTAAAAATTTTATGTTATTTCCTTATTTGTAAATGAACTTAAATATTAATGAGAAATGATTTTCTTCCTTATGACTTCAGTGTACTTTTTATTTTACGTCAATACTTCAATATGAATTTATATGAACAAGTGTACAAAAAACCCTTTCGAGGATTTAACTTCAAATAATTAAGCATGTCATATAATGAGATAAAGTGATGTTAAAGAAACGAGGCATTCGAACTCAACACTTAAATAAAATAAAGTACCACATACTCATCATTCAAGTATGAGATCGGTCATTTGTTTACACACTCGGGGTGAAACAATTATACGAAAACCAAGATATAAGGATCAAGACATAAGGACCAAGATATAAGGACCAAGATATAAGGACCAAGTGTGACCATTGACTTACCACCCTGGTAAAATCAATATAGGATCCTTAAATCACCACTCGGGGGTAGAACGACAAATGGGTCGCCATCGAATGGCCGATGAGTCCTACCATACCTCCTTACACCATAGTGACCATAGGACAAAATAGGACTAGGACCAATAGTGACCATTGATTTACCACCTGGTAAAATCAATATAGGATCCTTCGCTCACCACTCGGGGTAGAGCGACAAATGAAATTTCGCCATCGAATGGCCGGTGAGTCCTACCATACCTCTACACACCATAGTGACCATAGGACAAAATAGGACCAAGACCAATAGTGAAAAAGTGTCTTTTATTGATAATAATGAACAATAATATCTGAGACTTAGATGGATTAACTTGATCTTTATTGAAAGTATTTAGAAACCATATGCGTGCCAAGTGTTTTTGATTTGGAACCATCTAATGCCCTTAACCTAGTAAGTGCTGGTTTAGATACTTGATCACCTCATATGGTCCTTCCTAGTTTGGCATTAACTTTCCCGTGTTTTGAGGTGTAGAAGCTTCGGCCTCTCTAAGGACGAAGTCTCCTACTTCGAATCTGCGAAGTTTGACTCCTTTGTTGTAATGCTTCGCTACTCTTCGTTGATAATGACCAATTTAAGTAGAAAGCAACCTCTCTAACTTCTTCTAGTAGATCCAAATTCGCGCTTGATCCTTCGTCATTGTATATTTCTTTGTATTGGTGACCAAGACTTGAGATCCGATTTCGACAGGGACTAAGGCATCAGTACCATAGGCCAGTCGAAAGGGTGAATCCCCAGTGGTAGTCCTTGGTGTAGTCCGGTAAGCCCACAACACGCTGAGCAGCTCCTCTGGCCATCTTCCTTTAGCTTCATCTAGTCTGCGCTTGATCCCGTTCAGCAGCGTCCTGTTGGTCACCTCAACTTGGCCATTTGACTGTGGATGAGCCACCGAAGTCTTCTTATGTTGAATCCCCAACTCCTTTAAAAATGCTTCAAATTTTGATCCCATTTAACCGACGTCCGGTTGTCCGATATTAATACTACAGGGATCCCGGCGAAACACTACGGACTCTTTTATGAACTTCAAACATTCTTCTCCGTAATTAGCAAAGTAAGCCGCTTTCTACCCACTTAGTCATGTAATCAATAAAGAACTATGACAAAGCTAACCTTGACCTTTAGCTTCGTGCAATGGACCCAATATATCTACCCCAGCATAAATGAAGGGTATAGGAGATAAAATCGAGTATAGCTCTCCGGTGGTGATAATGGGATCGGACCATTGAGTTGGCACTTTTCATATTTTTGACATACTTGTAAGCTTCCTTGAAAATTGTAGGTAATAGTATCCTTGTCGAAGTACTTTGTAAGCCAAAGATTTAGCGACTATATGATCACCATGAATGCCCTCGTGAACTTCCCAAGAAAGCATATTCCGCCTCGGATGGGACCGAGCACTTCAAAGAATGGTGAAGAAAAGGCCAATCGGTAAAGATCCCCATCAATAAGAACAAAGTTAAGGCGCTCTTGTATTTGATCTTCTTTCTTAACATCCGATCCGAAGGAAGGACGCCATCCGCCAATACTCGATGTAGGGGTCATCCAAATAGGTTAGATCGCTTCGATAAGTTATATTACCTTTGCTTTGATTACCGTGCGTACCCACCCACTACTACCGACACCCCCTACGATCGATGGGCTCTGCTTAACTATATTAGGTTTATCTCTTCGCTTTTGGCCCTTTGCTTTTCACTGCTAGTCGGTACGGCCATGATCCCATCCACATTAATGCGTGGCAGGATCCTCGTCAATTGTCATGTTTTTTCATCATCACAAGTCAAAGTTCTGAGATATTAAAATATCTAATGGGTCGATCCATCTGATGACCGGTCCAACAGATTAAATAAAGTTGACACAATAAATGGGCTCCAAAGAGTCCCATGGCTTAATAATAAAAGCTCAACAGATTATAATCGATAAATGTATTTAATTTATCCATTTCAAAATAGGAGAAATATTATGGTACCAACAAAGAATAAAAGGAAGAGAGAGCAAAACTTTAACATCATGTCGTGAGTATGTATTATTAACTCAATATAAAGCATATTTGTATTCTTGTGTGTAATCTACATTAGAAAGGGATAGGATTGGGGTGAGTAGAGAGTAATTTGTTTTGTTTTTTTAATATTTTCTCTCTCCAGATAAGCTTTTATTGGAAGTAACCTAAGACGAAGTACATAATCCACCCAAGAACTCATTCTAGTAGGATCATCCTTGGACTGACTAGGAAGGAAGGAAGGAAGGAGCATATTCAATTTCCTCCATCGGCGGTGGCAGCATGGGTTAAGTGGTTGTCATTGTCAAGCTCAGCGCCATCCTGCTGCTTGCGCTTTTCAAGCTCAGCAACATCTTCCTTCTTTTTGTTGGGCTCGCCATCTTGCTTCTCCTGAGCATTGGTTTCGGAGGAGGAATCAGCATGGGATGGGCAACAAGGATATGGTGGAGGCATACAAATGGGGCAATTAGGAGGAGGACCACCACCGCAGTTTCCAACTGGAGGGCAATAATACCCACCATTTCCACAACCGTACCCTGGATTATTGGGCACACAACAGGCTACACCAGAAAAGCACCCCGGGCCTCCTACTGGACTGCAAGCAGGCCCACTACTTCCTACCCCGAATCCCCAACCACAACCACCACAAGTACTGCCACCAACACCCCCACCATAACTACCACTGCCGCCACCATTACATCCACTGCTTCCCCCACCACAGCCGCCACCACTGCTCCCACTGCAGCTGCCACCATAACCACTGCCTCCACCATCACTACCCCCACCGCCGCTGCCACCACCACTTCCGCCTAGACTGCACCCACCGCAGCTGCCACCACTGCCGCCTCCACCACCGCCTCCACCGCTACCTCCGCCACAGCTGCCGTCGACATAACCTCCGCCGCTGCCGGCACCATAACCATAACCTCCAGAAATTCCATCACTTGAATTACCACCACCTCCACCGCCTCCCCCACCAGCTGACAATGTTGTTACAAGTTCCGTATCTAGGTGTTTGACAGAATCTGTGGCGTCCAGCAGGACTCTATTAGCAGAGCCATCACCCAAGCATATTAAAACCAAGAACCAAATAGAAACAAATTTTGGCGATGATGATGAAGAAGCCATTTTGATTGCTTAATTAATTAATTGCGCATGCAGTTCTGCCGCTGGCGCTGGGTATTTATATACATACATACTACAATAATAAAATGAAGATGTGTCATTATTTTATTGTCTTTGCGCAGACATGCAAAGAGGGCAAGGCAAAACACACTTTATTTCGGAGTCATGAACCTTGCATTGCATTGCATGTCAAATCATAAATTAGCAAATTATTCTGCCTGCATTTGTATACACAAATAAGCTTAGCTTAGCTTCCTACCTCCCAGTCCCGTCGATCGTCTTCTGACCAACTGTTTCCGTTCTTATTGATTTATTTTTGAAACCTTGATTTTCATATTCTAAATGAAAATTTATACTGAGGCGCATAAATAAATTCATGATCTGTATTCAAATTCTAAATAAAGATTTAATTCAAAAAATATATTTCGACCTAACAATTAATTTGTAGCCATGCATTTTTAACACATTTTACTAAATGAAACTTGTTTATTCAGAATAATTATTCAAAATAATATTATACTATATTTTTCATGAAAATTAACAAGAAGTGCTATTTGCATTGCGTTGTTGAAAGAGGAGCCTCTCCAACTCAAAGTGTCCGTCCGGTCTCACAAATACTAGTTCCCAAGTCCTCCTAACCCCTTTTCCACGCTTGTTATCCTTACTTATATATCAAGAATAAGATTAAAATGTAGTAGCTAGTATCTTTTAGAATAGTAAGTAATGGAACAAGTTTTAATAAAATATTAGCATCCAAATGTATCTACTTATATTCTTATTCCAATTAAAATAAGTATTGTAATGTCATCATTTCAAATTAAACAAACTATTATTATTATTATTATTATAAACATTCCTGATTTTCTAGCTAATTATAACGTAGCAAGTAAGAGAAGGGTATAGAACATCAGAATGTTCATTTAACCGCATCACAGCTGATTCGCCTGCGCATATTCAAGGAGATATTCATGTCATGTCATGTCATGTCTCAAATTATATATGATTTTCAATGGACATATTGGATTCATGTTAAACCTATGTGCTCCCTTGCATTCCGGCACAAGCTAAGGACACAAAACGCGCTCAAAATAGATATACAACACTCATTTTGAGTCGTCAAAATATATGGTACAGAAACAACTATAATTTTATTAATATAATTATCGTGCAAAATACGACAACACTTAAACTGTGAGTTTAAATATAAATATTATCATCTAGACAATATCTGTAAGACCCCAATTTTTTTTTATAAAGATGATTTTTCTATAAATATCATTTTTGAATATTATGGAATGAATTTGATATAATGTTATAGTTGTGGGTAATATATTGAGAAAACGACAAAAATATTTTATAAATAATTGGCGGAGGTGTTATTGTTAAAAGCTATTGAAACTACCGGTAGTAAAAGTACGATGAATGGCGTGGTTGCATAGTAGTACTACGGTATTGATTATTGATCTTACGTGAGAAAGTCGCTCGTTATACTCAATTATTACTACAGTAATTGCTGCATCATATCTCTCATATTATTGATTCGATTATTGTCACGGTATCATCTGCATTATATGTTATATTATTAAATCAATAATTGAGGCGACAAAGTTATTCATATTATTAAATTGTAATATTTACAATGTGCAGAAGTTACATCGAGGAGAGGTTTGGTCACCTAATTTACGCATGATAGGGAGAAATCCTTATTGGAAAGCCCCCTCTTTCACAGGAACAACTTTGGTTGCTAAATATTGTGAGTTATAATATTAATGATGAATAAGTTAAGTGTTGATTAAAGATAAATTTGATAGTTTCATTGTGTTGGAATTATTTGTGTTAGTAGAAATCGACATCTATTACGATGATAATTGATGTGCGGAGGTTATATTGTTCATCGGGTATTCGGGGAACTTTTTTTCGAGTACTATTCGAGTTACTATTATTCATGAGTTACTATTCATGAGTTACTATTCACGAGTTACTATTCATTCACCTATTCACCGATTCTTATTCACTCTAGTATTGTGCATTCGGGTATTTGGGTACAATATTATTTCATGAGGAGATGTCTTTAATTTTTGAATAGTTGGTTGAAGTTATATAGTGAATCAATATGGCCATTTGGTAGAAAGTTATAATAGTGAATCAATATGGATCATTTGGTTTAAAGTTTTAATAGTAAATTAGTATATGACCGTTGCTTTAAGTTTTAATAGTAAATCAATCTGGATAGTCAGTTTAAAAGTAAATCAATCGATAGTTCATGAATTAGTTCTTATTCAATCCATTCTTCTATAAATAGAAGCTCATTCATTCATTATTTCTTACAAATTCTTGAAACTCTAGAGAGAAATTATAGAGAGAAAGAAGAAGAGTGATACCGCTACTTCACTACTTTGATATCCGAGTGTCTTTTTTACGGTAAGGGGTGTTATTCTTTCTTATTCATGAAGAGAACTTACATTATTCATTCTTTATTATTACATTGGAATAACTTTTGTATCTGTGACATACCTTATACTTGGTGAAATCATACATTATTCCATTCTTTATTATTACATTGGAATAACTTATATATCTGTGACATACCTATACATAACTTGTATATCGCGGCATACCTATACTTGGTGAAATCCTTACGTTATTCCATTCTATATTATTATGTTGGAATAACTTTGTTTATCAAATCTTGCATCGTGGTGAAATTCTTCTATTATTTAGTTCTTTATTATTACAGCCGGAATATCTCGTCGGTCTTAATTTCACGACTGGTTCCATTATTTATTATTCCGCATTTAATATTACATCGGAATATCCCATCGGTCGGTGTAATTTCACGACTGGTTTTATTATTTATTATTTAGTATTTATTATTACATTGGAATAACTTTTATCTATCACAATACCGCATGCATGGTAATTTTGTTGTTATTCCATTCTTTATTATTACATTGGAACATCATCGATTGTGAATTTCACACGACTGGTTAGATTACTTATTATTCTCATTGGAATAACTTTGTCATGTCACAATACCGCATACGTGGTGATTTCTGTTGTTATTCCATTCTTTATTATACTCGGTTGGTTAAAGTTTTGATTTCTATACTCCATGAAATTAGTGGAATATCCTTGATATTTGCGCTTCATCCGATATCTTTTCATGGAAATATTCTTACGAGCATTCTTGAATTTTACTTTCTAAAAAAAGTATCATGTTGACAATTTGGATGTTATTAGTTCTGGATAAATTAATTCTTGAACTTGTTTTATTGAATTCTTATATCATTGTCATCATCCTCATGTTTATATTTTTGAAAGTCATACATGGCTGTAGTGCATAGATGGACTTGGTATGATTATGACCGAGGATTATTCGGTATAATCATGGCCGTAATGTTACAAATGATGTGATAAAAGTCCTCATTGGCCCGTAGTGCATTGATGGATGAGTTGTTGGCATGACCATGACCATTGATGAATACACGAATATCCTTGGCGCGTAGTGCATGGATAATTTGTGGTAGTGACCCTAATGAATATCCTTGGTAGTAGTAGTGTGCGGGGATGATGTGGATTATTTATTAGTGAGTCTCGTGATAAAAGTGATGAAAAACTTTTTAAATCATAAAAGATAGTAGATTTTATTCTCTACTTGACTCTTTTAATGGATTGCTTATTACGCTGTAGTTAAACTTGTTGTCTATTATATTTTATCAGTTTAACATGGTTGAAGGCTAATGATAATTTATCCTGCATTGTCTTAGTCATAATATTTCTTACTGGGCTAGTTGAGCTCACCCTTTCTTTCACTATTCTCTTCAGAAAATGAGAAAGTAGCAGGGACTAGTCGGGGGACGGAGTGATGGTCCAGATGATAGCATTAGTAGTCCTCACTATTCTATGAAATAGTGTGATAATAATTGTAATGAGGACTTATTCTGAGAGTGGATATTGTCAGAAGACAATATTTGTATTAAAACTCATGACTCTTGTTGTATATTTAAGATTGTATTTGTATTACTGTACCATGTATTTGGCGACTCAAGATGGGTGATGTTTACCTATTTTGGGGGCGTCATAGTTGGTATCAAAGCTTAGGGATATGATCTATGGCTAAGATATGAGATAAGAACTAGGAGGGGAGAGACTGGGAATTCATTCGCTAGTATGACCTACCTAAGTTTATTTGTTATTTAATTGGTTGGTCAGAGTATAGGGATAATATGTGATATGTTAATTAACCCTTGTTTTGTGGCAGTGTTTGAAAATGGCATCCGAGAATGTTGAGAACATCAATGGAGCACAGGAGACCGTTGAGTCTCCACAAATCAATAATCAGGACAATGTGCATCGAAGGCGACAATCCTCATGCAAACAACAACAACGACCAAATGATGAGCGATGGAATATTAGAGGTTTCATGCAATTCATGCAACATCGGTGAGCGAGCGGCTCTCATCCAAAATGCAGGTGGAAACACTAGCAACTCTCGGACCAGTCACTGTGAAGCAGTTCGAGGGATTTGGGACCACCGGAGTTTTGGAGAGCCAAAACCACTTAAAAGCGGAGGCGTGGATTAAGCGAGATCAACAAGATATTTGATGTCTTGGGATGCTCGAGGAGCAAAAGGTTCCCTTTGCCACCTTTATGTTGCGGGTAGAGGCAGATTACTGGTGGGAATCTGTAAAGCGTACTCAATCTGCCGTACTGAAGATGTCTTGGGAAAAGTTTCAAGAACTGTTCAACGACAAGTACTTTCCCAAAAGTATTCGTCACATGAAAGAGGTAGAGTTCATCAGTTGGAAAAAAACAACATGGCCGTATCGCGATCTGAAGCCAAGTTTGCCGAGTTGTCGGTTTGCGTCCCATTTGGTTGATAATGAGGAAAGAATGGCGAATGTTTTTAAGAGGTTTGAAACACGAGATACGTCAATATCTTATCTCTCATAAACTATGTTTGTATTGAGATGTTGTTAATAGGGCTCGGTTATTAGGCGTGATAATGAGTCAACCCAACCAAAAAGAAGCGGTAAGCAAAATGATAATACCGGTGATAGCGATCATCGAGCGGTGATAATAAGCGTGGAGGAATCAACATGCGAAATGGTAACCACTTCGGTGGTAATCATGGCCAAAACAATAAGAATGGACATTTCAAGAAGAGGAAATTCAACAATGATGGAAAGGCGTCGGCACCAAAGACCCGCGTTGTTAAGGAAGGAGAATGACCACTATCATATATGTTTCAAATGCGGAGGGAGGACATATCGGTCAAATTAGTGCGATGCCGTCAAGGCATGTTATAATTGTGGAAGAGAAGGTCACCTAGCCCGATTTTTGTTCTTCATCGAAGACAAGTTCGGCTAGGATGGAGGCCCAAAGTAGTCCCGGAAAAAGTCAAAGCCGGTAGTACAAGGAGAGCATTTATTGTGACCTCCCGGAAAGCAAGGAACGACGAAGTCATCACGGGTAAGCTTATCATAAACTCTAGCGAAGTATATACCTTATTTGATACGGTTCTACCCATTCTTTTATTTCTCCTACTTATGCTCAAGCGTTTAAAATTGACTCTGGAGAAATTGGACTTTGACTTATTTGTTGAAACTCAGTTGGGAGAAACTTTCATTACATCCCTTTGTTTATAAGTCTTGTTTGGTTCAAATCGGTACCCTCACATTACTGTCGATCTTATTTCATTAAAAATACTTGCATTTGGCGTAATTCTAGGGATTGATTGGTTAACTACTCATCATGCAAAAATTGATTATTTTTCGTAAGGTTGTTAGCTTTCATATTCTAACCAACCTATTATGCGAATTCAAGCAACCAAACCATTAAAATCAATCACTTTGTCATCTCAATCCATAAAGCTATTCGTTTATTGAAAAGCGGATGTCAAGCTTTCTTAGCTCATATCACGGATCTAAACAAAAATACGTCGAGTTTTGAATGATATTTCTATTGTTAATGAATTTCTGGCGTATTCACTGAAGAACTTCACGGCTACCCCAGAGCGTGAAATTGAATTTTGTATCGACCTTGAACCGGTACAAAACCTATTTCAAAGCCCCATATCGAATGGCTCTATTGAACTTGAGGAGTTAAAGACCCAGCTGCGAGGAATTGTTAGACATCGGTTTCATTCGTCAAGTCGTCTCCTTGGGGTGCTCCTGTTCTATTCGTGAAAAAGAAAGATAGGAGTATGCGACTTTGTATTGATTATCGGGAGTTGAACCATGTCACCATCAAAAATAGATATCCGTTGCCACGTATTGATGACCTATTTGACCATTTACAAGGCGCCAAATTCTTTTCAAAGATTCATCTTCATTTCGGATATCACCAATTGAAGATTAGAACCGATGACATTCCAAAAACGGCTTTTAGAACTCGGTACGGGCATTATGAATTCCTAGTCATGTCTTTTGGATTGACTAATACTCCTGCTACCTTCATGGATATGATGAACCGAGTATTCAAGGAATATTTGGATCACTTTGTGGTCGTCTTCATTGATGACATCCTTATTTATTCCAAAAGCCGTGAAGATCATAAAGCAACACTTGAAAGGTGATACTCCAAAAGCTTCGTGAATATAAGCTTTATGCCAAGTTGAAGAAATATGAGTTACGGCTTGAGGAAGTAGCATTCCTTGGGCACGTGGTATCAAGTCATGGAATATCTATTGACCAACAAAGATTGAAGCTATTCAAAATTTGGGAGCAACCTAAAAATAGTGACCGAAATACGTAGCTTTCTCGGCTTATTTGGTTATTATCGGAGATTCATGGAAGGTTTTCTCGAATCGCTACTCCCTTAACCCGGTGACTCGGAAAGATACAAAATTCGGTTGGAGTGAGGAGCGAGAAGAGTTTTTAAGAACTCGAGAGGAGGCTCATTTCAAAGCACCTATTACGACAATACCATCGGCTCGGAGGATTTGTCATCTCTGGTGATGCTTGAGGCAAAGGGTTAGGATGTGTTCTCATGCAACATGGGAAAGTCATAGCCTATGCCTCTCGACAACTCAAAGAATATGAGAGGAATTATCCTACTCATGATCTAGAGTTAGCGCGATCGTTTTTGCACTAAAGATTTGGAGGCATTACTTGTATGGGGAGAAAGTGGAGATCTTCTACGGATCATAAAAGCCTCAAATATTTCTTTACTCAAAAGGAACTCAACATGCGACAACGACGTTGGCTTGAACTATTGAAAGATTATGATCATACCATCAATATCATCTGGAAAAGCGAGCGTGGTAGGTGACACATTGAGTAGAAGATTATATCTGCGAATGCAGTGCGATATTGACAACGCGAAAAGGCCCATTTTGTGTGACTTACAAAGGATGGAGATAGAATTAAAGACTCGAGGACCCATGTGATGATGGCGAATATCTGAGTAGAACCGACTTTAATTGATAAAGTTAAAGTTACTCAAAGCTGCGGACACGGAGGCGATGCGTATGAGGAAAAAGGTGCAAGAAGGTCTATATCTAGGAAGCAAGAATCGATGAAGAAGGAATACTTGAGTCAACTCCGGACTTTGTGTTCTAACGACCACGATTTAAAGCATAGAATCATGATGGGCGCACAACACACCATTTGCAATCCATCTGGAAGTACCAAAATGTATCGTGATCTTCGTCATACATTTTGGTGGAGCAATATGAAGAGAGAGATAGTGCTTTTTATCTCAAGGTGTCTAACTTGTCAGCGAGTCGAAAGAGCATCAAGTGCCAAAAGGTCCATTGCAACCACTTGAAATTCCAGAATGGAAGTGGGAGCACATTACCATGGATTTCATTCTTTAGTCTTCCCAAGGTTTCTCAAGGCATAGATGCGATTTGGGTCATTGTTGATAGATTGACCAAGTCGCTCATTTCTTTCGTCGACGAGAAACTTATACACTTGAGCGTCTTGCTAGTATGTATATAAGCGAGATTGTAAGATTGCATGGTATGCCAATATCCATAGTTTCTAATCGAGACCCAAGATTCACTTCAAGATTTTGGGTTAGTTTGCAAAAAAGCTATGGACGCGCGTTTACGATTTAGTTTGGCATATCATCCTCAAGCGGACGGACAATCGAGAGGACTATTCAAACTCTTGAAGATTTATTAAGACTCGTGTCCTTGACTTCAAGGAAGTTGGGATAAGTTCTTACCATTGGTGGAATTTTCCCTACAACAACGGTTATCAAGCAAGTATTGGCATGGCTCCATTTGAGGCGTTGTATGGAAAGAAAGTGTCGTTCTCGGTATCTTTGGGATGAGGTGGGTGAAGCAGCGTTGTTGGGACCGAATTTGGTGCGTATAACTACGAAAAAGATTCAAACGATCCGATAACGTATAAAAACCTCACAAGATCGACAAAAGAGTTATCTTGATCTTCATCGAAAGGGCGTAGAATTTGATATTGGAGATCATGTGTTGTTACGTGTTGCTCCATGGAAAGGAGTTACGAGATTTGGAAAAGAGAAAGCTCAATCCTCGATTCATTGGCCCATTTTAATCCTCGAATGAGTAGGAGCTGTGGCCTATAGACTCGCTTTTACTTGTCAAGTATGTCTCGTGTTCATAATGTTTTTCACATATCTATGTTACGTAAATATGTGAAAGACCGAACCACATTATTGAGTTAGAAGCAGGACGAAATAGCGGAAGATTTAACGTATAAAGAGGTTCTGTTAAAATCTTGGATAAGAAGGAGCATATTTTACGCTCCAAGGTTATACCTCAAGTCAAAGTTTTGTGGAGGAACCACGATGTTGAGAAATGACACGGGAGTTAGAAATGAAATGAAATGAAAAGGTATCCTTACCTCTTGACATACCAGTCGTACCCTAATTTCGAGGAGAAATTTCATAAGAAGGGAGGTTGTAAGACCAATTTTTTTTTTTATAAAGATGATTTTTCTATAAATATCATTTTGAATATTATGGAATGAATTTGATATAATGTTATAGTTGTGGGTAATATTTATAGATTTTGCTAAGTATGCAAGTTGTTATAAAATATTCGATTGGTGGGGAATATTCTTTTGTTGAGAATATTAAATACAATGCACGTAATCATTGGTGGACCCCATAGCGGAATTATTGTCGGATTGAGAAAATGACAAAAATATTTTATAAATAACGGCGGAGTGTTTATTGTTAAAACTATTGAACTACCGGTAGTAAAAAGTACGATGTCTGGCGTGGTTGCGTAGTAGCACACGGTATTGATTATTGATCTTTACGTGAGAAAGTCTTTCGGTTATACTCAATTATTGTTACGATAATTCTTTACATCATATCTCTCATATTATTGATTCGATTATTGTCACGATTATCATCGCATTATATGTTATATTATTAAATCAATAATTGAGACAACAAAGTTATTCATATTATTAAATTGTAATATTTACAATGTCAGAAGTTCTGTCGAGGAGAGGTTTGGTCACCTAATTGCGGCATGATAGGGAGAAATCCTTATTGGAAAGCCCCTCTTTCTGGAAATAACTTTGGTTGCTAAATATTGTGAGTTATAATATTAATGATGAATAAGTTCGTGTTGATTAAAGATGAATTTGATAGTTTCATTGTGTTGGAATTATTTGTGTTAGTAGAAGAAATCGACATCTATTACGATGATAATTGATGTGCGGAGGTTATATTGTTCAATCGGGTATTAGGGGAACTTTTTTTAGGGTACTATTCATGAGTTACTATTCACGAGTTATTATTTGAGTTACTATTCACGAGTTACTATTATTTCTTATTCATGATTACTATTCACGAGTTACTATTCACTATTACTATTTCTATTCACCTAGTTACTATTCACTCTAGTATTGTGCAATCGGGTATTTGGGTACAATATTATTCCATGAGGAGATGTGCTAATTTTTCAGACCGTTGGTTGAAGTTATATTAGTGAATCAATATGGATCGCTGGTGGAAAGTTATAATAGTGAATCAATATGGATCGCTGGTTTAAAGTTTTAATAGTAAATTACTATGGACCGTTGCTTTAAGTTTTAATAGTAAATCAATCTGGACCGTCCGTTTAAAAGTAAATCAATCTGATCGTTCATGAATTAGTTACTATTCAATCCATTCTTCTATAAATAGAAGCTCATTCATTCATTATTTCTTACAAATTCACTGAAACTCTAGAGAGAGAAATTATAGAGAGAAAAAAGAAGAGTATTCTGCTACTTCACTACTTTGATATCCAGTGTCTTTTACGGTGTAAGGGTGTTATTCTTTCTTATTCATGAAGAGAACTTACATTATGTCATTCTTTATTATTACATTGGAATAACTTTGATATCTGTGGCATACCTATACTTGGTGAAATCATACATTATTCCATTCTTTATTATTCTATTGGAATAACTTTTGTACTTGACATATACCTATACAACTTTGTATGTTACGCATACTTGGTGAAATTCTTATTATTATTTATTATTCTTTATTACTTTATTCGAATATCGCATATCGTGGTGAAATTTCACGACTGGTTCCATTATTTATTATTCCGCATTTAATTTATTACTGGTTCCATTATTTAATATTTAATATCATGTGAATATTGGGTGTAATTTCACGACCTAATTTCATTATTTATTATTCCGTATTTATTATTACATTGGAATAACTTTATACATATCTATCTGAAGGACCGCATGCATGGTAATTTCATTTGTTATTCCATTCTTTATTATTACTGTTGGAACATCCATTATTGTGAATTTCACGACTGGTTAATTACTTATTATTACATTGGAATAATAACATGTCTCATGCAAATCCGCATACATGGTGATTTTGTTGTTATTCCATTCTTTATTATACTCGGTTGGTTAAAGTTTTGATTTCTATACTCCATGAAATTAGTGGAATATCCTTGATATTTGCGCTTCATCCAGTATCTTTTCATGGAAATATTCTTACGAGCATTCTTAAATTTTACTTTACAAAGAAGTATCATGTTGACAATTTGGATGTTATTAGTTCTGGATAAATTAATTCTTGAACTTGTTTTATTGAATTCTTATATCATTGTCATCATCCTCATGTTTATATTTTTGAAAGTCATCGTGGCACTGTAGTGCATAGATGGACTTGGTATGATTATGACCGAGGATTATTCGGTATAATCATGGACCGTAATGTTACAAATGATGTGATAAAAGTCCTCATTGGCCCGTAGTGCATTGATGGATGAGTTGTTGGCATGATCATGACCATTGATGAATACGAATATTCTTGGCCGTATTGCATGGATAATTTGTGGTCGTGACCCTAATGAATATCCTTGGTAGTAGTGCGGGGATGATGTGGATTATTTATTAAAATTTGAGTCTCGGTGATAAAAGTGATGAAAAACTTTTTAAATCATAAAAGATAGTAGATTTTATTCTCTACTTGACTCTTTTAATGGATTGCTTATTCATTTATGATTAAACTTGTTGTCTATTATATTTTATCGGTTTAACATTGTTGAAGGCTAATGATAATTTATCTGCATTATCTTAGTCATAATATTTCTTCTTGGGCTAGTTGAGCTCATCCTTTTTTCTTTATTCTCTTGAAAATGAGAGGCATAGCGAGGGGACTAGTCGGGGAGCGGAGTGATGGTCCAGATGATAGCATTAGTAGTCCTCACTATTCTATGAAATAGTGTGATAATAATTGTAATGATGACTTATTCTGAGAGTGGATATTGTCTAGAAGACAATATTTATATTAAAACTCACAACTCTTGTTGTATATTTAAGATTATATTTGTATTCTGTACCATGTATTTGGCGACTCAAGATGGGTGATGTATACCTATTTTGGGGGCGTCACAATATCAACACTCAAATAAGTCCTCATTATAATTATTGATACATTATTTTATAAAAATGGTGAGGACTACTAAAATAACTCTCTAGAACCATCATTTCATACCCCGACTAGAACTCACTACATTCTCGGCTCTTGAGAAGAAAAATGGAACAAAAGGAAAAGGGTGAGCTCAACTAGCCCAGTAAAGAATATTATGACTAAGATAATATAGAACAAATTATCGTTAGTCTTCAACAGGGAAAAATCTGATAAAATACAATAGACAACAAGTTTCAGATCAATATTCGCAGCGGAAATAATGATTCATAGATGAGTTACGTAGAGAATAAAATCTACTATTATCTATGAATTTAAAAGTCCGTCATCAATATTTTATCCCTATAACATCAATCAATATTCATCTTGAATCAAATATTCATCTTTGCACTACTGCCAAAGATATTCATCGACCGGGTCATGTTCATCTCAAAGACTGTACATCTTTTGCACTACTGGCCAAAAATATTCATAAGAAAATCAACCATCTTTGCACTACGGGCCAAAGATATTCAAGTAATATCATCATTTTAGATCGAGGATGATGAAAAATATTTTAAAGAAAAGCGAATCCGATTGAAACAAAAGGCAAATATTAAGGATTCAGATTTTAAGCGATGCATGGACGCCCCAAAATAGGTATACATCACCCATTCTCGAAGTCACAATAACATAACATGTAAATAACTACAACTTTATTAATACAACCCATAAACTGTGAGTTTAAATACAAATATTGTCATCTAGCCAATATACATACCCAACTAAGTCCTCATTACAATTATTGATACAATACTTTACAAAAATGGTGAGGACTACTAAAATAACTTCCTAGAACCTTCATTCCGTACCCCGACTAGTACTCGCTACATTCTCGCCTCCTGAGAAGAAAAATAGAACAAAAAGAAAAAGGGTGAGCTCAACTAGCCCAGTAAAGAATATTATGACTAAGATAATATAGAACAAATTATCGTTAGTCTTCAACAGGGAAAAATCTGATAAAATACAATAGACAACAAGTTTCAGATCAGCAGCGGAAATAATAATTCATAGATGAGTTACGTAGAGAATGAAATCTACTATAATCTATGAATTTAAAAGTCCATCATCGTTATTTTATCCCTGTAACATCAATCAATGCACATCTTGAATCATATATTCATCTTTGCACTACAGGCCAAAGATATTCATCATTCGGTCATGTTCATCTCAACACTGTACATCTTTGCACTTACGGGCCAAAGATATTCATTATAAAATCATTTATCTTTGCACTACAGGCCAAAGATATTCAATAATATCATCATCATTTAGGATGAGGATGATGAAAAATATTTTAAAGGAAACGAATCCAGTGAAACAAAAGAATAAATATCAAGGATTCGTATTTCAGCTATTTCATGTCCAAAAATACCTCATAAATAATCATAGTTAAGTAAAATTCAAGAATGATCAAAACATGAATACAATCAAAGCTAGTATCCATAATAGATATTTTGGACGAAAAGGAAAATTTTCATTTTTCGATGAATAAGGCCGTGATTCGTGAATAATCACAGTACACGTGAATAGTAATCCCAACACAAAAGTTCCAAATTTGATTAAAAGTTCAAACCAATATTTTGGCATAATGATATTGAAGAAAATAATATCATTTAAAAAGAAAATAACATCTCTTACCTCGAAAAGATAAGACTTTAGTTAAACACCAGGATATAAAGCTATGACTTGAACTTGCACCGTGATAGAAACACTCAAAGTATTAAAATACTCACAAGAATACGCCAATATATCGAGAGAAAGAGAAGAGAAGATTTACAGTTTCTGGTGTAATTTTTAATTCTAACCTAAGCATCCTATTTATAGGAAAATGCTTAGAACACCAAAGTAGAAAATTTAATAAAATAATAATATACTTTTCTTAATTTCCTTAGCACACCTCACCAGCTGATTCAACCATTAACATGTGCCACTCAAATGGAAAAAACGTTTTCCTTGATAAATATAAATAAAATTTCCAAAAATTAATTATTTCGAAACTTCGGAACTTCAATAATTCACAATAAATAGCCCTTTTGTTAGAAAAATTCAAACCACATGTTTTTTTCATAGGAAATTTCATTCTCTACAACTTTACAGAAGAAAGTTTTTCCAAATTCCAAACAGAAATTGACCGAAATCCATAAACGGGCAATTTTACATGCTATAATCAAATTTCGGTCAAGAATTGGGGTCTACCGACACACAAAACATGTGTTAATCATTTAATGCCACAAAAATACTCTTCCTCCTCATATACTCATATATCTCACATTCATTGTAAAAATATCATCATCAATATATTATTAAAATAATATATTTAAATGAATTATTTTATCAAAAAAAGATAAAATATTAATTTTCAACAATTATCACATTAAAAAATTTCTCCATCGATATCCACATAAAATCAATATTTTCCTCATCATATAAATTAATAATTAATTATTCATAAATAATATTACAGAATCACAATCTGGATGACGAGGCGGTTCAGAAAGAGGGGCTTTCCAATAAGGATCTCTTCTTATTGGCGCGCAATTAGATGACCAAACCTCTCCTTAGACAGAACTTTCTAGACATTGCCAATAATGTTATCTAATAATATTATTCAGATAATATGAATTATTGCTCCGATAATAGAAAATACTGTGCAATGACAATTATTAAAACAACAGTAATATAAAATATCAACGCAGCAATTATTGAATCAATAAAATAAAATACTGAACAGTAATTACTGTAACAATTATTGAGTAGTGTCTTCTTACGTAAGAATCAATAATTGGTGTAATACCGTGTCTTCTTGTGTTTTTAACCACGGGTATTTCAACAAAGATAATCTTGCAATAACAACTACGCCGTTATTTATAACCAACTTATTCTTGTCGTTTTCTTCATCCAATCGCTTTCCGTTATGGGGCCCACACAAGGCTGCGCCGTCGTACGAATATTCTCCGACAGTAAAAATATTCCACGACCAAACGAATATTCTTCGTCAACAATGAATATTTTAAAACCACTTGTATGTTTGAAATAATTGCGCATTTTACCCATAACTTACCACATTAATCAAATTAACCCTTGCTATTTCAAGATAATAAATAGAGGAAATTTAATTTCATTAAATAATAAGTTGAGGTCTTACAACCTCCCCTCCTTATGAAATTTCGTCCTCGAAATTGACGTACGTACCTGGTGTTTCGAAAAGGTGAGGATACCTCGCTTTCATTTCCGTTTCCAACTCCCAGGTCATTTCCTCTATAGCATGGTTCCTCCACAAAACTTTAACTTGTGGTATGACCTTTGTGCGTAGGACATGCTCCTTCCTATCCAAGATCTTGACAGGTACCTCTTCGTACATTAAGTCTTGGCTATCTCAAATGCAGTTCTAACTCAATAACGTGGTTTGGTCTTTCACATATTTCTGAAATACGAGATATATGAAACACATTATGAACACGAGACATACTCGGAGGTAATGCGAGTCTATAGGCTACATTACCTACTCGGTCAAGAATTTGAAATGGACTAATAAATCGTGGATTGAGCTTTCCTCTCTTCCCGAATCTTGTAACTCCCTTCCATGGGGCAACATGCAACAATACATGATCCCCAATACTAAATTCCACGTCCTTTCGATGAAGATCCGCATAACTCTTTTGTCGATCTTGTGTCGTTTGTATACGTTGTCGAATCATTTGGATCTTTTCCGTAGTCATACGTACCACCTCGGGTCCCAATAACCACCTCGTCCCAACATACTGAAGAGCGACACTTTCGTCCATACAATGCTTCAAATGGGGCCACACCAATGCTTGTCTGATAACTGTTGTTATAGGAGAATTCCACCAATGGTAAATACTTATCCCAACTCCCTTTGAAGTCTAGGACACAGAGTCTTAATAAATCTTCAAGAGTTTGAATAGTCCTCTTTGATGGTCCGTCCGTTTGAGGATGGTATGCCGAACTAAATCGTAAATCCGTGCCCATAGCTTTTTGCAAGCTAACCCAAAATCTTGAAGTAATTCTTGGGTCACGATCCAAAACTATGGATACTGGCATGCCATGCAATCTCACAATCTCATTTACATACATATGAGCAAGACGTTCAAAGGAATAAGTCTCCCGTATCGGTAAGAAATGAGCAGATTTGGTTAATCTATCAACAATAATCCAAATAGCATCGATGCCTTGAGAAACCGTAGGAAGACCCGTAACAAAATCCATGGTAATGTGTTCCCACTTCCATTTCGGAATCTCAAGTGGTTGCAATGGACCCTTAGGTACTTGATGCTCCGCCTTTACACGTTGACAAGTTAACCACGTCGAGATAAACTTTGCAATTTCTCTCTTCATATTGTTCCACCAAAATGTATGTCGAAGATCACGATACATTTTGGTACTTTCAGGATGGATCGCAAATGGTGTATTGTGTGCCTCCATCATAATCTTGTACTTCAAATCAGAGTCGTTAGGAACACAAAGTCTAGAGTGGACTCGAAGTATTCCTTCTTCATCGATTCTCGCTTCCGAAATAGCACCTTCTTGTACTTTCTTCTTCATACGCATCGCCTCAAGATTCGGTGGCTTGAAGCAACCTTAACTTTTTCTATTAAAGTTGGCTCTATGCGTATACTTGACATCATCGCACTCGTTCTTGCATATGATCTTCTACTCAACGCGTCAGCTACCACGTTCGCTTTTCCAGGATGGTATTCAATAGTGTGGTCGTAATCTTTCAACAACTCGAGCCAACGTCGTTGCCGCATGTTGAGTTCCTTTTGAGTGAAGAAATACTTGAGGCTTTTATGGTCTGAATATATCTCCACTTTCTCTCCATATAGATAGTGCCTCCAGATCTTTAAGAACGAACGATTGCCGCTAATGACTCTAGATCATGAGTAGGATAATTCCTCTCATATTCTTTAAGTTGTCGTGAGGCATAGGCTATGACTTTTCCACGTTGCATGAGAACACATCCTAACCCTTTGCCCGAAGCATCGCTGTAGATAACAAATCCATCCGAACCAGATGGTATTGTTAGAATAGGTGCCAAAATAAGTCTCCTCTTAAGCTCTTGGAAACTCTTTTCGCATTCCTCGCTCCAAATGAATTTTGTATCCTTCCGAGTTAGCTGAGTTAATGGAGTAGCGATTCGAGAAAACCCTTCCACGAATCTCCAATAATAACCAGCTAGGCCCAGAAAGCTACGTACTTCGGTCACCGACTTCGGTTGCTCCCAACTTTGTATTGCTTCAATCTTCACCGGGTCGACAGATACTCCATGTTTAGACACCACATGCCCAAGGAATGCTACTTCCTCAAGCCAGAACTCGCATTTCTTCAACTTGGCATATAGCTTATTTTCACGAAGCCTTTGGAGTACCAGCTTCAAATGGTGCTCATGATCATCACGGCTTTTGGAATATATGAGAATGTCATCAATAAAGACAACAACGAACCGATCTAAATAGTCCTTGAATACTCGGTTCATCATATCCATGAAAGTCGCAGGAGCATTAGTCAATCCAAAAGACATGACTAAGAATTCATAATGCCCGTCTTAAGTTACGAAGGCGTCTTTGGAATATCCTCAGTTCTAATCTTCAGCTGATGATATCCAGAACGAAGATCGATCTTTGAAAAGAATTGTGCTCCTTGCAACTGGTCAAACAGGTCATCAATACGAGGTAGTGGATACCTATTCTTGATGGTGACATGGTTCAATTCCCGATAGTCAATACAAAGTCGCATACTCCCGTCTTTCTTCTTTACAAATAAAACAGAGGAGCACCCGAGGAGATGTCTAGGGGCCGAATGAAAAGCGATGTTCAACAACTCACGTAGTTGGACCTTTAACTCCTGAAGTTCAATAGGAGCCATTCGATATGAGGTTTTAGAAATGGGCTTTGTACCAGGCTCAAGATCAATAAAGAATTCAACTTCACGTTCTGGGGGTAGACCGGGAAGTTCTTCAGGAAATACGTCAGGAAAATCAATAACAACAGGAATATTATTCAAATCTGACGTGTCTTTATTCAAATCCATAACATGGGCTAAGAAAGCTTGACATCCGTTTTTCAATAAACAAATAGCTTTATGACTTGATATGACAGCGATTGATTTTAGTGGCTTAGTTGTTTGAATTCGTACAACAGGTTGGTTAGGAATATGAAAACTAACAACCTTACGAAAATAATCAATTTTGGCGTGATGAGTAGTTAACCAATCAATCCCTAAAATCACATCAAAAATAAGTATCTTTAAAGAGATAAGGTCAACAGGTAAGGTGATGGTGCCAACTTGAATTAAACAAGATTTATAAACAGTGGATGTGATGAAAGTTTCTTCTAACGGAGTCTCCACAGATAAATCAAAGTCTAATTTCTCCGGAGTCAAGTTTAAATGTTGAGCACAAGCAGGAGAGATAAGTGAATGGGTAGCACCAGTATCAAGTAAGGTATAAACTTTGCAAGAATTAATGATTAGCTTACCCGTGATCACCTCGTTTGGGTTCCTCGCATTTTGACCGATCACGACACAAGCGCTCTTCCGAGGCAGATTGACTTTGACTTTTCTGGGTCAGCCTTTTGAGTCACCGTCCCCCCTAAACTTGGTTTCGCTATCGTACAATTTCAAGCGATATGTCTTTTCTTTCCACAATTATAACATACCTTGAACTGTTGTGGGCAATTTGGACTGATATGTCCTTCTTTCCCGCACTTATAGCATATAATGGGTGGTCGATTCTCCTCCCTTAGAACCGATTCTTCTTTGGCGTTGGCGTCTTCACATGGTCGTTATTGAATCTCCTCTTTTAAAATCTCCTCCCGACTCGCTTCTTCTATTCTCATGGCTATGACTACCACCAAAGTGGTTACCATTTTGTCCGTCTTTTTTTCTTTCTCCATTGGTTATCGTTATTACATTGATCGCTATATCCTGGGTATGATCCACGGTTATGGTCCCTCGGTTGAGCGTCTTTAGTTAACTAGCTCTAATAATTGAGCCCACATTGACAACATCCGAATAGAGAAAATTTATGAGAAATGAGATCTTTGGCGTATGTCGGGTTTCAAACCTCTCAGAAACATCCGCGTCATACATTCCTCATTCTCCACCAAATGAGGTGCAAACCTGGACAATTCTGCAAACTTTGCCTCGTACTGGGACATCGTCATGTTATTTTGTTCTAGTTTAGTAAACTCCACTTCCTTCATATGACGAATACTTTCAGGAAAGTACTTGTCATTGAACAGTTTTTTAAACGTCTCCCAAGATATCTTTGAAGTGCGGTTTGGATGGGTACGCTTCATGATTCCCACCAAAGAATCTACCTCATTACGGAACATAAAAGTAGCGAATGGAACCTTCTGTTCTTCTGTGCATCCCAAGACATTGAATATCTTGGTAATTTGTTTGACCCACATCTCCGCCTTAATCGGATTCGGTTTTCCCCAGAATTCTGGTGGTCCCAACTCTTTGAACTGCTTGGCCGTGACAAATCGTGCGTTGTTATCATTTCCTTTGTATTTTGTGCATAAGTCTCCCTCGTCGATTTTGCATGAGCGCAAAAACTTCTAAACATCCAAATCGTTCATCATCTCGCTTTCGATGGCGTTGTTCACGGGAGGAACATTGCCGACTTCGCCACGTTCTCCTTATTGGTGAGTACAGGCGTCTCCATGGTCTCATTTACTCGACTGTTAACATTCTCAGTCGACATTTTCAAATACTGCCATAAAACAAGGGTTAATTAAGGAAATCAATATATCACATAATATCCCTATATATTGACCAACTAACAAATAAGCTTAGGTAGGACACACTAGCGAAGAATTTACTCGTCTCTCCCCTCCTAGTTTTATTCCCCGATCTCCACCAGAGATCATATCCCTAAGCTCTGATACCAACTGTGACGCCCCCAAAATAGGTATACATCACTCATTCTGAGTCGTCAATAACATGGTACAGAAACAACTACAACTTTATTAATACAACCCAATAAATTGTGAGTTTAAATACAAATATTGTCATCTAAACAATATCATACCCAACTAAGTCCTCATTATAATTATTGATACAATACTTTACAAAAATGGTGAGGACTACTAAAACAACTTCCTAGAACCTTCATTCCGTACCCCGACTAGTACTCGCTACATTCTCGCCTCCTGAGAAGAAAAATAGAACAAAAAGGAAGCTCAACTAGCCCAGTAAAGAATATTATGACTAAGATAATATAGAACAAATTATCGTTAGTCTTCAACAGGAAAAAATCTGATAAAATACAATAGACAACAAGTTTCAGATCAGTAGCGGAAATAATAATTCATAGATGAGTTACGTAGAGAATGAAATCTACTATAATCTATGAATTTAAAAGTCCATCATCGTTATTTTATCCCTGTAACATCAATCAATGCACATCTTGAATCATATATTCATCTTTGCACTATAGGCCAAAGATATTCATCAGTCGGTCATGTTCATCTCAACACCTGTACATCTTTGCACTACGGGCCAAAGATATTCATTATAAAATCATTTATCTTTGCACTACAGGCCAAAGATATTCAATAATATCATCATTTAGGACTGATGATGATGAAAAATATTTTAAAGGAAACGAATCCAGTGAAACAAAAGAATAAAAATCAAAGATTCGTATTTCAACTATTTCATGTCCAAAAATACCTCATAAATAATCATAGTGAAGTAAAATTCAAGAATGATCAAAACATGGATACAATCAAAGCTAGTATCCATAATAGATATTTTGAACGAAAAGGAAAATTTTTATTTTTCGATGAATAGTCTTAAATGATTCGTGAATAAAGGTCAGTATCGTGAATAGTCTTTGTATCGTGAATAGTAACTGCAGACATAAAAAGTTCCAAATTTGATTAAAAGTTTAAACCAATATTTGGCATAATGATATTGAAGAAAATAATATCATTTAAAAGAAAATAACATCTTTTACCTCGAAAGATAGTCTTACAGTTGAAACACAGGATATAGGCTATGACTTAAACTTTTCAGTATAGCAACACTCAAAGTATTAAAATACTCACAAGAATACGCTCAATATATAGAGAGAGAGAGAGAAGATTTGAGTTTACGGTGTGATTTTCAATTTAAACCTAAGCACCTTATTTATAGGAAAATGCTTAGAACACCAAAGCAGAAAATTTAATAAAATAATAATATACTTTTCTTAATTTTCTTAGCACACCTCACCAGTTGATTCAACCATTAACATGTGCCACTCAAATGGAAAAAATGTTTTCCTTGATAAAAATAAATAAAATTTCCAAAAATCAATTATTTCGGATCTTCGGAACTTCAATAATTCACAATAAATAGCCCTTTTGTCAAAAAAATTCGAAACACATGTCTTTTTCATAGGAAATTTCATTCTCTACAACTTTACAGAAGAAAGTTTTCCCAAATTCCAAACATAAATTGACCGAAATTCACAAACGGGCAATTTTACAGGCTATAATCAAATTTCGGTCAAGAATTAGGGTCTACCGACACACAAAACATGTGTTAATCATTTAATGCCACAAAAATACTCTTCCTCCTCATATACTCATATATCTCACATTCATTGTAAAAATATCACCATCAATATATTATTAAAATAATATATTTAAATGAATTATTTTATCAAAAAAAGATAAAATATTAATTTTCAACAATTGTCACATTAAAAATTATCTCCATCTATATTCACATAAAATTAATATTTTTCTCATCATATAAATCAATAATTAATTATTCACAAATAATATTACAGAATCACAATACGGACAACCAGGCAGTTCTCAGGAAAGAGGGGGCTTTCCAATAAGGATCTCTCCTTATTGGCGCGCAATTAGATGACAAAACCTCTCCTTAGACAGAACTTTCTAGACATTGTCAATAATGTTATCTAATAATATTTTTCAGATAATATGAATTATTGCTCCGATAATAGAAAATACTGTGCAATGACAATTATTAAAACAACAAGTAATATAAAATATCAACGCAAAGAATTATTGAATCAATAAAATAAAATCTTTGAACAGTAATTCTTGTAATAATTATTGAGTAGGCCTTCTTACGTAAGAATCAATAATTGGTGTAATACTGGTGTCTTCTCGTGTTTTAACCACGGGTATTCCAACAAAAGATTAACGGTAGAATAACTACGCCGTTATTTATAACCAACTTATTCTTGTCGTTTTCTTCATGCAATCGTTTTCCGTTATAGGGCCCACACAAGGCTGCGCCGTCGTACGAATATTCTCCGACAGTAAAAATATTCCACGACCAAACGAATATTCCCCGTCAACAATGAATATTTTAAAACCACTTGTTTGTTTGAAATAATTGCGCATTTTACCCATAACTTACCACATTAATCAAATTAACCCTTACTATTTCAAGATAATAAATAGAGGAAATTTAATTTCATTAAATAATAAGTTGGGTTCTTACACAGTCCAAGTTCAAAAATACTTCATAAATAACCATAGTGAAGTAAAATTCAAGAATGCTCAAAACATGGATACAATCAAAGCTAGTATCCATAATAGATATTTTAACAAAAACAAAAATTTAATTTTTACGTGAATAGTGTCAGTATTCGTGAAATAGTGTAAAAGCGTAAATAGTAACCCACAGAATTACACTAAAAAGACAAGAAATTTCACAAGAAAAATCTTACCAATATTTCTAAGATAATGATATTGAAAGAAATAATATCATTTTAAAAAAATAATATCCTTTACTTGAAAAGACAATACCGACTTGAATATTGGATATAGTCTTTGAAGGAACTTGCACCGTATAGCAACACTCAAATTATCAAAATACTCACAAGAATACGCTCGATAATATAGAGAAAGAGAGAAAAAAACTTTAGTTTCTGGTGTGATTTTCAATTCTAACCTAAGCACCCTATTTATAGGAAATTACTTAGAACACCAAAGCAGAAAATTTAATAAAATATTATTATTTTTTTTAAATTTCTTATGCCCGCTTTTGAAGATCTGAATTCAGCAATTTATATCACATGCAAGACCCACTTAACTCACCAAAAGAATTTTTCTTAAAAAATATAATTAAAACTTCAAAAATTAATTATTCCGGAACTTCGGAACTTCAATAATTCACAATAAATAATCCTTTTATCAGAAAAATTCAAATCTTATGTCTTTTCCATAGAAAATTCAATTCTCTACAACTTTGTAAGTTTAAGTTTTTCCAAATTCCAAGCAGAAGTTGACCGAAATTCCCAAACGGACGATTTTACAGGCTATAATCAAATTTCAGTCAAGAAATGAGGTCCACAAACATGAAAAACATGTTTTAAATATTTTTAGTAACAAAATTACTCCTCCTCATATACTCATATATCCCACATTTATTACAAAAATATCACCATTATTAAAATATAATAATATATTTAAATAAATTATTTTATCAGAAAAGATAAAATATCAATTTTTCAACAATTGTCACTTTAAAATTCTCTCCATCTATATTCACATAAAATGAATATTTTTCTTATCATATAAATTAATAATTAATTATTCACAAATAATATTACAGAATCACAACATGTGCAACTGAACTGTTTCCAAGAAAGAGGGCTTTCCAATAAGGATTTCTCCTTCTTTGGGCGCAATTAGGTGACCAAACCTCTCTTTAGATGAGAACTTTCTAGACATTGCCAATAATGTTATCTAATAATATTATTCAAATAATATGAATTATTGATCGATAATGGAAAATCCTGTGTAGTGACAATTATTGAAACAACAACAATATAAAATATCAACGTAGCAATTATTGAATCAATAAAATAAAATATTGAGCAAGAATTACCGTAACAATTATTGAGTAGTGCCTTCTTCACGTAAGAATCAATAATTGGTGCAATCTGGTATCTTCCGTGTTTTAACCAATAGGATATTCTAACAAATAATCTGTGAACAACTTACTGTAATTATTTATAAACAACTTATACTTGCTGCTTTCTTCATCCAATCGCTTTCCGTTATGGGGCCCACACAAGGCTGCGCCATCGTACGAATATTCCCTGACAATAAGAATATTCCACGACCAAACGAATATTCTTCGACAACAATAAATATTTTATAACCACTTGCTTATTTGAAATATTTGCGCATTTTACCCATAACTAACCACATTAATCAAATTAACCCTTACTATTTCAAAATAATAAATAGAGGAAATTCAATTTCGTTTAATAATAAGTTGGGGTCTTATAGGTTTCTTAGATTAAAGTTTATTTTTTGTCACTTAAGTTTTTAAAGTGACATTTTTTTGGCATTTTCATTCCTTCTACTCAATTTGACCCTAACCAGACCTATTTTGACCAAATTTCGACCCAATTTGACTAAATCCCGACTTATTATAAATGAAATTGAATTTTCTCTATTTATTATTTTGAAATAGTAAAGGTTGATTTGATTAATGTGGAATTTATGGTAAATGCTAAATATTTCAAAAAAGTTAAGTTGGTTATAAAAAATATTCATTGGTTGTTTGTGAATATTCGTTTGGTCGTGGAATATTCTTACCGCTTGGGAATATTCGCACGACGGCCACAGCAGCCTCGTGTGTGGGCCCCATAATGGAAAGCGATTGGATGAAGAAAATAAATATAAGTTGTTTATAAATAACGATTTAGTTTATTACCATAATATCATCCGTTTAATACCCTTTGGTTAAAACACAAGAATAATACCAGATTGCATCAATTATTAATTTTTACGTAAGAAGGCACTACTCAATAATTGTTAAAGTAATTACTGCTCAATATTTTATTTTATTGATTCAATAATTGCTACGCTGATATTTTATATTGTTGTTGTTTCAATAATTGTCACCACACCAGATTTTCCATTATCGATCAATAATTCATATTATTTGAATAATATTATTAGATAACATTATTGGCAATGTCTAGAAAGTTCATGTCAAGGAGAGGTTTGGTCACCTAATCATGCACAAGAAAGAGAGAAATCTTATCTGAAAAGCCCTCTTTCGGGAACTACCGGGTTGCCGTAAAGATTGTGATTCTCAGAATATTATTTGTGAATAATTAATTATTAATTTATAATAAGGAAAATATTCATTTTATGTGAATATAGATGGAGAGAATTTTAAAGTGACAATTGTTGAAAAATTGATAAATAATTATTTACATATATTATTATATTTTAATAATATAATAATGGTGATATTTTTACAATGAATGGGATATATGAGTATATGAGGAGAGGAGGAGTATTTTGTTACTAAAAATATTTAAAACATGTTTTTTATGTTTGTGGACCCCATTTCTTGACCTGAAATTTGATATACCGCAAAATCGTCTGTATGTGGATTTAAACAATTTTTTTGGAATTGGAAAAACTTAAACTTACAAAGTTGTAGATAATGGAATTTTTTATGAGAAAGACATAAGGTTCGAATTTTTTCTAACAAAGGGTTATTTATTATGAATTATTGAAGTTCCGAAATAATTAATTTTTGGAAGTTTTAATTATTTTTAATAACGAAAACGTTTTTTTTGTTTTTGTCATTATTGTGGGCCTCATTGGTGGCTGAATTCAGATGGTCTTAAGGTGGGCGTGAAGTTTGTTTATAAATAATATTATTTTATTAAATTTTCTGCTTTGGTGTTCTAAGCATTTTCTTATAAATAGGTGCTTAGGTTAGAATTAAAAATCACACAAGAAACTGAAATTTTTTCTCTATATTTTCGAGCGTATTCTTGTGAGTATTTTGGTACTTTGAGTGTTATACGGTGCAAATTCCTTCAGCATTATATTTGATAGTTTAGCCAGAAGTGCAAGTTTCTTCTAATATCATTATGCCGGAATATTGGTAAGATTTTTCTTGTGAAATTCTTGTCTTTTAGCGTCGGGGTTACTATTCACGTATACAACACTATTCACGTATACAACACTATTCACGAATACGACACTATTCACAGAAAAATTAAATTTTTGTTTTTTGTCCAAAATATCTATTATGGATACTAGCTTTGATTGTATCTATGTTTTGATCATTCTTGAATTTTACTTCACTATGATTATTTATGAAGTATTTTTGAACACGGATTGTTTGAAATACGAATTCTTAATATTTATTCTTTTGTTTCACTGGATTCGTTTTTTTTAAAATATTTTTCATCATCCTCAGTCCTAAAAGATGATATTACTAAATATCTTTGGCCTGTAGTGCAAAGATGGTTGATTTTCTTATGAATATCTTTGGCACGTAGTGCAAAAGATGTACAGTGTTGAGATGAACATGACTAATGATGAATATCTTTGGCACAGTAGTGCAAAGATGAATATTTGATTCAAGATGAATATTGATTGATGTTACAGGGATAAAATATTGATGATGGACTTTTAAATTCATAGATTATAGTACATTTCATTCTCTACATAACTCATCTATGAATTATTATTTCCGCTGCGAATATTGATATGAAATTTGTTTGTCATTGTATTTTATCGTATTTTTTACATTGAAGACTAATGATAATTTGTTCTATATTATCTTAGTCATAATATTCTTTACTGGGCTAGTTGAGCTCACCCTTTTCCTTTTGTTCCATTTTTCTTCTCAAGAGGCGAGAATGTAGCGAGTTCTAGTCAGGGTGTGGAATGATGGTTTTAGAAAGTTATTTTAGTAGTCCTCACCATTTTTATAAAATAATGTACCAATAATTGTAATGAGAACTTATTTGGGTGTGAATATTGTCTAGATGTCAATATTTATATTTAAACTCACAGTTTATATGTTGTATTAATAAAGTTGTAGTTATTTCTGTACCATGTTATTGACGACTCAAAATGGGTGATGTATACCTATTTTGGGGGTGTCATATTTTTAGTAACAAAAATACTCATCCTCCTCATATACTCATATATCCCACATTCATTACAAAAATATCACCATTATTAAAATATAATAATATATTTAAATGAATTATTTAATTTATCAGAAAAGATAAAATATCAATTTTTCAACAATTGTCACTTTAAAATTTTCCAATAAGGATTTTTTCTTACTGGCGCGCAATTAGGTGACCAAACCTCTCCTTAGACAGAATTTTCTAGACATTGCCAATAATGGGGATAAATAACGTTTTGGTCATTGTACTGGGGTCCGGTTTTTATTTTGGTAACCGAATTTTTTTTTGTTACAATCGAATTACTGTACTCTCATATATTACAAAATGGTCACTAATTTAACTTTCCAGTCAAAAGTCGAGAAGCTTAGTGAGTGTGCAAATTTGGCATGATGATTTGTAGAAGTTGGTCCCATTTTTTGCATACATGGAGCACAAAAAATGCAAAGAGATAGATTATTATAGTACAAACCACCAAAACTATAAACTACTTCACCTAAACAATTCCAAAACTAATAATAATAATAATTTCAAAATAATAATAATAATAATAATAATAATAATAAAATACTATTAATAGTAATAATTTTAAAATTCTGTTTTTAATTTATTTTTTTAAAAAATTCTGTTTTTTAAAAAGTGTGTTTTTTAAAAAAAAAGCTGTTTAATTAAAAAGCGTTAATTTTAATATTCTGTTTATATAAAAATAATGTATTTAAAAGCTGTTTAATTAAAAAGCTGTTTTAAAACGTTAATTTTTTAAAATTTCTATTTTAAAAAATAGAATTTTTTAAAACAGATTTTTTAAAAAACAAAAAATTTTAAAAACCTAATTTTTTAATTAAACAACTTTTTAAAAAACACACTTTTTAAAAAACAGAATTTTTTAAAAACATTAACGTTTTTTGAAAAAAATTAACAGATTTTTGAAAAAAATTCACAGATTGCAAAATTAACAGATTTTTTGAAAAAAAATTCAAAATCTGTTTTAACGTTTTAAAAAAATTAACATTTTAAAACAGCTGTTTTTTAAAAAATTCTGTATTTTAAAAAAAATTAATAGATTTAAAATATTAGTTCAATTTTAAAAACAGATTTTTTAAAGTGTTAATTTATTTAAAAAATGTTAATTTTTTTAAATTTCTATTTTAAAAAATAGAATTTTTTAAAAACAGATTTTTTTAAAAAAGCAAAAAATTTTAAAAACCGAATTCTTTAATTAAACAGCTTTTTTAAAAAAATACACTTTTTTAAAAAAAATTAAAAACATTAACGTTTTTAACGTTTTTTGAAAAAAAAATAACAGATTTTTTGAAATTTTTTTTCAAAATTAACAGATTTTTGAAAAAAAATTAACAGATTGCAAAATTAACAGATTTTTGAAAAAAATTTCAAAATCTGTTTTTAACGTTTTTAAAAAAAATAACATTTTAAAACAGCTATTTTTTTAAAAAGATCTGTATTTTAAAAAAATTAACAGATTTAAAATATTAGTTCAATTTTAAAAAACAGATTTTTTAAAGTGTTAATTTTAAAAAAAAACGTTAATTATGTTGGAAATAATAATTATGTTGTTCAATTAAGGGAGGAAATAATAATTTTAATTATTTTAAAATTTCTGTATTTAAAAAGAAATTAAAAATTCTGTATTTTAAATATTCTGTATTTAAAAAGAAATCAAAAATTCTGTATTTAAAAAAGAAATTAACGTTTTCAAAAAGCTGTTTTCAAAAATTCTGTATTTTAATGTTTTTTAAAAAGAAATTATGTTAAAAAAATCTGTATTTAAAAAGAAATTATAAATTAAGAATTATAATTTTTTTTAAAATTCTATTTTAAAAAAAATAGAATTTTTTAAAACAGACTTTTTAAAAACACAGAATTTTTTAAAAATAGCTTTTAAAAAAAACAAATTTTTAAAATGTTAATTTTTTAAAAAACGTTATTTTAAAAAAATTCTATTTTTAAAAAATAGAATTTTTTAACAAATGATTTGGTCATTTTAAAATTCATTTTTTTTTTTTTTTTTAAAAAAAGCGCTTTTTAAAAAAAATCTGTTTTTAAAAAGTCACATTTTTAAAAAAAGTTGTTTTTAAAAAAATTTGTATTTTAAAATTTCGTATTTTAAAAAGTCATCATATATATTAAAATTTTGTTATCAATTTGATAACAAATTGATAACGTGGTCATCAATTTGTTATATATATTAAAACGTGGTCAGTCAAATTTTGTTATCAATTTAATATATTTTTATTATTTTATTAATTTAAATTATTTTAGTAAGGGTAAATTTGACAAATTATTTTTATTCTCCATTAAAATAAAAAACAAATTATTATTATTATTTAAAAATTATTATTATTATTATTTTGAAATTATTATTAATACTATTATTATTATTAGTATTTTATTATTATTTTGAAATTATTATTATTATTATTATTATTATTAGTTTTGGAATTATTAAGGTGAAGTAGTTAATAGTTTTGGTGGAATTTTGGAATCTGTCTCTTTTCATTTCCTTTGCTCCACGTAAGCAAGCTTGCACAGTCATCATGTCATTCACGATTTCCGTCTGCTTTTTGGACGGAAAATAAAAGTAATGACCATTTTGTAATATGTGAAAGTACAGTAATTCGATCGTAAGAAAAAAAGTTTCGGTTACCAAAATGAAAACCGGACCCCAGTACAATGACCAAAACGTTATTTATCCCGCCAATAATGCTATCTAATAATATTATTCAAATAATATGAATTATTAATCTGATAATAAAAAATAATGTGTAGTGATAATTATTGAAACAACAATAATATAAAATATCAACGTAACAATTATTGAATCAATAAAATAAAATATTGAATAAAGTAATTATTGTAACAATTATTAAAGAAGGCCTTCACGTAAGAATCAAGAATGGTGTGCAATACCGGTGCTTCTCGTGTTTTAACCATCCGATATTCCAACAAGATATTCAGTAATAACTACGCTGTTATTTATAAACAACTTATACTTGTCGTTTTCTTCATCTAATCGCTTTTCCGTTATGGGGCTCACATAGGGTCGCCATCATCGTATAATATTCCCCACGGTAAGATTATTCCACGACCAAAACGAATATTCCGACAACAATAAATATTTTATAACCATTTGCTTATTTAAAATATTTAGATTTTACCCATAATTAACCATATTAATCAAATTAACCCTTACTATTTCAAAATAATAAATAAAGGAAATTCGATTTCGTTTAATAATAAGTTGGGGTATTACAGGTTTCTTAGATTAAAGTTTATTTTTTGTCACTTAAGTTTTTAAAGTGACATTTTTTTGGCATTTTCATTTCTTCTACTCAATTTGACCCTAATCCGACCTATTTTGACCAAATTTCGACCCAATTTGACTAAATCCTAATTTAAAATTTCTATAAATAATTATTTGAATAATTTTTAAGTAATAAAATTAACATTACCAACTATATATAATGTATTTATTTCTATAAATAATTTTTATAAATATTAAAATTTAAACTTATTAATTATATTCAATTATTTATTTGTATGAACAATTTTTTAAGTAATAATTTTTAATGTATTTACATTTTAATAATTATTCATACAAATAAATACATTAAATATACTTAATAATTTTAAATTTTAATTATATATAGTTGATAATGTTAGTTTTTATTACTTAAAAAATTATTTATATAACTATTTTGTATATTGGAATTATTTAAATCTGGGGATATTTTAAACATTTTTCCTGGCCTTTACTCTCTCTTGTTGCCGGCACAAAAAAAATTTCTCGGATATATGGATTAACAGCTAGAATAGTGTTCATAGCAACTATGGATCATTCCCATAATTCAGAATTCTTGTCAGTTTTTTTTTCTGGGCTTTTTCCATATGAGGTCGCTTGAGAATTCAAGATTCCGTCGTTTTTAAAATTACTTCCGTTGTGAATCAGCCGTGAAAGCTAACAAGCAGCAGCAGCAGCAGCCGCCTGAATATGGGGATTATCTCAGATGATCGTCATCGATCATAGCATGTAAAACAGTGGAGTAAATCAGACAAATTTGCATATTCTTATTATTATCTTCTAGATTTTATTTTGATTGAAATATTCTATATTCTGCCTGCCGCATTTAAAATCTATCTTCAGGTGTCCAAACGGTGGTTATCTCTTAGTATTTCTCACCCTTCCTTTGCACACAGTTATGTTGCTCGAAAGCTTTCCTCAAAGGCTGGCTGGCTGGGCAACAAAATTTCAGTCGGATCACTGAAATCCACTTGGGATGATTTACTCCATAACAGCAATGAAAGTAATTTTCAGATTGTTTGTGCTTCCTTTTCCGCGATCACTCCACATCCAAAGACGAATTAGTGGGGCAATGGGCTTTTGTTATGCAAGCAATTCACGTATCCAGTTACTAGGCAATGGATAGCACTTCCATCCCATATATTGTCCACCCTCCCTCGGAAAATGATGATGATATTGACACTCAGAAATACACTTTGACAATAATGTCTCACATTAATACTTCAAATACCAAGCAATTTAAGAATACTCGTCTCCTTTATATAAAATGTGGAATGCCAGTAAAAATTAGTGGCAACTTTCTAATATTGTTACTGACCTGAAAAATATTTTCTTTTCAGAAACCTCTCTTAAGCCGAGGAGAACTGTTAGCATCATTACTGTTAAATCTAATAAGCATAATCAAACTCAAACTCAATACACCCAAGTATATAGATCCGCAAAACTGACAACATTGGCCGGAAGCTCAGAAAGATGCATATGCACCCTTAATAGGCAGATGTGTATTGTGTAGTACATAAAAGTTGTCAACTTCAATACCAAGATACAATAAACCCATTTACATAGGAACATCTGGGTCTAACCTTCTCTGAATAGCAGCTGCAGCCTGAAGATTTATAGCAAAAAAATAGGTTAACAAATTTGACATAAAATTATAGCTAATTCACCGTAGTGACATACAACAGTCTCTATTTTCACCTCAAAGTTGCCAAGCTTGTACTGATAGGCCATCTCTTCCCTGAGCTGAGCTTGCTCTTTCATTGCTTGTGCCTAGGAATTCATACAGAACAGCGATGATGCGAAGTACAGTCTTTAACGTAACAAGAAGAAAAATGCTGGAATTTAAGCAAAATGTACCTGTCCACTCTGCATAGAACACTTTAGTGCTTCCACCTGTTCTTCCTTTTGTCGTTCACGTTCCCGCTGCAGTTCTAGCCTGGAAAAGAAAAAAGAAGTATTAATATAGCCTGTAAGTCTAGAATTATAAAACACGGAGTATCCACAAAGTGACGCATTTGGTTCAACTATCTTCATCAGTGTTCAGAAACATTTAAAGAAGATTATTTTCATTAACACTCATATTATATAAGACAAGAACCCATCAACTTGTAGGAAACAAAACTCCAAAGTAAAACCCGTGGCAATAATTAATTTTACTCCCTCTGTCCATAGACACACACAAAAAAGATAAACAGAGTAACATTAAGTAGGACTCTACGAAGATATATTGAAGTGAGATAGTGATAACGCTGAAGTTATATTAGTATTAACTAATAGTAATTGAGGTCAGATGTAATCCTTTATTTCATGCATTTTTTTAAAGTAACTTTGACATAGGAATGGATCAAATTGAAAACCAATGGTCCAAATACAGCGCAAAAATTGCAAATTCTTATGATTTCATATAATGAACCAAATGAAAATATGCTAGAAAAGTTAAATTCACACTGTTAAACACCTTCATTCATTACTAAAATGTAGACCAATGAACTGGCATTTTCTCAAGAATAAACAAGGAACTAGCACTCAACTAGATATTATACATTTCATATGGCTCACATTTTGAGTAGATTTGACTTGTAAGAGAAATGTTAGTAATAGGAAGGAAGAAAAGAAATGCAGCTTATTCTAATACTAAAAAAAACAAATTCAGCATGTGCTAAAACATACCGCCGTTGTTCTTCATCATTAAATACAGTACGTTCCGAGTCCAGGACCTTTTTGAAACCTTTTTTCATTTCCTTTTCCATCTGACGTCTGTGGTAAGCATCAAGGTCATAATATCTGCAACCAATGAATACTAAAGTAAACCTTTTGTCACCTGTTACATTGCTTGTGCGAAAAAGATACGACAACTAAATTACGGCACCAAAAAGAAGCATGTGTGCAAAAGTTACTCCCTAATGTCTCCACCAGAGGTCATTCTTACAATAACTTAAAGACTTGGGGAAGAGGAACAAATTTCTAAATAGTGTAGTGTTATATCTTCTTCATAGTTTGCAGGAATTTACCCCTAAAATGATGGACACCAAATTTATAGGTTTTTACAAAGATTACAAAAAAGGGACCTATTAGATGTAAAGATATTGATTTAAGAAAATGATATTTATATTGCTTACCAAAATATAAAAAATTGGGATCAGGATCCTCACCATTTCAATTTGAAATGGAGAGTCTCCATTTAAAGGTCTAGATTTAAAGTTTAGAAGCTGCCACCTCATTTAAAATAATAATAATAATAATAATAATAAAATTATTATTATTATTATAATATATTAGTGTTACATTAAAATAATAAATAATAATAATAATTTTAAAAATATAATTTGTTAAACAATTTTATTATAATAATAATAATAAAATTATTATTATTATTATTAATTAAATAATTATTAAAAAAACCAATGAGGGACATAACAAAGTGCTCATAATAATAATATATTAATGTTATATTAAATTAATGGCTAGAGTTATGTTAGTGACTTTTAAATGAAGTGACTAGAGTTCGGTCAGTGAATTTTAAATGAGATGGTTAGAAATTAGTGATTTTTAAATGAGGTGGCAACTTTTAGACCTTAGATCTAATAACTTTAAATCTACACTTTTAAATGGAGACTCCATTTCAAATTGAAATGGAAAGGATCCTATCCAAAAAATTGAGTTTCAAGATAACAATGAAATAAAGAGTTCAAGCACTACTACTACAGGAAGTAGCTGCATGGTCGTAACTATGTGGTCCTACTTTCATCTATATAAGTAATTCATCTTTCAATAATTGAACAAATGACATATTCTAACAAAAAGCACAAAAAACAACCCAAATCAACCCCACTCAAACTCAACATCTATTATCACAAAGTAGTGGGGGATAGGCTGATAATGAATCCATATGAAAGCTGAAGTAGAAAGAGAAGGATTGTAAAACAATACAACACTGGAGAAAAACTAGAGATAGTGCCTAAATCTATTAAAACTAAATTAAATCACAATACAAAAGGAATAAATACATAAAAAGTTTCGACCCTTACTTTTTAGAAGGAAAGGTTGCTGTATTATGGTCCTCCATGAATCTGGAAAACATTTTAATATCAGAATATTCAAGAAGCATAGCCTGTGCTCGAATAAAGTAAAGATAATGAAGAAAACGAAAAATATATAGGACTTCACAACAACACATTTCATCACATTCCACTTATGGCCTTTGCATAATACTTTAAACAATCAACCAGTTTATATACTTACTGTTTAAACATTTGCTTCTCTTCCCAGTTAGGCAGACTTTCCAGATTCACCTGGTAATAAAAGATTGCAAAAAAACTTTTTCTGAATAGAATGTTATCAAGACCATTAGCAAAACCCTTAATAAATGATTGACAGAGGAAATACTCATTATAATACTTGATGATCAAATGAAAATTGGTGAATCCAGTTAGCTCTTTATCCAGGGAAGTAAACGAACAGGGACAACTCACAAGCGAACATCAGTCTGACTCGACTGGTGATCTAAATGAGCTGAGTTTAATTTGAGGCTCGATCATTAAACAGAATCAAACTCAATGAAGTGTATATAAGCTTGATTAGGTACAGATAACGTACAAGTTTTATACTTCCCCAGTCCCAAAGTGGCTTGGTTTGCGTGACACATAGTTTCAGAAAGTGGATATTTGACCAAGATTAAAAGCTTCCTTCATGTTATGTCCTTTAAAGCAAAGCACTGAGAAGGAATTATGGGGTACACTCCAATTATTTTTAGCTTTTCAAACAAGGATAACATGGCCAAATAACATTAGTTGCCAATGGCTCATGGGTATATAAATCAAGTCACTTATTTTGGGACATTCTTTCTATAAAGATATTTATTAAAGAAAACCTTAATTTTGAGATATCCCCTAGAAACCATGTTACTTTTTTTGAGACTGAGCGAGTACAGTTTATATACAAAATATGCCCAAATTCAAATGTATTATATATACTCGATAAGAGCTCATGCTCAACTTGATACAAGTTCCCAAAATAGAAACCAGGTAAATACTTTTGGGACAAAGGGGGATATATTTACACTCCTATACACGAATTATAAATTTGGTATATACAAGAGCTCAAGCTCGACTTGCGAACTAAATGAAACCCGAGTTCAAACAAATTGGAATAAGCTCAACTCGTTCAATGAGAGCCTTAGCAAGGAGAGTTTAAATCTATTACTCAACTAGATTCAATAATCTTAAAAGTCTGTTAATGGATTGAGAGTTTGAGATGGGTTGGTTGAGCACGAATTTTATGTTCTGTATCATTCTGTGATCTGGCTAGAGGGTGTTTGAGAAATCTTCATTGAGTTGGCTCAGGCTTGCTTCTATGGGGTCTGCTTTTCATTGAATTGAATTTCAGTGTAGAGTCAAATTCACAAAATGAAAAGAGGTACTCAATCAGAAAACTTTATTAAACAAATCATAAATTCAAGAACTGAGTGTCTGGCAAATGGTAGCAAAAGAGTGCAAATGGCAATACCTGTTTCACTTCTTGCAACCATGCAGTGAACTCTGGTCGCTTATTCCTACAAACACAGATCATTCCCAGTGAAAGGAGCTAAATAGATCTATTTACAATATATAGTCCATAATAAGTTTCAAGGAATCTACCAATACCCAATCACGACTAAGTTGTGGTACCACAATTAGGAACGATAATACCCGGTAATAAAGCAAAGTGTGTTGCCTGTTAATGTAGCATATTTACTCAAACTACATCAGACAGCAGAACTAGCACAATTTCTTATAAAATTATCAACATGAGTTTTGAGTTGCTAACTGGGAGATAGAAAAACGCAACCTGCATGTCCTTAATACTCACCTTAAAACCAACACACACAACTTCCCTATAGAATCACTTGAGAAACAGAAAACCAAAATTGCTGAACGTGTCATATTGATTTTAGTTATTGCGGAATGTGTCAAATTTTATCTTCTCTTTATAAGTAATGCTAAATCTATCCTCTTAGCTTTTGAGTTTACCAGAAAATATACAAGCTATTTACTTAAGTCGAGCTCAATTACTTTCACACACACAAAAAAAGTCGAGTTGAATTCTGATGAACAATAAAACAAAAATCACAACTTAAAAGCTAATTCAGTTCTTTTCCCTTTCCTAAAGTTTATCAGCAACCAAACCAAAAACCCTAACAGATTGAAAAGAAGAGCTTACCACATATCAGTTTCTCTAATAATCCCATACTTCCCCCAGGAATTGGTAACAGCTCCCATCTTTCCCTTATCTTTCTCTTTCTTCTTATCCTTCTTTTTCTTCTTCTTCTTAGAGCTACCGTCATCAGACTTCTCTCTCTTCCTCCTCTTCTTCTCTTTCTCTCTCCGCCTCCGTTCCTTCTCCTTTTCTCTCTCCTCTCTCCTCTTTCTCTCTCTTCTCTTCCTCCGCCTTCTCTCTTCCTCCGTTTCGCTCTCACCCTCCTCCGACGAAGACTCCGAACTCCCCGACTCCGAATTCGAATACTCATCAGTAGAGGAGGAATTCGAATCACCATCGTCGCTGTACTTTCTTCGTGATCTGTTCTTGGAGCTTCGGCTTCTCTTCCTCGAGCTTCTACTGATGTGTTTGCTTCCGCCATCGGATCCGGAACCTGACTCGGATTGGGATTCATAATCATCACCACCAGCATTTATTTTCCTTCTGGATGTGTGTACTTTCTTAGAAGAAGCTCCATTTTGTTTTTCTTCTTCGGAAGATTTGTTTCTGTCTTTCGCCATTTTCGGCGTCCTTCACGATACTCTCTACTGGGTTTTGAAAATTTATAGTGCCAATTTTTAGGCAGCTAATTTTCTCATTGTACGGTACTAATTGCTTGGGAACTCGGGACTTGCTTGGGCTATCCATATTGGATACTATTTTTAGGCCTGATTTCTAAATTATATATGGGCTTTTAACAAGTTGTTTCAATGGAGCTAGAATAGAATAGGCTCCAGTTCAGTTACTAATAAAAGACCTTAAAGAAAGGTCCAAACATAATACTACGCTTGTCCACTTTCTTTACAATTTTCAATTCCCGCCGCTAATGTACGTAATAAAGAGTCCTATTTTTAATATAATATATAACTTTTTTATTAAAAAAAATCTCATTTTTCGTATTCACACAAAACATATCTTCTATTTATAAATATATATATAGGGTCTCCATCCACAAAGAATGCGTGATCGGTTGAAGAGAATCCATTTTAGTAAGTACCGCCATGTCTCACCTACTTTTGGACAATTTTTATTTTTTTTTTTATAAGCCGGTAGAACTTGTAGCGGTTGGCCAAAATAGGTTGCTCCCTAACAACCGGTTGCTGAAGTTTAATTTTGGTAAGTTGGTCAATTGATCAATAGAATGCTAACACACATAGAGCCTTGCCTGCGTGTCAGCACTCTATTGGTCGATTGACCAACTTACCCAAAAATAAATTCCATACTAACCACTTCCGTAAAATAGACTTTATATAAAATTTTACATTGAAATTGTGTATGAGAGGATATATATATAGCGTAAAATGACACTACCACTACGTCACTGATAAATTTTAGAACAACTAATGGACTAATGGTGCATCTTCAAATTATATATAAACATTATTATTGGGAAGGTACGTAAATATACTAGCAAATACTGCATGCGTGTATTAATTATCAAGTAATAAATCATAATATATGTTAATTATCAGTACATTAACAAACAAGATTGTGAAATCAACTTTTATTAGTATATTTCAGTACAAGGGTTGGCCTCTATATATTTTAATTGGGAGGCATAAATAAATAAATATTTGAATTGGATCTTATATAAAAACTTTGTAATGCTCATCACTTTGTGAACGTACAGATGATCAGTCCTACCTACTTTTATAGGAGTAGTATATGTATGTCATAAATTAATTATATATATATATATATATATATATAGTGGTAAAATGTTGTTTAATTGATCGATCATGCTGCTAGCTAGCGGAACTGAGCTCTGGAAGAAAAAGTCTGTCCGAAATTCCAAGAGGAAGGAACGACGTTGATAAAGTTGAGAATTTTGCCGTCAACCAAACGGAGTCTAAAAGAGAGAGCTTGGTTTCGAAGATCAACACTGCTAGTTTGCCAGTTTGCTCCCCAGTTTCTATGCATCTGCACCCATCTTCTAGCCCTGGAAACCCTTATCCATGCATTCTTTATGTCTCCACTTCCCCCCACGTTGGAGAACATCACCATGTTGAAATTTGATTGTCCTTTCAACGTGAAACGAACTCCCCCCCTCCTTCTACATGCCACCCTTCATTCATAACAAAACACAAACACAAACACATGGATCGATCGATATATTTTAATTAATCATATACTCATTATATATATATATATATATATATATATATATATATGTCTAATTAAGCTCTAGGTAGGTATACGTACCTTCTATAGAGTACGGGAACTATGCCTTCATCACCGTGGCGTGCCATGCGAAAGAAAGCAGGCATTGACATGTCAAAGTGCTGGCGCGGGGCGTCGCACCACCCTCCATTGTTGTTAGGAGGGCAGAAGTTTGTGGTGGTGACCGAAACAACAGCACCTCGCAGGCACCACTTGGGGTCGAGCCAGTAGTTGCACATCACTTGGTAGCAACCCCCACATGCCTCACCTCCTCTGAACAGTGGACCGCTCACTGCTGCCGTGTGTACTCCGAATCCCGCATGGAATGTGTTATCATAACCACAAGCTCCTCCTAAACAAACAACATTAACCATTGGTTATAACCTTAAATTAGCTCAATTTTTATTATTAATTCGATGCATATATATATATATATATATATATATATATATATATATTATTACTCGTGTACTAACAATTTTGTACTAATTAAAAATGTGAGAATAAAAAATAAAATTAAGTCCTACTTTTTAAATTGAATCTACGTACTAGTATGTTTTGTTAATTAGTGCTATTTGATAAAATAATGTAAGAAACTAGTAATAATATATACTAATAGTCTTACGTACCCAGGGAGGTGGGATTTTGATTGGCACCGTAGAAAGTTGCATGAGCATTGAACCAGCCATTAGCTTGGCCGTTGATCCCCTCAAAAGCTACACTTATAAACAAGAAAATTAATACTAGTACTACAAAGGAAGCAGTACCAACAAAATTCGCCATTGAATTTCTTTATGTAATCAAATTAAGAAGAAAGTTGTTAAGTTGATAAAAGTCGTCTCGGAAGAAGTGCCTCCATTTATAGGCTAAGTTGGCGGTTGTCGGTGATTATGGACACTGCTGGACGTACATGATTAATTAATGCAAATAATTCTTTTTCTTGGAACGCGTTTTTTCCTTAAGGTACGTAGAGGTTCGTACGTACGTACGTACGTTGTGAATAATTAATTATAATGACAAAAATAAAGCATGAGCATGTGATGGAGCTAATTAGCTTGTCGGTGATCCTCACCCTAGCTACAATATTATTCAAAGTAACATGAATTTTATTTATTTAAATATACTATTTGGTTAGAAATATACGGAGTATTATATAGTGGTGACATGCATGGATAAATTCAATTAATAAATTAAAATTGAATTGTAATATGATGATATATGTTAGGATTTCTATATCATAAAAATAAAATATATTTTTAATTTTAAAATAATATATATATATATATATATATATATATATATATAATTTTGGAACTAGACGGATAGATAGTAGTAGCTGAATACCAGTGCCATAATAAATGATCACACTATTTAAGCATAGAACTTAAAGGAAGAATTACATATATTAGTACTTTTTTAGAAATAATTATAAAAATCATACACCTATAAAATAATTATAAAAATATTACACTTTTTCATATTTATTTACAATAATAGTGCAATTAGGATTCCTTAATTTAAGAGATTAGTATTAATGGGCTGATATGGCAAATCTGGTGATTTCTTTTAAACGCGTGAAATCTTCTTTTTCTTCTTCCTTCTTTTTCTCCCAACTCCCATATCCTTTGTTCTGATATTTCTCTCTCTAAAATCTTCTTCTTATTCGTCTTCTTCTCTCTCTCCGCTACTATATTTCTCTCACTCCTCTTGAAGCCACTCGTCGTCAATCTGATTGAATCTACTTCTTCGCAGACGATGGAACCGCCTCCTTTGGAACCTACCATGCGATATGTACATGGTTGAAGTGATATTGTCATACTATGAGTCTTTAAATCTCTGGCGACATTTGTTCGATACCAAATTGGCAGTTTAAACTTCACATATTATCAAAGAGATGGCAAGACATCCGGCAAACTCTTCCCCATCCGAATTTGTACAAATATAATTTTGGGAGTTCATATTAAATTTTTCCTATTTCGTACTTTGATTTTGTTGGATATTCATAACAATTTGTTATGATTTGTGAGTCTGTAATGTTCGTGAGTCTGTAATGTTTATTGGAGTTTATGTAAACTGGGTTGGATATACAGGTTGTTTCTGTTTTGGTTATCATTATTAAAACTTGTTCAAGTTACTTTCATATAACTATTTGGTTCTTCTTTATTATGTTTTAATTTATTGTTATCTTATGGTTTTGGCTACTATTATCAGGTTCTCGATGTGGAATTTTGGTTACTTTTATTTTTTTATACGGTTAATATATAATTGTTTAGTATACATGGATTACTGAATCGAGTTTTATTACATGATATTTCTTTTTTGGTTACCATTAAAACTTGTTCAGTTCTTATCATATAATTATGTGGTTCTTTGTTTTATTATGTTACATTATAGTTCTTTGTTATTTAATGGTTTTGACTCTTATTATTGTACAATCAATGAGGTATTTTAGTTATTATTTATTGTTTCTTTTTAAGTTGTGTTTTGCTACATTGTTTGAAATGTACGTTAGTAACCAAATATGTATATAAAGGTAACCAACTATTATTTTGATAAGTAACCACGAGATTCAAGCTTGTTTGGGACATATATCAAATGTGAAAGTGTACATGTCATAGTATAATTGGGTTGCTTTAAACAAACAATATCACCTTCATTACATGAATTTGGATAATATTGAGGTTGTTTTATGTTTTGGTTACCATTAAAACATATTATAGTTATTTGTTATGTAACTATTTGGTTACTTATTTATTATATTTGTTTTCTTTGTTATTTAATGGTTTTTGACTACTATTATTGTACAATCAATGAGGTATTTTAGTTATTATTTATTGTATCTTTTAAGTTGTGTTGGATATATTGTTTGAGATATACGGTTGGTAACCAAATATGTATATAAAGGTAACTTAACTATTGTTTTGATAGTAACTGAGAGAGTTACAATCTTGTTTCGAGGACATATATCAATTGTGAAATGTACATGTCATAGTATAATTGGGTTTCTAAACAAACAATATCACATTCATTACTGAGGATCTTTGGATACTGTGAGTTGTTTTATGTTTTGGTTACCATTAAAACATATTATGGTTACTTATTATGTAACTATTTGGTTACTTATTTATTATATTTGTTTTATTGTAATTTAATTATGTTTGACTACTATTATTGTACAATCGGTGAGGAGTTATTATAAGGGTAACCATTTTAGTTTTTGTTAGTAACCAAATAATTAAAAACTTATATCGTAAGCAGATTATCAAGTCTTAATGTACGTATGTAAGGGTTCCATTTATCCAAATTGATGGATACTTTTAAATTACATAGTTATAAAAGTTATTTGGAAATGGTCTACATGCGGTTGGTAACTAAATATGAATATAGAGGTAACCATTTTATTTTAGATGGATAACCAAATTTACATAAAAATATTTTAAACGATTACCAATTGTTTAATGTATATGTTTACTTTATATTGATAACTCATGATGGAATCAAAAATTAAAATATTAATCAACATCAATTTTGATTCTTATTCACCATCAAAAAATGTTACCAACCATGTGGTTAATAATTCTTAAAGAAGAAACAATTATATATTTCGTAAATAATTAAATTTGTTGTATTAGTTTTTGTCGATAGCCATTGTTCAACAATGTTGAATAAACATTGTATAAGAACCAAATCAATATTAGATAAAGAACCAAATTACATAATCTTAAGTAACGTAAAATAAATCAAATTTTTACATGCAATTTTGAAGGCCTAAATGATGGAATTCGACCAAAAAAACCTCATGGTTCACCAAGCAAAAGTTGGTGACTTTTGATCGTTGACCGTTTCCAATGAAATTAGGCTCAAAACGCTAAAATCCGACACTCAAACTTGACAAAACTTGTCAAATTGTCACCGCAACCAAATAAACATTTATCGTAACTAATTAAATAGTATACAACAACCAATATATATAATCAGATTAGCGGTTGTATGAAGGTAACCAATGTATTCAATGAGTAACCACCAATATAAAAAAACAATTATAAAAGCTGAATAACAATTATAGAGTAACCAAATAAACACCTTTTACAAGTATCTAAATACATATTATACGAAGAACCAAGATATATGTAATTAGTAGCCAAGATTATAAAAATATTTTACATTCATTTTACAACCAAAATAATCAAGAATGACTTTGTTACAAATTAAAGACTAACGAGATGTATGAAGGTACCTACCAATGTAGTTAATCAAGAACCATCAATATAAAATAATCACTATATAAAACACGTAATATAATGCAAGAACCATGATAATATCACACAAGAACCAAGTCAAAGATTATATACTAACCAAATCTAAATTAGATAAGTAACCAACATATATTTACTTAGTATACACAAGATAAATACATTCTGCATTGCATTTTATAGTAAAAAACAACCCAAAGATAATTTGTTTATTTACCAACTAAAGGCAAACTTTTGTAAGAATGTAACCAATGTAGCCTAACAAGTAACCATTAATATAAAAAACATAAGTAGAAGTGTATACATTAATATGCTTCAAAGAACCAATATTACAGAGAACCAATTAATCATTCTGATGTAATTAAGTTTGCATTAGTCAGTAACCAAGTCAACATTAGTTAGTAACCAAGTCAGCACTATAATTTTATAAAGTAACCAAGTCAGCATTAACAGTTGTATATAGGTAACCAATATATATAATCAGATTAACAGTTGTATAAAGGTAACCAATGTAGTCAATAAGTAACCACCAATATAAAAGAAACAATTATAAACTACAATAACATTATACAGTAACCAAATAAACACCTTACAGTATCTAAATACATATTAGTCAGTAACCAATATATATGGTAATATTATTGTTAGCTTATGGTCTGTAAAGTAACCAACTCAATGTCAGACAGTAACCAAACTACATAATGTTAGTAACGAACATGAAGCTGGGGGTAATATTATGCAAGAACCTTCGCAAATTTACACGAAGAACTAAGTCAAAGATTATATACTAACCAAATTCAGATTAGACAAGAAAACAGCGATTCAGGAACCAATATATATGGTAATATTATTGTTAGCTTATGGTGCGTAAAGTAACCACCAATATAAAAGAAACAATTATAAACCACAATAACATTATACAAGAACAAATAAACACCTTACAACATCTAAATACATATTAGATAAAGAACCAATATATATGGTAATATTCTTGTTATTTATGGTCTCAGTAAAGTAACCATCACAATGTCGACAAGAACCAAACTACATAATGTTAGTAACTGAACATGAACCTGGGGGTAACATTATGCGGTAACCATTGCAATTTTACACAAGAACAAGTTAGCATTATATTCTAACCAAATCCAGTTAGACAAAAGCGGTAACCAGCGAATGCGGGAAGGTAACCAATGTATTTAATAAGTAATCATTAATATAAAAATATCAAGTAGAATAAACTTTAAAATTATAAAGCAAGCATATAAACATTATACAACAACCAAATCAATAAGTAAACAATAACCAATTTATATGTATTTAGTAACCAGAGTATAAAACATATTTTAAAATGCATTTTACATTCAACATTATACATTAATCATGACAACATTATACAAAGAACCAAATCCATTTTAGATTGTAACCAACACATATTTATTTAGTAACCACAAGATAAATATATTACAGATTGCATTTTTATAGTAAAAAATAACCAGTATAATTTATTTGTTACCAACTAAAGACAAGCTTTTGTAAGAATGTAACTAATGTTGATAATAAGTAACCATTAATATACAAAACATAAATAGAAGTGTACATTAATATGCTTCAGCAACCAATATTATAGTAACCAATTAATCTTTGCAGTAATTAAGTTTGCATTAGTCAGTAACCAAGTCAGAATTAGTCAGTAACCAAGTCAGCATTAGTCACTAAATAATTTTACAGAGTAACCAAGTCAGCACTATAATTTTACACAGTAACCAAGTCAAAGATTAACAAGAACCATTATAGTTTTATACAAGAAGTTAAAGTCAACATTAACAAGAATCAAAATAATGTTACATAGTAACCAAGTCAAGATTAATCAAGAACTAATTCAACATTAATTAGTAATATTATGCAATAACCAAGACAACATTAGATAAGTAACTAAGACAAAGATAGATAAACGGTTTAATGTTATACAAAGAATCAAGACAGAATAGTCAAGAACCAAGAGACAAAGATTAGACAAGAACCAATTTTTATAACCTTAGTAACCATAATATACAACATTTTTTCAAATACATTTTGCAATCAAAACATTCATTATTCTTCTTTGTGTGACCATTTTAAGTGCAAAAACTTAAGAAAGGTAACCAATATAGTAATTCGTAGAACTATAGGTAACTATATGATTCTAAATTTTAAACTCACATACCTCAAAGATTTTGTATCGAAGGTGATGTTGATCTTGTATTCAACAATCAACGCGAGATTTAATTCTTGAACTTGAAGGCGTTGTTGATTTTGTATGCTATTTTCGATCTTAGAGATGCGTCGCGACAGGAGGCTTCGTCTTCTCCGATTACGAGTTTAGTCGCGATAGGAAGCTTCGTCTTCTTCGATATCAGAGTTGTGTCGCGACAGAAGATCTTGTCTTCTCCGATTGATTTGGTGTTGATCTGTCTTCTCCGATTGATTTTGTCTTCTCCGATTGATTTTCTCAATTGCTTGAATTTAGGTGAGGTTGGTTACAAATATGAAAGGAAAATAACTGACGTGTGGGAGTTAATGATACGTGATTTTAGGAATTGTAATATATTGGGTTGTTTTATTTTTGTAATTATGTTGTGTGTGTTTTATTTTTATAAATACTTTCTAATTGTTGTATATTAGTGTTAAGGACCCGAACTTAAAAGTCAGACACTACAAATGCTTGAGGAACCTTCTTACGAACAGAACACATGACAAAGAGCTGTCAAGCCAAGCATGCAGGCCCATGTTTTTAAAATAAAACTTTTGGGTTTCTTTGTGCATTTTAGTTTATTTGCTGCACTACGTACTATATTTTTTCTAATTAAACAAAGCTAAATCTGAAGAAGATACTACTCCTTTGATGAATTGACATTCTGGTTTTCACTCTTTTTTAGGTAGCTATGAATTAACTAACTGAATATCCAAAAACAAAGCTACTTATGAAACTCGAAATTCTATACTATATCCGTGCACTAATTAAGTAGCCACAGAAAAGGGTGTCTAATTTTTTTTAAATTAATCGGGAATGACTCATAAGTTGTTTTTTACTATTTATGTGTTTGATAATCACTTATTTTTTGATTTATAAGTTGAGTTTTAAATAAAAATAATAATAATAAGTAACTATTTGTAACTTATTTTAAAATGAGTCATCCCCAAACAACCCTTAAGGTTTCATTTGGCTTCTGCCATTAAAGAAGTAAATTTCCAGATGCATGCATGATATAATTTAGAAACCCAAATCAGTTTCTACTGCATGCGTTCCAGACCAACTCATAATTATCACCAATTAGATACTCTAAACGATTAGGTGGTTCAACATGAAAGATGAAAAACGCTTTTTATGCGGACATGAGTTTATAATTTTATCAATTTATATATATTTTTTTATTTGAGATCAAAATATAAATATGTGAAATTATAAAACACTCATCCAATTTTTTTTCAGATGAAAATTACTCAAATGTATACATGCTGCGAAAAATGCGTCAATTCAACTTAATTTGAAACACCAAGCAGGATAATTAGGAATCTCAAATATACATATCCATATTACATTAATTTTTCATTATCATACTTAATTTAACAATCATTACATAACAATGCAATGAAAACATATGTATTTGACATTCCAAATTTAAAATTTAAGACCCCTAAAATTACCAAATTAAACACATTTGAAATCTCTCTCTAGTCATTATAAAATCATCCTTTCAATTGATTTGAAATCTTCCCCAAAGGATTTGAACACAATCATAAAATCAATAAAACAAAAAAAAAACAACTAACGAGGACAATGCCACACCAATAAATAGATATGCTTTAATCCTTTACAAATCTCAAAATCATGTGTAGGGGAAAAGCATAATCTCGTTGGATATTTTTTTCCGCAAGATCTTTGATGATCATATTATCATATCTAAATCCGAGTGTTGACAAATTCCAGTGCCACGATTTTGTACAAATTATTACTACGCACAAAAAGAAACAAACATTCAGAACAAGAGAAGGCACAAAATTAAGCAACACAAGAGAAACATAGATACTCTGTTTAGGGACTTGTCCGCCTGCAATTCCTGCCTTCTTACCCTTGAGCTGCCATTGCTCGCAGCAAGAGGGTAATAGTTTGTATACGGAAAAGAAAATAAGCTTGTGTCTGAGCTTCCAAACATTCTTGCATATACCATGTCCCCGAACATTCCAACCGTAGGACTGGTCATAGCAGTGGCAACAAAATTCGGTGGGGATACGGAAGCATAATTGCCTAAAGGATCAGGAAAGTATTGCTGGTGATTAAATGACTCCTGCTGTGGCTGAAAAAGATTGGGATGAAGTTGCTGATGTGGCAGTGTGTTCGCTCCAAGAGCTGGTGGTCTACGGGGTATGGCCAGATTTAGTTGGGGCCTCTTTGCATCTGAATCAGATTGAGAATTACCCCGACCATATAGGGGAACCAATGAGGATTTTGAGATACTAGCTTTACAGACGGGGCAATTCGGCCACTGCTCAGATTCTGGTGAAGAGCTCTGAACATGGAGCCATTTGTAGATGCAAGGCCAGCAGTACAGGTGACCGCAAAGGGTGACAATGGGGTCATGTGCTGAGTCTAAACAAATGTTACAATCAAAACAACCATTTAAATTTTCTGAAGCTTTTGTTGGAGCTGGAACAGATTTCCACTTTTGCTCGAGTGAAGCATCTCCAACAGATTCAAATTGCAGTTGGAGGTTTTGTTCAAAGGCCATAAGCTCTGTTTCAAAAACAAGCATTATTAGATATCTAGATCTTGATACACAAACAACCAAAAGCTATAAATCAGTTAAAAAAGTATAACATAATTGCATACACTTATTAGTAATAAATCAGTTGAAAAAGTATAACATAATTGCATACAATAATTTGTAAACGTCTCCATCCATGTGCAAAGTACTAGAAAACCATGAAACTTCCTGTTTTACAAAAGAACTCGCGTAAACCTTTGACTGATTAAAAATGTCTCTAATGATGAAGATCAAGTCAAAAACTGTCCTTAACTAAACAAATCAACAAATTCTAACATTGCATTAAATTATGAACCATAAAAGACAATGGATCTTAATCATCAATACTACTATGCAAAAATTACTGATCAAACAGAATTGATAAAACATAACCATCGACCAGATTGGCACCAGATAATTAAGTACAGGTGGATAAAAGTTAAAGTTTCCACCACCATTAAATCCAAATTAAGATAAGTAGTACGATAGGCTGTATTAGTTGTTATCCAATCAAATGGAGAGAGGTCAAGGATGGCCACAAAACGTGATAAGCTGCAAAAATTTGGCACCCTCAGCTTTCTATTCCTCTCTCTATAGAATACCCTTTCTTTTCAGCATGCATGTATAAAACAATATCGATACTACAAAAGAAAATTGATATCAAGGTTTAATTTTGATGATTCGACCTTCTAGATGTTTGTTTCTGAGAAGCTTAACTTTCTATAGTATTAATTATTTACTCATTTACCAAAGATTGTCTTTTATGTTACTAAAATAATATGTCAATGTACTTGGCTATTCTCTGCCACGATCTCAAATAAGATATTGTTTTTCACAAATTAAAAATCAGAAGGATATGGAAAGGCAAATTTACCATTGGGACTGTAGGGTTATGGAGCTTTTAAATTGTTCAAATAAATGAGTTTATATGACAGAACGAGAAATTTAATCAAAAGCAGATCTTGGGTGTGAAAGGAAGGGGAGTCGAAAGAGGGATCGTTAGTATGACATAACATCTCTACTCATACCTAATAATAACGGACTCAGAAACTAGTTCATATGGTTTAGTTTATCGATCAGAAAATTAATCTTCAACTGTCATTGTGAAAAAAACATTATACAAAAAGCAATTTAATAATTTTTCTACTTGCAACAACTAGGTCGTTCAATAATCATAGAAGGCAATTTATTAGCAGCAAGATGTAGTGATCTTGGACTTTGCAAATAAAATTAATGAACAGAGAAAAATTATGTAAATCTGGGATTCTACCATTTCTTTTGATATGTAAACATTGTTTCTTATGTAGTTTGTTAGCACCTAGTTACTTACATGGTAACCGTTTCTAAATGCACCCAAGAATTTAGAAAGCAGTAAGCATATGCAACACCCGACAATGATTGATGTATCCTAGATTCCCTCTATGACTCATTCTCAGATTAAGCCAAAATCATATATATGGTAATGTTTAACATAAAGTTTGAGGAAAAGGAAAAGGGTTAAAGACACATTTGTCAACAAAATGGTACAACCTTAGTGGGTGGATTACTCAGAGGACAAACAAAGCCACAAAAATATTAAATGAAAAAGAAAACAGAACTCAGATTCACAATTAAATATATTGAATAATATACAAAATGAGAGAAAAGGACCTGAACCATTTATGTTCCGTTTTAAACCAACTATGGACCCCAAATCCATATCAAGCATACACGTTCAAAATTTTCAATTTTCAAAAGAAATGTATAAATTCATTCCATTGAGGGTAAAAAGTCGGAGTCAGGGGGCAAATATGAATCTTTTTTGTTAAATTTATTAGATCCAAAAAAGAAAGCAAAAATTAACCTATAATCCAATTAAGAAACGCTTATTTCCAATTATCTTGATTTCAATTGGACATGTTACAAAAATATAACAGCTTCTCAAAATGTAATTAACCTTCCCTTAATTTTCGTACAGAAAGGCTTCACAGATGAACCGGAAAGCTAAAATGATCAACTTTTGATTCGTTACGAGTAAAATATATAGGAGAATGAATGAAACGAAAGCGCAAGGGAATGAGAGGGAGAGGGAAGAAGAACGTACCGGTAAAAACAATCGGTGAAGCTTTTCTTAATCGATCGGAGAAATAAATTCAAAGTGTTTGAAAAAAAAAATATGTCTTTATTGGAAAAATGGGTATGCGGAGAGAGATCATAGGGAGAGCGAGATTTGGAGAAAATAATTAATATTAATTTGAAACGCGTGTCATATTAATGCCCAGTATATTATATATATATATATAGGTCCATAGGAGTATATATATTAATAATACTACTATAATACTACTATATTTGTCGGTTTGCACTTATAAAAAAAATCTTACAAAAATCTACTTATAAAATGATGCATTAGACGATTTGGTAAGTTATAATTACTAGATGGAAACACTCATTTATTAATTATATATAGTCTACATTACACATCATTTTAAGTTAGTTTTTGTAAAACTCTCAATTTTTTTTAAAAAGATATCTCAAAATAAAAAAGAACTTAATTCTCACAAATATATATATATATATATATACACACACATATATATCATAGTAGTAATCTAATTAAGTCCTGATGGTTAATTGTGAGATTTCAAGTTCAAATCTTACCTACTTCCTCATTGTGGATTGATGCATTTTTAGACTCCATGCACAATTATAAATAAATATTTTAATAAAAAAAATTCAAATGTGTTTCTAGAATAAAACATGAGTGAAACATAATACTTCTTCTATTAGTATTATTTAATTATTGTTAACTTTTTAAAGTCAACTTAAGAAACTTAAATTCTTTTAATTCTAATCAATTTAATTGTAAACTATGTAAAAAGTATTATTCTCAATTTTAAATTTAAAAATATCTCGATTTGACTTTCAAAAATCAATAATTATTGTATAGTAATTTGAAACGGAGAGAGTATTATTAGAAACCTCTACTTACTGCTTCAATGCCACTGTGAAGCCAGGATTTCCCTATAGTAAAATAATAATCAACCTGATGGGAGAAAAGACGAGGATCTGCCCTTCATTCCATACAGAGAGAAATGAGGAATGACAGCTTACTTGAATATTAGCTAAATATTTTATGTATTAAAATTAACATAAACAGGAAAATCAGCTTACAATCCAACTGTACATGAGCATATTAGGCCTTTTAGTATCCAAACTTGCAACATAATAAGCTAAAGAGTGAAGAAATATTATGATACATCTAAAGTATCACAAAAGATCTATATGCTTACCACCTCTACAAGAACTTTTCTATGCTGGTGGTCAGTGTTGATTTCGGAACTGCACCAATAACTGCATCTTTCTTCTCTCCATCTTTGAAAATAATGACTGTCGGGATGCTTCTTATACCGTATCGGGTTGCAACAGAAGGACTCTCATCAGTGTTCAACTTGTAACACTTGAGCTTCCCATTATACTCCTTGGCTAGTTCATCAATGATCGGGTGAATCATGCGGCATGGTCCACACCATGGTGCCCAAAATTCAACCAAAACAGGGGAATCGGACTCTAGGACAACTGACTGCCACGTTGCATCAGTGACAGGAGGTACTGCAGTTCAGGATAATGTCAAAAAGCTCTATCATCTATCTTAACGAGAAGTTCTCCCAGCTAAAAAGCTGAGAATATAACATGGATGTCAATCCAGTGTTTCAGTAACAACAGTGAAATTAAATCATAACCAACTTGAACAACAAATGTAACAATCAACATGAGAAACATTAAAGAAACTCAGCCATGCATCTTGATGTATAATACATGCATATTTCCAACCTCTTCTTTTAAATTTATGGTTTCTCCAGTTACTTTCTATTCCTGATGCCGTGTTAATCTTAAAGCTGTTTAGTGGCTTATGTTCACACTTCATTAAAACAATTACTGAGTTATTGGATAATACCATCAACTATAAAATGGCTAGACACAATAATAATGCAAACTATTCTTGCTTTTAGTAATACATTGTAATTGATCCAGAATCACCAAGTTGTCAAAAATATATATGTAACCAATAGTTTACATTCAAGCTTAATGCTATAACAAACCTACATTTGTTTTTCAGCATGTCATATCAACCCCCAGGTAACAACACCAAGTGTAGTCATATATATACTCCTCTATTAATTATTATTTTATTTTTTTGGATAGGTCATAGGTTACTCCTTTATATAAATAGAACCTGATCACAAACTAGTTAAATTCACATCCAACTATTTTATAGGAACCAAAGTATGACTGCTGATGTCCTATGTGTTATAATTTAAAAGGCAATTGCATTCAATTCAAGCTTTGCTCAGGTGGGTATCTCATTAAATATTTCAGAACAAAAAAGAACTGCAAAAATAATTTCAAGATCAAGTGAAATCCAAGTCTTGGGGTTGTGAGACACTTGCCACCCAATCAAGGATTTCTACATGTGCCTCGCACAAGAAGACCAGTTATTATCCAGTAATGGAAGCCAAGAATAAAGTAGCCGACTCTTATATCACCAACTATCCATTTAGAAGGTTATATAATGTCAGGAAGTCTGCTTGAAAGGATAGTTAAGAGTAGTTAATTGCTGATTAAGTGTTGTTAGTTACTTAAGGCACTTAAGGCTATTTTAGTCTTAACATTTGGTACAATAAGGACTTGTTAGTCTTTGTTAGTCTTTTTCTTTCTAAGTTGGTTAGCTAGCAGTATTAATACTGAACTATTGTATGGAAATGGGTATGAAATATATGATATGTTCTCTTTCCCAATTCTCTGAATTCTCTCTCTATCTTCTTCTGCACTCTTCAATCTGTCTTCCTCCTACTATCTGCTCTTCCTTTAGATCTCTGGATTCTCATTTCCAGTGGAATTGACAGCTTAATTGGGCTCACCTGTTGAGATAATTAAGGAACTGTGATCTCCTTACAATTGGTATCAAAGCTACTACGATTCAGACACGGCGACTAATAATCAGAGTATTAGCAATCTCGAAGCACATGTTACCGAACATAATACTTCAATTCAGCAGATAAAGGTGCAGCTCCAGGACTCGATTAGCAGTTTGAGTCAGAATTTTGAAACTCAAATGGAACAGAAAATGCAACAGATGTTGAAAGGCTTTGAAGCATTGCTTTCAGTTCGATTTCCTGTAACACATACTACAGGTAATCATGATACAGATTCTGGTTCAATTCTAGGATCTTTTGAGGCTGGAACTTCTACTGAAAAATCTAATAACAACATATTCAAAACAATTAAGTTTGAATTTCCTAAATTCAGTGGAGTATTTGCTCATCACATGGTGGATGAAAAGCAGAAGTTGTATTTAGCAACAATGAATCTGGAAGGAGAAGCTGAGGAATGGTATTCGGTTTTTGGACCTGGGGAGTTGAACTGAATTGGAGTGGTTTTATTGAAGAAATTTTGGCTAGGTTTAGCTCTGAGGTTCAGATCAATCCAATAGGAGAACTTAAAAATCTGCAACAAAATGGCACTGTTGATGACTACAGGAGGAAGTTTAAGGAGCTTAAGAGTTGGTCTCTTGCTAGGAATCCTGTACTAAATGAGCACTTCTTCATGGATTGTTTCATGGGAGGACTTAAGGAAGAAATTAGATTGGGAATTCAAGAGTTAAAAATTTCTTCTTTTAAGGAATTGATTAGAATGGCTAGAGTTGAAGAAGCTAAATTAGAAGCGTGGGTAAGGAGGAGTAGAATGGGTATAAAATTATTTTTGGGCAGTTCACAGAAAACTAGCCAAGGTTTTGGACCTAGAACTACAGAAGGGGGATTGGCTGTGATTCAATCCGTTGGTCTGCCTAACATTGAGGTAGGCAGGACTTTACCTGTGAGAGGTTTAACCAGAGAGCAAATAGCAGACAAGAAAAGAAAGAAATTGTGTTTCTTATGTGATGAACCCTATTCTGTGGGACACCAATGCAAAAAGCCACAATTGTTTATAATGATACCATCTGATAAATTTGATAAAGAGGATAACCAGGGTTGTGGAAGTGAAGAGTGTGATGATGAAGCTGAGTTTGTTGAGGAAATGAATGAGAAAGAAGAGGCACATATTACATTGCATGCTTTGTCTGGTCACAGTGTTCATAGCACTATCAGAATTTTAGAAATGGCCAATGGAAAGGTTTTGAGAATTTTAATTGATAGTGGAAGCACTAACAATTTCCTGGATTCCCAAGCTGTTAAGCGAATTAAGGCTGGGGTACAACAAAACCTATTTCAGTTGCTTTGGCTGATGGGTTTAAGGTTACCAGTTATCAAGAATATAAAGCACTTAAGTGGACAGCACAAGGAGAGGCCTTCACTACTGTTTTAGAGTTTTGCCTTTAGGAGGAATAGATGTTGTATTAGGTGTACAGTGGCTCAAACAATTTAATCCTGTGACTTTTGATTTAATTCAGTTGCAGTTATCTTTTGTCAATGGGAAACAAGTGTTGTTACAAGGAGATTCTGATATGGTCTCCTAGTATTCAGATCATGTCATCTGGGGATTTCAAAAGAACTTTGAATGCAGCAACTCATGGCTACTTTGGGTATCTTTTTGGTTTAGTCATCAATCAAGGTGCTGAAGGGTCAGAATTAGAAGGAGAAAGCAGTACTAGTAAAGGAAATGATGAGATTGAGGAACAACAACAGTTGCAATTAGATGAATTACTTGGAGGTTTTAAACAGGTTTTTCAGGAACCAAATTTTTTACCGCCAAACAGGTCATATAATCACCACATCAAATTAAAGGATGGTAGTCAACCTATTAATTTGAGGCCATACAGGTATCCTCATGTGCAAAAAGAGGAGATTGAAAAAATAGTTCAGGAACTATTGCAATGGAGGAATTGATTCAATCATCACGATCCATATGATTTTCCGGTTTTATTAGTGAAGAAACATGATGGATCTTGGAGGATGTGTGTTGATTATAGATCATTAAATGATATGATTCATTAAGGATAAGTTTCCCATTCCAAACAATTGATGAACTATTGGATGAAATTTGCATGGTTCTAGATGGTTTTCAAAGTTAGACCTCGGATCAAAGTTACCATCGATTAAGGTTCATGCTCCCCGATATTCCTAAGGCGCATTTAGGACTCACACGGCCATTTCAATTTACGGTCATGCCTTTTAATTTGACTAATGCACCTGCAACTTTTCAGTCTTTAGTGAATGAAGTTTTTAAACTATATCTTAAGAAATTCATACTAGTATTTTTTGATGATATACTCGTGTTTAGCCGAAGTTTTGAAGAACATTTGTATCATTTGAGAATGACTTTGCAGCTGTTATTGGATCATCAATTGTATGGTAAGAGAAGTAAGTGCATGTTTGGTACTCATTAGATTCAATATTTGGGACACATAATTGATCCATCTGGAGTATCTACTGATCCAGATAAGATATTGTGCATGACTAATTGGCCTTATTAAGAGTTTAAGAGAATTTTTGGGGTTAACAGGATATTACAGAAAGTTTATTCAGTATTATGGCCTTATTAGCAGACCTCTCACAAATTTGCTCAAGAAAGATAAGTTTTTTTGGAATGAAGAGGCTACAAAAGCTTTCTTAGCTTTAAAGGAGGCCATGGTGAAATCTCCAATTTTGGCTTTACCAGACTTTACTAAACCTTTTGTATTGGAGACAGATGCTTCCTATTTTGGTTTGGGTGCAGTACAATAAGGACTTGTTAGTCTTTGTTAGTCTTTTTCTTTGCAAGTCAGTTAGCTAGCAGTATTAATACTGAACTATTGTATGGAAATGGGTATGAAATATATGATATGTTCTCTTTCCCAATTCTCTGAATTCTCTCTCTATCTTCTTCTGCACTCTTCAATCTGTCTTCCTCCTACTACCTGCTCTTCCTTTAGATCTCTGGATTCTCATTTCCAGTGAAATTGACAGCTTAATTGGGCTCACCTGTTGAGATAATTAAGGAACTGTGATCTCAGTTCCTTACATATAATTCTTACAAGTTTCATATCATGAGCAATTCTTCCAAAAGGAAGGCTTAGAAAATGGGAAAGAGAAAATTAAACAAGGATTGACAAAGTCAACATTTGGAATACCATGAAGCAAACATTATTAAGGTAAACCCCTGTTAGCTTCTTGTCTGAAAAGATCAAGAAAAGCAAGGGTGACACAAAACAGAGTGAATGCATAAGTTTTAACAATGTTTTCCCTTAACATCTAGAGCTTAAAAAAATAAAATGGAGATATTTAACAACATTTGCCAGCAATACAAGGTATTGCACATAACTAATTAAATTCCAGGACTATATTGGTTGAAAAACTCGATGCAATTTATAATCTTGTGTTACCAATATAAACAAGATAATCTTCATCCTCAAAAATAATCACATAAGTTCCAAAAAACAGATTTCTTTCGATTGCTTACGTATTGAAGAACCTCCCTAGCTGTTTCTCTTAGGAGAGTTTCAAACCAAACTAAGAAATACTACAACATCCTGGTCTCAAATTCCTAACCTCCAAAAGCTATGATTATAACTTCTAATTCCTCAAAAAAGTACATAAACAATTAATGTATTGTATAAGTAAAATCAACAAAATCATACTAACTTCACCCAGTGCAACATGAAAGAATGAATATAATTTAATCGATCAAAATTAATTTAAAGCCAGCGTCGATTCTAACCTACAACGGCAATCTCTGGAGCTTCGCAAACGATCCGTCCTACTCGGCGAACGGGTCTGGAACTCGAAGTCACCGATCCAGTAACACGAGTAGAGAGGATCTTAAGGCCTCTCGATTCCGGTAAGTTAACTGAACTCCGGCGTTTGGAGAACGCACAAACCGATGATGATGATGATGATGATGATGATAAGCTGACAAACGGAGAAAAAGAGGCCGCCGGAAAACTGGAGGCGCGAGGGATACTTAGGATTTCAAGCACAACAGCCATTAAAACCAGATGCTAAAAACTATACTATACAGCAGGAGAAGAGGAGTAGAGAATTAAGTGAAGAACCAAATGGGGAAGGAGAGAGGTACATGTGGGTGTGAGTTGTTGGAGTTTGTTTAGTTTGGATAAACGATGTGGGCCCATTGCTGATGAAGAAGGAGGGAGAGAAATTGATTGTTACTCCATTCTGGATTGGGTCTGTTTAATATTTGGGCCTTGAGAATTTTCGTAGGACCAGAATTTTGGCCCTTCCTACATTTATTGCTTACTTTCAGTTCTCTTACACAAGTGTTCAACGGTCAACCCAAAGCTAATTTCAAGTCATACCTTATCATAATCGCCTATAATGAATGTCTATGTTTTTACTTGGAATTAGTATTATTTATTAATACACACATCTTAAGAAATATAATTAATACATAGCGAAAATACTATACTATCCTTATTAATTATCTCAACCAATTATTCCCCTCCCAATATTTCTTATTCAATTCAACTAATTACTTCTTATTCAACCAATTACTACTTGGATTATAGCATTAAATTGAATAAGAATCATTGAGAAGGGAAGAAAACTTTAAATAGAAAAAAGCTTTAAATAAGGGTAAAGTAGGGAAAAAATAGCTAATGTGTATTGATAAACTCAAAACGACAATCTTTTTGAAACAAAAATTACTTCATATAACGACATCTTTTAAGAACGGAGTGAGTATAATATAAGTATAAAATTTGTCCCGGGAGGACTCTGTGTAACCAGCAAGATTATATAATGGAAAAAGTGTTATCCAATTAGTTTGATCTTGGCAATTAAACAGATTGTGAAATAATGATAATTAAAAATTGAAAGAAAAAAAATTGATTATTCATATAATTGATTAGTTGAATAAGATTTGATGAATAAACATAAAATAGTAGTAGTATTTTTTGTTAGTACTAGGCAATTCAATAATTTACAAGGAATTAAAAGATCAAACATACCTTAGATGGTAGTGTTGATCAATGTTTGTTACCTTACTATATATGATTGTTGCATTTCAGGTCAAAAGAAAAAAAAAAGGTAGCCGATCGAATAAGATATATGGTGAAGAAGAAACCAAAAGTAAGACACACTAGTTGTGCCGCTGATTGGCATGCCATGGCATGGCATGCCTTTCTCGTGGTAGAGTTGGGAGGTAATCAAGTCCAACAAGCAGCTTCCAACCATATCCTCAGTAATCAGAATGCATGGGATGAGGAGGATCGGAGGGGGGAGAAAAAGACCATTACAGTCAATCAGCATCAGGCGTTGACCGGGCGAATTTTGGCCTTGATAGCAAGCAAGCAAGAAATAGTAGTACGTACGTACTATTCTCTTTCTTTGATTGTTACTTGTTTATTTATTTTATAAGTCAATATTCAAATCATTTTATTTGATATACGCACGCATATGAGACCAGACAGGTAGTCAGCCACGCATGAGCCTGTCTCCACCCTCCCTATGCCTATAATAAGGTTCCACATTCTGTCTTGATTTCTATCGGCCAAATTTCAACCCATTAATGCTAAATTAGTTTCTCTCTCTCTCTCTCTCTCTCTCTCTCACTGTCACACACACATGCAGGTCAAAACTACATGGAGAAGACAATAAGTTATGAAGAAGAGGAGGAGGAGGAGAATTTGCAGGTGAAATCCAGGAATTTTAATCATAATGATCAGTTGTTGGTGCGATTAGGATCAGCTGAGATGCCCCCAGCCATGCAAGACCATGCCCTCCGTTTCACCGCATCTCTCCTCCATCTCCATCACATGACAACATCCCCCAAACCCTCCCTCCTCGCTCGTGCCCTCAAAAAGGTACGCACATACGTATGCATAATTCACACACATATATACTTCAATGAATTCTCGATCGATCTCACGTACCATTAATGGTGATGATTTTGTTTATATATATATATATATATATATATATATATATGTATGTATATAGGAGTTTGACTCGGTATATGGACCGGCGTGGCACTGCATAGTGGGAAAGAGTTTCGGATCGTTCGTGACACACTCACCTGGTGGTTTCTTTTACTTCTCTCTCGATCATCCTCACAATCTCTCTTTTCTTCTCTTCAAGACGGAGGTCCAACTCCTCACTCCCATGAATCATCCATAATATATAGATAGCACTAGTACTGTTACTATATATATATTATGCAAACCGCATCTATAGGGGTCATCGATATCTCTTTATTTCAAAAACAAAATACCAAGTACGTATTTATTTTTTATGGAGAATTTGGTCCAACCTAGCTAGCTATAATCTAATCATCCCAATTATTATGTACAAAGTACAATGCACTCGACCGAATTTCATATAGATTAGCAAGCAGTATCAGCGTATGTATTATTTTATCTCTTCTAATTTAAGCAAATTGGTAGACAGATAGACACACACGCATGTATTCGAGTATGAATGAAATCAGAGAACAAAATTGAACACTACGATTTGAATCGTTTGTTATTTGCCCCCACTCAAAATGAGTCTGCTATAGGGTTCTTGGCAAACCACTTCCGAATACAGCAAAGTATAAAAACTGCGAATAGCAAATTCTAAATTTCCCTCTACAAGGAAATTGTATGATTTATGTGAGGGAAGGAAGAGAGAATATAAATTGTGGAGTAAATTGTAATGATCTGCCTTTGTTATTCGCAAGGGTATTTATAGTTTTAGAGGGATCCATTCATTTTGTTTAATGTCCTTTGCTTAAGGAACACACCAATACAACAAAGAGGTTCCTAAACATCATGTCTATTTAACCAAAGGCTGCAACAGATACAACTCTCTCTTATCAAACCAGAGTTGTGTCGGGTTCCAGAAGGTCATGTTAATTAAACAAAAGATGCAACTTTCTTCCAACAAACAAGTGTCGGTTGGGTAAATAACCAATCAAATAAACTTTACACATACCCCATTTCCCATTGCCCATCTTCGAGGAGGATTATATATATATATATATATATATATATATATATATATATATATATATATATATATATATATATACACATTTTTTTTGATTTTTTTTTAAAATATAAAAAAATTGTATATTATATATATGAAATTTTTTCTTGGGACGATTCATTTTGGCCGCCATGATTTGAATAAACTATATAACAAAAGTTCAGTCGTTATATAGCCCTAAAAACCGCCCACATAAAAATCACATTACATACCACTTCCATATATATATATATATATATCAAAAATATAAATACATTGTATTATATAAAAAAATTTTTTTATATAAATTTAAATATTTTTTAGTTGTTTTAAAAAACAAAAAAGTTCCGTGATTATAATTTCAAAAATCTATCGCCATAACTTCCATGATATATTCATATATATATATATATATATATATATATATATATATATATATATTTGAAATCATCAGTCCTTCACTTCTCACTTCCCCATCTTAAATTTGAAAGTCCTATTTTGAGTTATTGTAGCAAATTAAGAATACTGCTGCCGTTTGCAAAATCAAAATATCATCATCTTGTCACTATTTTCAAATAAGATCTTGATCTAACTACTCACTTAGTATAGTAGGATGGATGCCATATATTTGTTAGTATCTTGATAATACTGCTTTAACCATATCAATGTCAATATCAATATATATATATATATAGTCAACCCTATCCTACATTTTTGTAGATAAATAAAAGTAGCTGTTGAAATGTTATGGTCCAATTTTTAATACTGTGTGGAATCCAAATGGTTCCATCCCATCCCATCTTCTCCTCTTTCCATGAAAACATGCAAACTCGGTCGCACATGATATAAAAAAGTCAACCATTACTAGTACTTATACTCTCACTCCTATCAACCCTATTCATTTTTTTAAGGTTCGTAGTAACAGACTTACAGTAGGCTTCCTTGTCATTTTTTGATCGGCTCCAGGCTCGTCATTTGTTTGTCTATTCCCCACAACGCCACAACCCATTTCTTCTTTTGGTACGCAACATTAACATAGGTGGTCCTTGCCCCTGCCCAAGCTTGTGCAGCACTGTATTTAGTAAGAAATAGTATGGCTGTCTGGCTGTCTTGATTTCACTACAATTTTTTAACCCATGATATGAATGCACGGACGGATTGAAATGGCAAGTCACCTCCATGCTCCTTTCCCATCTGTAGTAACTAATCTCCGTCCAAAATAGTATTATCCCTGACTATTAAAAATAAATATCATATTTTTTTTTAAAATTAAGTATAAATTAATTTAATTTAAATAATCAACAATCCAATAATGAATATCTATTTGTGTCTATAAAAATAATTATATTCTCCCCACAATTGCATTTATAAGCATATTAAATAGAGGGTAAATTAGGAGTTTCAAAATATTTCAAAAATCAATAACAATATTCCGAACTAAGGAGAATGATATTGTTCTCCTTACCAGAAGGAACGGTTTTATTCTTTGGAAAAATTAAATCAACAATATATGGGCTCAAATTTAATCCTACTAGGAAGAACTATAATATCATTGTTGACTATTTAAAATAAATTTAAGACAAGGAAATTTTAAATTCAAAATTGACTTATAAATTAATTTAATTTAACTTTGAGGAGGAGAAGATTGCAAGAATTGATGCATAAATATCTAACTACTGCCCTCATCAGAAAGCAGAAGGAATCAGAGTTCAAGAAAGATGCCTACTTCTTTTCCAGAATTCGCTAAACAACCTCTTCTTGCATCTGCCACAACTAAGACAAGTTTCTCTCACGCATAAAATGTTCTATCTTTTCAACTTCTGGGGTGTCAACACCATGAGCGTTATGGTCAACTTTTATCACCTGCAAGAAAAAGTAATACATTATCTAATTTTGACACCTTCTCCCATGGAGATATAAATTTGTTCATCATCTATACTCCATTTTTATTCATTCAATTTTATTAGTTTTCAGTATCTACGCAAGCATCATTCTTTATCGATGATTGACTCAGATAAAATACACAAGCACTACCGAATCAAAAATGAGGAACCTCTCAATGGCTGGAAATATAAAGAGCAATTCTGGACAACCCTAAAAAAGGAATCCATTTGTATTAAACGTGTAACATCTCCAATACTACGTGGAAAGTCATAACCTGAGTAGGTAGCAGACACATGAATAGAGTGATAAACTAAAAGCAAGCTGTGTGATCCAGATTGTTTGTAAGGAATTGAACTAATTTCTTTTATTTGAATAAAATAGAAAATATCGAATGAAAAATATAGGGATAAATTAGGAGATTACATTAGTTGTTTTTACTAAAAAAACAGAGAAGTTGATAATAGCCCTTTTCAAATAATACCACCAAGAACATATTCATGCACTTCATATAATAAACACAAAAGGGAAAGGATACAAGTCAAAGGAATTAAGAAGAGAAGAGAATTTTATTAGCACCTTCATCTTGTATCCATTCTCAAGGACTTTTAGCTGTTCCAGATCTTCTTCTAGTTGCAGAGGGGTAGGTGGCAGCTCTGGATATATTCTGAGGAACTTTGAATCATAGCTCTGGAAGAAATTAGAAACACAAAATTATTTAATTACACGATGACTTGTTAATGAAGAGACATGATAGGGGAAAAAAACATGCTAGTTTAATACCTGAATCCCAAGATGTAGCAAGTACGGAAATTGGGGATTGACCTTCCCTGACCTATATCAATCAGGTACATACATCAAGTTTTGGTATGTAAGACCATAAGAGATGAAAGCAACCCCTGCAACCAGATATACAACGAAGCAAAGGCACTACTAACTTGTTATGTGGAATCAGTCCTCGTGAAAAATAGATTGCATAGCCATGATTATCCACCACACATTTCACACGATTTGGATCAAATGCATCTTCAGGTTTTAGGGATGTGACAGCAGTGCTAAAGACTGCATCTGGAGCAGCCTTCAGAAAAATAATAAACTTGAGAGAAAGCATTCCGAAAGAATATTTAGTTCAAATAACATAAAGAAAGGTCATGTCATCTAAATCAATTCTATAGTATTTTTAAAAGCACATCATGCATCTGAGTACTGATAGAAACATTCATGAAAATTTGAATTTTGAAAAGAACTACTTGTTTACGCTTCAGCAAGAAGCAAATGCAATAAACACCAAATTGACAACCACATTTGCCATTTCATGCTCAAAGAAGGTTTGTCACTCTGAATATCTATAACAGTGTCATATTTCCAGATGAAAATCTACCTGCAACGCTTTGACAATCCCATCAATGATTTCAGGTTCGATAAGAGGTTCATCCCCCTGTATATTGACAACAACGTCATACTTCTTGTCAAGCTTTTGCAGTGCTTCATTACAGCGTTCAGTACCTGCAGAAGATAATTATATGCAAATTATCAACATATGTAATAGAGATTTTGGAAATAGTGAGGGTAACAAGAATGGACTTACCATTTCGGCAAGATTCAGATGTCATTATAACATGAGCACCAAATCCTCGACAGCAGTCAGCAATTTTTTCATCATCCGTGGCCACAACTAAATTTGGAAATAAATGAATGAGCACTTAAATAGGAAAAATAATATAATAAGAGGGAGGGAGATTGTGGGTATGTGTGTGTGGAATCTGGGTTTAAAAAAAATCCAAATGATTCGGAACAGTTTTAATATGTATTGATGCCCCGAATCCAGTTTAGTGATAATCAGAAGGTTGTTTATGCCTGATAAAATTGACTGAAGTTGGCATATGACAAATGTGGAGTATATGATACTTGGCTCATATCTAGACCTGCATATAATTCGAACCCAAAAGATGGTACACCATAAGGCAATATATTAATACTATAGCCTTGAGATAGATAACATATTTACTGAAAATATCATTCGTTTCTAACGCAAATAGACAACAAATAAAATTAGATTGAGCTCGACACATACCAACATGGTCCAATGTAGTGGCCAATTTTACACGTTCCCATGTTCTCTGTAAAAGAGAGACTAATAGGTTAAGTGAAGCAATTAACAAACAGTGCATTCCACTTAATTTCACAATCTCATGCCAAACACAATTATTGGTTCAATTTAATTGGGCAGAGCATAAATGGTTAACAATTAATTAAACAACAACAGAACGACTCAACAATAGTGTCGAATTATCAAAAACAAATAGAATTAAAAGGAAGAAAACGAAGTACAACGGGGACAGAGACCTGGATCATTGGCTTGCCGAGGATCTGAACGAGAGGTTTGCCTTGGAACCGAGAAGAAGCAAATCGGGCGGGTATAATTCCGACGACCCGATTCCGAAATTTACTGGATCGGCGGAAATGAGCGCCGACAGCCACCGCAATGACAGCTCCGACGGCAAGGCCATTTAGAATCCATGATTTAGAAGAAGTGCTTGAAGATGGTGATGAAGAAGAAGAAGAAGAAGAAGATGAATTACCGATGGACAATGGGTTTGGGTTGTAATGTTTTTAATTAGTAAGAAACTTTGGGTGTCACTGTAAAGTGAAAGAGAGAGAATTAAGTTGGATAAGATCTCCGGCGAGGAAGGTGGACTATATTATTTAGTTTATATGACATTAATTTATGAGATAGTCTTTTAATTATTTTTAAAAAAATATATTATATTTAATAAATTATTATTTATTAATTATTTTTTTATATTATTATTTAAATATATTAAAATTATTGAAGAAATGAGTAGTGAGTCACTAAATTTGAGTTCAGTTAAGGAAGCTCGCCCTTGAAGAGCTGAATTTATTACATTTTCCCTCTTCTTAATGTTCTTTTTAGTAGTATCAAATTCTGAAAAAGATTTACTGATAAATAAATCAATTAATGGTTCAAATATTAACATTAACAATAAAAATCAACATATTTTTATTATAACATATAAAACTCTATAAATCTTAATTTTATTTTTTTCCCTCCAAAACTCAATTTTTATCTCCCAAAATCCTAGGATTTACTCCTCCGCTGGACCGGGTCAAGGTTCAAACTCAAGAATCAAAAATAAATTAATAATAAAAGAAAGATAATATAGTTACCCAAAAATAAGAGTATAAATTTTTCGTATGAGTAGGCAAGTCTTTAACTAGAATATGGTCAGAAATGACAGTGACCTAAAAATAATAATATAAAAGCTATATACTTATTTCTTTGTATCATATTATTTAAAACTCTTTATTTATAGTGTACTCAACAAATTTAAAAAACAGAAATACGAAAGCAAAGAAAGAAAAAGGAAAAAAATACATTTATCTCAACAAAAATAAATTTAAAAACTTTAATATTAAGAACAATATTAAAATATAATGTTAAAAATGAGTATAAATACTTCAATCCTTGAATTTTTCGACTTACAATCTTACCCTTGCAGAACTATATTATTACAATTTTCAAACATTTTAATAGTATTATAGGAGACTCTTATGAATGCTATTTCAAAAACATGTTTCCGCTGAAAATTCTAGTGTAATAACACCAAGCATCCTTCTGGCACAAAATAAAATTTACGAACAATAGTAATTAATGAAGATTAATATAGTATAGACGTTACAAACAACTGATTCACCTAAATTGGTCACAATTCTACCATCTTTTGCCATCCAACACCCCTCAAATCTTTTTAAATACAGATGCTACCATGTCTTTGGCTGCAGAATAAACTCGAGTTGAAAAAAAGACAATTTGAATATGGTGTGAGCTTGAATCATAAGCCATCGCATTTTGACAGCTATTGTGTACATTCCCTTGCAACAACATTATACAAGGTCCTGGCAAAACAAGGTGCTGGAAACCTTTTCCACACAAACTAATGGGTTGTCTCCATAATTGAAATAAACACATCAACTTCCCTATTGTGTTTAGCCGATCATGTCCTCAAATTTGGGAATGCCAAACCACAAAACTGAACCAGCAACGGAGTTATGATAGGATGATTGATAAATGCAGGAATACCCGCATTAAAAGATAATTCAGCATGTACGACTATGATGACCAAAATCATTTTTTGCCAAAACCATGTCGTGAACGTCTCCATCGCTTCTTCTTAACATCCTTCTCGTTCCTTGAAGCACTTTCTTCATGTCTGAACACCCCTACATCTCCATCGTCTTTAAGCTTCTTAACAAGCTTCTTCACCTTAGAAACCTTCCTCTTCATTCCAGATGACTGTGCGCTGCCATCTTCACCAATCGACTTTGCTGGGGTAAGTGGCTCTTCTTCATTATCTAACTGCCAATTGCAATAGAAACCCTGCTGATCATTATATTCTTGCTGCAATGGCTCTCCAGCTCCAGGGAGCAAGTTGTTAAATGTCACCTCCCCATTACACCCTCCTTTTCGTTCTAATAGTACCGGGTCTGGTCTTATTATGGTGCCTAGAATGCTCCTGTTGGGGCCAAGAGCCATGATGGTCTTCACATTTGTAAGCGTCGAGAAAGCCATCGCAAAAGCAGATCTTACCTGCAATTGCCAACACCAAGAAAGTTTTCATTCAACTGTCTGGAAGAAATTGTGATTCATCAGACATTTGCACCGACTATATGAAGACCATCAGCTGCAAACCTCACTTAAAAACTAATCAATTTTCAATTTGCAAGTTATACATCTATGATGTTTTCTCAGATAATTTTCTTCCAGGCCTTTCATGAATAAAAGTGAGCTCCTCAAAATTGAGGTCAGTCGTCCGGGGCTCTAGACCAGGAGTACTTTGTCAGGGCCATTGTAATACCATCCACTGGAAAAGCTTCATGATTTATTGACCTTTAGTTTTGCAGAAATAAATCAATAAGACAATGTAGGCCTGAGTTCTCATTGTCTAAGTCATCCAAAAAGTGACTAAATTCATCATCAAAAGGTTGCCAAGTTAACAAAGGTCAATTGAAAAGGAAAGACGAACTAGTCCTACAAATAATTTTTCCAAGAATATTGCAGTCACTAGTTCAATATCCCTTGCCAAAAATACAGGAAGAAATACCATTAATCACCAGAAGGTGCCCATTGACAGGCCAAAAACATGTCATATTTGGCTGACAGGGAAATACAACCGAGCTAATGATAAATAACTTCTTATTCTATTTTTTGGAAAGTGTTGATGGTAGAACCATGTCTGAAAGAACTCAAAAAGAGTCGACTATAACACCACATAACTAGTTATTGTCTTATTACCTCGTAAACATCAGTATTAATTTTATTGATACATTTTGAACTTTTGAAAAATTCTCAGGAAACAGCATAATCATTTTACTGAAAACATAAGCAGAAACACATTGTAATGATACTACCAGATCACACATTGGATAACATCTGTGCTTTCACAATTATCAAAGAACAACTATTATTATTTCATTCTGACATATAAGTAGAAAGATGGTATAAAATGAAAATCATCAAATACTGACCTGAAAATAGTTGAAGGAGTTCTTCCCTATATCATTATCAGGTGCCTATCATCACAAAAGCATCTCCGGTCAATATACTGAAAAGAAATATGGTTTTTTGGGGGAAAAGGGTTATACTACATAAGTCTACAGTTGTTCCAATCATACTGCTCTGTACCACAGTGGTGGTGAAAGCCTTCAATTCCACCATGACCCAAAGAACATAAAGCTAGATGTTTACCAACACTAATTTTCACATCAGGAACTATGTTTGTTAATAATTGAACTTATTTAACTGGACTATGTTTGTTAATCTGAGCTTCCCCAAGAGTTCCTTTAAAAATTGCAAATAAAACATAAAGAAACTTTTGAGTTAACCTGTGGGTCCTCAATGGAGATTAGTGCTGGACGTCCTTTAATTAGAAACCTAGAGGGTAGACAAAAAAAAAAACTCAATAATTAACTATCAAACTAGCTTTATACAAAAATCATAAAAAAGAATACAATAAAATTCACTGACACAACCTTAGCCAACATCACAAGGGGAAGCCAAAAATTGTTTTTATATCTCACAGTTTTCTTACCCTTTACTATTCTTGAAGAAAAAGATTCCCGCACCATTGCAAGATACACCAACATCGGATGTGTTCAATTTGCGTCCATAAATATCAAAGAAATTTACCTACCTCCATAAACAACAAATTAGTTAAAAGTATACAAATCCCATCAGCATAATACCTAACTGCGCTAAGCAGCAATTTTAACAAACTAACAAAATCTAATTTCATAGCTGTAGATACCAACTGTGCTAAATGAAATGCCATACATACTTACATAGTTCATACAATAGCGCACTTAATAGATGAGTTGGGTCAATTCACATTGCATATGCTTATTTCTAATTCCATGTCCAAGAAAGGGACATACAGAAGAATTATAGTAGATAGAAATTGCGGTCCCAAGGATCACCTAATGCAAATACAAACCCCTATTTCAAAAATAACTAGACTTCTTTGAACTGTAGATTTAGTATTATATAACAAACTTAAATTGACAAAAACAGGGATGTATAACCATACAATTTCCATCTACAAATTTCATAAGCATTTTTAACTTCAAGATATTCAATAGTGCCTTCACACAAGTCTTTCTTTATTTGGATATGAAACCTTGTCATATCTTTTGAGTTGCCTTAAATTGTTTCCCCGAAGATTGATATAAAAGATATCAAAATGGTATAACAGATGAATTGACTTCAAAAGTAAAACACTTTTGAAGTGCATTTTTAAAGCTATCATGACATCTAAACAGGCTTTTGTACAATACATGGAACTGAGAATTTCCTGACCTATTTGTTCAAAAATGTATGGAACTGGTCGTGGGCCAGCATACTGATATATACCATGCACATGATTAACGTACCAATTGAATTCAAATAAATTACAATTCGGAACATAGAAACAAACAAAAAAATGCCCTCAAATCCAATAATGTCAAATATGTTAAAGAAATTTCTATTGTACTGGGGCCAAAACTCATACCTAACATAGGAAATGAATATTTATACTATCTCAAATAATCCATATTCCTTGTAAAATAGGCATATACCATGGTCAGCCACAGAGCGTAAATTGTCTGACAATTACTTTATATGTTCTCTTTATAAACAGAAGGTATCATTAAATCAATAACAGCATGAACCCCTCGGATAAAACTCTTCCAGGTACCTACTGTCTCTCCCTTGCTACTTTAGATCAACCATAATACGTACTGGAAGTCTGGAAGAGGCACCAAGTTCTCTACAAACATTAATTTCCAAAATTAAATACCTGATGTGAGAGACTCTTGTAGATTCATTCGTGCTACTTGCTTAAATGTCTGTTAACAAGACACTACAGTTACTTCATTGATTGTGGTTGTTGTATCCAGATTTACCAACCACTTAGCAGATTTCAAACCCCAGCACCTGTACTTTCCTAAATCATATATTACTACCCATATATAAATTCACAAACCACTGAGAAATTCGGGTAATCAAGGAAATAAATCCTGTTTTAGCACTAATTCAGGAGGGGAAAAAAGTTACCACCTTTTGGGGTGAACCAAACAATTGTATACTACTAGTTGATATAGATAGTAAGAGACCTTTCTTAAGTAAACAAATAAACATATATACACACGCGCACACATATATTAGTTATCATTATAAGAAATACAGATGATAGAACCTTGGTGCTTAATAACATTTTTCTCCTGACAAATACAATTCACTATATAGCGGGAGAGAATAGAGGGAGGGAAAGAAGCCAACATAAAGGACACAACAGCCAAAAGTATACACAATATGGTTGCCGCAAACACATACCAAAAGGATTCCTAAATTATGTTCTGGATACGCTTGGAATTCGTTGAGACTCTGTATAAATAAATAAAAAAGTATTATGCAAGAAATAAACAAAAGTATATGAATGTGAAAAGCTTCAAAAATTTAACTGATGATGCATATGCACTTGCATGTTCAGATCAAAATCGACGTTTTAATAAGATTCTGATTCAATTACCCGCAACATTGCTATAAGCATGGCAAGGAGCGCGTAGGACCCAATTCCTCCAGAATATACCTACATAGTTTAAATTACTCTTGAACAAGGAAGATCGTGATGAAAATACTATCGGCAAAGTTGATAAGATCTGAAAGAAACTCCACCTCATTCAACTCTCTTTGTTGTAGGAAAACCTTCAATATCAAGCACAATGGCCTTAAAGGGGGCCACTTGGAGATAGCACCCTGAAAAGAGCACCACATAAATTCAAAAACTGTAACAGTAAATATAGTCACACACAAAAAATATCAAACAATCCCCGCCCCCTCCTTGAGGATAAGTAGGGCACAAAGGAGAGAGAATAGAGCCAACCAGGATAAGTAGGGTACAAAGGAGAGAGAATAGAGCCAACCAGGATAAGTAGGGTACAAAGGAGAGAGAATAGAGTTAACCTTCATGAATTCAGCAGCTTTTGGCCCATTATGAACATCAAAACTGTGAACAAAAGATAATTCATCAGAACATAAGCACTTCGAGATAATAGAGTAATACATGAACATCACCCAAGATTAAAAAAATAGTTAAAGAATAGGTTAGTACACCTAGCCACCTAGGTTGGCCCTGCATCTACCACCTAGACTATTATGTTCTTTAGATACTTTTCTAGACTAAATCTATGAGGTTCAGATATGTTGTCCACCAAGAAATGAATTAAGCGTCACTAATAATGAACTATAAGTCTATAAGTTTCTGGACAAAATACAGACATTAAACATTAACAACACTTGTCCACTTTTTGGCAAAGAATGTAAACAATTTTACTTCATATTTGCAAAAAGTTTAAATAGAAAGAAGAGAAAAATTAAAAATATCCGTGGTACTAAGACTATATGGGAAACAACATTTTAGGATGGTTCATGCCCAGAGGCTGGTAATATTACATTCATTATTATGTGCATGTGTATTCATTCAACAAACTAGAAACTATTTAAGCTGAATCCAAATTTAGTTAGGTTACAACAAAAAATCACTAGGTCAAATTACCAATAAAATCTTCAGTGAGTTATCTCTTAGATATCCAAGCTAAAATTTCACTATTTTAGGGGCTCTTTTTATTAAAAGAAAAGTGTCTATTCTAGTGGTTCATGAAATTCCCACTAAAAGGAATGCAACTAATTCTTTCATCAATGTTTCATAATCTTTAGGGAAATTCGATTTTTTCTATTTTGGAGATAACAAATGCAGTTGTTTAGAATATGATGGAAGGAATCGGAAAAAATTACTCACATGCAAATGGAGTTTTATATCAATCTAAAAGATAACCATGAAACAAAGAATGCCTACTTATAATATTAAAATGTTCCTTGAAAGTTAAAAGAATAAAGTTGTACAATACGATAATGACAAAATTTACACTTAAAGCCTAAAGGCTATAATTGAATATCTTCAAATCCAACAGATATGAAAAGATTATGGATATTTGACCTTATGTCAAATGAAATCCCACTTCTCTTCTCCACGAATTTGATAATTGGCACGCGAGCCTTTGCAATTACCTGATATGAAAACAAAACGTATATATCAGCACAAATTACATTTGAATAAAAATTTGGTAATATTAATATTTCAATTATCATACCTGTATCTTCTTTCCCACACCTCTTTGCGACAGGGCCCTGGAGAGAGCCATTAAGCCTACTTGGGGACTTCTGATATTAGACCCCATAATCACAACCTAAAATTTAGCAAGCAATCAAAGCTTCATGTCTACAGCTAAACATCAAAGTTCTTTTTGACACTTCTTAATAAAACACAACTAATATCAAGAGCACAATTCCCAAGGGATAAAATAAAATATGCCTTACTAGGAAAATGTGAAATAAATGAAGAATCACAAAACAAACTCTTAGAATAATTTAACAATAAGCAAGCAACATGCTTAAGAATTACTCTTGTAGTATGTAAATAATTTAAAAACATAATAGATTTCAAATTTCTGATCAACCACAAAGCACTTGAAATTAATAGAAAACATAGATGTTCTATTCCTTTGGCCGCAGGGGATAGGAATTCTCAGGGACCAAATAAGGCGAATGGGATATAGTTCATGTTTGTAACTGGTGGTGACTTTGGCATGAGAGATGGTAGATATGAACAGTAAAGGCGTTGCAGCATGCCAATTTCAGGAAAGTGTGAAATTTGGGCGCTTGGTAGAATAGACAAGGTAGTGCTTAACAATACTTCAGTGAGCAAAAATTTAGAAAGTCAACATTTAATTACACCCCAACATTAAATAGACGACACTGCTGAACTTCCACTTTACATGGTTTTGTTAATATAACTAAAAATAAACAGTAAACTAGAACAGTTCTACACCAAAAATAAATGATATCCATGACTAGAGGATTCATGATTTCATTGTACAACTGAATGTCTGAACCTAGGATGGGATTTATTCCCACCAGGCACCATATGAATAGATTCGTAATTAATAATTTAAGAAGAAAGGAAGGAAGCAACAAAATTACATCAATATCGCTGCTTGGAAGGTAAAGCCCAGTCTCGAACGACCCAAAAACTTCTACCTGAAAAGTTTTGCATATAATTAAATCTTACCGAATCAAATATTATCTAAATATGATTAGACAGAGAGGTCGAGAGAGAGAGTCAGCCATATCTACCTCACAGCCGGGCCAGATATATTTAATAACATCAAAAACACATTCTACAGCAGCATTGCGCAATGCTTGCTCCTCTGGAGTTGGAGACAAAAAATCACAGAAGTCTAGTATCTCTGAAATATTCAAAGTAAAAAAAAAATAGACGCCATGAAATCACTTACTTTCTTTCATTGCAAAGCTTTAGTTCTTGAAAAACAAAAAAAAAAAAAAGAACACTGAGTGCACTACTTTCCCGTTTCATAACATCAAAGAGGTAAGCGAGTGAGATCTATAACTTTTCCAGTGAATACACTATCATCATGATAAAAATCCTTTAGCAATCCAATAGAACAAAGAAAAATGAAACATTAAGCCATGTTTATTCAAGTAATTCTCCACAATTTTGACTATTGACTATAACTACAGCCTTATTCTAAAACTTAATAAAGAAGATAATGAGGGTGTTAATAAACTCAGTATAGCACATCAATTACGCCTAATAAAACAGGTCTCGTCGAATGTTCAGGTACCAAACTTATTTAGTTTTATTCTCTTTAGATAAAAGTGTACCTAACATATTTTGGTCAACCTGCTCTTAATCTGAACATCATCCTTCATGCTAATAAATTGAGCTTACGTTTTTCTTTTCTTTTTTTTGAAAAGTGGAAATCAAGCAAACTTCAAGTTTTAATTTAGCATTGACCGGAATTTCAAATTTGTTTATACATAAAACAGAAAAGTTTTAATAGAGAAAGCCTGTAACTTTACTTCAACGTGAAATTTAACAACTAAAATCAGCATTGAAACCTTTATGGAGCTGAAGCATGGGGCTCTTAAACCGACAATTGGCTCGAAACCAACTCCCCTCGAGCGTCCGCTCCGGTTCTCGAGTTTGCGGAGTCGACGCCGGAATCGGTGTTGAAATCAAATCCCCATTCTGTTCCTCAACGTCAGCAACCACGTCGAGAGAGAAGTAATCGGTTGCGGCTGTTTTCGGAGAGGGGCAGGGAGGTGAGGACAGAGATATTTGGTTGCGGAACACAACATAGGGCTCGGAGGAAAAGGAGGTTGGCGGTGGCTGGTCGGAGGAGATGGAAGCAGATAGAGGGGTTAGGGTTTCGTATAAGAAGCCGTCGATTTCCATTGTGAAAAATAACACTTGCCCAGATTTGCCTCGAGTTAATTGGGTCGACCGACGAATATAAGAAGGCCCTGTTTGTCGAGTTTTATTTTTATTGTTAGTACCACCCCAATCTCAATTTATGTTTAATGAATCAAATTTTCATCATGTTCAATAGGGTCAACCAGGTCTGATATATTAACAAAACTAAAATAAATTAAGTTTATTCATAGAGGTTGTGTAGAGTATAGGCCATTGTGGCCCGGAACCAGTTGTCTCAATTTCTAGTTTAAAAATATTATTTATTTATGGGTCCTTTACACTAATATACAACATTTAAAAAATAATTATAAAAATAAAACATACACAACATAATTACAAAAATAAAACATAAGCAATATAACGCCCTAAAAATACAAGTGTCATTATCCGGTATCATCCAATTTCATATTTGAAATTAATAGTCCCTAAAATCATGCAACTTTGAAATCGGAACAACAGATCAACGACGGAGAAGACAAAATACGAAACCAAAGCCTCCTGTCGCGACTAAACTCGTAATCTCTGAGATCAACGACGCATCTATGATCAACGACGGAGAAGACGAAGCCAAATACTGCAGATCAACGACGTAGAAGAAGAAAGTTTATGTTGTCGCGACGCATCTCTAAGATCGAAAATAGCATACAAAATCAACAACGCCTTCAAGATCAGAAACCAAATACTGCAGTGATTGTTGAATACAAATCAACATCAATTTCGATCAAAAAATACCGAGGTATGTGAGTTTAAAATTTATAATCATATAGTTACATATTATTCTTACTTAATTACAATATTGGTCACCTTTCTTAAGTTTTTTTGCACTTAAAATGGTCACACTGCGGTAAGAATAATGAATGTTTTGATTGCAATCTGAATGTTTTGATTGCAATTGCATGTAAAAATGCACTTTGGTTTTCGCTTAACATTACATTAGTTCTCGTCTAACTATATCTATATTCTTTGTTTAATCTTTGGATTAGTTAATGCATAATGGTACTAACTAATGTTGCATCAAGTTGTCGATTAATAATGATTTCGTTATCGTGTCCATTACATTAGTTCTTGTTAATAATGAATTGGATATTGTGTATCGTTCTTTTGGTTCTTGTTAATAATGACTTTGTTATTGTGTAACATTATAATGGTTCCGATTATTACTTGATTCTTGATTAATCTTGACTTGGTTATTACTTAACATTACATTCGTTCTAACGCTTAACATTACATTAGTTCTTTGTCGACTATATACATATTCTTTGTTTAATCTTTGAATTGGTTAATGCATAATGGTACTAACTAATGTCGCATTAGTTCTTGATTAATAATGATTTGGCTATCGTGTACCATTACATTGATTATTGATTAATAATGATTGGTTCTTGACTAATAATGACTTTGTTAATGTAACATTATAATGGTTACTAATGAAGACTTGAGTTCGATTAATCTCGATTTAATTATTACTTAACATTACATTGCTTAATGTCGACTATATACTATATTAATTGAATTAATCTTGATTTGGTTATCGTGTACCCTTTGCATTGTTCTTGACTAATAATGACTTTATTCTTGTGTAACATTATAATGTTCTTGATGAAGACTTGGTTCTTGATTAATAATGACTTAGTTCTTGTTTAACATTATATTGGTTACTGAGGTTGCAACATAGGTTATTGATTAATAATTAATTTGCTCATGTACCATTGCATTGAGTTCTTGATTAATAATGACTTTATTCTTGTGTAACATTATAATGGTTACTAATGAAGACTTGGTTATCGACTAATGTTTGACTTAATTCTTCGCTTAACATTACATTGGTTCTTTGTCGACTATGTATAGTTATTGTGTTCCATTGCATTGGTTCTTAACTAAATATTACTTTTATTCTTGTGTAACATTATAATAATTCTTGATGAAGACTTGATTCTTGATTAATGTTGACTTAGTTCTTGTTTAACATTATATATTGATTTACCGGATAATATTGATTTTGTTACTTACCATTACTTATTACATTGACGAACAATGGAGATGATTCCAGTTGTACTTTATTTCAACTAAGACATGGGTCGATAGTAATCTTAAAGACACCAAATTTGAAGTTCTTGGCATATTAGTTCCATCAACAATTTAGATTCAAAGAAATGCTAACTAAAATATGCGATTGCATTACTGAACCTAGACACAAACGCAACAACATTGTCAATCAAATTTTGATTTAAACGACATTCCACCGATCAAGATATCGGATGAAGAACCATACAATTCTTTACGGAAATGAGTAGAAAATCGATGAACAAGGTAAATTCCCACCGATTGTGGATATTGAATACGAGAATGGGACGACAATGATCTTGCATAACTTGACAAATGTAGAAGAATCTACAATTCACGATGTAATGCCAATCGGATCTACACGAGGAAATTCAAAGATTAGTTCCACTAATGAAGCCCAATCACGCCAATTTGGAGCGCAATATGCCGATCACCTTACAATGGAAATTATTGAAAATCAACGAGACAGCACAACATGACAAATCATACGCGGAAGAGCGATATGATGATGTAATATCGGATCCAAATGAGCGTGAAGTAAAATTACATCAAACCTACTGCAGACAAAAAATCCTCTCACAAGCCTGTAAATTTGCATTCAATCAAAAAAAGCGAGACAACACAAAGTCCAACGAACAAGTTATAGAGACTTTGTCTTGCTATCAATAATGTATGCGATGAAGATTGCAAATGGAAGATGAGAGCATCAAGTTTCAGAAAAACCAGTATGTTCAAGGTTAGAGAATTCAATGATATCCACACTTGTTCGGTGAATGTATTGTTGGGAGACCACAGACAGGCAAATAGTGAGTTGGTTAGTGAATGCATAATGCAAAAAATAACAAATTTAAAGAAAATATACACACCAACCGATATTATGGAAGACATGATGTCAGAATATAATGTGTCTATCTCTTACCAAAAAGCATGGAGATCGAAGGAGAAAGCGTTGGAAAAGGTGAGAGGAAATCCACACGACTACTCACTCATCCCATCATGGTTACACACGTCAAGAAAACAAATCCGTGTAACACCTTAAAAACATTTATTGCTTTTATATCATTATCAAAGAACTAATATGATGTTCCACAAGAACCAATATATGATTACACGATAGATTGTTTACCAATGTAAATTGTTTATTGATTAATATTGTATTGGTTACCTTCATGCAAATACATCTTTGATTCTTGTATAATGCATTGGTTACCAAACATGTGGTTACCAAGAATTAGTCGATAATATTATTCAAGAACCAAAATATCATTAACAAGAACCAATTAAGCATTATACAAGAAACAATAAACTATTACACAAGAATCAATACACCTTTAGGCGATGATGCATGTTTAGTTATTATTAGTATTAGACCATTTGTATGCGGCTGCTATTATATATGTTTGGTTACCTTAATACGCATGTTTAGTTACTAAATGTAATATACAATTTGTATATCATTAACCACATGAAGTTCTGGAATTACTAGTGATTTGGATACGAAGATACTATTTGTAATTCTAATTATATAGGTCGATGTTTTATATCGAGGTAAAGTCCACACGACCCTTGAGTTGGAAACAAATGGTCGTTTCAAGTATCTATTCTTTGCCATTGGAGCATCCATTCAAGCATGGCACCATTGTTTTCCAATCATTGTAATCGATGGCACATTCATACAATCAACTTACGGGGGACATTATTGATAAGAAGACACAAGATCTAAAACCAAAACATTATTCCGATTGTTTTTCGATTGTTGGCAAATGAAAATGAATTGTCTTGGAAATGGTTTTTCGTAAATTTGAGAAATGCTTGTGGAGTTAGGGAAGGTCAATGTATTGTTTCAGATAGACATGAAGCCATTATACAAGGATTGAATTGTGTGTTTTCGGATATCATGCATGGTTCCCGCATATCATATATTGAAAAATATAAAAAACAGATTCAAAAAGAAAGGAGAATAAGTTAAGCGAAGCTTACAACGGGGTTTGTAGAGCTTACAATCGTTGAACAATTCAACAAAACACATTTGAACTTGATGTCATTGATCCTCGAATAAGGACATATCCGGAGGAAGAGGTCAAGTTAGATAGGTGCACCAGTGCTCCGTGGGGAATGTAAAGCGGTACTCAACAATGACTTCAAACACCGCCAGAATCTATTAACAATGCAATCAAGTTTATCGAGGATCTTCCAATTGCGACAATGATTGAATGCCTACGTTTTACGGTACAAGATGGTATTTCACAAACAAACAAGTTGTGACCATATCAACATTCACAACACTTTCCACAACAATTTGAGAGAAAGTTGCAATCTAATATCTTTAAATTAAAGATACTTAAGGTAATTAATACTCGATTTAAATTATTACATCCTAATTTGCATTTGAAATCTCATCGATTATTACTAACTTGGTTACTTACTAATGCTAACTTAGTTCTCGTGCAACATTAAATTGATTCTTCGATTCTTTGAGTTAGTTCTTTGTATAACCATATAATGGTTGTTTATTATATTCTTGAGTTAGTTCTTCAAGTAACATTATACTAACTAACAGTAACTTGGTTACTAGATAAAATTATAATCTTTATTGGTTACAGAGTAATGCTAACTTACTTAATGTGCAACATTATATTGATTCTTATTACTACTAAATTGCTTCTCATGTGTACTTTATATATACCGTTACTATATAATGCTTATTTGGTTCTTGTGTAATATTATATTAGTTCTTGATCAATCTTGACTTAGTTCTTATATAACATTATAATGTTCTTGAGATTTATAATTGTTTCTTTTATATTGGTGGTTACTTATTGACTAATATTGTGTACTAGTTAATTGGTTACCGTATATTTGGGATCTGTTGTTAATCTAATTGTATACATTGGGTGTTGTAGGTTGAGACATCAAACTTAGTGATTTTCAACTGCTTATTACGATGTCTCTAAACAAAGATATTAATGGACATCGAACAAAAGACATGCACATCTAGTAAATTTCAATACCATGAGATGCCTTGCTCAAGCATTACTTCTTTGTTATGATGAAGAAGAGAAATTTGAGTCATTATGATTTTTGCTCAAGAAATTACACTAAAGCAACTTTGGTCAAGACATATTGAAATTTTCCATCATGCCATTAGATGACAAAGAAAAGCGGGATGTATCGGAAGAAGTAAAAAACATATGTATAAAACCACCCAACACAAGAAGGCCGGCGGGAAGACCAAAAAAAGAGAGGTACAAACACGGATCCGAAATTAAAATTCAAAACAAATGCAAAGGGTGCAAGAAAAAGAGGACACAATGAAGAAAACACGCGGTAATCCCGGTTTTAAGACCACTAAAAAGGGTCCGATATAGTGCGATTAAATTAAGAGTGTAGATAGATACATGAATGTATTATTGTTTACTTTGAGTAACCATTAAACGATTGGTTTGTAAAATTTTGATTGTGTATAGTAAACAAAATTGTTATTCATTTATATATTGATTTACGATTTCAATGAAACATTGACAATAATAAAGAATCAAATAAATACATAACAATAACCATAACAGCTTTTAATGGTAATAACATATTTACATAACAAGAACTATAATGATTTACATTAATAATAACATAACAAAGAACTATACCAGCTTTTTAACAAAATAATTACATAACAAGAACTATAACAATGTTTAATGATTTCCAAATAATTACATAACAAAGAACCATCACAAGAACCACCTAATTTCATAACAAAGAATAACTTTGTATATCCAAAGAACATATAATTAAAAGGGTATTGAAGTTTATGAAACCCATGTATACTCACACATGTCCACTTAACATATGATATATGTCACGATACAATATTGTAACTCTCTCGTTACTTATCAAATCATTATCTGGTTACCTATTTATACATGATTGGTTACCAATGTATATTATAAAATTATAATTAGTTACCATTTTATACATAGATAAAGAACTATATAAAGAACTCATGCCATTTTTAATGTAAACCAAATAATTACATAACAAGAACTATAACAATGTTTAATGGTACCAAAATAATCTCTCCGTTCTTATCAAATCATTATCCGTTACCTATTTATACCGATTGGTTACTAAATCAGATATTATAAAATTATAATTGGTTACCATTTTTATACACATACAAGAACCATAACTTGAAGAATTATGCCGTTTTTAATGTAAACCAAATAATTACATAACAAAGAACTATAACAATGTTTAATGGTACCCAAATAATTACATAACGATAACCATCACAATAACCACCTAATTTCATAATAAAGAATCAAACCAGGTTTATAATGGTAACTACAACATAAACAACTCAGTATATTCAAGAGAACTGTAATTAAAAGGGTATTGAAGTTTATGAAACCCATGTATACATAACACATGTACACTTCACATATGATATATGTCCTGATACAATCTTGTAACTCTGGTTACTATCAAATCATTATCTGATTACCCCTTTATACATGATTGGTTACTGTTGATATTTCAAAAAATTCAACAAACACAACTTAAAAAGAAACAAAATACCAACCAACAAACAATATCTCTTTCATTAATGTTAATATAATCAAATATATAATCCCATCTACATAAGATCCAGTGAACATCAAAAAATCATAAACCATACACAAATGTTGTGTATAACACCAAAACTTAAAAAAATACACAACAAAATTAATAAAATAAAACAATAAAATCCGAACTAATCAAAATCTGGAACAAATCTTCCCGAAATTCTCTATCAATATCATAGCCTCCAACCGCTTGTTTCTAGCATGCATAAATAGGTTCAGTGCATAACTTTTTCCGATACTTCAGAATGGGGAAAGGAATAGAATCGATCAAACTTCCGATGAATGACATGCTCAAGAAAACAAATTGTGAACATCCCACAATCATCAGAATAACAAACAACATATAACAAAAAATCAAAAATAAAATCAACCTATATGTAATAATTAAAAAATGTACACAATTTAACCCTTACCCTCTCTTGTTCAGAACCGTCTCAAAGAAATTCCAACTCAATTATATCTTCTTCGTCCCATTGCGTCACGGGTCCTTCTTGAAGTCAATGTCGGACCTATCTTTCCAAAAACCGGATTACAAGCAAAGATAGTATGGGAAGAATGAAGATGTATGACTACCACAAACATCGATATTTTAGTTTGCATGGATTTCTTTTTTGGTTGTAGAGAATTGTAGCAGATTATACACCTACAATGCACATCAAAAGACAACAACAACCAATGGTCCGGTGATGACATATGAATTGGGAACAACACATAGTCAACGTTCTTCCGTGGTGTGTTGACATCCATAAATGACCTATGATGTATTCAAAGAACATCACCTCTCCGCATGAACAATTTTGTCACAATTTTTTTTTTTGTATACCTCTAAAAGAGCCGTGATCTTATTGTGAAACCAACAATCCGTGGTCGTTACCCTTATAGAACACTTTCGTAATGTCTTGCCAATTTACTTAAAATAATACAAGGCAATATTGATGTGCCGAGCCACAAAAAAAATTAATAGGATATTAACGGTTGTTGGAAAATACAAATATGTGATTAATGTAACTAAATAATGTAAACATAACTATAAAACATAATTTTAAAACAAATACTCACATCATCGCCTCAACCATTGCCCATGCGTTTTTTAATTTATAGAACCACATCTTCGATGATATCAGCAATGGATCCAAATACAAAAGAAGGCATGATAATATCGTTTTTTCCAGAAATTTATCGAATCCTTCAATATAAAAACATAATATTAGTATACACGAAGAACATTAACAATTACCGTATTAATATACACACTACTACAAATCAAACTTCAGACGCTCTATAATTAACATACTAATTAACCAACTTACTTTTAAACAAAGACTCGCTAACCAACAAATATTAAAATCATAACCATAATCAAATAAGAACTAATACATAACTAATAGGTAACCAAAACATAAACTAATATTAACCGTAATATAAAGTAATAGTAACCATAACATTTATTTAATAAGAACTACACCATTTATTTAATATTAACATTTATTAAATATTTAATATTATGCAAGAACCAAAAACAAGATTAACAAGAATTAATTAAGTATTATACAAGAATTCAATGTAATGTTACACATTAACCAATACAACATTCGACAAAGAATCAATACATCATTAGACAAAGAATAAAACAAAGATACAAAAATCAAGAACTAATCAACAACTTAATTTTAAACATTAATCGGTAACCAAACCATAATCACATAAGAATCAAACATAACTACTAGGTAACCAAAACATGATCTAATAGTAACTGAATATAAAATAATAGTAACCAAGATCCCAAATAATTAATAAATGAAATTTAATTTCCTCTAATTATTATTTTGAAATAGTAAGGGTTGATGTGATTAATGTGGATAGTTACGGGTAAAATACGCAAATATTTCAAAATAAGCAAGTGGTTATAAAATATTCATTGTCATTTGGGAATATTCGCTTGGTCGTGGAATATTCAGATCGCTTGGGAATATTCGTGACGACCACAAGCAATACCATGTGTGGGCCCCATAACAAAAAAGCGATCGAGGAAGAAAATGACAAATATAAGTTGTTAAAAATAATCTACAGAGTTGTTACCGCTTATAATCGTTGAATACCTTTGTGGTTAAAACACAAGAATACGCTGTTGTCGAACAAGAAGACATACCAGATTGCACCAATTATCGACTTCACGTACGTAAGAAGGCACTACTCAATAATGGTTAAGAATTATCGCTCAAAGTTTTATTTTATCGATTCAATAATTGTCAGGTTGATATTTTATATTGTCGTTGTTTTAATAATTGTCATTACACAAGATTTTTTCATTATCGAAGCAATAATTCATATTATCTCAATAATATTATTAGATAACATTATTGGCAATGTCTAGAAAGTTCTCGCTTCAAGGAGAGGTTTGGTCACCTAATCAGGCTACCCAAGAAGTGAGAAATTTTTATCGAAAGCCCCTCTTCCTGAACCCGCCTCGTCACAATATCAGGATTCTCGTAATATTATTTGTGAATAATTAATTATTGATTCATATGATGAGGAAAATATTGATTTTATGTGGATATAGATGGAGAAAATTTTTAATGTGACAATTGTTGAAAATTGAAATTTTATCTTTTTCTCGATAAAATAATTCATTTAAATATATATTATTATATTTTAATAATATAATAATGGTGATATTTTTACAACTAATGTGGGATATATGAGTATACGAGGAGGAAGAGTATTTTTGTTGCAATAAATGTTTAAAACATGTTAAACATGTTCATGGACCCCATTTATCGATCAAATTTGATTATACTTCTAAAATCACCCGCTTGTGGATTTTGGCCAATTTTTGTTTGGAATTTGGAAAAACTTTCTTCGCAAAGTTGTAGAGAATTGAATTTCCTATAAAACTCGCGAGATTCAATTTTCCGATAAAAGGGCTATTTATTATGAATTATTGAAGTTCAAGTTCAAATAATTGATTTTGGAAGTTTAAATTATTTTAAATTAGAAAAACGTTTTTTTTTTTTTTTCTAGAAGGTCATTTCATATGTGAATTAATTGAGATTAAGATTTAAAGAATACGATAATATTTTTTTATATATATTAATATTATATTAAATTTTCGCTTTGGTGTTCTAAGCAATTTCCTATAAAATAGTGCTTAGTTAGAATTGAAAATCACACCGTAAATCAAGTTTTCTCTCTATATTATCGAGTTTATTCTTGTGAGTATTTTGAGTATACTTTGAGTATTGCTATATACGGTGAAAGTTCAAGATATAGCCTATATCCAAAGATTCCAGCTAAGATCGATCTTTCGAGGTAAGTGGATATTATTTTTTTCAGAATGATATTATTTCTTCAATATCATTATGTCAAATATTGATCCAAGTTTTTATCAAATTTGGAACTTTTGGTGTCTGAGTTACTATTCACGATATTAAGACTATTCACGATACTGCAGATTATTCACTTATCACTAAGACTATTCATTCAAAAAAAAAAAAAATTTTTCTTTTCGTCTCAAAATATCTATTCGGATACTAGCTTTGATCAGATCCATGTTTTGATCATTCTTGAATTTTACACCACTATGATTATTTTTGAGGTATTTTTCGACGGATAAAACAAAGTACTAATCCTTAATCCTTAATCCTCGCTATCATTTTGTTTCATCGGATTCGCTTTTTAAAAAAAAAATATTTTCATCATCCTCGCCTTAAATGATGATATTATTGAATATCTTGGCCCCAGTAGTAAAAGATGAATGATTTATGATGAATATCTTTGGCTTCAGAAAGCAAAAGATGAATGATTTGATGAATCGAGGCAAAAGATGAATGATTTTTGAATATCTTCGTCAGAAAGCAAAAAAGATGAACAGTGTGTAGATGAACATGACTAATCGGTGAATGTCCTCGGCTCAGTAAAAAGGATGAATATTTGATCCCGTATATATATCGATTGATGTTACAGGATAAAAAAATAGACGATGAACTTTAAAATTCATACATGTAAGATAAGAGTTTGCATTCTCTACTTAACTCTTCTAATGAATTATTATTTCACCATAATATTGATTTAAAATTGTTGTCTATTGTATTCTATTATATTTTTTCCTCGTTCAAGACTAACGATAATTTTGTTGTATATTATCTTAGTCATAATATTCTTTATCTGGCTAATGAGCTCACCCTTTTCCTTTTTGTTCCATTTTTCTTCTCGTGAGGCGTAGAATATATAAAAGTATTTAGCCTGGAAAATGGAATGAAAGTTCTAGGAGAGTTGTTTAGTAGTCCTCACCATTGTTGTAAAATAATGTATCAATAATTATGATGAGGATTTATTTGTATGTGGATATTGTCTAGATGGCAATATCTCAGATATTTAAAACTCACAGCTTTTACTATTGTAATAATAAAAAGTGTAGTTGTTTCGCACACTGTATCGACAACTCGTAATGGGGGATGTAGACCTATTTTGGGGGTGTCACAGCTTGGTATCGTAGCTTAGGATATGATCTCCCATGAGATGGGGAATAGAACCAGAGGGAGAGACGAGTAAATCCTTCGCTAAAGGTGTCCTACCTAAGCTTATTTGATACTGGTCAAGATATGGGATATTATGTGATATATTGATTTCTTAATTAACCCTTGTTTTATGACAAGATTTGAGAATGTCGATCGAGAATATTAACAATGGAAATGAGACCGTGGAGACGCTCAGACTCACCAACGAGGAGAACGCGCAACAGTCAATAATGTTCCTCCGTGAACAACACCAACCGAAAGCAGATGATGAACGAGGGATATTTAGAAGCTTTTTGCAGCTCATGCAAAATCGCACGAGGAGACTCGTGTTCAAAACATAGAGGAAATGATAAGAATTCACGGGTTGTCACAAATGCCCAAGTTAGCTCAAAGAGTCGGGACCACCGTAATTTAAGGGAAAGCCGATCCGATCACGGCAGTAAACACGGGTCAAGCAAATTACCAAGATATTCGATGTCTTGGGATGCACAGAGAATGAAGGTTCCATTCGCCACCTTTTATGTTCCCGGTATGAAAGCAGTATCATCGGTGGGAGTCTCGAAGTTGCACTCCATCCAAACCAGCTCAAAGATGTCTCGGGGAGACGCTTTCAGAACTATTTAATGACAAATACTTTCCCGAAAGTGTTCGCTATATGAAGGAAGTGGAGTTTATTAGATCGAGCAGTAACAAACGACGATTTGTCTCAAAGACGAGGCTAAGTTTGCAGAGTTATCTGTGTTCAGACCTCATTTGGTGGAGAATGAGGAACGATGACGCGGATGTTTCGAGAGGTTCAAACCCTAAGATACGCCAAGATCTCATCTCTCATAAATTTTTTCTCTATTCAGATGTTGTTAATGTGGCTCAATTGTTAGAGCGAGATAACGAGTACGGCCAACCGAGGTACCACAATCGTGGATCATACCGAGAGATAAGCAACAACAAAACAACAATAACCAAATGGAGAAAGAAAAAAGCGGACAAAATGGTAACCACTCGGGTGGTAATCATGGCCATGAAAAATAGAAGAAGCGAGTCAGAGGAGATTTTAAAAAGAGGAGATTCAACAATCACTATGTGAAGACGACAAAGCAGCAAAGAAGAATCGGTTCCAGTGGAGGAGAACCACCACCCATTATATGCTATAAATGCGAAAAGAGGGACATATCACCAAACCGCCCACAACAGCCTGTGTATGCTATAATTGTGGAAAGGAAGGACATATCGCCGAGATCGCACGCAGAAGAATAAACCTAGTTCAATGGGGACGTGACTCAAAAGATCGTCCCGTAAAAGTCAAAGTCAATCTGCCTCGAAGAGCGCTTTGTTGCGATCGGTCAAAATGCGAGGAACCCAAACGAGGTGATCACGCGTAAGTTTATTTATAAATTTTGTGAAGTTTATACTTTACTAGATACTATGGTATACCCATTCATTTATCTCTCGCACTTTGTGCTCAACGCTTAAACTCGATTCCGAGAAATTAGACTTTGACCTATCTCGTGGAAACTCCGCTAGAGAAACTTTCATCACATCCATCGCTTATAAATCTTGTCTAATCCAAGTTGGCACCCTTATCTTACCCGCTGATTTTATCTCTTTAAAGATACTTGCTTTTGATGTGATTTTAGGATTGATTGGTTAACTACTCATCATGCCAAAATTGATTGTTTTCGTAAGTTGTTAGTTTTCATATTCCTAAACAACCTCGTTTGTTCAATTCAAGCAACTAAACCATTAAAATCAATCACCGCCATATCTAATCATAAAGCTATTCGCTTATTAAAAAACGGATGTCAAGCTTTCTTAGCCCATGTTATGGATTTGAATAAAGACACGCCAAAATTGAATAATATTCCCGTTGTTATTAACTTTCCCGACGATTTCAAGAACTTCCTGCCTACCCCGTAACGTGAAGTTGAATTTTTATCGACCTTGAACCCGCACAAAGCCCATTTCTAAAACCCCATATCGAATGGCTCCTATTGAACTTCAGAGTTAAAGGTCCAACTATGTGAGTTGTTGGACATGGTTTCATTCTGGCCCCAAGACATCTCCCTCGGGTGCTCCTGCTTTATTCAGAAAGAAGAAAGACGGAGTATGCGATTTTGTATCGACTATCGGAATCGAACCATGTCACCATCAAGAATAGGTATCCTCTACCTCGATTGATGACTTGTTCGACCAAATTGCAAGGAGCACAATTCTTTTCAAAATCGATCTTCGCTCGATATCATCACCAAGATTAGAATCGAGGATATTCCAAAGACCGCTTTTTTTAACCCTAGACGGCATTATGAATTTTTAGTTATGTCTTTTGATCGACTAATGCTCCCGCGCTTTCATGGATACGATGAACCGAGTATTCAAAGAATATTCGATCGCCTCGTTGTTGTTGTTTTTATTGATGACATCCTCATATATTCCAAAAGTCGTGAAGATCATGAGCACCATTTGAAGTCGGTACTCCAAAGGCTTCGTGAAAACAAGCTTTATGCCAAGTTAAAGAAATGCGAAGTTCGCTCGAGGAAGTAGCATTTTTGGGCACGTGGTGTCAAAACATGGAGTATCCGCTGACCTTGCCAAGATCAAGCAATACAAAGTGGGAGCAACCAAGCTTGCGGATCAAGACGAGCTTTTTGGGCTTACCGGTTATTATCTGAGATTCGTGGAAGGGTTTTTCGAATCGCCATCTGCTAACTCATCTAAACCTAAGGATACAAAATTCGCTTGGAGCCAAGAATGCGCAGAAGAGTTTCCAAGAGCTTAAGAGGAGACTTATTTCTAAGACTGTTTCTAACAATACCATCCGTTCGGATGGATTTGTTATCTACAAACGATGCTTTCAGCAAAGGGTTAGGATGTGTTCTCATGCAAATGGGAAAGTAGCCTATGCCTCGCGACAACTTAAAGAATATGAGAGGAATTATCCTACTCATGATCTAGAGTCAGCAAAGCAATGCTTTTCGCGCTAAAGATCCTGGAGGCACTATCTATACGGGGGAGAAAGTGGAGATATATTCGCACCATAAAAGCCTTAAATATTTCTTCACCAAAAGAACTTAACACGCAAAGCAACGACGCTGGCTCGAGCTATCGAAAGACTACGACCACACTATTCAATACCATCCCGAAAAAGCGAACGGTAGCCGACGCTATTGAAAGTAGAAGATCATATGCGTGAACGAAAAGCGATGATGTCAAGTATACGACAGAGCCAACTTTAATAGAAAAGTTAAGGTTGCTTCAAGCCACCAATCCCGAAAATCGATGCATATGAAGAAGAAAGTACAAGAAGGAGCTATTCCTAAGTTTAGAATCGATGAAGAAGGAATACTTCGAGTCCACCTGCACTTTCAGGTTCCTAACGATTCGATTTGAAGTACAAGATTATGATGGAGGCACACAATACACCATTTGCAATCCATCCGGAAGTACTAAAATGTATCGTGATCTTCACATACATTTTGGTGGAACAATACGAAGAGAGAGATTGCAAAGTTTATCTCAACATGTTTAACTTGTCAACGCAGTAAAAGCGAGAGCATCAAGTGCCTAAGGGGACCATTGCAACCACTGAGATTTCAAATGGAAGTGGGAACACATTACCATGGATTTGTTACGGTCTTCCCATTTCGCTTTCAAGGCATAAATGCTATTTGGGTTATTGTTGATAGATTAACCAAGTCCGACATTTCTTGCCGACACGGAGACTTATTCCTCGAACGCTCTTGCTCAAATGTACGTAAATGAGATTGTGAGATTGCATGGCATGCCAAGATCCATAGTTTTGATCGTGACCCAAGATTCACTTCAAGATTTTGGGTTAGCTTGCAAAAAGCTACGGGTACGGATTTAAGATTGGCTTCGCAGATACCATCCTCAAACCGGACGGACAATCAGAGAGGACTATTCAAACTCTTGAAGATTTATTAAGACTCGTGGTCCTAGACTTCAAGGGCGCTGATAAGTATTTACCATCGGTGGAATTCTCCTACAACAACAAAGCTTATCGTGCAAGTATAAGTGTGGGCCCCATTCAAGCATTATATGGACGAAAGTGTCGCTTCCAATATGTTGGGATGAGGGGTGAAGCAACATTGTTGGGACCCGAAGTTAAGACGTATGATCACCTAAAAGATCCAAATGATTCGACAACGATATAAACCAAGCACAAGATCGATAAAAGAGTTATGCGGATCTTCATCGAAAGGATGTGGAATTTAGTATGGGGATCATGTATTGTCATGAAGTTGCCCCATGGAAGGGAGTTACAAGATTCGGGAAGAGAGGAAAGCTCAATCCACGCATTTATCGGGTCCATTTCAAATTTCGACCGAAAGTAGAAATGTAGCCTATAGACTCGCTGCTATTCTCCAAGTATGTCTCGTGTTCATAATGTGTTTCATATATCCGCATTTCAGAATATGTGAAAGACCCAACCACGTTATCGAAGTTAGAACCCGGACGAGATAGCCAAGACTTAACGATGAGGAAGTACCACAAGATCTTGGATAGAAGGAGATGTCCCCCACGACGAAGGTCATACCACAAGTTAAAGTCTTTGTGGAGAAACCATATATAGAGGAAATGACCGGGAGTTGGAAACGAAATGAAAGCGAGGTATCCTCATCTTTTCAAACACTGTGTACGTACGCCAATTTCGAGGACTTAAATTTCATAAGGAGGGAGGTCAGAAGATCCCAAATAATTAATAAATGAAATTTAATTTTCTAATTATTATTTTGAAATAAGTAAGGGTTGATGTGATTAATGTGGATAGTTATGGGTAAAATACGCAAATATTTCAAAATAAAGCAAGTGGTTATAAAATATTCATCATTGTTTGGGAATATTCGTTGGTCGTGGAATATTCAGATCGTCGTCAGAATATTCATCGAATACGACACAAGCAACCATGTGTGGGCCCCATAACTAAAAAGCGATCGAGGAAGAAAACGACAAATATAAGTTGTTTAAAAATAACTACAGAAGTTGTTACCGCTTATAATCGTTGAATACCCTATGGTTAAAACACAAGAATACGCTATTGTCAGACAAGAAGACACACCAATTGCACCAATTATCGACTCTTACGTAGTAAGGCACTACTCAATAATGGTTACAAAGAATTATCGCTCAAAGATTTTATTTTATCGATTCAATAATTGTCATATTGATATTTTTATATTGTCGTTGTTTTAATAATTGTCATTACACAAAGATTTTTCATTATCAAGCAATAATTCATATTATCCTAATAATATTATTAGATAACATTATTGGCAATGTCTAGAAAGTTCGCTTAAGAGAGAGGTTGGTCACCTAATCAGCGCGCGCCAAGAAGTGAGAAATTTTTATCGAAGCCCCCTCTTTCCTGAACCCACTCGTCACAATATTGTGATTCTCGTAATATTATTTGTGAATAATTAATTATTGATTCATATGATGAGGAAAATATTGATTTTATGTGGATATAGATGGAGAAAATTTTAATGTGACAATTGTTGAAAATTGAAATTTTATCTTTTTTTCGATAAAATAATTCATTTAAATATATATTATTATATTTTAATAATATAATAATGGTGATATTTTTACAAACTAATGTGGGATATATGAGTATACGAGGAGGAAGAGTATTTTTGTTGCAATAAATGTTTAAAACATGTTAAACATGCTCATGGGACCCCATTTATCGATCAAATTTGATTATATATTTCTAAAATCACCCGCTTGTGGATTTTTGGCCAATTTTTGTTTGGAATTTGGAAAACTTTTTCTCGCAAAGTTGTAGAGAATTGAATTTCCTATAAAAACTCGCGAGATTCGAATTTTCCGATAAAAGGGCTATTTATTATGAATTATTGAAGTTCAAGTTCAAATAATTGATTTTTGAAGTTTAAATTATTTTTAAATTAGAAAACGTTTTTTTTTTTTTTTTCTCATTTAGTAAGTGATGTCAAATGTTGATTCTGAGATTCAAGATTTCAAAAGTAGGGCGATAAATTTTTATATATATTAATATTATATTAAATTTTTCGCTTTGGTGTTCTAAAGAATTTCCTATAAATAGGTGCTTAGTTAGAATTGAAAATCACACCGTAAATCAAGTTTTCTCTCTATATTATCGAGTTTATTCTTGTGAGTATTTTGAGTATACTTTGAGTATTGCTATACTATGAAAGTTCAAGATATAGCCTATATCCAAAGATTCCAGCTTGTAAAGATCGATCTTTCGAGGTAAGTGGATATTATTTTTTTTTCAGAATGATATTATTTCTTCAATATCATTATGTCAAATATTGATCCAAGTTTTTATCAAATTTGGAACTTTTGGTGTTCTGAGTTACTATTCACGATACTAAGACTATTATTCACGATACTAGATTATTCATTATCATCATTTAAGACTATTCATCTAAAAATAAAAATTTTTCTTTTCGTCTCAAAATATCTATCGGATACTAGCTTTGATCAGATCCATGTTTTGATCATTCTTGAATTTTACACCACTATGATTATTTTTGAGGTATTTTTGGACGGATAAAAAAAAGTACTTAATCCTTAATCCTTAATCCTTGTCATTTTGTTTCATCGGATTCGCTTTTAAAAAAAAAAATATTTTTCATCATCCCTCGCCTTAAATGATGATATTATTGAATATCTTTGGCCCAGAAGTAAAAAAGATGAATGATTTATGATGAATATCTTGGCCCCAGAAAGCAAAAGATGAATGATTTTGATGAATATCTTCGCCAGAAAGCAAAAGATGAATGAGATGAATATCTTTGTTTAAATGCAAAAGATGAATGTGTTTAGATGAATATGACTAATCGTGAATGTCTCGCCTCAGAAAGTGCAAGGATGAATATTTGATCCCGTATATATATATCGATTGATGTTACAGGATAAAAAAATAGACGATGAACTTTAAAATTCATATACATAAGATAGAGTTTCAGATCTCTACTTAACTCTTCTAATGAATTATTATTTTTCGCCATAATATTGATTTAAAACTTGTTGTCTATTGTATTCTATTATATTTTTTCCTCGTCAAGACTAACGATAATTTTTTGTCAGATATTATCTTAGTCATAATATCTTTTATCGGGCTAATGAGCTCACCCTTTTCCTTTTTGTTCCATTTTTCTTCTCGTGAGGCTAGAATATAATGAAAGTATTTAGCCTGAAAATGGAATGAAAGTTTAGGAGAGTTGTTTAGTAGTCCTCACCATTTTTGTAAAATAATGTATCAATAATTATGATGAGGATTTATTTGTATGTGGATATTGTTCTAGATGGCAATATCTCAGATTTAAACTCACGCTTTTACTATTGTAATAATAAAGTTGTAGTTGTTTCGCATCTGTATCGACAACTCGTAATGGGGTGATGTATACCTATTTTTGGGGGTGTCACAGCTTGGTATCGTAGTTTAGGATACGATCTCCATGAGATCGGGAATGTAACCAGAGGGGAGAGACGAGTAAATCCTTCGCTAAAGGTGTCCTACCTAAGCTTATTTGATAGTTGGGTCAAGATATAGGATATTATGTGATATATTGATTTCTTAATTAAACCCTTGTTTTATGATAAAGATTTGAGAAATGTCGAATCGATCGAGAATATTAACAATGGAAATGAGACCGTGGAGACGCCTCAGACTCACCAACGAGGAGAACGCAACAGTCGGGCAATGTTCCTCCCGTGAACAACACCACCGAGCAGATGATGAACGAGGGATATTTTAAGCTTTTTGCAGCTCATGCAAAATCGCATTTAGGAGACTCGTGTTCAAAACATAGAGGAAATGATAAGAATTACACAAGTTGTCACAAACCAAGCAGCTCAAAGAGTCGGGACCACCGTAATTTAAGGGAAAGCCCGATCCGATCATGGCGTAAAACACATGGGTCAAGCAAATTACCAAGATATTCGATGTCTGGGATGCACAGAGAGAATGTAAGGTTCCATTCGCCACCTTTATGTTCCGTATGGCAGGCGCATCATCGGTGGGAGTCTGTGAAGTTGCACTCCATCCAAACCGCACTCAAAGATGTCTCTGGGAGACGCTTTCAGAACTATTTAATGACAAATACTTTCCGAAAGTGTTCATTATACGAAGGAAGTGGAGTTTATTAGATCGAGTAACAACAAACACGATTTTGTCTCAAAGACGAGGCTAAGTTTGCAGAGTTATCCTGTGTTTCAGACCTCATTTGGTGGAGAATGAGGAACGATGACGCGCGGATGTTTCGAGAGGTTCAAACCCAAGATACGCCAAGATCTCATCTCTCATAAATTTTCTCTATTCAGATGTTGTTAATGTGGCTCAATTGTTTAGAGCGAGATAACGAGTACGGCCAACCGAGGTACCACAATCAGATCATACCGAGATAAGAAGCCAACAAAACAACAATAACCAAAGGAGAAAGAAAAAGACTTGGACAAAAATGGTAACCACTCCGTGGTAATCATGGCCATGAAAAAAAGAAGAAGAAAGTCAGAGGAGATTTTAAAAAGAGGAGATTCAACAACCACTATGTGAAGACGATAAAGTACAAGAAAGAATCGGGTTCCAAGTGGAGGAGAACCACCACCCCATTATATGCTATAAATGCGGAAAGAGGATATATCACCAAACCCCCCACAACAGCCTGTGTATGCTATAATTGTGGAAAGGAAGGACATATCGCCGAGATCGCATTTCAGAAATAAACCTAGTTCAATGGGGATTCGTGACTCAAAAGATCGCCCCGTAAAAGTCAAAGTCAATCTGCTCTCGAAGAAGAGCGCTTTGTTGTGATCGGTCAAAATGCGAGAACCCAAACGAGGTGATCACGGTAAGCTATTTATAAATTTTGTGAAGTTTATACTTTACTAGATAACCGGCATACCCATTCATTTATCTCTCCCGCTTGTGCTCAACGCTTAAACTCGACCGAGAAATTAGACTTTCGAACCTATCTCGTGGAAACTCCGCTAGAGAAACTTTCATCACATCCATCGCTTATAAATCTTGTCTAATCCAAGTTGGCACCATTATCTTACCCGCTGACCTTATCTCTTTAAAGATACTTGCTTTTGATGTGATTTTAGGATTGATCGTTAACTACTCATCATGCCAAAATTGATTGTTTTCGTAAGTGTGTTAGTTTTCATATTCCTAAACAACCCGTTGTTCAATTCAAGCAACTAAACCATTAAAATCAATCATCATCATATCTAATCATAAAGCTATTCGCTTATTAAAAACGGATGTCAAGCTTTCTTAGCCCATGTTATGGATTTGAATAAAGACACGCCAAAATTGAATAATATTCCCGTTGTTATTAACTTTCCCGACGATTTTCAAGAACTTCCCTGGCCTCACCCCGTAACGTGAAGTTGAATTCTTTATCGACTTGAACCCGCACAAAGCCCATTTCTAAAACCCCATATCGAATGGCTCCTATTGAACTTCAGAGTTAAAGGTCCAACTACGTGAGTTGTTGGACATCGGTTTCATCTGGCCCCAAGACATCTCCTCGGGGTGCTCCCCTGCTTTATTCAGAAAGAAGAAAGACGGAGTATGCGATTTTGTATCGACTATCTGAATCGAACCATGTCACTATCAAGAATAGGTATCCTCACCTCAGATTGATGACTTGTTCGACCAAATTGCAAAGGAGCACAATTTTTTCAAAATCGATCTTCGCTCGATATCATCACCAAGATTAGAACCGAGGATATTCCAAAGACCGCTTTTTAACCCCAGACGGCATTATGAATTTTTAGTTATGTCTTTTTGATCGACTAATGCCCCGCGGCTTTCATGGATACGATGAACCGAGTATTCAAAGAATATTTCGATAAATTCGTTGTTGTTTTTATTGATGACATCCTCATATATTCCAAAAGTCGTGAAGATCATGAGCACCATTGAAGTTCGGTACTCCAAAGGCTTCGTGGAAAACAAGCTTTATGCCAAGTTAAAGAAATGCGAAGTTCGCTCGAGGAAGTAGCATTTTGGGCACGTGGTGTCAAAACATGGAGTATCCGCTGACCCGGCCAAGATCAAGCAATACAAAGTGGGAGCAACCAAGTCATGGATCAAGACGTAGCTTTTTGGGCTTAACCGGTTATTATCTGAGATTCGTGGAAGGGGTTTTCTAATCGCCATCCGCTAACTCATCTAACTCTAAGGATACAAAATTGCTTGGAGCGAAGAACGCGAGAAGAGTTTCCAAGAGCTTAAGAGAGACTTATTTTAAGACTGTTTCTAACAATACCATCCCGTTCGGATGGATTTGTTATCTACATGCCGATGCTTCTAGCAAAGGGTTAGGATGTGTTCTCATGCAAACGGGAAAGTCATAGCCTATGCCTCGCGATAACTTAAAGAATATGAGAGGAATTATCCTACCATGATCTAGAGTCAAGCAAAGCAATGCTTGCGCGCTTAAAGATCCTGGAGGCACTATCTATATGGGGAGAAAGTGGAGATATATTCGCACCATAAAAGCCTTTAAATATTTCTTCACTCAAAAAGAACTTAACACGCTAAGCAAACGACGCTGGCTCGAGCTATCGAAAGACTACTTACCACACTATTCAATACCATCCCCGAAAAGTTTAACGGTAAATGACGGCATTGAGAAGAGAAGATCATATGCAGGAACGAAAAGCGATGATGATGTCAAGTATACGACAGAGCCAACTTTAATAGAAAAAGTTAAGGTTGCGCTTCAAGCCACCAATCTTGAGTCGATGCATATGAAGAAGAAAGTACAAGAAGGTGCTATTCCTAAGTTTAGAATCGATGAAGAAGGAATACTTCGAGTCCACTCTGCACTTTCAGGTTCCTAACGATTCGATTTCAAAGTACAAGATCATGATGGAGGCACACAATACACCATTTGCAATCCATCCGAAGTACTAAAATGTATCGTGATCTTCTACATACATTTTGGTGGAACAATACGAAGAGAGAGATTGCAAAGTTTATCTCAACATGTTTAACTTGTCAACGTAAAGGTGAGCATCAAGTGCCTAAGGGACCATCAGAACCACTGAGATTTCAAATGGAAGTGGGAACACATTACCATGGATTTCAAGCACGGTCTTCCCACTCGCTTTTCAAGGCATAAATGCTATTTGGGTTATTGTTGATAGATTAACCAAGTCCGCACATTTTTGCCGACACGGAGACTTATTCTCGAACGCCTGCTCAAATGTACGTAAATGAGATTGTGAGGTTGCATGGCATGCCAAGATCCATAGTTTCGGATCGCGACCCAAGATTCACTTCAAGATTTTGGGTTAGCTTGCAAAAAGCTATGGGTACGGATTTAAGATTCTGGCTTTAAGATACCATCCTCAAACGGACGGACAATCGAGAGGACTATTCAAACTTCAAGATTTATTAAGACTCGTGGTCCTAGACTTCAAGGGTAGCTGGGATAAGTATTTACCATTGGTGGAATTCTCCACAACAACAACAGCTTATCGTGCAAGTATATAGTGTGGCCCCATTCAAGCATTATATGGACGAAAGTGTCGCTTCCAATATGTTGGGATGAGGGGTGAAGAACATTGTTGGGACCCGAAGTTAAGACGTATGACTCACCTAAAAGATCCAAATGATTCGACACGATACAAACCAGCACAAGATCGATAAAAGAGTTATATGGATCTTCATCGAAAGGACGGGAATTTAGTATGGGGATCATGTATTGTCATGAAGTTGCCCCATGGAAGGGAGTTACAAGATTCGGGAAGAGAGGAAAGCTCAATCCACGCATTTATCGTCCATTTCAAATTCTCGACCGAGTAGTAGAAATGTAGCCTATAGACTCAAGCATTCTCCAAGTATGTCTCGTGTTCATAATGTGTTTCACATATCCGCATTTCAGTAAATATGTGAAAGACCCAACCACGTTATCGAAAGTTAGAAACCGACGAGATACCAAGACTTAACGATGAGGAAGTACCGCCAAGATCTTGGATAGAAGGAAGATGTCCCACGACGAAGGTCATACCACAAGTTAAAGTCTTGTGGAGAAACCATGCTATAGAGGAAATGACCGGAGTTGAAACGGAAATGAAAGCGAGGTATCCTCATCTTTTCAAACACTGTGTACGTACGCAATTTCGAGGATTTAAATTTCATAAGGAGGGAGGTCAGAAGACCCCAAATAATTAATAAATGAAATTTAATTTCTAATTATTATTTTGAAATAGTAAGGGTTGATGTGATTAATGTGGATAGTTATGGGTAAAATACGCAAATATTTCAAAATAAGTAAAGTGGTTATAAAATATTCATCATTGTTTTTAGAATATTCGTTTGGTCGTGGAATATTCAGATCGCTTGGGAATATTCGACGATACAAAAATGCATGTGTGGGCCCCATAACTAAAAAAAGCGATCGAGGAAGAAAACGACAAATATAAGTTGTTTAAAAATAAATACACAGTAGTTGTTACCGCTATTAATCGTTGAATACCCTAAGTGGTTAAAACACAAGAATACGCATTGTCGAATCACAAGAAGACACCAGATTGCACCAATTATCGATTTTACGTAAGAAGGCACTACTCAATAATGGTTACAAAGAATTATCGCTCAAAGATTTTATTTTATCGATGGATTCAATAATTGTCATATATTGATATTTTATATTGTCGTTGTTTTAATAATCATCATTACACAATTTTCATTATCAAGCAATAATTCATATTATCCTAATAATATTATTAGATAACATTATTGGCAATGTCTAGAAAGTTCTCGCTTCAAGGAGAGGTTTGGTCACCTAATCAAGCGCGCCAAGAAGTGAGAAATTTTATCGAAAAGCCCCTTTCCTGAACCGCCTCGTCACAATATTGTGATTCTCGTAATATTATTTGTGAATAATTAATTATTGATTCATATGATGAGGAAAATATTGATTTTATGTGGATATAGATGGAGAAAAATTTTAATGTGACAATTGTTGAAAATTGAAATTTTATCTTTTCTCGATAAAATAATTCATTTAAATATATATATATATATTATTATATTTTAATAATATAATAATGGTGATATTTTTACAACTAATGTGGGATATATGAGTATACGAGGAGGAAGAGTATTTTTGTTGCAATAAATTTAAAACATGTTAAACATGCTCATGGACCCCATTTATCGATCAAATTTGATTATAAATTTCTAAAATCACCCGCTTCATGGATTTTGGCCAATTTTGTTTGGAATTTGAAAAACTTTCTTCTCAAAGTTGTAGAGAATTGAATTTCCTATAAAAACTCGCGAGATTCGAATTTTTCTGATAAAAGGGCTATTTATTATGAATTATTGAAGTTCAAGTTCAAATAATTGATTTTTGAAGTTTAAATTATTTTAAATTAGAAAAAACGTTTTTTTTTTTTTTTTTGAAGGTATCATGTGGATATGTGTGAATGAATTGAGATTCAGATTTCAAAGAATACGATAAAAATATTTTTATATATATTAATATTATATTAATTTTTCGCTTGGTGTTCTAAAGAATTTCCTATAAAAGTGCTTAGTTAGAATTGAAAATCACACCGTAAATCAAGTTTTTCTCTATATTATCGAGTTTATTCTTGTGAGAGTATTTTTGAGTATACTTTGAGTATTGCTATACTATGAAAGTTCAAGATATAGCCTATATCCAAAGATTCCAGCTAAGATCGATCTTTCGAGGGTGGATATTATTTTTTTCAGAATGATATTATTTCTTCAATATCATTATGTCAAATATTGATCCAAGTTTTTATCAAATTTGGAACTTTTGGTGTTCTGAGTTACTATTCACGATACTTAGACTATTCACGATACTTAAGACTATCTTCATTTAATACTAAGACTATTCATCTAAAAAATGAAAATTTTTCTTTTCGTCTAAAAATATCTATTCAGGATACTAATTTTGATCAGATCCATGTTTTGATCATTCTTGAATTTTACACCACTATGATTATTTTTGAGGTATTTTTGGACGTGGATAAACAAAAGTACTAATCCTTAATCCTTAATCCTCGTCATTTTGTTTCACCGGATTCGCTTTTAAAAAAAAAATATTTTTCATCATCCTCGCCTTAAATGATGATATTATTGAATATCTTTGGCCCAGAAAGCAAAAAGATGAATGATTTATGATGAATATCTTTTTGGCCCAGAAAGTAAAAGATGAATGATTTTGATGAATATCTTTGGCCCAGAAAGCAAAAAGATGAATGATTGATGAATATCTTCGCCAGAATGCAAAAAAGATGAACAGTGTTTAATGAATATGACTAATCGTGAATGTCCTCGCCTCAGTGAAAAAGGATGAATATTTGATCCCGTATATATATCGATTGATGTTACAGGATAAAAAATAGACGATGAACTTTAAAATTCATACATGTAAGATAGAGTTTGCATTCTCTACTTAACTCTTCTAATGAATTATTATTTTCACCGCATGTAATATTGATTTAAAACTTGTTGTCTATTGTATTCTATTATATTTTTCCTCGTCAAGACTAACGATAATTTTGTCAGATATTATCTTAGTCATAATATTCTTTTATCGGGCTAATGAGCTCACCCTTTTCTTTTTGTTCCATTTTTCTTCTCGTGAGGCGCTAAATATAAAAAAAGACGAAGCCTGGGAAAATGGAATGAAAGTTCTTAGAGAGTTGTTTAGTAGTCCTCACCATTGTTGTAAAATAATGTATCAATAATTATGATGAGGATTTATTTGTATGTGGATATTGTCTAGATGGCAATATCTCAGATTTAAACTCACGCTTTACTATTGTAATAATAAAGTTGTAGTTGTTTCGCATCTGTATCGACAACTCGTAATGGGTGATGTATACCTATTTTGGGGGTGTCACAGCTTGGTATCGTAGCTTAGGATACGATCTCCATGAGATCGGGAATAGAACCAGAGGGAGAGACGAGTAAATCCTTTTCGCTAAAGGTGTCCTACCTAAGCTTATTTGATAGTTGGTCAAGATATAGGATATTATGTGATATATTGATTTTTAATTAACCCTTGTTTTATGACAAAGATTTGAGAATGTCGATCGAGAATATTAACAATGGAAATGAGACCGTGGAGACGCTCAGACTCACCAACGAGGAGAACGGCAAACAGTCGGCAATGTTCCTCCCGTGAACAACACCACCGAAAGCAGATGATGAACGAGGGATATTTTAAGCTTTTTGCAGCTCATGCAAAATCGCATTTAGGAGACTCGTGTTCAAAACATAGAGGAAATGATAAGAATTTCACGTTGTCATTGCCCAAGTTAGCTCAAAGAGTCGGGACCACTGTAATTTAAGTGGAAAGCCCGATCCGATCATGGCAGAAACACGGGTCAAGCAAATTACCAAGATATTCGATGTCTGGGATGCACTGAGAGAATGTAAGGTTCCATTCGCCACCTTTATGTTCCGTGGCGATGCAGCAGATCATCGGTGGGAGTCTCGTGAAGTTGCACTCCATCCAAACCGCACTCAAAGATGTCTGGGAGACGCTTTCAGAACTATTTAATGACAAATACTTTCCGAAAGTGTTCGGCTATATACGAAGGAAGTGGAGTTTATTAGATCGAGAGTAACACGACGATTTGTCTCAAAGACGAGGCGTAAGTTTGCAGAGTTATCCGTGCTCAGACCTCATTTGGTGGAGAATGAGGAACGATGACGCGGATGTTTCGAGAGGTTTGAAACCCCAAGATACGCCAAGATCTCATCTCTCATAAATTTTTCTCTATTCAGATGTTGTTAATGTGGCTCAATTGTTAGAAAGCGAGATAACGAGTACGGCCAACCGAGGTACCACAATCAGATCATAACCGAGATAAGTAGCCAACAAAACAACAATAACCAAATGGAGAAAGAAAAAGACGGACAAAAATGGTAACCACTGGGTGGTAATCATGGCCATGAAAAAATAAAGCGAGTCAGAGGAGATTTTAAAAGAGGAGATTCAACAACCACTATGTGAAGACGACAAAAGTACAAAGAAGAATCGGTTCCAAGGAGGAGAACCACCACCCGGCCATATGCTATAAATGCGGAAAGAGGGGATATATCACCAAACCGCCCACAACAGCCTGTGTATGCTATAATTGTGGAAAGGAAGGACATATCGCCGAGATCGCACGCAGAATAAACCTAGTTCAATGGGGATTGTGACTCAAAAGATCGTCCCCGTAAAAGTCAAAGTCAATCTGCCGGAAGAGCGCTTTTGTCAGGATCGGTCAAAATGCGAGAACCCAAACGAGGTGATCACGTAAGCTATTTATAAATTTTGTGAAGTTTATACTTTACTAGATACCGGCATACCCATTCATTTATCTCTCCCGCTTGTGCTCAACGCTTAAACTTGATTCCGAGAAATTAGACTTTGACCTATCTCGTGGAAACTCCGTTAGAGAAACTTTCATCACATCCATCGCTTATAAATCTTGTCTAATCCAAGTTGGCACCATTATCTTACCGCTGACCTTATCTCTTTAAAGATACTTGCTTTTGATGTGATTTTAGGGATTGATCGTTAACTACTCATCATGCCAAAATTGATTGTTTTCGTAAGTGTCATAGTTTTCATATTCCTAAACAACCCGTTGTTCAATTCAAGCAACTAAACCATTAAAATCAATCATCGCCATATCTAATCATAAAGCTATTCGCTTATTAAAAAACGGATGTCAAGCTTTCTTAGCCCATGTTATGGATTTGAATAAAGACACGCCAAAATTGAATAATATTCCCGTTGTTATTAACTTTCCCGACGATTTCAAGAACTTCCTGCCCACCCCGTAACGTGAAGTTGAATTTTTATCGACCTGAACCGCGCAACAAAGCCCATTTCTAAAACCCCATATCGAATGGCTCCTATTGAACTTCAGAGTTAAAGGTCCAACTATGTGAGTTGTTGGACATCTGGTTTCATTCTGGCCCCAAGACATCTCCTCGGGGTGCTCCTGCTTTATTCAGAAAGAAGAAAGACGGAGTATGCGACTTCAGTATCGACTATCGGAATCGAACCATGTCACTATCAAGAATAGGTATCCTCTCACCTCAGATTGATGACTTGTTTGACCAACTGCAAGGAGCACAATTCTTTTCAAAAATCGATCTTCGCTCGATATCATCACCAAGATTAGAATCGAGGATATTCCAAAGATCGCTTTTTAACTCCTGCAGACGGCATTATGAATTTTTAGTCATGTCTTTTTGATCGACTAATGCCCGCGCGGCTTTGGATACGATGAACCGAGTATTCAAAGAATATTTCGATCAATTCGTTGTTGTTTTTATTGATGACATCCTCATATATTCCAAAAGTCGTGGAAGATCATGAGCACCATTCAAGTCGGTACTCCAAAGGCTTCGTGAAAACAAGCTTTATGCCAAGTTAAAGAAATGCGAAGTTCGCTCGAGGAAGTAGCATTTTGGGCACGTGGTGTCAAAACATGGAGTATCGCTGACCTTGGCCAAGATCAAGCAATACAAAGTGGGAGCAACCAAGTTCATGGATCAAGACGAGCTTTTTGGGCTTAACCGGTTATTATCTGAGATTCGTGGAAAGGTTTTTTCTAATCGCCATCCGCTAACTCATCTAACTCCTAAGGATACAAAAATTGCTTTGGAGCAAGAATCATGGAGAAGAGTTTCCAAGAGCTTAAAAGGAGACTTATTTCTAAGACTGTTTCTAACAATACCATCCGTCTTGATGGATTTGTTATATACAACGATGCTTCTAGCAAAGGGTTAGATGTGTTCATGCAAACGGGAAAGTCATAGTTTACGCCTCGCGACAACTTAAAGAATATGAGAGGAATTATCCTACTCATGATCTAGAGTCAAGCAGCAATAATTGCTTTTACGCTTAAAGATCCTGGAGGCACTATCTATACGGGAGAAAGTGGAGATATATTCGCACCATAAAAGCCTTAAATATTTTTCTTCACCAAAAAGAACTTAACACGCAGCAATGACGCTGGCTGCTCGAGCTATTGAAAGACTACGCACCACACTATTCAATACCATCCCGAAAAGTCGAAACGGTAAATGACGCTGCTGAAAGTAGAAGATCATACGCAGGAACGAAAAGCGATGATGTCAAGTATACGACAGAGCCAACTTTAATAGAAAAGTTAAGGTTGCTTTCAAGCCACCAATCTTGAAAATCGATGCATATGAAGAAGAAAGTACAAGAAGGAGCTATTCCTAAGTTTAGAATCGATGAAGAAGGAATACTTCGAGTCCACTCTGCATTTTTGGTTCCTAACGATTCTCGATTTGAAGTACAAGATTATGATGGAGGCACACAATACACCATTTGCAATCCATCCGGAAGTACTAAAATGTATCGTGATCTTCTACATACATTTTGGTGGAACAATACGAAGAGAGAGATTGCAAAGTTTATCTCAACATGTTTAACTTGTCAACGTAAAAAGGCAGAGCATCAAGTGCCTAAGGGACCATCAGAACCACTGAGATTTCAAATGGAAGTGGGAACACATTACCATGGATTTCAAGCATACGGACTTCCCACGGCTTTCAAGGCATAAATGCTATTTGGGTTATTGTTGATAGATTAACCAAGTCCGCTTCATTTTTGCCGACACGGAGACTTATTCCTCGAACGCCTTGCTCAAATGTACGTAAATGAGATTGTGAGATTGCATGGCATGCCAAGATCCATAGTTTCGGATCGTGACCCAAGATTCACTTCAAGATTTTGGGTTAGCTTTGCAAAAAGCTATGGGTACGGATTTAAGATCTGGGATTTCAAGATACCATCCTCAAACTGGACGGACAATCGAGAGGACTATTCAAACTCTTCAAGATTTATTAAGACTCGTGGTCCTAGACTTCAAGGCGCTTGGATAAGTATTTACCATCGGTGGAATTCTCCTACAACAACAGCTTATCGTGCAAGTATATGTGTGGCCCCATTCAAGCATTATATGGACGAAAGTGTCGCTTCCAATATGTTGGGATGAGGTGGGTGAAGAACATTGTTGGGACCCGAAGTTAAGACGTATGATCACCGAAAAGATCCAAATGATTCGACAACGATACAAACCAAGACAAGATCGATAAAAAGAGTTATGCGGATCTTCATCGAAAGGACGTGGAATTTAGTATATGGGGATCATGTATTGTCATGAAGTTGCCCCATGGAAGGGAGTTACAAGATTTGGGAAGAGAGGAAAGCTCAATCCACGCATTTATCGGGTCCATTTCAAATTCTCGACCGAAAGTAGAAATGTAGCCTATGACTCGCAAGCTACCTCCAAGTATGTCTCGTGTTCATAATGTGTTTCACATATCCGCATTTCAGTAAATATGTGAAAGACCCAATCACGTTATCGAAGTTAGAACCGGACGAGATACCAAGACTTAACGATGAGGAAGTACCACAAGATCTTGGATAGAAGGAGATGTCCCACGACGAAGGTCATACCACAAGTTAAAGTCTTGTGGAGGAGAAACCATGCTATAGAGGAAATGACCGGGAGTTGGAAACTAAATGAAAGCGAGGTATCCTCATCTTTTCAAACACTGTGTACGTACGCCAATTTCGAGGATTTAAATTTCATAAGGAGGGAGGTCAGAAGATCCCAAATAATTAATAAATGAAATTTAATTTTCTCTAATTATTATTTTGAAATAGTAAGGGTTGATGTGATTAATGTGGATAGTTATGGGTAAAATACGCAAATATTTCAAAATAAGCAAGTGGTTATAAAATATTCATTGTTGTTTGGGAATATTCGTTTGGTCGTGGAATATTCAGATCGCTTTGGGAATATTCGCATTTACTGCCGCAGCCCATGTGTGGGCCCCCCATAACAAAAAGCGATCGAGGAAGAAAACGACAAATATAAGTTGTTTAAAAATAATCTCACTAGAAGTTGTTACCGCTTATAATCGTTTGAATACCCTGGTGGTTAAAACACAAGAATACGCTATTGTCGAAGACAAGAAGACACCACCAGATTGCACCAATTATCGACTTTTACGTAAGAAGGCACTACTCAATAATGGTTACAGAATTATCGCTCAAAGATTTTTATTTTATTGATTCAATAATTGTCAGGTTGATATTTTATATTGTCGTTGTTTTAATAATTGTCATTACACAAGTTTTTTTCATTATCAAACAATAATTCATATTATCTAATAATATTATTAGATAACATTATTGGCAATGTCTAGAAAGTTCTCGCTCAAGGAGAGGTTTGGTCACCTAATCATACGCCAAGAAGTGAGAAATTTTATCGAAAGTTCTCTTTCCTGAACCGCCTCGTCACAATATTGTGATTTCGTAATATTATTTGTGAATAATTAATTATTGATTCATATGATGAGGAAAATATTGATTTTATGTGGATATAGATGGAGAAAATTTTTAATGTGACAATTGTTGAAAATTGAAATTTTATCTTTTTCTCGATAAAATAATTCATTTAAATATATATTATTATATTTTAATAATATAATAATGGTGATATTTTTACAACTAATGTGGGATATATGAGTATACGAGGAGGAAGAGTATTTTTGTTGCAATAAATGTTTAAAACATGTTAAACATGTCTCATGGACCCCATTTATCGATCAAATTTGATTATAAATTTCTAAAATCACCCGCTTGTGGATTTCTGGCCATTTTGTTTGGAATTTGGAAAACTTTCTTCTCGCAAAGTTGTAGAGAATTGAATTTCCTATAAAAACTCTCGCGAGATTCGAATTTTCCGATAAAAGGGCTATTTATTATGAATTATTGAAGTTCAAGTTCAAATAATTGATTTTGGAAGTTTAAAATTATTTTAAATAAGAAAAACGTTTTTTTTTTTTTTGAGGGTCATGTGGCATAATGATAATTTGAGATTGAGATTAAGATTTCAAAGGAATACGATAATATTTTTATATATATTAATATTATATTAAATTTTCGCTTGGTGTTCTAAGCAATTTCCTATAAATAAGTGCTTAGTTAGAATTGAAAATCACACCGTAAATCAAGTTTTCTCTATATTATCGAGTTTATTCTTGTGAGTATTTTGAGTATACTTTGAGTATTGCTATACTATGAAAGTTCAAGATATAGTCTATATCCAAAGATTCCAGCTTAGTAAGATCGATCTCTTCCGAGGTAAGTGGATATTATTTTTTTTTTCAGAATGATATTATTTCTTCAATATCATTATGTCAAATATTGATCCAAGTTTTTATCAAATTTGAAACTTTTGGTGCTCTGAGTTATTTATTCACGATATCAAGACTATTCACGATACAAGACTATTCACTTAATACTAAGACTATTCATCTAAAAATGAAAATTTTTCTTTTCGTCTCAAAATATCTATCAGGATACTAGCTTTGATCAGATCCATGTTTTGATCATTCTTGAATTTTACACCACTATGATTATTTTTGAGGTATTTTGACGGATAAAAAAAAGTACTAATCCTTAATCCTTAATCCTGTCATTTTGTTTCACCGGATTCGCTTTTTAAAAAAAAATATTTTTCATCATCCTCGCCTTAAATGATGATATTATTGAATATCTTTGGCCTCAGAAAGGCAAAAGATGAATGATTTATGATGAATATCTTTGGCCCAGAAGCAAAAGTGATTTATGATGAAAAGATGAATGATGATTTTTCGATGAATATCTTTCGCCCGTAGTGCAAAGCAAAGATGAACAGTGTGTTTAGATGAACATGACTAATCAATCGGTGAATGTCCTCGCCTCAGAGTGCAAGGATGAATATTTGATCCCGTATATATATCGATTGATGTTACAGGATAAAAATAGACGATGAACTTTAAAATTCATACATGTAAGATAGTAGATTGCATTCTCTACTTAACTCTTCTAATGAATTATTATTTCGTCCGCTAATATTGATTTAAAACTTGTTTTTCTATTGTATTCTATTATATTTTTTCCTCGTCAAGACTAACGATAATTTTGTCAGATATTATCTTAGTCATAATATTCTTTCTGGCTAATGAGCTCACCTTTTCTTTTTGTTCCATTTTTTCTTCTCGTGAGGCTAAGAATAAAGAAAGTACGAGTGCCTGGGGTATGGAATGAAAGTTCTAGGAGAGTTGTTTAGTAGTCCTCACCATTGTTGTAAAATAATGTATCAATAATTATGATGAGGATTTATTTGTTTACTATTGTAATAATAAAGTTGTAGTTGGATATTGGGGTGTTCAGATGGCAATATCTCGTTTACCACCGCTTTATTTAAGTGTGAGAACTATAAAATCAAGAGCATACCGCATTAGCTTTCCCTTTTTCATTGACATAAAAATAATAAAGTCAGTAATAAAATAAACTAATTCGCATCGTACAACAAAATACCGACAAACTCGAAATGGGTAATCAATAACATAAACTAGTAACCAAAACATAATATAATAATAGCTAAAACACAATATTATGCCACGAATATCGACACATCATCACCAACTTCATTAACCAATTCAATTTCATTCCCACCCTTCTTCTCAACTTCATCCAACACATCATCACCATCATTATTCTTATTCACTTTTGAACCATGATCAACATCCTCATCAACATGGACCTCCTCCACCATGACATCAAGATTCTCATCAAAGAACATCATCAATGAGATCACCATCACCTTCACCACCTTCATCACCTTCACCACCTTCACCGCCTTCTTCATCGCCTTCAACCTTCATCATCACCTTCATCATCATCATCATCATCATCATCATCACCAATCATTCATCGTAATCGCCATCATCGTAATCATCATAAAGCTTTTTGTCCCCACGCCTTTGATAAAGACGTAACTCATCTCTAATAATGGACCTAAGGTCCCCGTGATAATCGGACATGTAAAAGTCAGATTTCATCTTTAATATCGTTCTCAACTTTCCAAATTCTTTCTTTAATTGTAAACTTCTTTCTTCAATTCGAGACACTTTTCTTCTCCAACGGCCAGATAAAGACATCAATTGCATCTTTCACAACAGATACATCAAAACCAATGTTGTTTCGGCCTTATTTTTTTGTCTACTTTCTTGTCACCATCCTTCCCATTAAAAAAGTGAAAACCGCCCCAAATCAAGATTCGATCCTTCTCTCTCGCCGTGGGAATCAAACTGCTTATCCTCAAATTTAAAAATAATAAGTATACTTTAGTATATCATCTAACAAACAATGTACAATTACATTGAAATAAATGTAAAATAAGGAATCATAAAACATAATCAAGAACTCAAATACATATATACAAGTAACCAAATGTATAATAAGTAAGAACCAACTAAATGTATAAATGTAACCAAATGTGTATATGATTGGTAACCAACAACAATATCATTAAGAATCTGAATGTAATCTAATCAAGAATCAGATTTGAATATTCAAGTAACCAAAAACATTGTTATTATTAACATGCATATAAAATAATCAAGAATCAAACGTGTATATAAAGGTAACTAACTACTTTGTTGATAGTAAACTTCACATAATATTTTCATTTATCAAGTATATAACTAAAGGTAAAACAACATACCGTCTCAAACAAAAACTAATTCATTCAACTTGTCATTAGAAAGCGGCTTCATTAACTCCTTCCCATCTCGAATAAACGGACATCCATTTGATGCTCGCTATCATTGCATATATACCCGACTTTTGAATGCCGGAATAGTTTCAAACATAAAACTTGGAATACATACTAAGCCCATTCACTTCAGTACAGTTTGGTGTAATGATCCATGTAAAATTGTATGTTGAAACACCATTCTTTCCTTTCTTATAACGCCCTTCAAAGCATTAGACAAAGAGTACTTTGTCATCTCAAAAGCAACTTTCCCCAAGGAAAACTACTAACATCGCCAGTAATACAAAAAAATTAACCATCGCACCATCAACGTAATTTTCGTAAAATGTGCACATAATGAAATTAAAGACCAAAAATATCATAGACATCTTAATAGCCTCGTCATCATCATCAAAACCGCCTTCCTATATATCCTACCTATACTACTACGTGTCACAAACCGTCACCAAAAAACTTACTAATAAGCATATTCTCCATACCTTTATATGGAGTTATATCATCCTCACCTTTCCATCTCAACCCAGATATCATACAAAACTCGTGCAAACCGAACTCGACCCTTTCTCTCCGAACAAAAATCACATTTCACCATCATCCTCCGTGAACCTCCTCACAAGAAAGCGTGGTGAATAATCTGGGAATACATTTGGTGCTCACCAAACTCAAAAAAATTCCCAAAACATGTTGCCTTTTAAATTTATCCAAATTGACTATTATTCATTTTTTTTGCAATGATATTGGGGACTTCCATGTCGCACTCAATATATCACTTTTTCCGGTGAATTTTCTCGCTCCATTCCTCGTAATAAAGATCCCATAACCGCAAGTAAACAAAATCAGATTTACAAAGTTAACCAACCAATCATATGATAAGAACCAAAACAAAATAGACAAGAACCAATATAGCTTTAGTCATTAAACAAAACATCGTTAATCAATAACCAATCCAAAGATTAGACAAGAATCAAGACAAAGATTACACAATATAATAGTTAGACAACAACCAATAAATCATTAGACAAAGAATCAAGACAAAGATTATACAAAGAAACAACGATGTTGCAAGAAGGTAATCAATGTGAATGGGTTATCGACTAATGTTGTTTTGGTTGCCTTCATGCAACATCTTCGGTTATCGCTCTAATACATTGGTTACCAACCATGTGCTTACCAATCATTAGTCGAAATATTATGCAAGAACTAAAACAAAGATTAGTCAAGAACCCATTCAAAGATTATACAAGAACCAATACAATGTTCAGATAAGAACTAATATAGCTTTAGACAATATATTGGTTAGACAAGAACCAAGGCATCATTAGACGGTAACCAAGACACACATAATACAGTAACCAAGACAGCATTACACAATATAATAGTTAGACAACAACCAATAAATCATTAGACAGTAACCAAGACAACATTATACAAGAAACAACATGTTGTAAAGAAGGTAACCAATGTAAATACAAAGAACCAAGACATCATTAGACAAAGAACCAAGACACACACATATAAAGAACCAAGACATCATTGGGACAAGAAACAAAATATCATAAAGACAAGAAACAAGACATCATAAGACAAAGAATAAAGACATCATTAGACAAGAGCCAAGACATCATAAGACAAAGAACTAAAACATCATAAAACAAGAACCAAGACATAATTAGACAAGAACCAAGACACTCATAAGACAAGAGTACCAAGTCGGCTTTTGGTTACCTTCACGCAACATGGTGGTTATTTTCTAATGCATTGGTTACCAATCATGTGGTTACCAAGCATTAATCATTAATATTACGCAAAGAACCAATTAATCATTATACATAAAGAACCAATTAAGCATTATACAAGAAACAATAACAATATTTAAATTAACACACCTTTAAAATTCGTTGAGTTGGAATTATCTTCTGGATAAGCACTTGAGCTTCATTCTTGACAGGGACATCAAAATCAGAATCTAATTGCACTTTGGAATGTTTGATATTGTAAGACCCCAACTTATTATAAATAAAATTTAATTTTCCTTTATTCATTATTCTAAATTAATAAGGGTTAATTTGATATAATTCTTTGGTTATGGGTGAAATGTGCAAAGTTTATAAAATAAGCAAGTGGTTATAAAATATTCATTATTGTCGGGGAATATTCGTTTGGTCGTGGAATATTCTTTTTGTTCGGGAATCTCCAGACGACGGCAATAGTAGCGATCATTGGTGGGCCCCATAACGAAAAGCGGTTGGATGAAGGAAAACGACAAAGATTGAGTTTTATAAATAACGACGTAAATTGTTACCGCTAACTTTGTTGGGTTACCGGTGGTTAAAATATAATAATACGCGTGGTCGCACAAAGAAGACACCAGTATTGCATAAAGATTGTTGAATTATTGATCCTTACGTAAGAAGGCCTTACTCAATAATTGTTACGATGAATTACTATTCAATATTATATTGATTCAATAATTCTTTGCGTTGATATTTTTGTATCATTGTTGTTTCAATAATTGTCATTACACGGTATTTTCCATTATCAAATCAATAATTCATATTATTTGAATAATATTATCAAATAACATTATTGGCAATGTCTAGAAAGTTCTGCTCAAGGAGAGGTTTGGTCACCTAATCATAGGCAGAAGAAGGAGAAATCCTTATTGGAAAGCCCCTCTCTCTGAGGAACTACTGGTTGTCGAGATTGTGATTCTCGTAATATTATTTTTAAAATAATTAATTATCGATTATTATGATAAAGAAAATATTTATTTTATGTGGATATAGATGGAGAAAATTTTTAATGTGACAATTGTTGAAAATTAATATTTTATCTTTTTCTGATAAAATAATTCATTTAAATATATTATTTTAATAATATATTAACGGTGATATTTTTATAATGAATGTGGGATATATGAGTATATGAGGAGGTAGAGTATTTTGTGGCATTAAATGTTTAACATATGTTTTGTGTGTCGGTGGACACAATTCTTGACCGAAAATTGATTATAGACTGTAAAATTGCCCGTTTATGGATTTTGGATAATTTTTGTTTGGAATTTGGAAAAATTTTCTTCTACAAAGTTGTAGAGAATTGAAATTCCTATAAAAAGTCGCGAGCTTTGAATTTTCTGATAAAAGGGATATTTATTGTGAATTATTGATGTTTTGAGTTCAAATAATTGATTTTGGAAATTTTAATTATTATTTTCAAGAAAACGTTTTTCAAAGGTTGGTGAGCATCTTTAACATGTGGTTGGTGGCTAAAATCAGATTCCTTGGTGGTGGGCTTGAATATTTGGTAAATAATAATATATTTATTAATTTAGTCTCCTCATGGCGTTCTAACATTTTCCTATAAATAGAGGCTAAGTTAGAATTGAAAATCACACCGTAAACTAAGTTTTTCTCTTTTCTCTCTAAATTATCGAGCGTATTCTTGTGAGTATACTTTGAGTGTTGCTATATCTGGTCATGGGTTTCACAAGACTATACCAAATTCAAATGTAAGAAACGATTATTTTGAGGTAAGTGGGTATTATTTTCTTCTTAAATGATATTTTTTTCTTCAATATCATTATGTCAAGTATTGGTGAACTTTTTTATCAAATTTGAAACTTGTTGTGTTTGGGGTTCTTATTCACGATATATCAAGACTATTCACGATACGACACTATTCACGAATACTAACCTATTCAATCGAAAAATAAAAATTTTTCTTTTGTCCAAAATATCTATTCCGGATACTAGTTTTGATTGTATCCATGTTTTGATCATTCTTGAATTTTACACCAATATGATTATTTTCAAGTATTTTTGGACACGGGTAAAACAAAGTACGAATCCTTAATCCTTATCCTTGTCATTTTGTTTCAATCTGGATTCGCTTTAAAAATGTTTTCATCATCCTTAGTCCTAAATGGTGATATAAATGAATATCTTTGGCACAGTAGTGCAAAGATGAATGATTAATCGATGAATATCTTTGGCCCAGTAGTGTAAAAGATGAACAGTGTTGAGATGAACATGACTAATTGGTGATGAATATCTTTGGCACAGTAGTAAAAGATGATTAAAGATGTATATTGATTGTTATTACTGAGGATAAACTATTGATGATGGACTTTTAAACCTTAGAAGACAAGAGAATTCTTTCTCTGCGTGACTCTTCTAATGGATTCATTGTTTCACGCATTTGTTGATCTAAAACTTGTCATCTATTGTATTCTATTAGATTTTTCCTTGTTAAAGACTAACGATAATTTGTTGTATATTATCTTAGTCATAATATTCTTTATGGGCTAGTTGAGCTCACCCTTTTCCTTTTTGTTCCATTTTTCTTCTCGGGAGTGAGAACATAAAGCAGGATCGAGTCGAGGTATGGAGTAGATATTGGTTCAGGAAGATGTTTTAAATCATCCTCATTATTTCGTAAAATAGTGTATGAATAATTAATGAGGACTTATTTGGTGTGTATATTGCCTGAAGACAATATTTGTATTCAAACTCACAGTTGTATTGTCGTATTCTACACAACATACATGTATTGTCAAAGTTGTAGTTTGCTTTCATACCATGTATTTTGGCGACTCGAGAATGGGTGTTGTATACCTATTTTGGGGGCGTCACGGTTGGTATCGAGCTTAGGGATATGATCTCCTGAGAGATCGGGAATAGAACTAGGAGGAGAGAGAGCGTAAATCCTTCGCTAAGTGTGTCCTACCTAAGCTTATTTGTTGGTTGGTCATAATATAGGATATTATGTGATATGGTAATTTGTTTAATTAACCCTTGTTTTATGGCGATATTTAAGAATGGGCACGAGAAGCGTTAACAATGGAGTTTATGAGACCAGTGGAGACGCCGGTACTCACCAACGAGGAGAACGCGTGCAACAGTTTGGCAATGTTCCTCCCGTGAACAACGCCACCGAGCAAATGATGAACGACGGAATGTTTAGAAGCTTTTTGCGATTCATGCAAAAATCGACGAGGAGACTCTTGTACAAAATACGGGAGGAAATGATAGTAACGCATGCGGTTTGTCATGGCCAAACAATTCAAAGAGTTGGGACCACCAGATTTCCATGGAAAGCCGGATCCGATCAAAGCGTAAACGTGGGTCAAGCAAATTACCAAGATATTCGATGTCTTGGGGCATTTGAGGAACGAAGGTTCCATTCGCCACCTTTATGTTTCGTGGTGAAGCAGACATTGGTGGGAATCGTGAAGCGTGCACTCAAATGATGCACTTAACATGTCTTGGGAAAGATTTTGAATCGTTCAATGACAAGTACTTTCCGTAAAGTATTCGCTATATGAAGGAGGTAGAGTTTATTAGACTCGAGCGTAACAACATAGCGGTGTCTCGAAGACGAGGCAAGGTTCGCAGAATTATCCGAGTTCGCACCTCATTTGGTGGAGAATGAGGAACGAATGACGCGTATGTTTCGAGAGGTCTAAAAACGGAGATTCGTCAATACCTTATCTCTCATAAATTTTCTCTCGTATTCAAATGTTGTTGCGAGGGCTCAGGTTATTAGAGAGAGATAGTGAGTATACTCAACCGAGGGACCACAATCAGGGTAGTCATCAGAACGATGATAACCAGCGGTAACCACTCAGGTGGTAATCGTGGACATGATAATAGGAGAGGTGACTCAAGTGGAAATTTCGAGAAGAAGATTCAACAATGACGGGAAGATATCAACAACAAAGACCAAAGACCAACAACAAATGCTGGGGAGGAGAACGACCGCCAGTTAGATGTTACAAATGCGGGAAGGAGGGACATATCACCAAATCGCCCACAACAATCCAAGGTATGTTACAATTTGTGGAAAGGAAGGCCACATCGCCGAGAGTTGTACTATAGCGAAACCAAGTTCGGTGGGAGTGGTGATTCCAAGGGTCGTCCGGATAAGTCGAAATCGGTTCTGGAAGAGCTTTTTGTCGTGGATTGGCCAAAACATGAGGAACCCGAACGAGGTGATCACGGGTAAGCTAATCTTGAATTCTTCGAAGTTTATACCTTGCTAGAATCTGGGTTCTACCCATTCTTTTATCTCTCCGCTTGTGCTCAACGTTTAAACTTGACTCGGAGAAATTAGATTTTGATTTATCTCATTGAAACTCCATTGGGTGAAACCTTCGTTACATCTACGGTTTATAAATCTTGCATGATCCAAGTTGGCACTATCACATTACTGTTGATCTTATCTCTTTAAAGATACTTGCTTTTGATGTGATTTTAGGAATTGATTGGTTAACCACTCATCATGCCAAAATTGATTGTTTTCGTAAGGTTGTTAGTTTTCATATTCCTAACCAACCCGTCATACTTAATTCAAACCACTAAACCACTAAAATCGATCATCATCATATCAAGCCACAAAGCTATTCGTTTATTAAAAAGCGGATGTCAAGCTTTCTTAGCCCATGTTATGGATTTGAATAAAGACAAGTCGATTTGAATAATATTTACGTGGTTAGAGAATTTCTCGATGTATTTCCAAGAGCTTCCGGCCTACCCCTTAACGTGATGTTGAATTCTTTATTGACCTTGAACCGCACAAAGCCCATTTCTAAAACCCCATATCGAATGGCTCCTATTGAACTTCGTGAGTTAAAAGTCCAACTACAGTGAATTATTAGACATCGGTTTCATTCTGCGTCTAAGACGTCTCCTCGGGGGTGCTCTGTTTTATTCAGTAAAAAGAAAGAGCGGGGAGTATGCGACTTTGTATTGACTATCGAGAATTAAACCATGTCACCATCAAGAATAGGTATCCACTACCTCGCATTGATGACCTGTTTGACCAGTTGCAAGGAGCACAATTCTTTTCAAAGATCGATCTTCGTTCTGGATATCATCAGTTGAAGATTAAAACTGAGGATATTCCAAAGACGGCATTCAGGACTCGATACGGGCATTATGAATTCTTGGTCATGTCTTTTGGATTGACTAATGCTCCTGCTGCTTTCATGGATATGATGAACCGTGTATTTAAGGAATATTTGGATCAGTTCGTTGTTGTCTTTATTGATGACATCCTCATCTATTCCAAAAGCCGTGAAGATCATGAGCACCATTTGAAGTCGGTACTACAAAGACTTCGTGAACACAAGCTTTATGCCAAGTCAAGAAATGCGAGTTCGGCTCGAGGAAGTAGCATTCCTTGGGCACGTGGTGTCAAAACAAGGAGTATCTGTTGACGCGCCAAGATTGAAGCAATACAAAGTTGGGAGCAACCAAGTCGGTGACCAAGCACGCAGTTTCTGGGCTTATTGGTTATTATCGGAGATTTGTGGAAGGATTTTCTCGAATCGCTACTCTGATTAACTCGGTGACTCGGAAGGATGCAAAATTTTTATGGAGCGAGGAACGCGAGAAGAGCTTCCAAGAGCTTAAGAGAGACTCATTTTAAGACTTTTTTCGACAATACCATCCGGTTCTGGGATGGATTTGTTATCTACAGCCGATGCTTCCGCAAGGGGTTAGGATGTGTTCTCATGCAACATGGGAAAGTCATAGTTTATGCCTCTACAACGACAACTCAAAGAATATGAGAGGAATTATCCTACTCATGATCTAGAGTTAGCGGCCAATGATTCGCGTTGAAGATATGGAGACACTACTTGTATGGAGAGAAAGTGGAGATTTATACGGACCATAAAAAGCCTCAAATATTTCTTCACCCAAAAAGAACTCAACATACGCAGAACGACGTTATTCGGAGCTGATTAAAAGATTACGATCACACTATTCAATATTATCCCGAAAAGCGAACGTAGTGGTCGACGCATTAAGTAGAAGATCATATGCAAAGACGAGTGCGATGTCATCGTAAAGGCCCATTTTGTATGACTTGCAAAGGATGGAGGTAGAATTAAAGACTCCATGGACCCACATAATGATGGCGAATATACAAGTAGAACCGACTTTAATCGATAAAGTTAAAGTCGCTTTCAAGCTACTGACCAATGATGCGTATGAAGAAGAAAGCAAGAAGGAGCTATTTGGAAGCAAGAATTGATGAGGAAGGAATACTTGAGTCAATTCTAGACTTTGCGTTCTAACGATTCGACCAAGCATAAAATCATGATGGAGGCACACAACACCCCGTTTGCAATCCATCTCGGAAGTACCAAAATGTATCATGATATTCGACATACATTTTGGTGAAACAATATGAAGAGAGAGATCATGAGTTTATCTCAAGATGTTTAACTTTTAACGTGTAAAAGGCGAGACATCAGTGCCAAAAGGTCCATTGCAACCACTTGAGATTCGGAATGGAAATGGGAACACATTACTATGGATTTTGTTACAGGTCTTCCCAAAGTTTCTCAAGGCGTAGATGCAATTTGGGTTATTGTTGATAGATTAACCAAGAATTCTGCCCATTTCTTACCGATACGCGAGACTTATCCCCTTGAACGTCTTGCTCGTATGTACGTGAATGAGATTGTACGATTGCATGGCATGCCAGTATCCATAGTTTTGGATCGTGACCCGAGATTCACTTCAAGATTTTGGGTTAGCTTGCAGAAAGCTATGGGCACGGATTTACGATTCAGTTCAGCATACCATCCTCAAACGGACGGACAATCAGAGAGGACTATTCAAACCCTTGAAGATCTATTAAGAATCAGGTCCTAGATTTCAAAGGAAGTTGGGATAAGTACCTACCATCTGGTGGAATTCTCCTACAACAATAGTTATCAAACAAGTATAGGCATGGCTCCATTTGAGGCGATGGATTTAAAATGTCGCTTCTCAAAGATATCTTTGGGGACGAGGTGGGAGAAGCAACATTGTTGGGACCGTAATTAAGACGCATGACTACAGAAAAGATCCAAATGATTCGACAACGATTCAAACTTCACAAGATCGAAAAAAGAGTTATGCCGATCTTCATGTAGAAAGGACGTGGAGTTTAATATCGAGATCATGTATTGTTACGTATTGCTCCATGGAAAGGAGTTACAAGATTTGGGAAAAGAGGAAAGCTCAATCCAAGGTTTGTTGGTCCATTTGAGATTCTTGACCGAATAGAAACGTAGCTTCTATAGACTCGCGTTACCTCAGTATGTCTCGTGTTCACAATGTATTCCACATATCTATGCTTCAGAAATATGTGAAAGACCCGAACCACATTATTGCGTTAGAACCGACGCAGAGATAGTGAAGATTTAACATACGAGGAGATACTGTTGAGATTTTGGATAGGAAAGAGCATGTCTTACGTGACGAAGGTTATACCACAAGTTAAGGTTTTGTGGAGAAACCATGCAATTGAGGAAATGACATGGGAGTTGGAATCGGAGATGAAAGCGAGGTACCTCACCTTTTCGATACACTGTGTACGTCACGTCAATTCGAGGAGGACGAAATTTTATAAGGAGGGAGGTTAAGACCCCAACTTATTATAAATAAAATTTAATTTTCCTTTATTCATTATTCTAAATTAATAAGGGTTAATTTGATATAATTCTTTGGTTATGGGTGAAATGTGCAAAGTTTATAAAATAAGCAAGTGGTTATAAAATATTCATTATTGTTGGGAATATTCGTTTGGTCGTGGAATATTCTTTTTAAAGGAATCTAAAATGACCAGTATGATCATTAGTGGGCCCCATAACGGAAAAGCGGTTGGATGAAGGGAAACGACAAAGATTGAGTTTTATAAATAACGACGTAAATTGTCTGAATTAACCTTTGTTGGGTTACACGGTGGTTAAAATATAATGAATACGCGTGGTCGCATAAAGTTGGCACACGGTATTGCACAAAGATTGTTGAATTATTGATCCATACGTAAGAAGGCACTACTCAATAATTATTACGATGAATTCTTATTCAATATTATATTGATTCAATAATTGCTTTGCGTTGATATTTTGTATCATTTTGTTGTTTCAATAATTGTCATTACACAAGATTATTTTCCATTATCAAATCAATAATTCATATTATTTGAATAATATTATCAAATAACATTATTGGCAATGTCTAGAAAGTTACATCAAGGAGAGGTTTGGTCACCTAATTGCGCTGCCAAGAAGGAGAAATCCTTATTGGAAAGCCCTCTTTCTGAGAAGCACACTGGTTGTCGAGATTTGTGATTCTGTAATATTATTTTTTAAAATAATTAATTATCGATTATTATGATAAAGAAAATATTTATTTTATGTGGATATAGATGGAGAAAATTTTTAATGTGACAATTGTTGAAAATTAATATTTTATCTTTTTCTGATAAAATAATTCATTTAAATATATTATTTTAATAATATATTAACGGTGATATTTTTATAATGAATGTGGGATATATGAGTATATGAGGAGGTAGAGTATTTTGTGGCATTAAATGTTTAACATATGTTTTGTGTGTCGGTGGACACAATTCTTGACCGAAAATTGATTATAGACTGTAAAATTGTCCGTTTGTGGATTTTGGATAATTTTTGTTAGGAATTTGGAAAAATTTTCTTCTACAAAGTTGTAGATAATTGAAATTCCTATAAAAAGTCGCGAGATTTGAATTTTCTTCGATAAAAGGATATTTATTGTGAATTATTGATGTTTTGAGTTCAAATAATTGATTTTAAATTTTAATTATTATTTTTAAGAAAAACGTTTTTCAAAGGTTGGTGAGCATCTTTAACATGTGGTTGGTGGCTAAAATCAGATTCCTTGGTGGTGGGCTTGAATATTTGGTAAATAATAATATATTTATTAATTTAGTCTCCTTTTGGCGTTCTAACATTTTCCTATAAATAGAGGCTAAGTTAGAATTGAAAATCACACCGAAACTAAGTTTTCTCTCTTCTCTCTCTAAATTATCGGCGTATTCTTGTGAGTATACTTTGAGTGTTCTTTATCTACGGTGCGGGTTTTTCACAAGACTATATCCGAAATTCAAATGTAAGAAATACGATTATTTTGAGGTAAGGGTATTATTTTCTTCTTAAATGATATTTTTTTCTTCAATATCATTATGCCAAGTATTGGTGAACTTTTTTATCAAATTTGGAACTTGTTGTGTCGGAGTTCTTATTCACGATACTAAGACTATTCACGATATCTGACATTATTCACGAATCTGAGATTATTCAATTCGAAAAATAAAATTTTTCTTTTGTGTCAAAAATATCTATTCGGATACTAGTTTTGATTGTATCCATGTTTTGATCATTCTTGAATTTTACACCAATATGATTATTTTCAAGTATTTTTGGACATGGGTAAAACAAAGTACGAATCCTTAATCCTTAATCCTTGTCATTTTGTTTCTTTGGATTCGTTTCTTTAAAAATGTTTTTCATCATCCTCGATCCTAAATGGTGATATAAATGAATATCTTTGGCACAGTGCAAAAGATGAATGATTAATCGATGAATATCTTTGGCTTCAGAAAGTGCAAAGATGAGCAGTGTTGAGATGAACACTTAATTGACCAATTGGTGATGAATATCTTTGGCAGTAGTGCAAAGATGATTAAAGATGTATATTGATTGTTATTACTGAGGATAAACTATTGATGATGGACTTTTAAACCTTAGAAAGCGGTGAGAATTCTTTTCTGCGTGACTCTTACAATGGATTCTTGCTTTCCATTGCATTTGTTGATCTAAAACTTGTTGTCTATTGTATTCTATTAGATTTTTCCTGTTGAAGACTAACGATAATTTGTTGTATATTATCTTAGTCATAATATTCTTTTCTTGGGCTAGTTGAGCTCACCCTTTTCCTTTTTGTTCCATTTTTCTTCTCAGGAGGTGAGAACATAGCAATATCGAGTCGGGGTATGGAGTAATGGTTCTAGGAAGATGTTTTAGTTGTCCCTCATTATTTACGTAAAATAGTGTATGAATAATTAATGAGGACTTATTTGGGTGTGTATATTATACAGAAGACAATATTTGTATTCAAACTCACAACAGTTGTATTGTATTCTACACAACATCTGTATTATCAAAGTTGTAGTTTGCTTTCTATACCATGTATTTTGGCGATTTCGAGAATGGGTGTTGTATACCTATTTTGGGGCGCCACAGAGATATCACTATGTATCACCAAACTACTCTCATTCTTACTCGGAATTATTACCTACATCCTTCCCCCTTCCCTTCCCTTGCTTCTCACAACAAATTTCTTCAAGTTCTTATGAATCACCTCCACGATCCTTTTCCTCTTTCCATCCTTCTTCCTTGTATCAACCATTCTATACAAAACATAAAAACAACACAAACCAAAACAATGAATACTCCATTCTATTAGTAAACTACTTTAATATATAATACATTAAACTATTAAGAAAATACTCACTTGAAGCAATAATAAACACCAGTCAATCAATGGAGAAGAACAACGACAATGACGAACAACTAACAACGACAATGACAAACAACTAACAAATATGGCGAATAACTAACGAAGACGATAACGAGATCACGAACGAACAAATGAGATGAAGAACGAACAAATTAAATCACCAGAAACAATCGATAGAGATGAAGAACGAACAAACAGAGGAGAGAGAAACAATGGTTTCAGTATGCAGAATGGTTTGGTAACTGAAGAGTCATGTACAAATGATAGGCGGTTATTAAGGACTCCTAATATAATTAGTATTGTAAATATATATGGTAAATTGTCATATTTTTGTAATTATTTTATAACTGTATGATTTTTGTAATTATTTTTATAAATGTACTATAATATGTAATTGTTCCTTTATTTATTACTAACTGATTGGTATTAATTATGATCACAATAATTATATGAAGCGTTTGATTTTATAAGTGATCACTGGAATGATTCATTTCATTCTAATATTTTCTCTGTCTTTAATTATTTGAGATTTTAGAGTTTTTTATTTATCTTTAATTATTTGACGTTTATTCAAATTTAGAAGAATTAATGACAATTTTTCCAAAATTATCCCTCATTACTCTTCCTATTTTTTTTGATACTTTAAACTCTTTTTTTCTTTCTTTCTACTTATCCCAACAAAACTCTTCTTATCCCAATAAAACTCTTTTTATCCCAACAAAAAATTTAAGAGTATTATAGATAATTGAGTACTATATTTAATGTTTTCTAATCATTATCTTAATTCTTGTGTCCACCTCTAAAAGGTCAAATAATTAGGGACGGAGAAAGTAATAATTAGAATGAGTTATTTCATATGTTCTCCCTCCCCTAAAGAACTAAACACAATTTTTCATATGAATTAGTCATTGAGCAATGCTACTATCACATAAAACCGCTTACATACATATTGTTATGACCCACATTATTTGATCTGTGAGTGACTTTTATGTGATAGTAGACTTAGGTGCTGTTTGTTTATATTTGATTACTTTTTAATGGACTGCCTCTTATTCGTTAAGAGGCATGATATTTTTTTTTTGTTACCTCTGAATGCCTCTTAATCGGTAAGACAGAAAATGAAATCTTAATAATTAAGATGTACCTCTTAATAAAAAACTTTTGATAATTTTTTTTATATAAATATATTCAATAATATTATGCACTCATTAATATTAAATTGAATATTTAAAATTATTAAATAAAATTTTACCCTTTAAAATAGTAAAATAGTGTCATTAAGAGACAACTTACTTTTTAGTTATCAAATAATTTTTTAGATTCAGACCTCATAACCATTCAAATGATCTAATTTATTAAGACATTATAATCATTCAGATCTTAATTTTCAGTTTTCTCAAACAGAACCTTATTGTTAGTCATTCCATTCCCACATTCATTACTCCCATCCAAACGTAGCATAAGTAAATTACAAGTATACTTTATGATTAATGTTTATATAATTGATCATAAAATGTAATAATAATAATAATTGATCATAAAATGTAATAATAATAATAATATTATTATTATTATTATTATTATTATTATTATTATTATATAAAATGATGCAAGTGTATATTTACTTGGAGATAAAGCTTCACATATATCATACATGCTTGATAGGAAAACCGGGAAGGAACAGGATATTGATTGCAAGGTTTTGGGAGAGATTTTAGGAAAACGAATTTAGGAATAAATAATGAAAAAGAATAAAATTAAATTAGTCACCTTTTAAAATTAAAAACTAAAATTAAAAACTAAGATGGTTACAATAATTTTATTTAAAATATAATTCCTTAAACATGTGTTTAAGGTTTTAGTTTTACTAATTTTTGAATTCTAAAAAATTGTATATAAATTTGAAAGATCGAAAATAAAAATAAAAATATTAAATTTAAAATATATAAAATTGAATATTAAATTCAAAATAATAACAACAAAAAATACACATTACTAACACTCATATGTGATTATTTGATAATTATATGTTTTGAACAACATTTGTAGTCATTATAATAATAATAGTAAATTAATTTAAAATTAAAAAAAAATAAAATTAACCCGTGCTAAACTTGGCTAGTCTATCTATAAAAGCACAACATTAGAAAGACGAGGATACATATATAGCTTCTTCTTCATATCACAAGAACAGATAATCACACGCCCTAATCTATTCTTCTATATCTTGATTTTTTCCTGCAAATTTGTTACTGATTAAACAAAGAAAAATAATTAGTAGCGTTATATACTCCTTCCGTCCCATGATAAAAATTCTTATTACTATTTTAGATAGTCCTATGTTAAATGTTCATTTTCTTTTAATAACCAAACTTTTATACGGAGTACATTTTTTCCTATTATTCTCGTAGCATTAAATATCTCATACTTTTTTTATTTTAATTCTCTCTTTATATTTAATAAGTATGGAGAAAGAATATTTTGAATTGAATAACTAGAAAGTCACTCTCTCACCTACATTTAAAATAATTAATGACATATTATTATGGACAATTTTATTATTTTATTCATCTTCTTAATATGCGTAAAAAGACCACCAAAACTTTTATCCTAGTACCGGTACGGAGGGAGTACTACTTAGTTAGTACTCAGTGGGAAGGAGTATATTAATTGTAGTAAAGATCATAATGACTGTTGAAGGAGTTGTTCTGGTCCTTTGTCTCTTTGGTTTAGTTATGGCATATGTTCCCCGTGGGAGGTGAAGGTGGGGGAGGAGGAGGGGGAGCCGCCAACGCCGCCACCCTATAGTCTACAAATGTTCTCACTTGTGATACTTCTCTCTGTGTAGCTTTCAAATGTTCAATATATACTCCAGTATCTTCTATGAAGTTTTGATCAATTATTTCTATAAATTCAATTCAAAACCCTCCACACTAAAGCAGAGCCACAAAAACAAAAACAAACCTTCTCTTCAGCATTATACAACAATTTATTGAAATAGAAGGACACATATATAGCTGAATAAAGAGGGCTTGTTAAAGATTTAGACAAGTCTACTACAGTACAGTACAGTACAGTACAGTACAGTACAGTACAGTACAGTACAGAAATTTAGCAACTAGCAAAGTTATATCACTCGGTGCTGACTACAGGCATCTTCGCATATAATTCCAACTCCCTAAATTTACTAGGAAGGATACAACGACCACCATATCTTTGCTGCAAATAAATGATTCCAGCAAACAACATACCTGCACAAGGAATGATGATATCCCAAGCAGCAGAGTAAAAATCTGCATTAGGATTTGCATAGATATAGGTCCCATTGACATGGGCAGGAACATAGTTGTGACCTCTATAAAGATCGTATGCATGAGGTACTAAGCGAACCGAAGTTGTTCCCAGGTAAAAAGAAGGAGACAGGGCAATTTCTCTTGACATCTGGAATATGTTAAGGAGGATTTGAGGGAGCAGGAAACCATCAAGGATCAAACCAGCATAAGACCTTAAATTCCCCCAAAGGGAATATTGTTGTTGATGATCAAAACCACGAGACCAAGTGAGCACTGCGTTGCCATAGTTGTTCTTCATCCAGTCCACAAACAAAGCAATCAATCCCCCCACAATGTACAATGGCAATGTGACGAAAAGACCCTTCTTCTCAGCAGCCCATATACCCTTTTCAGTTCCCTCACTCAAATGTGCAGTCCAGGCCAATTGGAGGAGACGGAATTGCAAAAGGAAGGCCACCATTGTAACCACCCTTACGATCACCTCATTCACTTCGAGCCATCCAGAACTGTCTAGCAATACATTTTGCCGATCGTGACTTTCCAAGAAGAGTGCTTCAAAGTTTAGCACAAGAGGGATCATGTGCCCCAAAGTAAGGATCACAAGCATGACGAGTGAACTAAATGGAAGCACATTAGGGTGCTTTTTCACATAGTAGAGTTGTAACCCAACAAATACACATGCAAATGTGTTTGAGATCAAAACCATTATGATCTCTAAATCCATCCTCCATATGGACTGTTTTGCTTCGGGGGTAGAGAAAGCAGAAGATGACATGTTTAGATGCTCGAAGAAAATAGGGTCGCTGTTCTTCCGCATGCTTTCAATACTTCCCTTAATAAAACCTCCATTATTCCCATTTGATCCAGGGAACTGGAAATTTACTAAAATCTCACAGTCCAAAGAATCATTTGCTGAACCCACATTTCTACAACCGACCATACAGACTTGTCCTGTTCCAGCATCATAAACTCCTTCAGCGGAGATTTCGACTTGACCATTTGGATACAAAGATAAATTCAATAAAGAACTGCCACCACCCATTTTGGCATCATACTCTGGAGACAAACTTATTCTATAACTGACATTCAAGGGAGCATTGTTAACCTCAGCCGCAGGTTCTAGTGCAATTTCTGCATAATCTCCCCAACTTGAGCTGGATGACACAGCCACAGGATATTGCTCAAACGATTCATTACCTATGAAGATTGGGACGGCATAACCCCAACCAAAATTTCCTTTTGAAGTTCTAACCGTCATGTCAAATCTCATCTCATAAGAATGCCCATTGGGGTATGTTTCCCCCTTTTTTACTGACTTCCTTGAGCATAATTTTCTCACTTTGACAAGTTCAGTGTATTCATACTTCAAACCAGGCACACCAACCCTGTCATAATCAGAATTTCGAAACGTAATCCTGTCAAAGTACCCTACATCAGTTGCAGTCTTGTTTGTCCAAATTTGTCCCTCAGATCTGGTACTATTTCTAATTGACAAGAATGCAGGGTACCACAGGCTCAACCTGAATGAACAATCCCCAACATGAGCATTCCCCAAAGAAGAATCAGTTGAATTCAATATCCGGCAAGCAACAATGCATAGTTGATTCCTATTCTCATCCCATGAGCCTTCCGCGACTAATGTTGTGTTGGGATCAAACATTTGGCGATACCCAACATAGCTACTGTTTGTGAACTCTACCAAAAAGCGTAGATTTTTTCCAAACTCGGAGCACTGGATGGTATACAAGGATATGAAATGAGGCATATATCCAGTGCCCCAGTCCAGCTGAGAACAATTCCGCAAGGAACTGCATTTGCTGGCATACTCCAACTTATAAGTACTAAATCCCGTCGAGAACATTGAACAAAAATCTCCAGGATGCAAACCAAGAGTCAAGTTTTTTGGAATATCAATACCACCAGGAAAACCTCGAACAATTTCCTCAGAAATCAACTTGTACTCGTACTTATTTATTTCAGGAAACGCTAATATCGAAATCGGTTCAAAGTAACTCTCATCATCTGGGTACCTCAAGCTCTCCAACTTTCCACTTACCAAACTAGTATATGAAGCCGAATTCTTGGCATAATAAAGCTTAAGAATAGCGTCAAGATAAAGAGAATCACCTTTCCTTGAGAACCAAGAAGCAAATCCTACCATGCAAGCTTTCCCAGAAGACTCTGACCAGAATCCATGCAACTTGAAAGTCAATCGGCCTACTCTGGTACGAGAATAATACGATCGCCCATAAGTCGAATTACTTGAAGGATGGTAAGTATTATATGTCCGGAAAGTCAAGACTGCCTCGATCTTATAAACACCACTGATATTTGTCGCGTATACGTTTGGGGAGGTACGAAAGGTGAGATACTTTTCGAAATAGAAAGAATTCCGGCCAAGAATTTTATCCCCACCTGTGTAGTAAGTACTTGATGGTCGGAGATTAGGGAAGGTGAGTCTTTCATAGGTAGTTGGAGTTGCTTCAGGGACGACGGAAGCACATTTATCAGAGTAAGGGATTGATGGAATTCTAGATGAAGTTCTTGAATAAGAGACTGCTATGGTGAAGTTGATGAAAAATATTAAAGTACATGTAAATTGGGACAAACTTTTGAAAGTGGGGATTCTGAAAGAAGGCTTCATCTCCATAGACCAAACAAACATTTCACAAATGAAAAAGAAGGAGAAGAAGTCGTCCTAAAACACACTGCCTAGGAGTCTTGAAATAAAGGAGGTACACTTGTACACATAAATGTGGATCTACACATAGATGCAAGTCAACGGATGACTCTCCCTGCTTACTAGTGGGTGTATTAATTTGATATTAAGTAATCTCTCCGTTTCATTGAAGTGGTCGTTGGTTTTAGTTACTCCCCTCCGTTCAAAAAAAAAATTTCAGAAAGTAGTAATCTGTTTTTGTGGAAAGGAGAGTATTTCAAGAAGAAATGGGACCAAACTTTTACTTATTATACTGCATACTGAAGAAGACCAAAACAATTCAGAAGTGCTAAAAGTACTTAGACCTATCAAATTTTCCTGTCCATCGACTGTCGCCTAGAACTACTCCACTATCAAACTACTGGATACCAAGCAATTTCCAAGACAAAGTCAACAACTACTTGGAAAATTTGACACATAACAAGAACCCAAAATACACGTCCAAAAATTAATTAGAAAAAAACAAAGCACCGACACCCTGTTTGTGAGTTTTTAAAACTAAGAAAAGGGTTGGAAAGATTTTTCCATGTTTGTGAGTTTTTTAAGTTAAGATAGGTATGTAAAACAAAGGAAAATTGAGTCCAATTTTTCTTAAATATTTTTCTGATCAAAATCTAAGGAAAGTTAAAGGAAAACGAATTTAATAAATTTATTGTAATTTCGTAATTACCCTTATTTACAACACAAGCATTAAACATGTTATATTCAATAAATAAAGGTACAATAGTAATAATAACTCACCTACATAAAATAGAAAAATTGTTATATTTTTTTTTAACTAAACTCACAACCAAAATATTGAAAAGTTACTTTTCTACCATCTCCTGTCCTATCATTTTGAGTTAAAATTTTTAACTTTCTTATCATTTCTTGAGTTAAAAATCCTTCAAATACTGTCTGAAAAAACCCGCAAACAGAGTGTAAGAGTATATAGCACTCCACTAATCTATTTTATATTCAATGAAAAAGAGATGAAAACGAAAGACACACAAGGTTCAGGCTTTGGTCTTTGTGTCTGCGGTAAAAGGGCAAAACAACACCCCTTTCAGTCCCCCCCAAAAAATCATTTGATTAAAAAAAAACCATCTTTATAAACTAGCACTTCATTATTTTATTGGAGTAAATATATAAAAAAAAATCTTAGATATTTATAAATTTTGTAAATAAGACTTTTTGAAACGGAGGAAGTACCAACGAGTTAAACATGACTTGGAAAAGTTTTATCCTCGAATATCATTATTTTTGTTAAAATTGGAAATACTCATCTTGTACTCCACATAAAAATATCACATACCGACATAATCCACTTAACTCAACAACAAATCTATGGGTACGCCCTTACAATTTGCAATTACTGTTGCCATCAAATCCCTCGAAAAGAAAGAAAAAAAAACAAAGTTCACTGAAAATTCTAGGGCTACTGTGAACTTATTCAACTGCAGGAAACAAAGAAAAAACAAATAAATAAAAAATTAGTACCTGAATCCCAAGATAAGAGCTCTCAATCTAAAGTCAACGAGTCCTGATTTTAGTTGCTTAGTTCCCGAGGTGAGGGGTGAGAATCACAATGAGAATTGAGGAATCTCTTTCTGAATTTCAAAATCCCATGAGTTTAAAGCTCTTCAATTTAAACTCATGACTAGATAACTATTACTATTACGTGTGTATTGCATAAATTGTTTGGACAAAATAGTAACTCTGAGTTTCAAGTAGTACTTTACTTGGGTTATTGATTCCCTCCAGTCAGAAAGAGTCTTTTCTTTTAATTTTGGGGAGGACATGATTTAGGAAAAGGTAGGCATGCGTGAGGAATTGCTTTGTTGCCATTCTTGACACGCACATTCTTGGTCTTGTTTTTTTACAGTGCATCTTATGTTTACTGTAAATGGGTTGTCACTTGTCAGTTCATTTTATTTCGGGGAAATATTTTTAGTTTAACGTCCTGATTTTCTTTTTCCCTCACATGCAGGTGTTGGAACAGCTTAAAGTTATCTGTTTTTATTAGTATGTGTTTTACTAATGATGTACACACCAGCCCAAAAAAATAGAAGAATTTTTTTGTTTTTGCTTTTGGATTACATTTTTTTTTCTTAATCATTTCATGATTGGTTTGGTTGTAGTTTGGGGTTAGGTGGAAGTGCTAAATGTTAGGCTATGAGATGATTTAGTTGTCTCATGATCTGTTGTTGCTGCTTTTCTTATAGATAAAAAGGTTGAAACATTAATGTAAGGCTACACACTACTAGAGGTTTACTAAACGGAGAAGCAAATAATCTGACCTACACAACACAACTAATGAACTTCTATTTGTTTTTATCTTAATAAAGAAATCAAAGAATTTTTGAATAATTAATAATTCCTCTTTGAAATGTATTGCCCAATCCATTTTCTTTAATAAAAGGCCTTAACCTTCTCTCTTAATTTTTTTTTTAAGAGAGCCTAATTTGCCTAAAGGCTAAAAAAAGGTTGGAAATTGTACCGAGTAAACAAGTTCCTGATATTTGTGGCATCATTATTTGTAAGCATTTGTGCCTATTTACATATGCAGGTTTACTAGGTGTTCTTAGTAGCTTTCATAAATTCATGCCTCTGGCAAAAGATGAGGAAATTCTTTCAAAATTTACCATAACATTGATATACAATATGTTTGTAATCAAAAAACAATTGGAAGAGAGAGAAGAAGAAGAGAAAATTCCCCAGTTCAAGTAATGAAGAATAAGGTTCTCCTGTCACCCTTAGAAAGCGATTTAGGCCACTTGAGCCCCAGTTATGAACTTGTCAATTGTCATAAAGATATATGGTCTGTTTGTTAAAAGAGGAATGATAATGACATGAGAGGAGGATCGGCGGCCATCCCACAGCCCAGGCAGTTGGCTCCTCTCATGCCTTGAAGGAAGTCATTGTGGTTCACCTTACCCAACCCATATCTCATATCTGATGATACCTCAGTGCACTCCTCCATCTATAAATACCTGACCAAGCACAGAAGAGCTTCAATCTAATAGCAACCAACTTCGCAATATCTCTCTTCTAAGTTGTTCAATTACTCATAGCTATGTCGAGCTCCTGTGGCAACAACTGTGACTGTGCTGACAAGACCCAATGCGTGTAAGTAGTTCCTTAATTTAATTTACCCCTATTTGTTTAATACCCCATAATATTTTTTCACATTAGGTATATATTGCTTCAGTACTATGGTTCCAGTTAGGCCTATGTATTCATGTTTAATTTTCTAAGCAATATCTGGTGACATTATTGCAGGAAGAAGGAAACCAGCTATGGCATTGACATGGTCGAAACTGGAAAGACGTACCTCCAATCCTCGATAACTCTCAACTCTTATTTCACTACATAGTTTTAAAGACCACAGAGTATATAGAAAGACGTTTGCTTACAAATTTATGCTGGTACGTACTGATGATGAATGGACTTCTTCTTACTTCGGATGCAGGGCTGTTGATAGTTATGTTGTGATGGAGGTCTGGCAGCTGAGCAAGTGCGGTTCAAGCTGGACCTGTGTGAACTGCACTTGTGGTGGTCATTAAGCTGCAAGTTAAACCGTCATTATATATGATTGATACAAATGGAATTTGTTCATACTTAGGTTGTATACAATAAAATCCAAGTGTGGTGAGCAAATGTTTGTGTAACTACTGTTGTGTTAAATAAATGAATTACTAGTATTATTAGTGTACAAGTATCTCTCGTCTTTTAGTTGTGTGGTCCTTCATATAGTTTGGAAACAAAACGACATCATCTTTTGGATACAATAGTTTAGTCACCTAGTAGGTTAATTCCAGCTATCGATCCATATCAGCGGTCTACATATCTTACCAAACTAAGCACGAAAGATCTATAATAATAATAATAAAAACAAAAACATTACATTACATTTTTCTATCATGTTGGTTTACAGTTACCATGTCAATTTTTCAAAATTGATTTCATTTAACAAGCACACCACACCATCATTATATATTTTCTTAAACCATACATACTCGTGGGCACCCTCTGGTTCTCAAGGTCATTCACATACTGGCATGCATCAACAGGGTAATTTCATACCAACACAATGGAATTAGGTACAAACAAACTCATGAAACAAATTAATAATCCAAGTATACAGTAGCATCCATATGTCTAGTATCAGATTGAATATGGAATTGCATGGGTATTTTTATAAGAAATAGCTAGGTTGATTGAAAACAAACAAGTAAATAAACATGATGGTGATGTAACAGTGAATTAACTACTAGTTATAAATGTTATTCATGAATTCTCGAAAAACCAAGTCGTCATTTTAGTGTACGTATCTTCCCGAATTAAGCAGGAGGTTCTGTCATCAATCATCATGATCCATTTTATCTATAATCCCTATTTCAAACGTTAAAGCCATCCGCCCTAAGGCATTTACGATGAGCATCAATCCATTTTGAACAGGTAGCTTCACCGTGCTCCACAATACATTCATCCCTTAGCTTCTTAGTTTTAGGGCAAGTAGAGCAGATTTTCTCTTTGGCTTATATAAGTATCAGGTCCAGATGCTCTAGCAGCTTGCCCTTGGACTTCCTGTGGCTGTGACCAGTGGCGGAGGGAAGGGGGGGCAGAGGGGGGCAGCCGCCCCCCCGCTCGCTGAAATTTTTTACCCCCTGCTGCATAAACCAACCACCTCCTTCCCCGTCCGCCCCCCTCTGCGCTCTCCCAGTTGGCATTCGGCAGTCTCCTCGCCCCTTCTCTTCTCCAGTTCTCTGTATGTATATATAATATATGTTCTATTTTTTTTTAAACCCAGTCCAAAACGACGTCGTACTCGTACAGAAGTAACATAAAACATCACATATTCACGATTGCAAATTAGAATTAGCCAATTAGGGATTTGGAGTTGAGAAAGGAAATAGGAACAGCAGTTGTATGACTCCGTCCGCTCCGCCACTTCTTTGAGTTGTTGCTGTTGACGACGACGCCGTCATCACCATGCCCTTAGTCTTTTTCCGCCATCGGACGTCATTGCGTCGTCACAATATATCACCACCACCAGCCCAAGCCAATTAGCCAAGGTAAGTTAAGTTTACGCATTCTTGATGACTTGCTCTGTTTTGGGTTTTACTTCAAGCCTTTAAGTAATTGTGATTTGTGGGGCATTAAAATTAAAAATAACAAATGGTATATTTATGTTCTATTTTATAGGTTGTTCAGTATAAAATTGAAATGTTTAGATATTTCGCATCAAAAAAGGCTAGAGGTCCCAATGAATCTTACGGTAGTGTTGAACAACCACCACAAACTTCAAATGCTAATATTTTGGAGTTTAACCTTAGAATGCTATAGTTGTCGATCCCGGATTACGCAAGCCTATTCTTAGTTTTGATGTTAATATGCAAGACCAGTATCTGAAGAGAATCGTAACGGAGGTCCTTGTCAAACCAAAGGGCATAATTATCCAAAAAATTGTATTCGGGAAAATATATGAGGGGATTTAGGGATGCTTGGTTTGATAAATTTGATTGGTTGGAGTATAGTGTATCGAAGGATCTTGCTTTTTTACATTGTTTTTTTTTTTTTAAGCCTGATGTGAATGATGCGTTTACAAAAATTGGGATGAACAATTGGAAAGATCTGATAGAAAAATTTAAAGCTCGTGTTGGTTCGGTTAATAGTCGTGATAACAAAGCAAGGATTGAACTTGAGAATTTCAAAAATCAAAACAAAGTTTGAGTAACATTGTCAAGGAAGCAATCTGAAAAAGAAGAGTTTTTATGGACCGTTTGGCGACAACTCTTGTTGTCATTCGATTTCTTTTACAACAAGGTTTACTATGAGGGGCATGATGAGTCATCTACTACTATATAATAGGGGTAATTTTTGGAGTTGTTGAAGTGGTATAGCCCTACGAAAGGAAGAGATTGGCGGTGTTGTTTTGGAGAATGCACGAGAACAATCAAATGACATCTCCACAGATACAAAAAGATATTGTTAACTTATGTGCAGCTGAAACCACTCTTGCTATATTAGCTGATCTTGGTGATAGGTTGTTTTCTATTCTAGTTGATGAGGCTCATGATTGTTCTGTAAAGGAACAGATGGCTGTTCTTATTAGATATGTAAATATCAGCGGACAAGTAGTTGAACGGTTTTTAGGTTTGGTTCATGTAAGGGAGACATCAGCAAAATGTTTGAAGGAGGGTATTGATTCTTTGTTTGCCAAACATGGTTTATCTTTGTCGAGATTGAGAGGTCAGGGATATGACGGTGCATCAAATATGCGAGGCGAGTTTAATGGCTTGAAGGCACTAATTTTGAGGGAAAATCCTAGTGCATTGTTTTGCACATCAACTCCAATTGGTAATTGTTGCTGTATGTAAGGTGAATCGATACACTTGTGACTTTTTTAATTACCTTGCAATGATTGTGAATGTATGTGGATCTTATTGTAAAAGAGCAGATAGCCTTCGACACTTGGAGCATACTAGAAAGGTAGCAGAGTTTGAGGCTGGAGAAAGAACTTCTGGAACTAGAAAGAATCAAGAAACTTATTTGAAGAGACCAGGTGATACTCGATGGGGATCACACTACCTGACCATAATTCGCCTCAAAGATATGTGGCCCTCAGTTGTAGAAGTGCTTGAAAATGTGTTTGCAGATGGCATTGAACATGAATCAAGTGCCCAGGTCAAGGGTTTGCTTAAACAAATGCAGAACTTTGAGTTTGTCTTCCCTATGCTTTTGATGAAGAGTTTGTTGGGTTTAACAAACAAATTATCTATGGTTTTGCAAGAAGGAGATCAAAACATTTTAAATGCTATCAATCAAATTAGATGTGTGAAGAAAGATTTGCAAAAATATAGAGATTCTGGATGGGATAATTTAATGAAAGAAGTGGAGACATTTTGTCTAGCTAATGACATTCCGATAATCAATATGGAAGATATAGTTCCAAGGTTTGTTCGTGTGAAGAGGGACAGAAGAAATATCACCAACTATCACCATTACCGCGTTGAAATTTTTTCTGAGGTAATGTAAAAAGTTTTAGTTTTAATCTTTATTTCAGAATTAAAATTATATATTAATTAATTTAATAACTCTTGTTGAAATGCTAGGTTCTTGATTCAATTCTACAAGAGATGAATCATCGTTTCTCCGAAGCAAGCACAGAGTTACTTGATTGTTTTGCATGTCTTGATCCAAAGAATGAATTTTTTAATATCTATGTGGATAAGCTTTGTCATCTTACTTATCTTTATCCAAATGACTTCTCAAAAACGGACTGCTCATACATGCCTCAAGAACTTAAAACTTTTCTAAGTGATGTGACAGAAAATAAACTGTTTTCTAATGTGGAGAGCTTGGGAAGTCTTGCAAAGAAGATGAAGGAAACTGGAAAAGATAGAGTTTTTCCGTTGGTCTATAAGCTGGTTGAATTGGTTTTACTCCTACCAGTTGCGACTGCGTCTGTTGAGAGGGTATTTTATGCTATGAAATATGTGAAGACTGATTTGAGAAACAGAATGGGAGATGAATGGTTGAATGATAGCTTGGTGGTGTTTATCGACAGAGAGATATTTGCAGCTATTGATAACGGTATATTTGAAACGTTTTTGCGAAACATGGATACTCGTAGAATTCAATTATCTAGTTCAACAAATTAAAACTAGTACATGATGTAGTTTGATTTCTAGTTTTTTTTCATAGTAAACTTTTTTTAATGTAATTGTTCGCCCCCCTTTGGGGGATCCTGGCTCCGGCACTGGCTGTGACAAAAGTTATGGCAGAAGAAAGAGTGGTAGGCAGCCCACCCATTCTCACTATCAGCCGTATGTCTATAAATTCAATATTTACAACAACATAACTTTCGTTTTTCACCTGTTTGGGGTTTTGAAGGTTTACTTATGACGACGACGAGGAGGAGGTAAATAATTTAATTTTTTATATATATATATATATATCAGTTGCAGTTGCAGGCGTAAACAGTAATATATGGGCCACGTTCTATTTTTATTTTTTATTTTATTTTCTGGGTGCAAAAACTGCAAGGCCCAATAGCTGTTTAAATTAAAATTAACAAGAACACTAATTATGCACAAAAAATTATCTACACATAATATATAAAATATATATATATATATATATATATATAGACTAGGATCTACAATTAAATATTTTATTAGTAAACAATACACAAGTGATACTCTTGTTGCGCACTGCACATACATTATCCTAAAATTAAAGTCATTACAATCGTCGTCCACAACGTTAAGGAGACAAACAGGTGAGAGGAATCAGGTACACCATGGGTCACCCTACACTGTTATACATACAATACATGCAATTTACTTGTATATTCTTGTGTTTTTGGACATTAGAAAACAGCAATTTATAATTATTAATTACTAAAATAAAACATGAATTTATCTTCTATTCCTTGGGTCTCAATTGAGAGCCACACGTTATTGCGACTCTCATACTGGTGGCATTTTTGGTAAATTAAAGAAAAGTAATGACATGAAGTTCAATTTTGTCTTAATAAACAAGAGTGATTAAACTTAACTTACATGTTATATCTGTATCGCAGTTATTTAAATGCGAAAATATCAGTTTTCATTGAAATAAATAATGGGCGAGAGCTAACAGAAAAGGATGACAAAAATTCATTTATTTTCCAAGAAAAATTTACATTGAAGACGAAGGCAATTGGGTCACCATTTTTACTCAAAACAGAGGGAAAAGAAATCTTCATAATCTAATTACAAACCAAGTAACCGCATTAAACCCGAATTCTGCTCATGTACTCTTCACTTTTCCAACAACAAGAGTGTGTAGTATCCAGGGTCCTGCATAGTGCTCAAACATAATCTGTATTATTCTTTCAAAGTTCTCATGACTTCTAATCATACTTCTCTCTCCAAGTGTAAACAAGAAAGAAAACCCATGAAAGAGCCAAGACCATGTCACCAACTACTAGCCTTAACCAATCGCCACCAAGAACCTCAAGTTTTCTATCGAAGTAAATTCTCCAAACGGCCATAGCAATATGGAGAAGCACACAACCTCTTGCAAAGAAGCCCTGAAAATCCCTGTCCTTGACAAATGCCACCATTAACAACAGAAACCCAATTGCAAACAAAAGCAAGCCAGAAAATGAATCAGAAGTTTGGATTAACAGCTGATCATGCGGAGTCGACCCCATAAGCTTACTCGCAGTTTCTCTTCCATGGCTAAATACAAATAGTTCGTTGGTGTAGAACATCATGAGAGCTCCAGATGTTAAGGCTACCATAGATTGGAGAATACAGATAAGGAAAAAAGTATATGACCCCATTGATCAGCACCCTAGATTAAACACAATCAAGCTTTTAGAATATAATTAACTTGCATTCTATAGTCTCAAATAACAAAATTAACCAACTGATCAGAACATTTACCTTAACTTGCACAAACTTGATTTCGGTTCAATTTACAAAGGAATCAGACGAATCTTTGGATCAAAATTACTATGAAAATTAAAAGCATAAAGTGATTTATCATAATCCAAGATAGATCTCCCACCTAATCACCAAAATTTCAATTGAAATCAGTAACAAAAGGCTGAACAAAAATACCCTTTTAAACCCAAACTTTCTTTTACATAAATCTTCAAGAGAAAGCTCTGACTGCTCTCAACTCCAGAGAGTCATATACAATACCCATAAACATTAATGAACTTCAAAAGGCCAGATCTAAAACCCTAACCCCAATACTTCAGAAGATGGGAAAATGAAGATGGTTTTATAAAGGGGTGGCAGAATTTGAGGAAAGAAAGAAAAGTGTGATTTGTTGTGAGATTACCGGTATTGGTGGGACTTCTTACAGGCAGCTAAATTTTACGGTGTAGTAACCGGATTTTTTTTTGTTAATAACTAAATAATAATTTTATTTTTTAAAAAAAAGTATATTTAAATTAGAAAAGATAAGTTATTATTTTTTTGGTTTAGAAAGTTAAATTCTTAATTTAATAATTAATTTCATTAAAATTAAAGAGTGTATTAGAGTTTTGGAAATTTTTATATTATTTTTTATTTATATTTAAAGAGTAGAAATATAATCCTAATCATATTTAATTTAATTAGTTGAATTATTGAGTAGAATACTTATACGCACTACAACCCATTAAAAAAATTATAATTAATTCATCCGATGTCGAAATTTAGGGAATTCAAAGCATGTTTTTCAGTTTTTCATTTTCTACAATTATGAAGAGAAAGATAAGTTATTTGATGCCATCTTCATGCCTTAAATTGCTGAAAATTACAGCATGTCTTGATTTTCATCACTATTTTCAGCCCTAGTTTTGAAAATTCGTAACTCATCCGTATTAACTTTGAATCGAATGATACTTAAGTCTATTTTGTGTATCTTTTCGAGAGCTACAATTTTCGTAAATGCATGAAGATGTTTGGAAGACTCTAGAAGACTTGAAAGTTCAATTATTTACTGTTGCGTATTGAAGAAAGACGAACAAGAAAAGTAAATATTATTTTATATTTTAATTTTATGTTTAGTTATAAAAGTTTTTAAATTAAAGATTATATTTAATTAAAATATAGACATGAAATTAGATATCATGATCATCAGAAAGAGGAGATAAATTTATATAAAGAAACATATTTTGATTGACTGTAAACGTTAAAATCTAAAAATCATTTTCTATATTTTAAGGTATATTGTGAGTTATATCTCTTAATCTGACCGTTGGATCATTATAATTTTTGGATATGTTATACATATATAAGGTTATGCTCACCAATTTTGAACCGCTAAAGATTAACATATGATTTGTTATACATATAGAAGCTGGGATTTTTCAAGCAGATTTTCAACAGTGAGTTCTAACATTTAAAAATGTATAACTTAATGATTTTTAATCCGATTTGGGTTATTCTTGAGGTTAAATTGGACTATTTGAAGTCTAATTTTTGTTAAAATAATTAATTTGACAAATAAAATTTAATTAGTGGTGGTAAGACCATAATAGTGGACTGACATCTTAAAAATAATTTGTCATATTAAGGTTTTAAGATTTCTTAAGTTTTGTTATTTACTTTTAAGTTTTGGAGTATTAATAGTGATATAAGGTGATAATTAAATGTATTTTGAATGAATTACGAATTATTTTGAAATAATTAGTTTAGATTATATTAATTCGAGGTGAATATGTTTAGGTGGTGAATAACATTTCGTATTTGTTATCGTTGACATTTAAGGGTAAGATTTTGTAAAATGTGCTATAAATAATTTTGAGTATCAGGTACGAATGTCATACTATATTCCTTTGATTATTGTTGTATTATTATTTATATCTCGTCATTCGTTACCTTTTTCTTGTATTTTTGTTGGCACTTTTGAGTAGAAAATTGATCTTTGATATCATAATTTTATTCTATAATTTGAACTATTTTCCTTCTATTATAATTTGAACATATTCCATATTTCTTCAACGATAATATCATTATGTTGATTTGTTTGTACTATTAATCGTTCGGAATTTGGGTACTCACTTAATTATGTTGTTTGTAATCAAATCCTTATTTTGTTTTGGTTTGGTCTAGATGTTTCAAACTTCATATTTTGTAATATTTTGAATTTGTTCTTCATGCATAGAACTTTATTGATATTTGTAGAGCGGTACGTGTTGTAATTTTCTTTTGGAGACATTGTGTTTATGATTTGATTTGGTTCAACAAGTACGTTTAGAACCCTTTTGTTGGTATTATGTCATGTGTTGTGAAATCATATATTTGTAAAAAAACGATATGGTATACCTGAGTTATAACCACCTGTGGGAGTCTCACAAACATATTTTCTTAGCACTGAGGCATGACAGTTTTTGTGGTCGTATGATCAGTTCACAACGTATGCTTTTGTATCTTTGTTCTAGGTGAGTTTTTGTCATTTGATATGTTTGTTCAGGATGCATATGGGTCGGCCATAAGTTTTGTTCTGTTTTGCGGATTAGTGATATTTGTTTAGACATACATTCCGATTTGCATGCATTTGGATTCGCGATCTAATATGTGATTTGCTTGTGTGACATTATTTTGACTTACATGTGTGGCAATGCATATTTGTGTTTTGTTCTAAGCTCGGTATAAAATAACCACTTAGCCACTTTAATTCAACATTCTATTTGTTTCGTTAATTATGTTGATTTAGATATATTTTATTCAGACATTGGAGATTATATTATCGTCGGTATTTATACTTAAGGCCTTGTTCAATATTTTGTCAATTGATTTCTTATTTTGGTTGTGTATCTTTTGTATATATTTATTCGTACTGGCCATTTAGTGTATGTTGTAATTTTCTTCCGACAAATTTGTAAGGGCAATTTAGGATTTCAAGTGAAGAGATCTATATTTGACCATCTAGGTTTATTTGATTTTAGCTTTTGATTATTTTCTAAATTTTTGGAGAATCATATCTAATTCGACATTGATAAATTATTAACTATTAAATATTTTGAAGTTATTAGTATTCTATTTATTTATTTTGAGATTTATCGTACTTTATGCATGACTTTCTTTTTCTATTGGGGAAGGAGTGTTACATATGGAGTACTTTATTTTTAGGGACTAGCACTATACTTGTGATTTGTGAATATTTAAAATTTAACAAAAAATAATTAACGATAAATTTAAATTAGAACAAAATATAAAATATAAATTTCTTTTATGTTATTTTGAGTTTGTTAAAAAATATAACTTTAAACTTAATTATTATTTTATTTTTCAATTTATTTTCTTATATTTTTTAAATAAAAGTTAATATATGTTCTAAAATATTTACTTAAGTTATTAGTTTTTTTTGACCAAATTTGCTCATTTTTTAAAAAAAATAGCAATCCTTTTTTTGTACTTGTCTCTCTCTTAAAAACACACTTTTTTGAGAAAATAAATACTACAAAATTTAAATTTTTCATCTATTTTTTATTTTGGTATCTATTTTAAAAACTCACAAACGCCTTGCAAGTTGCAAGTGTTCACTACATTTCTAATATACATATATATATATATATATATATATATATATATATATATATATGTATGTATAATACTCTTTTGAGGACATTCCTATTTTGATATTGAAATTTAGGTAAATATAACTTTTATAATAGTTTTCCAATATCTATACGGCTATAATGAATATTAGTCTTCGAATTCAATATTGCAAAGTAACTATTAAAAAGTATATTCTTGTATATCTTAACTAAATTTTAATTAAAAAAATAAAAGAGAAATACAATTCTTCTTTCTGTGGGGCCGGTATGAAATTATTATTTTCTTCGTTCTAATTCATTTTCTTCTACTCTTGTCCATGGATAAAAAAAAATATATATATATATATATGCTTTCAATATTTTGAAATTGCTTAACTCAAGAAATTGCTCTTTTTCTTTTATTTTATATTCTACTAGTCTTATTTGCTAAAGCTAGTTGCAGACAGGACATCACATGAACGTATGGGTTCACATAAACTAATAAATAATCCAATCACTATTTTGGATATGGTTGGTGTGGTGCACATCTTCGTGTAGGTCAGAAAACAAACTTTAAATAATATTCTACTTTCCTCTTAAATAAGTTACTTACATCATCACTCCATTTGTTTTCTTTTACATTTTTGCCATTTGAATAAGTTGTGTATTTCATTTTCTAATTAATACTAATGCTTTTGGTTAAGAAAAAGGAAACTGTTTGATATTTCAATAATATATTTTGACAACAAAACATATCAATGTAACCACGAGTGCTTTGATTCTAAACTTGTATTTTATAGCCTTGAATCACATCATATCTTCCTGCAAAAGCAGAAGCTGGCTTGGCTGTTACTTCCTTTAGAAATTTTTTACAACTTTCTCAAGCTTATTAGTAGTAATGGAGCCTTTTAAAAAGAATCAAGCTTTTATCAAATAAGTATATACTACTATTACTATTAACTAACCAAATGGAACCATACATATACATATGCAGAGACTAGACTACTTTCCCATTAGCAAGCATAGAAAGTTCCTGGCTTCATAATAAGCCACAAATAATAGACCTCCAAGATTTGAAGACAATACCCCTCCTCCTCCTCCTCCTCCTCCTCCTCCTCCTAGTAACAGACTAACAGTAAATTATGAACAAAAGTGGGTGTACAATTCTCATCTCTCTATTGCAGTTAGCAAGCAATGTAATCACCTTAAGGGGTGTGAGACAATTCAGCAAGTTAAAAAAACATGAGATACAATAACAAAAGGAAGGAAAGTAGGTCTATGACAAAGAAAAACAAGACTGTTCAAGTGGAAGATGTCAATAACTCGTATAGAAATCTTTTCAAATTATGGTATTTACAATAATTACCAACAGCTTTTAAACAAAGATTTAAAGCCAGCTTTTCTCTTCCAATCATGCTACAGGCATCGGCCAAAATCGTCCTAATGTTTTGAATAACTTGTGGAGAAAGAAAGGGGTGGAGAGAAGCTATTTTTTGCACATTTAGAAGGGAGGGGAAATTTGAAAAGGGGAATAAAAAATTATATTCAAGTATTGTCTCTATTACCGGCCACAACTTTCCGGTGCCGCCTTGAACCAGGTCTCTTATCTCCTCTCCCACGTCTAATGGGATTTTTCTTCACTCGAGTACTTTCAGCCATATTTTGATAGACTACTGCTGGCGCAGGATGACTTATGAGACCAGCTGGTGGAGCCATGTGCTCCAATAGATCACGATGGTATGCCTACAAGGGAAAAGGAACAAAATAAAATAACTCATGTAATCAGAGTACAAATAAAAATAACAAAGTGTATCAAGGAATGAGGCACATTTCCTCTTTATCAATATTAAAACATTCAGAAACCACAGCTTCATGCAACTGACTCCACTTTACAGTCTGAACTCTCAGGTTATTAACCAAACCCTTTGTGTGGAGTTACAGAAACAGGTATGGTTTCACAAAAGTTCACCAAATGATTAACTAAAACCGATGCAATTATGACAATATAACAAATTAGTACCTGTATTACAAAATTTCGCCTCTCACAATCCAAAAACATTTTGATGCCCCAGTTAACTTTAGCCATTATTTTGTCCCTTACAGTGGAAAAGCTTAACTGATCCCTGGATGTGAAACGATCGACTTCATTGAACCATAGACAAGTAAAAAGATTTGTGATTGGAATGTGTTCCCTTATAATGACGCAACCTTCAGGAACATCTGCAGAAATTTACTCATGTAGCAATTACTCGAATTTCAGATTGAAAATCTGGACACGGGAACCACAAATCATGCACCTACCACTTGTTATAGGAAACTTAGCCTCAGAATACGGTGTTAAACCCTCCTTTTTATAAAAATCCGTCTGGTAATCAATTGAAGTATTGTCATATTTCCCTGCAGCTTTATTAGCTTCAGCTTCTTCAAACACATCAAAGCGTCTATAGTGCCTTGAAATAGCAAAAGTAGCATTTTGGCGCCACAAGAACCTGAGGTAATACATATAAAGCAATTATTGCATAACCAATGACTATCAAAAACAGTTTTTTATAAAAAAAAACAAAAATAAATAAATATAATGGGAAGAGCAGACAGTAGGGTATCACAATCATGGGAAACAGTTAACCAATCAACTATATAATTAAAAGTACAAACTTGGTTTGGTTTGGTTTCACCAATTTTTGATTCAGCTTTCCTAATTCATATTGGCACAAGTACTATCCAAATTTGTATCAATTAAATACTACCCAGATTAAAAAAATATTTCTATCTATAAGAGGAATAGAAAGAAGAAAAAAAAAGATATTTTTCTTTCCCGTTCAAATTAGTATAAATACGCTACAAATTTGAATAATTACTACATGTTATCCATCAATAATTACAACATGTGTTCTTTTTAATATTTTTATTTAGTTTATATATCTTAATAAATTTGTATAGGATGATTTTATTGCTACAATTTTATTAAAATATTAAGATGTCGAAAAAACCTCTCAACATATCACGTGATTTAATTATATTAATATTCGTCCTAACTAATTTAATTTATTAAAACTTGAAATTTTATCAAATCACATTATTAATTGTATTAATAATATATGTGAATTTGAAATATAATAACTGTAACATTAGTTGAATAATTATAGTGGATTCATTCCTAACTAATTGTCATAATTAAATTAAAGCTTGAGTTTCATAATTCTATTCGGATTAGAATTTCAAGCAAATTTTGTCAATATAAACGCTAATATAGAATTCTATTACAAACTTAAATAAAATTAAAATAATTATTTTCTCATAATCATAACTAAATAAATCTACAATAATCCATTAAAAATATTTAGCTTAATAATTGATTGAAAGAACCTGCAACATATAATTCAATCATTAGTTATTTGAATAAATATTTAACTATTTAATAACTACAATTATGTTCTCGAAATCACAATTATTTTTTTTAATTATTAATATAATAAATTATTATTTATGCCCCCGTGCTTCGCACGGGGTTGGTGAGCTTGTTAACCACTAAGAAACAAGTTTACATTCACTTTTAATTTAAATAATGCAGAGAAATAGAGAGAGAAAACTATGAAGTTGATAAACCATCAAAAGCAAAAAGTGCAAGAGGAGTCCCACTCGTGGTTATCCTAGAATATAACAATCAATATGATGTGTGTTTACAATTGTACAAAAGATGATTGATCATTTCCCATACCAGAAATAATTTGAATGTTCCAGAAATTCAGTTTCATCATTCACAAGATATAATAATGACTATGCCAATATTGAATAGCCGGTAATCCAGGAAAAAAGATTTCTCACCAGACACTTGTGGACAAAGGATTGCCTGTAATTTATCGGTCCAAACAAATTGTAGCATTTAAGTCGCAGTATCTACCCTCAAACCATGAAAGACAGACTAAGCATTTCAAGTACATGAAAACTAGCACTAAAACAAGGTGAATGTACCTCTCAAGAATTTGATATGGATCCACAACAAGCTGAAGCTTTCCATCAATCCATATAGAATATCGTACATTAGGAAAAAGTCGATGTAATAGAAGCTTTGGCACCTGTCACAAGCACATTCTGATTCATGCACAGACTAACACACTTATCCAAAAGTTTTCGACAAAAGTTCTTCACATCACAAAAACCTGGACCTCATACTTATTGTTTAATTTGAACTAGATTACAGCTACAAAGAAATAAATGCATATAAATTATCAGGGTCAAGGTATATAGTTCCCACCACCCCCTCCCACCCCCACCCCCACCCCCACCCCCACCCCCAACCCCAAAAAAAACACACACAAACACACACACCGGGAGGGAGGAAGGGAGGGAGGGAGAAATAGGATATGAACAGTGCGTCACTATGTCCTCTGAGGCTCTAAGGGAGCATATGTATATATAAGACATTCCATTAGAAACTGATGGAAATATGTTATTTTTCTCTCTCTCTCTCTATATATATATATATACAATTCGTTCTGGTGCATATCCCTTTATTTTACATACCATACTCACTACATTTAGCGACAGACCGAGTGACGGTTTGGTCTGTCGCTATAGAACAGATAAATGATTTATATGTTATGGCGACGGTTCGATGCGTTGCTAAAAGTTAAGACGACAGTTCTCTGATATACGCGACGGACCGAACCGTCGCCCTGTCCGTTACTAAAGGTGGTGAGCAAGGTATGTTAAATAAAGTGGTATGCACTTGATCCTCTTTATATATATATATATATATATATATATATATATATATATATATATATATATTGTTTTGAATTCCTTGGTAAAGCAAATTTTTTCCTCAAAATCTCTGCACAAATTTTGACTAACCATGGGCTGCAACATTAAGATATCTGCGGTCCATAAGGAATCTGACCAACCAAATTCGTAGAGACAGAATTTACAGACAAAAAAAGTTGAATTGAGGCATTTCACAAACTGCCCCTTAATTCAATATATTTTAATTAAAGCTCCTTGGGGCTTAAGTCGATATATGATGAGGTACACAAGTGTTTCTTTATCATTTTAAACAATCCTAATATAGGATTTTCCATTCCAAAAGTATCTTGATTTTGAAGAATTAGACAACATACATCCCAAAAAACATAAAATTTATTATCCACAGACAAAGCAAGTGTCTACCGGGTTTTCACCTTTACCACACGAAGTGTGCATATAGGACACCTTTCTCTTCCTTTGTTGGAATGGCATTGTTGCAGACCTTCCACACCAGGGGAGTTTTTATTTTTCATTTTGGTCCATGAACATACCAAAATTAAAAATTAAAAAATTATACCACCTCTACTTTCATCTCCTCTCATACGTATCAGCCACCTCATCCACTGGGGGAACAAACACAAATACACAGAATTGCTGCCAAGGTGGAAAAGAAGCTTGTGGAAGAAACAACAAAGGTGATTTTATAAACTGAACAAACCAACATGGTGAATGGACTTTATAAGAAAATCTGTAAACAGCGTCAATAGAAAGGGAAATAGAAGAGCATGTTAGCAGACCTTGCTAGTGACATGATAAAAATATTCAAACTTAAATGTTTTTATTTTAATTTATTACACAAGTCAGAATGTTTTTCCACAAACAGAGTTTCTCCCAAAGGATTGATAATACAAAACAAGCAGATAGCCAATGAATAAAAACGGATATACGTGCCACACATGATAATGAATTGGAAGTCAACAAGACCACTTATTTTATAGCTTTGACTACAAAAACAAGCTTCCTGGAATAACAGCAACCCATTAGTCCCAGATATGAGAAGACCATCATATCACATTTGAAGTGCCAACATCCCTCTAGGACTGATAAACTAACATTGCTGTTGACTACTAATAAATCAAAAAAATTGTTCCAAGAGCATGGATGACAATCTACATTACAACCATTGCCCTGCGCATTAGCATATATGATTTTATGGAAGAACAACAAACATCAATATGCAGTCACATATATCTCAGGTTTGCACTATTGAGTTCAGTTCAGATAATTTTTTTAACCTTTTCAGATAGCTCTGCACCAAGTAAATAAACAAGTAATTAATTATTCTCCCCCTTAGCTTTGAGTCATTGCAGTTCACCAAAAGCATATTCTGGAATAGAACAGAAGGAGAAGCAAATAAAAATAGACAAAGAAAACTAACCTTTCCATTGCGTCTTGCATCAGTGTAAGGAATGTTACGGACAATAACAATCCTCCATAATCCAACCCTCTTGTTGTTGTCCAGGACACTAGAATTCTTCATATACGCTTCTGTCTCTTCATCAATAAACATATAAAAAGGAATATTTTCTTTTGCAGTTTTGCTAATGTCCTTGGGCTGTTGAATTATGTCATAGTTTCCTAAAAATAATTCAATCATAAAAATAATTCAAACAGCTATCAAAGGTGATAAGATGTCAGGACAACAATCACAGCACTAATGAGTAATAAAGAAGCTAACAGAGCCTCCTACATAATTGAGGGCTATGGTTTAAAACCACAATTCTTATATCCAATTAGGGGTGCTAATCGGTAAAAAACCGAACCGGTACCGAAAAAACCGAACCGGTACCAAACCGAAAAACTTGAAAAATCAAGAACCGGTACCGAATAACCGGTTCGGTACAAAGTCGGTACCGGTTTTTTCGGTTCGGTTTTCGATTATACCGCAATAATTAAATTTTTTTTATATTACCAAGTTTTTTAAAACTAAGAAATGAGACTAGTAAATTACATTCTTATAAATACTAATTACAATTGTTAGTCTAAGAGTATTTAACTACCATATATGATATATCTAAAATTTCACAGGTCACTTTCTCTCTCTAAAATTTTACTAGGCTACCAATCTCATATCACATATATAAAAAAATACTACTGACTACAAACTACTAATTTGAATTAAGATTTCACTAGCACTCTAATATAGAGGACTATTTTCCTTTATTTATTCTTAAACGTCGTATATTTTATTTCATAACTTCATATTGAAGCATAATATAATTTATATTATTTATTTATAAATAAATTATATTAAATAATATAATTTATTTATTTATTTATATAGTGTTGATATATATGATGATAAATATGTTGACGCAAAGGTGTAAAAAAGTGATCTATCTACATGTTATTGTTTTCGACAGTTACAATTTATATTCAAAATAAAATTAGTCAACATATTAACCAGTCACAATCAATCATAATTTATTACTACTGACTAGTGAAAGTGACCTGTGAAATTTTAGATATATGGTATGGTGATACTACTGACTATCAAGAGATATATAGTATGGTGATACTACTGACTACATACTACTGCTATGGGAAGTTGGTGAAATTAAATTAACTCATTACTTTTCGGGTTTTTTCGATTTTTCGGTATTTACCGAATTCAAAATTTTCATTACCGCTATCGGTACCGAAAAGTATAAAAAAACCGAAAAACCGGTACTGAAAAAACCGAAACCGAAAAAAACCGGTACCACCAGTTTCAACCAGTTCGGTAAAAAACCAAATTTTTTGAGCATCCCTATATCCAATCACAGAAGCAAAAGTTTGAAGTAAAAGATGTCTTATCCCCGACAGTACCAAATATGGCCGATGCAACAATGACGTCGTGAAACTGCTCCAATTCTCTAAGATCAACCACATCAATATCAAATCCTGTTTGGTGACCAGGCCTACATCCTTTTACAAATCTGGGGGAAAAATTTTTAAAAAATGCACCAGAAATAATGCACAATAAAATACAAGACGTATGCCAAGAAAAATGAAAAAAGTCAGAATATCGCAACAGCACCTAAAGAAAATTTATATAATAAAAAAAAAACATACCCACAATGCACAGTCATTGACTCTCTTATAGTAAATGAATCATTCCTCTGCTTTAGAGAAGGATAACCGCCAAAGTCAGAGCCTCCGTGTGGTTCAGTTTTAACAGGACTTTCCTCACGAAAATAACTTAAATGATGAAGCACAGGTGATGCTGATGGGGAGCTTGGCATACTAGCTATAGCCTGCTCTACGGGAAGATAACACACTGGACATGCTGAGGAAAAAACAAGAATATCAATACAATATTATATATTCATAATTTTTACACCAAAAACGATGGACCATTTAGATAAAAATCACTTCAAAAAAACAATTAGATCGATAATGTCATAGTTTTAGATTTACTATATTACTTTGCATGAGTGGGGCGAAATAGATAATCAAATACCCAAACTTACGTCGTGGTCCAATGCGCTTTCTCTCACCGCGAGGAGGAGAGAATGCAAAATGTTCACATGGATGGTCTGGAAAAGTGACAGAACCTGTAACAGCTGTTGCAGCAGAAGAACGTAGAGCAGGGGGAAAACTAGTATTTTCACCACATACTGTCAGACGGTCAAGTGTAAAAGGATTATCATCTATCGAACTGCTTTCTTCTCTGAGAAACTCTGACGTAACATTAAATGCAAAACGATCCACGCTAGTGATCAGCGATGACTCTTCTGTTAAAACAAGGTATCAAGAATAGCCCATTAATTGTAAAACTAGAATATAAAGAAGTATTAAACTTAAAAGATCACAATGAACATCTTAAAATAGAGGTTAAAGGATATTGACTAATGAGTTTCATTACACAATTCTGCAATAAACAACATAGCTTAAATGGTTATAAAAAGCTCTATATCTTATGTCAGGCAATGTTTCCTACATGAAAAAGTCCATAATTGGAACAAACTAGAAAACTAATCAAGTTAGAGGATAATGATTCAATATGGTCAAGACTAAAAACAACTTAAGAAACATAACTCTAGCTAGTATCTCTAAGTCTCATCCTATCCCTCCCTTCCCCACCCTCCACTCTTCCAAAAAAAAAAAAAAAAAAAAAAATTTAAAAAATAAAAAATTAATAATAATAGAAAGTCCATGCTTCTGGCCCTATTAGCTCCTGCCTGAATTTTAATGTCCAACCAAGTTAGCCATCAATTATGCTTAAGTTACAACTCAGAACTTCCACTAACAAAAATTGACTCCGTCTGAGTATCAAACTGTAGTGATTAACAACAAACATAGAAAGTAAAGAACTGAAAACATGAGTTACAGGAAAGAGGGGGAAAAACAGTAACAAGACAAACCTCTATTAACAGTAAAGAACCCTGTCATACAGAAAGCAAAAGCGGTGATGACCAAAATCGACATGGCAATATTTCTTCGAGCTAAATGTCTAAAAATAAAGGGGAGAAACCTTTCCTTCTCTCTTGAACCAGAAAGTGACATCCTTGGAGGCTTGCGCACAACAATAAAATTCTGAGCCTGCAACCCGACATTTGGCATCTGTTGCTGTTGCTGTTGCAGTGATCCATAACTTCCAGTTCGTAAACCCAATGACCCTCCAGTCATTGTACTTCCAATTCCACTATATTTCCCTTCATCTCCGTTTTCCCTTCATTCACAAGAACCACAATTCTATCCCAAAGCAACTTGGAAAACTAATCAATAATTCAATAAATGGGCGCCAATTTAATCTTATAGTTCTGCCCAAGTATGTAACATCAAAAATATAGTGCCGGTAACGGCTTACAGGTATATTATAATGGCAGATACAGAGCTATCTCCTGCTGACCTAATCCAACAAATTCGGAAGAATCAGAACTAATCAATCCCCAATGATAAACCAAGGGAAACAATTCACCAACACTGTCTTTCTCATCAAGCAAATCCTTGTTGTATTATGAATCTGGTTGTATTCAGTTTTTCCTTTCAGACTGAAAAATCAAAACCCAGAATATGGTGTTACTTTAGGGTTCTAAATAACTCAAATATCCCAATTAACATTGAAATCCACAACTTTAAATCCGAGTCCAGGCGGATCAATAGACATAAGCTCATCATGTTCAAGTCAAAAATCAAAATCAATTTCAGTGCCAGGCGTACCTTAGTAATCGAACAATTTATGTGCTGGCTTCCAATTCAATTCCCAAACGCAACTCTGAATACTAGGGGTTTGCCCATACGAAGAAATCCAATGTTTTCTATTTTTAATGCCAAATTTAACTTTTTCGTCGCGCCCATTGTAAAACTGGATCGTCCGACTGTCACATTTGGCAATTTGTTTAATTAGTATACCACTGCGGGCGACCGCTCTTGAAAATTGTTAACTAGTAAATTATAAGTAAAAACATAATGTAGGGGAGAACATCATAGTCTTTTATTTAACATATTTTGTTCATTATCTTTGACAGATTAAACCACGTTTCGGTCCGTCGCGTATATTAAATAATTGTCGTTTTAGTTTTTAGCAACGTATCAAACCGTCGACATAACATATAAATTGTTTATCTGTTCTATAGCGACGGATCAAACTGTCACTCGGTCTATCGCTAAAGGTGGTGAATAGAGTATAGAAAATAAAAAGGTATGCACCAGAAACGGACTGCACAATATAGATAACCACTACAACACTCATCACCTCTCTAGTTAATAGTAGTATACATTTAGTCTAAAATATGTGACATTTATTACCCCTAATATTGTTAAATAGGATTCTTCGTGGGTACGACATTTTTTCTTATCACTTTATTATTTGTTGATCGTGTATATTTGCACGTAATTATTGATTGTGAAATTAGATAACAAATTTTTGACGTCATTGTCGAGAAACCCTATTTAACAAATCTCAACTACTAGTTTTATATTAATTCAATTTTATCTAAACAACCTAATTTTGTGATTGTCCGATTAAAACTAAATTTAATTAACTAAAACTAATTTTAACACAGATTTGATTCAGATGATAAAGACTTAAGACTACAATATTTCCAATTATGCAATACAAATCAAATTTTTAATTAACCCAATTATTAAATCCGCATGAGTTGTTAACGATAATTGAAATTATTTATAAGCCTTTTGACAAGTGATCAGATAAAATTATTCAATTCAATTAATTTTGTGATATTCTTATGCAAAACAAAAGAATTAAATTCATTAAGTTCCAACTCCAATTGTTTCATGTTGTGAAATGACATATCCCTATTCAATTCACAACCATTATCATTCATCTCGTGTAAATAATTAAGAATACATGTTATCACATATAGTTCTAACCTTATTTATTGGTCAGATAATTAATCAATAAGCACAAATTATGGTAGAAAACTCAATCTTAAATAAATACTTTGATTAATTAGAGTAATCAATTCATAAGCATAAAAGGTTCAATTGTAGCCTTAATTATAAATTTAGTTCATGCTACAAGTTAAAACCAAAAATTTCATAGAAAACATCACAATTGAATTACAAATAGAGAAGAAGAATAAAAATTCACTAATAATCTTCAGTCTTCAATCTCCGATCTGAAACCATGTCAGTTCCCTTGCAATCTCCAAGTTCAATCTCCAGCCCTTGTCTCAAATTAATAAACATTTTACTCATTAAATTTATTAAAGATAAAAATTTACGTAACATACATTTAAATATATTTTTTGTAATTAAAAAATAAAATTTTAATAAGCATAAATGTAAAAATTAAAGGAAAAAAATTATAATTATTTTTTTCAAATAAAAAAATTTACGTAAAATAAACTTATTATTGCATAACGAATCTTATTATTCATATAAAAAATATTAAAAATTATATTAATTATTTTTCTCAAATATTAAATTAGACATAAGTCACACTTGATGTGACACCCCCAAAATAAGTATACATCACCCATCTTGAGTCGCCAAATACATGGTACAAAATTCAAATACAACTTAATAATACAACTGTCGTGTACAATACGACAAAACACAAACTGAGAGTTTTAATACGAATATTGTCTTCTAGACAGTATTCAACTCAAAAGGAGTCCTCAATACATTTATTATCACACTATTTTATAGAATAGTGAGGACTACTAATACTATCATCTAGATCGTCACTCCGTTCCCCGACTAGTCCCGGCTACGTTCTCATTTCCTGAAGAGAACAATAAAGGCATAAGGGTGAGCTCAACTAGCCTAGTAAGAAATATTATGACTAAGATAATGCAGAATAATTTATTATTAGCCTTCAACAGTGTTAAACTGATAAAATATAACAAGCATCAAGTTTAACTGCAGCGAAACAAATAATCCATTAGGAGAGTCAAATAGAGAATAAAATCCACTATCTTCTATGATTTAAAAGGTTTTTCATCACTTCTATGATACTGCTTTGTGGAGTTAAATTCAAGAATAATATTGTACCAAAAATAATTTGGACCAAAAATGAATCAATTTTTATCATGAATAGTACTCCGTGAATAGTACTTTGGGAATAGTAACCCCGTGAATAGTACTCGGGCATGAAAAAGTTAAAACTTATCAAGAATGCTCAGAATAATATTTCCATGAAAAGATACTGGATGTAAGGGTGTAAACGAGTCGAACCGGAGCGAACAGAAAGCTACTCGAATTCGAGTCGAAATGATAAATTCGTACTCAAATTCGGCTCGAATTCGAATTATATTTGAAAAATTCTACTCAGATTCGACTCAACTCGAATATTTAGTACTCGAATTCGATCCGACTCGACTCGAATATTTATTCAAACTACTCGCGAGCTTCAAATTCAAGCTCGAATTTGAGTCTCCACATAATAACTACTTTTATAATAAATATAATTATAAATTGAATTTGTTATTTTACTTAAAAATGAGAAAATATATTTATTATTACACTTTACAAATATAAAATCACAATTAAAATTAAAAATAAAATAAAATAATAACTAATTATTCTAATTTGATTTAAATTTGTATATATTATAAGAGAATGTATCGAACATCTAATCGAATATGCATTAATCGAGTATGTATCGAATCACAATCAAAAATCCGAGTAGTTTGAATCTTAAACGAGTCGAGTATAACCTTGCTCAGATTCTACTCATATTTTTATTCGAACAATTTTTAATGCTCAGATTTAGATCATATTATTAACGAATCCGAGTCTCGCTCGTATTTTTTTGAGTCGAGCCCGAATTAAGCCCGAACTATGTTGGCTCATTTACAGCCTTAACTGGATGAAGCACAAATATCAAAGATATTCTACTAATTTCATGGAGTATAGAAGCCAAAATTTTAACAAACGAGTATAGAATTCGAAATCTAAAACGAAATAATATTACTTACATACTACAGAGTATGAAAGAAAATATTGTTTCAAGCGAATATTGAACAAAAATAACATCCCTTACCTTGAAAATAAGAGTACTTTAACTGGTATAGCGGGGATATTCTTAAAGAAAAAATTCACTATTTTCTACGCTTAAAGCTTTTTAAAACTCGAAAGAAATACGCTCAAGATTATAGAAGAAGAATTCTCTGATTCTGGTGTGATTTTCAATTCTAACTTAAGCGCCTACTTATAGGAAAATGCTAGAACGCCATAGGAGACTAAAATAATAAAATATTATATATTTTTTTATTATTCTACGCATGCCTTTGAACAAGTCTAGCATGCCTTCTTTGAAAAACAAACTAGCAGCCCACATGTTTTCAAAAACAAAAGTGGGTCCCACCAAATTTTAAAAAAAATCATTTTATTTTCTGAAACTTCAGTAATTCATAATAAATAGCCCTTTTATCAGAAAAATACGAATTTTATGTCCATTCCACACGAAATCGATTTCTCTATAACTTTGTACCTTTAAGATTTTCCAAATTCCAAACAGAAAATATACGAAATCCATAAACGGATGATTTTCAACACCTCTTAAAATTCATAACAAATCATACGCTAATTTTTAATCGTTCAAAATTTGTGGACATATACTCAACTTATATATGTATAACATATCCAAAAATCACAACGATCCAACGGTAGGATCAAAATTATAACTCATTTAATGATAGTTTTAAAGAACAATTTGATTTTGAATACCTCCAATCCGATAAAATATTGATAAAACACCTCAACATTAATTCCTTCATTTATAACCACATAAAATAAATATTTTTCTATCCATCATTTATGTCCACATAAATAAATATTTCTTTATCATATAAATCAATAATGAATTATTCATAAATAATATTACAGAATCACAATAATGACAACCAGGCCGTTCCCAGGAAAGAGGGGGCTTTTCAATAAGGATTTCTCCCTACTGACGCGCAATTAGGTGACTAAACCTCTCATTGACAGAACTTTCTAGACATTGTCAATAATGCTATCTAATAATATTATTCAAATAATATGAATTATTAATTTGATAATGGGAAATACTATGCAGTGACAATTATTGAAATAACAATAATATAAAATATCAACGCAGCAATTATTGAATCAATAAAATAAATATTAAACAGTAATTACTGTAACAATTATTGAGTAGTGCCTTCTTTCGAAAGAATCAATAATTCAAAAATATTGTGCAATACCGTGTGCTACTGTGCAACCCCGCATATTATTATATTTTAACCACCGGGTATTCTAACAGTTAACGGTAAAACTTTCGCCGTTATTTTATTTTTGTCATTTTCTCAATCTAACAATAATTTCGTTGTGGGGTCCACCAATGATTGTGTCGTCGTACAAATATTCCCTGTTAAAACGAATATTCCCCGACCAATCGAATATTATATAACAACTTCCGTACTTTGCAAAATTTATAAATATTACCCATAACTATAATATTATATCAAATTCACTCCATAATATTCAAAATGATATTTATAGAAAATTCATCTTTATTCATAAAAGTTGGGGTCTTACAATAATCGTCCATCAAGATTATGAAACCATAGGGCTCATTATGCCAAATATTAGGAATATTATTTATAAGACACATAATTAATTAGCAAATCCATAAATAAAATGATTAAATTAATACAATATGTAAGCCCAATAATTACATAAATAGTAGAGCCTACATAAAGAATAAAATATTCTAACATTCTTTCACTTGGCCGAAATACTATTATATATACAAAACATAACACTTACAATCATTAATTTGGCCTAGTATTAATTAATGTCTACATCTTGTTCAAATAAAAACACTAATGCGAATTAATACAATCTTTGTGTCACTATTAACACAAGATCTTCATTAGTTATATAATTAGTACTTTTATTAGAACAAAGATTAACATTAAGCATAACAGGTATGAATAGAGTTTACATAAATGGTAATAGATTAAACTCATTCATATGGTGTGACGCCCCCAAAATAGGTCCACACGGCCCATTCTGAGTCGCCAAATATCACACTATAAAAATCAAATACAAACTTTATTTATACAACTGTTGAACTGTCGTATAAAATACGACCACAGTTAACTGTGAATTTTAATACAAATGTATGTAACTCTCATGGTGCCTCGACTACAACCTTACAAAGATACTTTACATAAAAGTATAGTCAAAATCTGTTTTAGAAATTAAAATCTTTGGAAAGTGCTCAAGAAAACCTTCAAATACATGGGAGGCCAATGCGTAAAGTTATGATAGATATCATATGTCCACGCGAAATTATCCTTGGTTGACCTAATAGACCCCAAAAGAAAAGCGAGAAGATTACTATCATCTTCTTTCCAATGGTGAGTCTTCTCTTGACATATAATTATTTCCACTGTCTCCAAGTGAAAATTATATTTCAAATAAACTCCAAGATCATATAGGTAGTGCTCGTAGATATACTCAGTAAGTAGATGTGCACAACCTTGTCTTATGATAACACGAGGTTGTATATCATTAGACATCTTGTATGATAGTGGCAAAACACCCTTCCAAAGTTGTGTTCACCTCACCCTATTCGGTTCACCAAAATTAAATATCAAATGACGTATACAATAAGACACACTTATCTAAAGTCATTAATAAAATTATTTCCATACTATTTAGGGAGAACCTCAACAATTTATAGACCCTTTGTTTAATTCCCTGTTATCCCCATTTCGACCCAAATTCTACTCTTATTACCTGAAAGGAATTATGAAGCAAAAAAGGTGAGCACAACTAGCCCATTAAAGAATATCAAGACTAAAGATAATTTACACCATCAATAGCCTTCATCAGTAATAAATCAGAGATTTAGAACATATGGTAGATGATAAAAATTTTCAACCATAGTTGCAACGAACGAAAGCAATCCATTAGAAGAGTCAAATAGACCATCGGATCTATTATCTTCTATGTTAAAAGTCCACCGATAATGTTTTATCCCTGTAACATCAATCAACAATTTATGTCCACAATCATATGAATAACTCATAATCATAATTGTGATTCTAAATTCCTCTTCGCACCTAGGACGAAGATAATTTTCATCACCTATCTTCACCTAAAATATCAAAAATCATGGTTATACCAAATCACAATTTCTGCTCATAATCATACTAATAAATTCATCTTTGCACTACAGGCCAAAGACATACAACTATATTTTAGAAGAGTCAAGTAGAGCATGATATCTACTATCTTTTACGAATTAAAAAATTTATTATCAATATTTTATCGCTGAGACTCAACTTAATAAGTAATCCACATCATCGAATCACCCATGCACTACGGTCAAGGATATTCGTTAATATCACATCCATGAATTAATATTTCATTGTTGAGACTCAGCTCAATAATTAATCCACATCATTAAATCATCCCTGCACTACAGGCCAAGGATATTCGTTAATATCACGACCACGAATTATCTATGCACTACGAGCCAAAGATAATCGTGTTTTCATCAACGGTCCTGATCATGCCATAAAACAATTCATCTTTGCACACTTGGATGAAGATTATCTATAGCCATAATCATACCAAAAACTGTCCATCAATGCACTACGGGCCAATGAGGACTTTTACCACATCATTTGTAACATTACGATCATGATTATACCGAATAATCCTTGGTCATAATCATACCAAGTCCATCTATGCACTACAGGCCACAGATGACTTTCATCATAATATAAGCATGCGGATAATGACAATGATATAAAGAATCAATCAAATGAGATAAAAGATAAATATTAAACATTATCACAATCACTTAATAATCTCATAATCTAATATCCTTAATATTATAACAATATTTTAATCATTTCTTAACTTATAAATAATTTATTTCAATTGTTTACACATTATCAAATAATATATTTAATCATTCAAAAATGCCATACTCATAAGATTTTATCATCAATGATCAAATCCCTCATCAAGAATCTGCATATACCCTATATAGGATTTCCAAGCCATAAAATCCTATTTTTCAATTTTATTACTTCACATAACATATTTAATTCATTTATTCATAACTAGTTCATTTTATGAAAAATACCAAATCGATCTAAAATATTTCTTTTTCGGGATTTAGCGAATATAGTCCCATATTGAACATATATTTTTCTCAGAATTTTTAAATTCATTTACTATTTTTCATATGGCTAAAACTGCCGAATACTTAGACATTTATCATAAATTGTACTTTTGTCCAAAAATTCCGAAATTTATAAGATATACTCCTGTTATATACATGTACTTCTAATAAAAATTTCACCAATTTTGGAGTTAACCACAAGGAGTTATAAGGGTTTACTTTTAAAATAGTCTTTTTCTATAAAATTCATAACTCCTAATCTATACATCCAAAAATCGCCATTTTTGGACACAATCTAGAAAACTTATCAAATTATCATTTTAAATTTTTCCAGAATTTTTGAGGGTCGGAAAATTATTTAAACTGCTTCTCGCGAAACCCCCTTTTGAATGAAAATACTATTCATATGAATACGAAGGATCATTCACCATGCATGCGGTAATCCACATAGACAAAGTTATTCCAATGAATAATAAAGAATGGAATAATGTAATAATTCACCATGCATGCGATAAACCGCATGCATAAAAGTTATTCCCAACATAATAATAAAGAATTGAATAACAACGGAATTCACCATGCATGCGATGTAATCGCACAGCATAAAAGTTATTCCAGCGAATAATAAAGAATGGAACTGTGTCATGCCAGAACGCATACGCATGTGATATTCCGGCGTAATAATAAAGAATGGAACCGGTCATGCCAAAAACGCACGCATGTGATATTCGACATAATAATAAAGAATGGAATAACCATGTATACGGTAGTCCATGATATCTGAGTTATTCCAATGTAATAATAGATAATGGAATAATGTAAGCTCTCTTCATGAATACAAAAGAAATAATACCCCTTACGAGTACAACAAATAGTATCCCTTACCTTATAAAGAAGAGTACTCTAAGCTGGTTAGTAGGCGTGGTTATACTTGAAGAAAACTTGCAGACTACGTTTCAAAGCTTTCTTAAACTCTAAAAAATCGCTCAAGATTATATAGAAGAAATTCTCCGAATTTCGGTGTGATTTTCAATTTAACCAAGCATCCTATTTATAGGAAAAATTGAAAGGATACTTATGCAATAAAATATAATATATTCTATTTATAAAATATATATATATATATTATTTAAAATCTAATAAAACAAATAACTTTATAAAAGTATTACATTTTTATATAAAAAGATTTTACTATGCAAATATTATGCATAATAGAATATAATATATTCTATTTATAGTCTAATAAAATAAATAACTTTATAAAAGTATTTTGTTTTATATAAAAGATTTTACTATGTAGGCATTTATACAAACACTATGCATAATAAAATATAATATATTTTATTTATAGTCTAATAAAATAAATAACTTTATAAAAGTATTCTGTTTTATATAAAAAGATTTCTGTTTTATTACATTTATAATAATAATAAAACAAACTTCATCATCATTATTATAATTCACACTACTAATCGACCAAGTCGTTCCCAAGAAAGAGGGGCTTTCCAATAAGGATTTTTCCCTATTGGCGCGCAATGAGGTGACCAAACCTCTCCTTGATAGAACTTCTAGACATCGTTAATATTGCAAATAATAATATTAATAACTTCATCGTCTCAATTATTGATTTAATAATATAAAAAAATATCAACAATAATTGAATCAAATAATGTGAGATAATACGCAAGACAATTCGTAGTAATAATTGAACAAAAGCGAATAACTTCTCACGTAAGTATCAATAATCAATATCGTATTGCTCTTATGCAACACGCAGCGTATTCTTTACTTTTACTCGAGTAGTTCAACGGTTTTTAACGGTAAAACTTCGCCGTTATTTTCATAAAATATTTTTGTCATTTTCTCAATCCGACAAAAATTTCGTTTATGGGGTCCACTAATGATTATCGCCGTAAATCACGGATATTCCCGACAAAAAGAATATTCCCCGACCAATCGAATATTATATAACAACTTGCATACTTTGCAAAATTTATAAATATTACCCACAACTATAACATTATATCAAATTCACACCATAATATTCAAAAAAAATTTTGAAAAATTTAAATCTTTATTCATAAAATTTGGGGTCTCACATATGGTCTAAAACATAACTGTTTGCTCACAAGTTCTCAAGTGTGCACAATAAGGAGAATAGTAAACCATAAACATAATGTGAAGTTCAAAACAACGAGTTCAAAAAATATTGTCTTACATCAAAATAACTCACTAATTAAGACTACCAGTTAAACCATGTTGGCAACATGCTCTAAAAAGAGCTTAGGTGGTAAACCTTTCATAAGTGGATCCGCCAACATATCATGCGTATTAATATACTTAATGATAACGCTTTGATCTTCAACTTTTTCCCTGACAAATAAGTACTTAGTGTCTAGGTATAGTCCAGCACCACTCGAACTGGTGTTGTTGGAAAAACTAACAGCATAATCATTATCACAAAATATTTTCAATGGCCTTGAAATAGAATCTACAACCTTAAGTCCTGAAATAAGATTCCTCAATAATACGGCGTGACAAGTAGCATGATAACAAGCCACATATTCTGCCATTATCGTGGAAGTTGTGAGATCCCAAAATTATGAAATGAAAGTATTCAAATTTCTTATAATTATTATGTTTAGTAAATGGTTAAATTGAGAAAAGGTTAAAGTTAAGGGTGATATGTGAAATGTTTGCAAAGTATGCAAGTTGTTATAAAATATTTGTTTGGTCGGGGAATATTCTTTTTGTCGGGGAATATCCGTACAACGGCACAATCATTGATGGACCCCACAATGGAAGTATTGTCGTAGTAAGAAAACGATAGAATTATCTTTTTATAAAAATAAGTATGAAAAGTGTTACCGTTAAAACTGCTGAACTACCCGGTAGAAAAAGTAAATAAATACGGCGTGGTTGCATAAGAAATATACGGTATTGATTATTGATGCTTCCATAAGAAGTCACTCGGTTATACTCAATTATTGCTACAAGATAATTCACGCATCATATCTCTCATATTGTTAATTCAATTATTATCACAGTATCATCTGCATAATATGATATATTATTAAATCAATAATTGAGACGATAAAGTTATTCATATTACTATTTTACAATATTGACAATGTCTAGAAGTTCTGTCAAGGAAAGGTTTGGTCACCTAATTGCGCGCCATAAGGAGAAATCCTTATCGGAAAGCCCCCTCTTTCCTGGGAACGACCTGGTTGTTAAATATGGTGAGTTATAATATTAATGATGAATAAGTTCGTGTTGATTAAAGATGAAATTGATAGTTCCATTGTGTGGGAATTATTAGTGTTATGGAAATCGACATCTATTTTGATAATAATTGATATTTGGAGGTTATATTGACCAATCGGGTAATTAACCGGATAAATGAACAATTAATTGCTATTGATTCACATGATTATAATTATTTATTCACATGTGTGTACTATTGATTCACATTCATTTACTATTAGGGGAGTTGGTGTAAGATTGATAATACTTGCATGACTAAGTTAGAAATTGAGGTATAGATGGAGGTACTATACTGTAATTCGTATTTTCACATGATTTACTATTGATTCATATGATTTACTATTAGGGGAGGTGGTGCAAGTTTGATAATACTTGCAAGACTAAATTAAAAAGTAAGAAAAAAAGGAAGGTATTATACTGTAATATTTCGAGCCTCAAAATGTGCAATTATTGAAACTATATTTTTCTATAAATAGAAGCTCATTCCTTCATTATTTTTCACCAATTCACTAAAGCTATAGAGCAATTATTATAAAAAAATTATAGAGAGAGAAGTTTATACGAGAGAAAGAAGAAGTCGAAGTCTGCTACTTATTTATTCCAAAGATCCGATCTTCTTAGGAGGTAAGGGATATTATTATTATAGTAAGGGGTATATTTCTTTTGTATTCATGAAGAAAGCTATTGTTATTCCATTCCTTATTATTCTGTTGGAGTAACTTTGTATACGCGATTCACCGTATACATGGTGAAATTCTTCTGTTATTCCATTCTTTATTATTATGTTGAATAACTGCCCATACAAGCATCGCATACGTGGTGAAATTCTTCCGTTATTCCATTCTTTATTATTCATTTGAAATATCATGTATGCATGCGGATTACGATGATGACTCGGTTCTATTCTTTATTATTCATTGGAATAAACATCTGTATCTGTATGGATTACGTATATTTGGTTCCATTATTTATTATTCGTTGGAATAACATGTCCATGCGATCTATCGCATGCCTAGTGAATTCTTTTGTTATTCCGTTCTTTATTATTACATTGAATAACTCATCGTGTGGATTACCACACGCATGGTGAATGATCCTTTGTATTCATTCTTTATTAAATTGTGGAAATGATCATCTCACGTGGATTACCGCATGGTGGGTAAAAATCCATTGTAGTTTTGTATATTCTATTATACTCGTATGAGATATCATTTCTTTTGTATTCGCTATGGAATATCATTTTCTTTGGTATTTTCTTTACGAGTTACTATTCACGGAGTTCTTATTCACCCTGATTATTATTCACTCTAGTATTATTCACTCGGGTATTCGGCACTTTTCGTGTCTGAGTCTTATTCACGAGTTCTTATTCACGGAGTTCTTATTCAAATTAAATTACTATTCACCGAATATTATTCACTCGGGTATTTGGGATACTTTTCATGCCAGGTACTATTCACGTAAGTCTTATTCTCAATCTTATTCATAGGTCTTATTGTGGGATACTATTTGCAGAAAAATATATTTCTTTTCGTCCCAAATTATTTTTGGTACATGAATATTATTCTTGAATTTTACTCCACAAAGCAGTATCATGTTGACAATTTGGATATTTTTAAACTTTGGATAAATTTAAAGTCTTTAATATTTATCCTTGATTTCGTTTTATTAATGCTTATATCATTGTTATCATCCTCATGCTTATATTATAATGAAAGTCATCTTTGACTTACGTGCAAAGATGGACTATTGATTATTGGTTTTCTGATTGTATATCTTTGGCTTACGTTTAAAGATGGATTTGTTGATTATTGGTTTTGATTGCAAAGATGGATCGTTGATTATTGGTTTTGATTTGTATATCTTTGGCTTACGTGTAAAGATGAACTATTGATTGATGAGTATCTTTGGCTTATGTGCATAGATGAACCTATTTATTGGTATGATTATGACGAGGATCATTCGACATAATCATGACCCGTAATGTTATAGATGATGTGGTAAAAGTCCTCGGTGGCCGTAGTGCATTGATGGACAGTTATTGGTATGATTATAACCAGGGATTATTCGGTATAATCATGACCATTGATGATTACATGAATATCCTTGGCCGTAGTGCAGGGATGATTCGATGATGTGGATTATTTATTAAGCTGAGTCTCAGCGATAAAATATTGATTATACACTTTTAATTCGTAAAAGATAGTAGATATCATGCTCTACTTGACTCTTCTAAAATACAGTTGTATGTCTTTGGCCTGTAGTGAAAAGATGAATTTATTAGTATGATTATGAGCAGGAATTGTGATTTGGTATAACCATAATTTTTGATGTTTCAGGTGAAGATAGGTCATGAAAATTATCTTCGTCCTGGGTGCGAAGAAGAATTTAGAATCACAATTATGATTATGAGTTATTCATATGATTGTGGACATGAATTGTTGATTGATGTTACAAGGATAAAATATTATTGGTGGACTTTTAACATGGAGAAGATAATAGGCTTGAAAGTCTATTTGACTCTTCTAATGGATTGCCCGTTCCGCTGCAACTATGGTTGAAAAGTTTTATCATCTACCATATGTTCTAAATCTCTAATTTATTACTGATGAAGGCTATTGATAATTTAATTATCTTTAGGCATGATATTCTTTACTGGGCTAGTTGTGCTCACCCTTTTTGCTTCACAATTCCTTTCGTGGTAATAAGTGTAAGCCAAGATTCGAGCGTAGATAACAGGGGAATAAAACGGTGGTCTATAGCTGTTGAGGTTCTCCCTAAATAGTATAGAAATAATTTTATTGAGAACTTTAGATAAGTGTGTCGTATTGTATACGTCATTTGATATTTAATTTTGGTGAACCGAATAGGGTGACACCCAACTTTGGAAGGGTGTTTTGCCACTATCATACAAGATGTCTAATGACATACCACCTCGTGTTATCATAAGACAGGGTTGTGCACATCCACTTGCTGAGTATATCTACGAGCACTACCTATATGATCTTGGAGTTTGGTTGAAATATAATTTTTAATTGCAGACAGTTGAGATAGTTATATGTCAAGAGAAGACTCACCATTGGAAAGGACATGATAGTAATCTTCTCGTTTTTCTTTGGGGTCTATTGGGTCAACCAAGGATAATTCTGCTGACATGTGATATCTATCATAACCTAGACGCATGGCCTCTCATGTACGAAGGTTTCCTTGAGCACTTCCCAAAGATTTTAATTTCTAAAACGGTTTTTGACTGTACTTTTATGTAAAGTACCATTGTAAGGTTGTGGTCGAGGCACCATGAGAGTTACATACATTTGTATTAAAACTCACAGTTTAACTATGGTTGTATTCTGCACGACAGTTCAACAGTTGTATAAATGAAGTTTGTATTTGATTTTTATAGTGTGATATCTGGCGACTCAGAATGGGTCGTGTGGACCTATTTTGAGGGCGTCACAGAAGTGGTAGTAAACTCCTACTTATGACTCCTCCACAAAATAACTAGGGCCTCCTGAAAGCATAAAGATGTATTACACTTAGCAAAATCAGAATAACCAACATCTTTAAGGTTATCTATTTTTTTGAATGTAAACATAAAATCCTTAGTACCCTGTAAGTAGCGTAAAACCTCTAAACCTGGACTTGACTGGTAACGTCCAAGTATGCCAGTTATATACGTTATATACGAACGTGCACAAAGTTGAGTGTACATAAGATTCCCAACCACAGAAGCATGGGGAATAAGATTCATTTGATCACGTTCAAGTTGATTCTTAAGACATTGATATGAGCCAAATTTGTCAACCTTAACAATAGGGGCGACTAAGGGTGTAAACGAGTTGATTCGGAGCGAACAGAGAGCTACTCGAATTCGACTCGAAAAGATAAATTCATACTCGAATTCGGCTCAAATTATATTTGAAAAATCCTACTCAGATTCGACTCAACTCGAATATTTATTACTCGAATTCGATCCGACTCGACTCGAATATTTATTCAAACTATTCGCGAGCTTCAAATTTAAGCTCGAATTCGAATCTCCACATAATAACTAGTTTTATAATAAATATAATTATAAATTGAATTTATTATTTTACTTAGAAATATTTATTATTACACTTTACAAATATAAACTCACAATTAAAATTAAAAATAAAACAAAATAATAACTAATTTTCCTAATTTGATTTAAATTTGTATATATTATAAGAGAATGTATCGAACATCTAATCGAATATGTATTAACCGAGTATGTATCGAATCACAATCAAGAATTCGAGTAGTTTAAATATTAAACGAGTCGAGTATAACCTTGCTCAGATTCTACTCATATTTTTATTCGAACTATTTTTAATGCTCAGATTTGAATAATATTATTAACGAATCGTAGTCTCGTCAGATTTTTCGAGTCGAGCCCTAAACTGTGTTGGCTCGTTCTGAAATTTCCTTAAATGACGATAGCTAGAAGAGCAATTTTGCATGTTGTATTTGTTACTTGCAAGTAGTATATCATCAACATACAAAATAAGAATAACAAATTTACTCCCACTGACCTTCAAGTATATGTATTGATCCACTATATTTTTCTTAAAATCAAAATTACTCATCATCTCGTGAAACATAAGATATCATTGTCGAGAAGCCTGTTTTAACCCATAAATGGATTTCTTAAGTCTACATACCATATGTTCTTTACCTTTGACCATAAAACCTTCTGGTCCATATAGACATTCTCATGCAAGTTACCATTAAGGAATGCAGTTTTAACATCCATCTAATGTAACTCTAAATCATAATGAGCTACTAAAGTCATGACTATTCTAAATGAATCCTTTCTGGATACTGGAGAAAAAGTTTCATTATTCCCAAACTTAAACGAAAAACCATCAACGTCAAGTTTAGATACAGAAATTAAATTATGTGTCATACTGGGAACATAAAGAGTATCACATAAATACAAGATGAAACCACTCTCCAAAACTAAATGAAAAGTTCCTACAGCTTTAAATTGTATAAACTCTCTATCGGAACGTGCTATTACATAGAATAAAATCAATTAATTAATTAGGTACTTACATGAATTGAGAAAATACATCTTGTATATATCACACTATGTATATATGTGTATAAAGTTCTTGAGGCGACAATTGGAACCAAACCCTAGCTGTTTTATTTATAGAATAACTAAGGGTCTTCCATAAAGATTATAAAAACCTATGGCCTATTATGCCAAATACTATTAGGAATATTATTTATAGGTCACATAATTAATTACAAAATCCATAAATAATACAATATATAAGCCTAATAATTACATAATTAGTAGATGCCATAAAATATTCTAACAAGATCATCTCCGCTGGGGAAAAAGAGGGTGGCAGAACTAGATTTCGCTCTCTAATCTTAAACTTTCTGCATACTTTGAGGATTAGTTTATGTAATACGGTTTATAAGCTTGCTGCGAAAGTGTTGGCTAATAGGCTCAAAGATGTCTTCCAAAATAGATTAGGGAGAAGGAAAATGTGCTGAATTTGTTACAGAACAAGGAGCGACTAGGACAAGCTTTTGCTAAGGAGATGAATCTCAGAGCAGATATTCAAAAATTGAAGCATGACGAGGAGTTGTTTTGGGCCCAACGAACGAGAGTTTCTTGGCTTCAAGCATGGGATATGAATTCGAAGTTCTTTTACCCATATGCTTCTCAACGCAGGCGAAATAACTTCATACGCGGGCTGTTTGATGACCATGGCTGCTGGAGATCGGATTTGGAAGGTACGAGCACTATTTCTTCAAGATGTTATTTATGCCTTCTGGCGTGACGAATGTGCATGAGTGCTTTGTCGATTGGAGTAAGAAAATTAATCCCAGACAGGCAGACAGTGTCATAGTTTGGATAGGCTATTTACCAGGTCGGAAGTAGAAATTGCTTTATCTCAGATGGCTTCCTCCAAAGCTCCGGAACCCGATGGGTTTTCCCTGGATTTTTTCTGCAATTTTGGTTAGATATTAGAGATGATGTAACGGTCTATGTTCTTAAATTTGTCAACTGTGGTGGCTCCCTGGCTGATTTCAACAAAGCTTTTATATGCTTGATTCTTAAAATTAAAATGCTAATCATGTGAAATCTTTCTGGCCAATTAGCTTATGTAATACGGTTTATAAGCTTGCTGCGAAAGTGTTGGCTAATAGGCTCAAAGATGTCAAGCGGGATCTTATTACAGTGAATCAAAGTGCATTTGTCTCAAACAGGTCCTGCTCAAGCTATTGAGGTATATAATACTCCTACTGCTTTGGGCCAGAGAATTAATTTTGAGAAATCCAATATTTTTTTCAGTAGTAATATCAAAATTAATTTCGGTCAGAGATACTTGGTCCTTGTGGAGGTGCATATTTGGGGAAGTATTTAGGTATGCCTTCTCATCTCATGTAGGGCGGAGATCTATACGGGCTGCTTCAGATGCTTGGATTCCAAGGCCCTCCTCTTCTTTTAAGCTTTTATTTATGGTGGAATGTGCTGAAGCAATTGCTATTCGAAGCTCGTTGGCTTTCGTTAAAGAATGTGGTATATATATATATATATATATATATATATACATATATATATATACTTGAATAAAGGAGAGTTCCAAGATATTATGTATAATCAGGCGATGTTCAAAATAAATGAGTTTGATTTTATCTGTAGTATTACTCTTTCGATACGAATAATGTTAGAGATAAATTATTCTATAAATATTTTATAATTATTGATGTCCTATACTCCAATTCAATATATTGTGTAGGGCCGAAGATTATATTAAAATAATTTATTAATCAGAGGTGTAGTATGTCATATCAACTGTTTAAAATTTTTTTATAGAATAATTTGTGTTTGTAACATTACTCTTTCTTTCGAATATTATGAACGTCCTAATCTCATCTCATAAAAATTCTAAATATATTTAAGTTTGAGATTTCTAGTTTTAGAATTGAACAAATAAAATAAAAAATAGATTCACATTTCCCTGTTTGGGCACATTCGTAGATACAAACAGCCACGGGGATAAAAATTTATAGCCGACCCGAACATAAACAAACACAATTAGTCTGGTGCGGATAGTGTACTATTCACCCAAGCAACTCATCTTAATTTATATAGTGATAATATTTTAATGATTATATTTAATGGTTAATACATATTTAGAAATAATTTTAATACTTATATATATATATATATATATATATATATATATATATATGTTTTATACACTAATTAACTCCTGGTGGCTCACGCGTTGTATGTGTAAAATATGTGGAGTACACTGACTTCGAGAGCTACTTTATAGTGTAGACTTATATTTATAATTAAAATTTTGTATATAACTATCCCTTAAAGTATATAAACCTGGATGGTTATTATCTAAACCCGATAAAATTGCGTACGGATTTGGAAAAGCGCAATAACCTCCGTTACGTCCGTTGCTATCCCTAAAATACAAGGGGCAATGATGAGTCAAGTTGATGGATTATAATAAATAATAGGAAGTAGGAAATTAAATTTCTGCAGTAATTTTTGATAACCTATTGTTAATTAAATATTAATATTGATTTAATTAAAAGATAGACTCCACATATAAAAATATTAATAATTATTACAAAAATATCAGTTCCTAAATAATACTATCTCTATTTCATAATAATAGTCTTTTTAAGTTCATGCACATAAATTAAGAAAATCATTTAATACTATCATTTAAGAATTAAAATTTATATGAAATTTTATCACTACCCCTTTATATGAAGTTAAAAACTATTATTCCCTCCGTCCCACGATAAAAGTCCTGGTGGATTTTTCACGTATATTAAGAAGAGGAATGAAATGACAAAATTGCCCATAATAATGTCATTAATTATTTTCAATGTAGGTGAGAGAGTGACTTTCTAGCTATTCAATTCAAAATATTCTCTCTCCATACTTATTAAATATAGAGAGAGAATTAAAATAAGAAAAGTATGAGATATTTAATGTTACGAGTATAATAGAAAAAATGTGTAAAAGTTTTGGTTATTAAAGAAAAATGGACATTTAACATGGGACTATCCAAAATAGTAATAAGGACTTTTATCATGAGACGGAGGGAGTAATATAAAGAAGAAAATTTCTTGGGACAATGAGAGAAGTTAGGGGTCATATAGAAAAATAAATAATTTATTCTCACGATAAATAAATTAAAACAATTTTTTTTTTTAAAAAGATGATTATTATGAAATGGAGGTAGTAATAATAATATAGAAAGATATATCAAAACCACAAAAAAAAAAAAAAAAAAAAACAGAATGCAGAGATTCATGTGGTATTTAATGCCATGGGTGAATAAGCTAGGCCGCCCCCTGTCTCCGTTCATTAGTTACAAAACATAAATCCAAAAGCCTACACTAATCACTAATAGTAATAGTAATAGGCCGAAAGGAAACGGGTGGGGCCTGCCAACTCGTTTGATTGTCTCGGGGAAATAAGGCAGACCCATTAATGTATCATTTATTTGGATAACTGCTCATTATTTAATTGGATATGGACAGCTGCTACTGTTGGGCCTAAACATGGAGATTCTATTGCTATTATACGGAGCAGCACTCATCTTACTGTTTGACTTCTTATTAGTACTAAATGGTAGTATTTGAGTCCAACCCAACCAACTTGTTTCTCCACATGGGCCATGGTTGCCTTGACGGGAGTAGGTAATTATTAATGTGTTGTTATTCAGTTTTTAAAAAGTCACGTTGAATCTCAAGAGGACGTTGAAATATTATAGTCAAAAAGCCTAATATTTGACGTTGACTAATATCATCGATTATTAATAAATGATCTGATCAAATGTGATAATTTAATGATAGGGAATTTATATTTTATAAGGAAAATTGATATTTTCACAAACTCCTTCACATAAACCCACATGATAAGAGTTTTATTTTGAATTATAATAAGAGTAATAAATTTTTTGTTATTTTTTTGAGTTACAATAAATTTTTATAATTGATATACAATTACAAATGCAATATTAATAAACTTATACTATTAATTAACTATGAAAAATTATAAATTTATAAGAATCAGTTAAGACAACATTGGAACCGAAAACCGTTACATTAAAAAGCAATGAAAACGGAAACTCAACGAACTCCCGTTTCACTATTTATTTTGGCTTTTGCAATAAGTAGTAACCTAACCGTAAAGCACGGGACTATAGAGATGCTTTCCTCTCTGTGAACATGCCCCGTACGTTGAAGCACATGCATACGACATACATCTCACAATTAGGATACGATTAACATGAAATGACTTCGTGATAAGTTTAGTTCATGATTAATAGTACAATACAGTTTGGTTATTATAAAATTTATTTTTTGATAAATTGGTCAATTGACTAATAAAATATTGACACACATAGAGTTTCGTTTGCATATATCAGCATTCTATTGATCACTTGATCAATTTATCCAAAAATAAACTTTATGCTCATCGCTTCGAATATTGCCGTAGGTGGAGAGAGATGCTAACACCCTCCCATAATTGTGGTCTAGTTTTTACTTTTCACTCTAAATTGCAACTAAATTTGATTATCAATTTCTTGATACGATATTTGTGTAATATATATTAATAATTGAATTCAAAACATTTATCTACTCCACTTAACTTCTTTTAATTTATTTTTATACGAGTAAAAAATAATTTATTTGAATTTATTTAGTACAAATTTAATTAAAAGAATCTTTAATTGACTCTTTAATAATTAACATATATATTACACCTATGAAAAATACTTAAATAATTTATTACTTTGTAGTTGTTGTTTTTACAAAACTCGTCTACATTATTAATTTATGATACAAATATAATTATATACGTGTATATGTATATAGCATACTTGTACGTATCTGCAGATAATTATTTTACAACACATACACTTTGAAGACAATTAAAATTAATCATCTAATATGTAGTATAAAAATATAAAAAGACAAATCGAGTAATGAAGAAGCACAAAAAAGGCAATCCTTTTCTAATTCATATTATATCTCTAACTATGGAGCAGATGTAGTAAATCTTTATATCCAATACTTTTAACATTATTGTCATCTTGCTTTATTAAGGATTAGGATTTCGTGTTGGCTGAAGAGGAGAGAAATTTACAAAGAACACGAAATTGATTGGTTAATTGAAGAGGGGAGAACGACAGGTGGACAATTACTCCAACGACCCGTGGCAGAACTCCTAGAATCTGGGAACCGTATTAGGGTAGCAGGGATTCCAAGAGCCTTCTTGAGTCCTTCGAGTTGAGAGAATGTCCAAACCCCTTTTAGTGCTTTTAGGTGGAATCTCTAAGCCTTTAAGTCACCAAAATGGTCACTTTGATCTTCCAAGAGTCCAAGTCTTGAATCTGAAGAGAAGTCTAAACCCTTTAGTGCTTTTAGGTAAAAAATCCAAGCATTTAAGTCACCAAAAAGAGTCCCCCTTTCCCTTCCTAGAATGGAATGGGTATTTATAAAGTTTTCTGGAATTAAGTAGTCACATGTTAGGCACATATTTTCAGGAAAATTCCAGAAATACCCTTTAGTCATTAGAATAATGCCCATATTGTCTTCTTGTCTTCTACAGCCACCAATCCAATCCTCAATCAATTCTCAAACGAAGTACGCCTTCCACGAGCCTTTACGCTTTTCGGGACCCGTGGAGGCTTTCTCTGTCTCGCTTTATTTATTTTCGGCTTTTCTGTCTTCATTTCATTAGGTTATGTGAACCCTAATTTGCACATTTAATGAGGTCGCGGAATCCTAATTGTGCATTTAATTCAATTAGGTCATGTGAACCCTAATTTGTATTTGAGCCCACATTTGCCTCCTGCGCGAGAGACGCATTTCCAAAGAGACGATCGTACAAGAATAATGCAATCTATTTGAACGATTTTATTGGGCTCCACCTACAGATCTTGAAGACAATGGTCCTAGTAGAGGGAATTCCTAGGGAGTCCAAACCCTTAGGGTTAAACCCTAGGGAGGCAAAACCTAGCAGAGCTCTTCCTTGAACGAACTGAGAAATCTTCCAATAAATCTTTTCATAGCTTGGGCATTTGTTTCCTTATTTTTTCTGGAAATTGAAACAAGAAAACATAATCAAATATCACCCAATAGAATTTAATTTAATAAAATCATTTTTTCGTAAACCAAATCTTTCCTTTTTACCAAATAAAATCAAATCTTAATTTTATTTTTGAAATAAAATCAAATCTAAATTTTATTTTGGAAATAGGATCAAATCTTAATTTTATTTTGAAAATAAGATCAAATCTTTCTTTATTTGATCTTGACAAGATTATATATATATATATATATATTATCAAATTAAATCAAATTGTATTTTTTTCTGTAAATAAAATAAAATATTTCGGAATCTTATTTTATTTTATTTAGAAAATAAAATTTTACTTATCTTATTTTGGAGAAGTAAGGAGTCGATATTCATAATCCATGGTCACATATCTTGCATCCAATTAGGTAGAGAGACCCATTAAAGCTACGCATCCCAATCGCAAAGAGAGACTCATCAAGCTTGTCATGTTATTCTACTAATGTACCATCAAAGTTGTTAGGTGCTAATAGCCATCAAAGTTGCTTGCGTGCATGTGTCCAATAGTTGGATTTTAAACTTCAATTAGGATTGTCTCATGATCACTAGGAGCCACGAACCCATGTGTTATTTTTGTAGTAGGCCTTGATTCATGTTATGTTCTCGCCACGTGTTCGAAAATTATGTTCCAAATAAAAGAAAACAAATCAACTTCTTTATCTTTGAATTCTTCTTGATTACTTCATCTATTTGTCTTTTCAGGTAATTGTAGCTTTTCTTTGTTTCTGAGCTCCATTACCTTAATTATATCTTGGTTTTTTCCCTCGAAATTCATTAGAGGAAGGTTATAATTTTCGCGGCGAAAGAGGATTCGTTCTAAGCAGTTGATTGGTAGAGCAACAGGACCTCAAAGGTATGAAAGGAACAACTCCTAGGTAAATTTGAGGCCAACATGGCTTAACGCTAGGGCTTGAAGCCAACATGGCCGCACCTTATGGGAAAATTGAAGTTTAAATGAAAAAATGAAGTTTTGGAAGAAAGCGATTATTATTTTGATCATAACTTTTGACTCGTTTGGAGTTTTTGGGCCCACAATATATCAAAACGAAGCTAGCGAGGAGCCCTACGAAGCCAACATAGCTGAACCCTAGGTGGCCTAAGGCATGGCCGAACTCTATGGGAAAAATGAAGTTTAAATGAAAAAAATGAAGTTTTTGGAAGAGCAGTTACTATTTTGATCATAACTTTTGACTCGTTTAGAGTTTCGGGGGCCATAATATATCAAAACAAAGCTAGAGAGGAGCCCTACGAAGCCAACATGGCCTAACCCTATTGGAAAAATGAAGTTTAAATGATAAAAATGAAGTTTTTGGAGGAGCAACTACTATTTTAATCATAACTTTTGACTCGTTTGAAGTCTTGGGACCCATAATATATCAAAATGAAGATATCGACGAGCCCTACGAAGATCATCTCCAGCGGCCATGATGTATGCCATTAAGTCCAAAAAAGGCTCTGAAGGATGCCTTTTGGCCGTTCGAAGTTTTTTTTCGAAAACTTCCGAAAAATAATTGTGATTCTTAACTCTTTCTGACATTGTTTCTTCTTCTTTTCAGGTGTTTTGAAGCTCAAATCTCAGACTTTCCTCTTTGCCATGATGAGCACTTCAAGTTCAAATGCCTCATTTCTCTTGCTCTTTAGATCCCTTATCTTTGAATTCTTTTTTTCTTGCAGCCCTCCCTATCAACATTCTCGCAGACTTTGGGAACAACCGAGGAGGCCCGTTTCTTAGTGATTGGGGAAGGGCTCCCCTCTTTGGGTCTTTCGGCGTCTTTTGAGAGCGAGTCTAGACTTATGATCGTACAACACTTCCTCCGCTAGAGAAGAAAGACTTGTTTCTATATGCAGGGGCTTGTGGAGGTTGGGATGACTTTCCCCATTCCTATCGTATTCCCCGCATATGCATAGAGAAACAAGAATACCCTTTCGATCCCCTTCGCCTACATGTCCCGATTCATCCAGTCGCCTTGAGGATAGCGAGTTGGGAATGATGAGATCCTTGGAAACACCGATTACGTGGATATACTCAAGAAGTCTTTGGCATCTTTTGTTGTGTTCAACTACGCAGAGACATGTGTATCCAATAGAACCATCATGCCCTTACTGTATTGATCTCACGATGGTGCTCCTCTACTTGCACATTGCCACCGCTGCGGGGAATACGCACCTACTCCGGAGGACGTCTATGTCATATACCAATCTACCAGTAAGCATTTGCCCCCTACGCGTGAGTCGCGCCTTTGGTGAGATGAGCGCGTAAAATACTGTAAGTGAGGAAGACTTGATTCTAGTGTTTGAACACTTTGCGGGGCTTGATGTTTTGCAAGCCTCAAAAATGAAAGTCCTAGGAGAGGGAACCTCTAGGGGAGAAAACCCTAAAAGGGCGAGCCTTAGAGGAGCTATCCTGAGATATTTTAAAAATCTTTGATCTAATCTTTCTTACCATCTCTTGAAATTTCTCTTTTCTTTAGAGTTAAGAAGTCATTAAGAATCAAGAAGTCCGTGAAGGCATGATAGCCTCTAAGGTCTGATAGCATCGAAGGCCTGATAGCCTCGAAGGTCTGATAGTCCCGAAGACCTGATAGCTTCGAAGGCCTGATAGCCACGAAGACCAAGCTTTAGGTATTCCTCTCTTCAATTCGATAGGTTATGGCCTTTAGATCATGAACTTTCGTAGTTTTTTCTATTTTCTGTATCAGAAAATTCATGTACGTACATATATTTCATGCAAACTAACACTTAAATCTATACTTTTTTTTTATAAATCAAAAGAAATAATCAAGTATAAGTGAAAGTTTAACAAATTCATTGATAATCAAATTGCTTTTAACGAAAAGCATAACGTTTCATATAATAAATCTTGCTTTTGTCGAAGAAAACATAACATTCACCACTTTCAGAGATAAAGTGCAACTTTATTGCTTTTGTCGAATAAAGCATAACGTTCACCAATTTTAAAGATAAAGTGTAACTTTTAGGGTTGAGGGCTTATACTCAGGTGCCTCAATCACCATTCACTTTTGATGATAAAGTGTAACACTCGGGTGCCTCGTCACTTGGGTTATCCAATTTCTTGGCAAGTGCAGTCTACGAGGACTTGAAATTAGGTGCCTCGTCATTTGGGTCGTCCAATTTTTTGGCAAGTGCAGTCTACGAGGACTTGACCACCATCTTGGGTGGATTTTTTTTTCAGTCAATTCTTGTGCCTCCTCCCTTGGTCATCTAATTACTTGGCAAGGGATATTCTTGAGGACTTAAACCACCATTTTTGGTGGACCACCATCTTGGGTGGATTTTTAATTCATCTGTAGTTCAGAGTTTTTTCGATGGTAGAACCAGTATTTGGGTTCTTGACTTCCGGGACTGCACCATGGGTGATAGCGTTGCACGTTTTTTCTCCTAGTTCAATCTCCCCGACCGTTAGCTTCTCATGGTATATCCTCAGCAGACTATAACAGTCCATAGTGGAATGTCCTGCATATTGGTGGTATACACAGAAGTCCGGCCTTTTTTCCATCTCTTATGTTACGACCAACCGGACCCTTGGAGGCTTCACCACTCCATGCTCAACCCATTGTTCATACAGGCCCCTGAATGCCTTCTCGCTGCATATGATAGCCTCTGGAACTGGCATTCTGGTATACTTGTCACCATGCTTTTCTCTGTTTCGCTCAAATTTCTTATTCTTCTCTCTTTCCCCTTGTGGTTTTGATCGAGAATCCGCCAAAGCCACGATTCTTTATCTCTCGCTTCTTCCATGTAACCATCGCATGCATTTCGTTAGAAATGTCATGATTCCCCAAGTCTTGTGCAAAAGATGAAAGGGTCACAAATGAATCACAAGCCTTGGTAATGAGGTGGGGGCTTGAAGGCGTCTAAAAAGCACCATTGTTGCAGATATCTTAACCAAGTTTTTTTTCTTCAATCGGCTCTGCAGACTTCTACGCTCGGGCCCTGAACGCTCAACGAATCGACAACTCCTCATTCGGCTTCGCTTGAACCGCATGAGCTCTACAATGGTTACATGTTTTCGCACATAGAAAAATTTCTTAAAATTGTAATTTTAGATCATCCCAATCATGGATCGATCCTTCTCCAAGTTGTAATACCAATCAAGGCATTATCCGTCAAAGTCTTGTTGAATTCCCTCATCAATAAATTATAATTGTTCACTTCATCATATCTTAACCATGGAGACATCGACTCCACGAACTTGGTAATGTGTTCCCTGGAATTTTCTTTATCCCCATTGTATTTTGGAAATTACGGGGATCTTTCGATATACTACTCAAGGTAAGGTTGTCTCCGAATATGTGCCGGGTAAGGTGGAGTAAAGTCTAACTCCGCAGGTCAGGATGTTTGCCTGTGAAGTTGATTAATCACATCGATCATATCATCCTTTGTGACATATTGGCTTGTGGTGTGGACTCTCTGTGGTGTTGTGATGTATGGCGGCATTGGTCGTGTGTATGGTATGGAAATTGGTTGATGTACACTAGCATCAAGTAAATTCTGTATCGGTTGTGCTTGTGGGTTGGTTCGTTAGACAATGCTTGGGATGGTTGGTATCTGCACTTGTGAAAATGCGGGGATAGTGGTCGGAATGATGTTTGTTCGAGGTTGGTGACTTCCGATGGTCGGGTTGTGCACGTCACCACTATTCTGAGGTTCCAAGTGGATGATTGGAACAGACTGATTCTCCGTCAATGAAGGTGCAGTCTGATTCTCCCTGTGAATTATCTGGGAACATGGCCTTGAAAGCAGGAATCTGCATCAACTGTTGGCGAAAATTTTCCATTTCCTCTTGCTTCCTCTGTATCTCCAGCATCATAGCCATCATCATCCCTTGTTCTTCCTGTGCTTCCTTCAACGCCTTGAGCATCTCCAGTTGCACAGCATTTGCCTGCTCTCCACTTTTTTCCTCATCTTGCCTTCCCGCACCTGTCTGCCTGACATTCGTTAATTGTTGATCAGCCATGTATGGTGATGTTGAACTTCCTTCTGAGGTGTCTTCAAGAATGGGTTGATCGAGATCTAGATTCATGCCTTGGAAAGCTTGACTCTCTTGCCTTGGAACTGGACCCGGTGAGGTAATGTTATTTGTTGGTGAAGCTCTTCTTGTTGTCCTCCCACTTCGAGTTGTGGGCATACTCTTCACGAATTCTACACCTCCCCAACAGAGTCGTCAAATAATGTGGGCAAGAAAATCGTATCTTGCTATGGTTAGGGTTTCGTGTTGGCTGAGGAGGAGAGAAATCCACAAAAAAGCATGAATTGATTGGTTAATGAAGAGGGGGGAGAACGGTGTGGCGATTACTATCTAACGACGTGGCGTAACTCCTAGAATGGGAACGTGTGTTAGGTAAAGCGAGGATTCCAAGAGCCTTCTTGAGTCCTTCGAGTTGAGAGAATGTTAAAACCCCTTTTAGTGCTTTTAGGTGGAATCTCCAAGCCTTTAAGTCACCAAAAGGGTCACTTTGATCTTTCAAGAGTCCAAGTCTTGAGTCTGAAGAGAAGTCCAAACCCTTTAGTGCTTTTAGGTGGAAAATCCAAGCCTTTAAGTCACCAAAAAGAGTCCACATTTCCCTTCCTAGAATGGAATGGGTATTTATAGAGTTTCCTGGAATTAAGTAGTCACATGTTAGGCACATATTTTCAGAAAAATTCCAGAAATACCCTTTAGTCATTAGAATAATGCCCATATTGCCTCGTCCTTCAGCCCACCAATCCAATCCCTCAATCAATTCCCAAACGAAACGCTTCCACGAGGCTTTTCGCCTCGGGACCCGTGGAGGCTTCTCCTGTCTTACTATTTATTTTTTGGCTTTTCTGTCTTCATTCCATTAGGTTATGTGAACCCTAATTTGCACATTTAATGAGGTCGCGGAATCTTAATTGTGCATTTAATTCAATTAGGTCATGTGAACCCTAATTTGCACTTGGGCCCACAAGGATCATTCTTAAGAATTCAGTGGCCCAAAACAAAAAATAAAAACGACTCTTTTTAAAACATCATTTTCACAAAAAATAATAAATAAATAAATAATACAAGTTGTATTCAAAAAATTATTTTTTTGAATCTTAAAACATAATAGTTCGACTACAACAAAATATATACTAGAACTTCAACTATAACAAAATATATGAGAATACATTCATTGAAAGATATTTCTTCTAGTATTCCTAGAGACAAATTTTCAATCAAAAGTTAAAAATCAAGTTTGTTCAGTATATCCTTCTCGATGCACATGTTGTGAACCCATTTAACTTTTATTATCTCATAGTCAACCACAAGTAATTTTTTAACAATTTTAATTTTGAAATATTTCTTTCAACATATACTACTGTCATAAAAATAATTAGTAATACCATGTAAACAATTAAAATATTAAGAAAACAATCCAAAATTTTTACAAACTGAAGAAAATTTTAATGAGTTACCATATCTCCATTGGCAAATATACATGTACTATATATAAAAAAAACAAACTTTTCCTAATCGAAAGCTCTGAACAATCGACGCTCCCACACGTACTTAGTTGTCTTAGGATATAAAATAAGGGTCACTGGTCACTCTCGTTTAAGTGAGCGTGGGGATGAAAATAGCAGGGAGAATTGGGTTTTTATTTTTCTTTTTTCTCTCTTTAAAACTAACACTTGCAAAAGCTGCCCAGCGGTCAGAATACATAAATACAGCTCAAGAAAATGTAGACATTTTTGACACCTTCAGAAAAATAAATTACTCTCTGTATATTTCCCACTGTACACAAATCCGTGACCTAGATCCATGCATTCCTTCCTCCCAACTTTCAAACCCTAAATTAGCTGCTTCTCAATAACAGACTCTCTGCTAACAGTCATATCAAGGTACTCTGAAAACCCATCTCAGTTTCAGTATTCATAGTTGTCAATAGGGAAGTTTAAGTTTTTGGTTTTTAGAATGTGTTTGGTACATTTCTTGTATACGATAAATTGGGGTTGTATGACTAGAGAATTTCAATAATGGGTTCAATTCTTTTGTAAAATTAATTGGAGATGTATGAGTTGAGTTGTATTGAATCTGGGTACAAGTTGGATTGTTTGGTTGGTTTATGATTGCGATGGACGTGGAAGAAGAAGAAGAATTTGTATAATTACTAGGTTTCACGGGTGATTTTTTTTATCCTACTTAGTGGTGGGTTTTAATTATTTTTGGTGTAAAATGGGTTGTAATTGCTGTAAGCCTTCTGCCATCGAAGATAGTAGGGAAAGTCCAAGGGAGAGGTTATCAAGTAAGAACTCATCGGATATTCGGGTGCCAAGGCTGACATCGTCTAGGAGAGAGGAAGGGTTTAGAGTTAAAGATAGGTTGGATAGTAATGATGGGAGGGCAATGCTGATTGATAAGCAAGTGAATGATTCACTTCGGTTGAATGGTGAGAATCTTGAGAGGAAAAGAGAGAAGACTGAGTATGCTATCTCTGTGCACCATCCTGGATTGGGAGGGATTCCGAAAGCTACAGAAGGGGAGCAGGTTGGTGCTGGTTGGCCCCCGTGGTTGGCTGGAGTGGCTGGTGAAGCTATCAGGGGATGGGTACCAAGAAAGGCAGACTCTTTTGAGAAATTGGATAAAGTATGCTCTTCTCTTTAATTGTTTTTATACTTTGCATTCTCTGAGCACGGAGGATTGGTTTTTAAGTTTTTAAGTTTTAAGTGATAAATTTCTTATATTGTCTTGTTATAAATTTCTCATATTGTCTTGTTTTAAACCTTTGGTTATCCTTTAATACAATAATTCATATCATGGTAATTGGTAAATGAAAGTTAATATGACTTGGCTCCTAAAACAGAACAAACAAATATACATAACATTGATAGTTGCCTAGTAGGGATGTTGGAGACTTGGAGAAGGTGTATAGGATCTATTTTACAGCGGTTTACTGTTATATTGTTCTCACCCAATTAAGTATTAACTTCAAGCTTGTAAAGTTTCTAAAACTTATTATCACAAAGATGTTGTGTCTAGCATAGGTAATTCTACTACTCAAACCAATATCCTGTTAACATGTAGTGATTCATCCATCATATATTTTATATGTCCTGATATATGCGATGACTTGTTTACTAAAAAAGGATGCAGTACATTTTATTACTATGATGAAGCAAGGAAAGCAGATATGGGAGGTGCTGAACGGCTGAACCTATATAATTTGACAGATTATACATGCAGAAGGGCATGTAATTTTCAAATATGAATGAGCTAGGAAAATCCTCATTCTCAGCGTTGATGCTCTTTTTAGATTGACTTCTACCTTTTTTGGGAAAACACCCACTCAGTAAGCTGCCCCCCCCCCCCCCCCCTTTTACATGATCACATTATGGACTAAAACTCCCTCTTCCGCACTTCTATATCCCCCCTTTCCCAACGTTATTACTTGTTCAACTGTTGGCTTTACATTTGGCATGACAATTAGATTCCTTGTTTGGTAGCAATTTATAGAAGGTATCTGAGGCTCCTCCTAGTTTTAATGCAAACATTATGCCTGTTGTTTTTATCTTCATTTCATACAGTAAATGACAAGCGGATAAAAGTGGCACTTTCTGAAAAGCATCAGCTGACGTAATTCCAGTATTGGGATGCTTCTTTTCTTATGAAACTTGCCTGCACATAGGTTGGCACATTTTTCGGGCTTACTGAAATAGTGTTATGTATGAAAGATTTTATCTTGGATTTTTCTGTAACAAATTAAACCAATCCAAATAAAGATAACCATGACTCCTTTTAAGTTCAAGGAATTTGCTTGAAACACAAAAAGTACGAACTACGTCATCTCAATTGGGCATTTGATATCCAATAAGGTAATAAATTCATTTCATGACATCATTGCTTACTGAACTCTCAACTTCCACACCAATATTTTGATCCTTGATACTACTAGGGTTCTAGTAAGGCCACCTTATTCTCTTGTTGGTTTTCTTGCTTGCTTTTTCTTGACTCTAAGGATTATAAAGAAACAGTCCTCACATCCATCAGTAAGCTGGAAGAAAGAAATCAAAGAATACATATGATGCAATTCAGTAATCAACTTGTAACCTCAATTATGTTGTGGAAGCATTACTTGCAACTACCACCCTCTTTTATGTCCTTCAAGCATTTGACTTGCATTCTTTTTATGAAGCTATTCCGAGGTAGGCATTTTTATAGTTTGTACTGCACTTAACTCAGCTTGAAGCTTGACTTAGTCCAACAAGTGCCAAAGGAATTAAGTCGAGACTTTAGTTTGGTTGTAGGGGTGCGCATTACATGGTTATCTTATTTATTGTTTGCAATATATGTGAGATTAGTTTATGTGCACTCAACTCCACATTAGATGGAAGAAGAGCAATCAATCCTTTAATTCATCTACAAGCTAGTCCGGTACATTGTAAAAGTTATTTTACTTGTTTGTGTCTGCCTATGTAAACTGAATTCTGGTGTAAATAGGAATAGGAATTCCTTTAAATGCCCACATGGCCGAGCCCATAGCGAATCCATAAAGGTTATCTTGTCCCAGTAGATAATGCTTTTTACCATTATGGATGAAGATCATGTAGTGTGAATATTGTCATGCTGCTCAACATACCTTCTATATCTCTTGATTTCCTAGAGCAATTGACATGACCTGTTGTCTTGGCTGGACCTCTCTTTATTGCAGATTGGACAAGGTACATATAGTAATGTTTATCGGGCTCGTGATCTGGACAAGGGGAAAATTGTTGCTTTAAAGAAAGTAAGGTTTGATAACCTGGAACCTGAAAGTGTTCGTTTTATGGCTAGAGAAATTCATATTCTACGTAGACTTGATCATCCAAACATAATAAAATTGGAAGGTCTAGTTACCTCAAGGATGTCATGCAGTTTGTATCTTGTTTTCGAGTACATGGAGCATGATCTGGCAGGGCTTGCTTCTCACCCTAGCCTGAAGTTTACAGAGCCGCAGGTACTCATATAAAGTTCCGTGTAATTGACTATAAACTGTAGCTACTATCAACTTGCTATGCAGTGCAATTATGTAATGTGACATTTCCCCAAAGCTGTTCTATGAAGTAGTTAGACTACATGATATTACTTGTTTATCTCTTTATACTGTAGTAAGATGGATGTTATTCAAATTAGAGCTGTTAAAAATAAATAGTTGCACCACATGATCTAAAAATGCTGGTCTTAATATTGTACTCCCTTTATCCAAATTTGGATGCCAATTATCATGGCTCAAAACAATTTGTGACTTGGAGTTTAACATGTGCCCACAAAACATTTAGGTATAATATTTTTCATATTTATATTTTTTAAATTGCAGTTTTAGATGTTAATGAGTAATTTAGATTTTTTTATTTGATAAAAGTAATTTTGAATATATATATATATATTGAATTCCAAGACTATGCCACATTTTTCAAGTTGACATTCAATTTGAGGCTGAGGGAGTTGTAGTAAAGTAGAGGCCATTTGATATAATGCTTTAGAGAAGTGTGTATCATCTTTGTATTTATGTTTAAAAAATTCAAAATGCCTTTGCAGGTCAAATGTTACATGCAGCAACTATTGCGTGGACTTGATCATTGTCATAGTCGTGGTATTCTACATCGTGACATTAAAGGTTCCAACCTTTTAATTGATAATAACGGCATTTTGAAAATAGCAGACTTTGGTCTGGCAAGCTTTTATGATCCTCACCAAAGTCAGCCTCTGACAAGCCGGGTTGTTACTCTTTGGTATCGACCGCCTGAGCTTTTACTTGGTGCCACTTATTACGGTACTGCTGTGGATTTATGGAGTACTGGTTGCATTCTTGCTGAACTATATGCAGGCAAGCCTATTATGCCTGGAAGAACAGAGGTATCTTGTTTATATAGGTGTTACCGCAGAAGATTATGTAATAATATCTACTGGAAAAATAGAAATGATATAACTGAAACAAATATGCATTTTATGGCTTTCATTCCTTCAAAAAAGTTTTTGTCCACCACAACAAGATTAAGCCTCAAGCTTTGTGAAGCTTCTTTGCACCGATATAAATATAATTGATCTTTTCTGATGCTAAATGTAAACTGTTTATTGTAAATTCTTTCATGGCGACTGTTTGTGATGCCTGGTAGCCACCGTTATCATTGTTTGTATGCAGTGAGAGAGATAGATTATGGTATGTTGTTATTCATTTTTGGGTAGCACATTGGCCAAATTCAGATATTTAATGTATGCTAACTTAATTAACATCGAATGCCACTGTGGTATGTTGCTATTCTTCTTTTTATGGTGGAAACTGTAAACAACATTTTAATTTTCAATTTTTATGGTGTAAACTGTAAGCAACATTTTAATTTTCAATTATTATGACAGGGAAATGTGGTTATTTTGTAAAGTCAACGTACTTACAATAACCACAATTGATGATAGTTAACAGTTGGAAAGGTCCTGTTTAGTTTCCAAACAACTGCTTTTGATCATTTAACTATATTCTTAACTATTAGGGGATGAGGGACATAAGCAGAAGCCTATGTTATGCCTCCATTATGTTGAAGGTAGCTTAAAAACGTCCTTAACAAATTTGTTCTTCCTTTATTTCTGGAGGAGGCTTTTCTGGGATCTTTTGGGGAAAATTGTTTATGTTTTAGTTAGAAGATTCTCCCCCAAAGTGCACTTGTAAATGGGTTGCTTCAGCTTCTTTTGGTCATATATACTTGCTTATAACAAGCATAGTAGTATATGTCAAAGTTCTTGTCTGTTAACTTTGTATCTTCCATTTCTCATTAACAAAATTCCTCCAACTTAAGAAGAGGGAGAAAATAGATAAAGAAGTTAGTAAAACCTATTCTAGGAAACACTAGTGTAGACGATTCTAATGCTCTAACTAGTCTGTTTACATTGGGTTTTTTGTGTCTATACTTCTTATTGCTATTAGCGTATTAGTTTGAATACCAGTAAGAATGAAAGATGTGCTGAAGCTTGTATCTTTCTTTCTTTTGGAAACTTATTTTTTACTTATTAAAAATAAAATAAAACTTTTCTGTCTATTAGGTGGAACAGTTGCATAAAATTTTCAAGCTTTGTGGTTCACCCTCTGAGGATTATTGGAGAAAATCAAAGCTACCTCACGCAACCATTTTCAAGCCTCAACAGCCTTATAGAAGATGTGTGGCAGAAACATTTAAGGACTTCCCTGCACCAGCATTAGCGCTTATGGAGACTCTGCTTTCTATAGATCCCGCTGATCGTCAATCTGCAGCTCATGCTCTAAGTAGTGAGGTACAATGTTGTATACAGAATGGATTTCTCTTTACTATCTTTATGATTCATCCTGAAAATAATTATTGTGCCTGTTCTAGTCTCTGTTTCTTCAAATATTTACAGTCTCGTTCTATATTAACTAGGTCTTCTCCTTCCTGGCCATAATCATCAGAGCTATTACACCATTTCTTGTTTTTGATCAGTAATTAGTTGTTCACTGCACATTTCAAATATTATCGGCCAACCTTCTTTAAATTAGTCTCAAATTTGCTAGCTCTACCATCTCATGAATATGCGTGATCTTAGTTATACGTTGTCAAATATAAAAAATAAACTTTGTGTTATATTCCCTTACTCTACATGCTAATGTTGAAACACACTTTTACTCTTGTTTTCATTTCTTCATTCATATTAGCAATTTGTGGCTGTTTACATTTTCTAGTAATTTACTCATTAACCCTTCAGATTTTTCTAGTTGAAACCTCTCACAATGTACATTTCTGTTTATATCTTGCAGTTCTTTTCGTCAAAACCACTTCCGTGTGAACCTTCAAGCTTGCCAAAGTATCCTCCCAGCAAAGAGTTTGATGCAAAACTAAGGGATGAAGAAGCTAGAAGGTGCATCATGTGAAATAATCTTTCCTCTTTCACATAATATATTGCATTTTTTACATCGATCAACAATTTATGCTTGCATGATATGAAATAATCTTTTGTCATATACTCGTATGTATATATCGCATCTTTTACGTCTGTGAACAATTTACAACTTTATTGGTCTCTGAGTTCATTTCATTGTAATTGAACTAGACTGTTGCTTATTGGGATGATTGCTTTTGTATTAATAGGATCTCTTAATATCTTATGGTAGTCCTAGTTGCTTTTACTGTACAGTAATTACTACTGAAGTGTGCATTTTGTCAAAAGCAATTATGCTCGTGAATTTCTTTTGGGCTATTCTTTACCAACAATCTCAAAAATAAAACCCTTTTGCTCTCATAATGGATGCTGTAGCTCTTCAATCTGAGGAGTTAGAATAGTTCTTGGCTTTAACCTCGGATTGAGTTTGAAGCTCATTCTGGAAATACATGATCTCACTTTCTCTCCCTCTCTCATTGATAAACATACATGCACCAATATATCTTCCGACCTGGCTGGAGGAGTGCTTTATGTAGTTACACTATTTTTCTTGGAACTTGTAGACAAGCAGCAGGGGGGAGCAGGGGTCACAGATATGATGTTGAAAGGAGAGGAACAGGAGAGTCTCGAGCCATTCCAGCACCTGATGCCAATGCTGAATTAGTTGTCTCTATGCAGGTAAGTCTCGTCTATTTAACAATAAAGCTCTTGCATCTTATCTCAGTTGTGATCCATCTTCTCTGTATGTTGATCTATTTTTGCATCTATATTCATTAAGTTGGTATTTTTACATACAGAAAAGAAAAGGTCAGTCCAATTCTCGAAGCGAGAAATTCAACCCTCATCAGGAAGAAGCGGCTTCTGGCTTTCCCATTGACCCACCTAGACCATCCCAAGCTGTGGAAGAAGAAATCAATGATCCTCAGGAGAATCTTCACAAGAGAGCTTCCCATTCCGGGCCTTTGGTTCACCGAGCTGCCTGGGCAAAGGTTGGGAAAAATATGGAAGATGCTCCCAAGATTTCAACTGGAGCTGACTTATCCACAATTTCCAGCTTAGTAGCAGCTAGGAGAAGTTTGATATCCGAAGATCGTAGGGAGAAGCCTGGGTCTTCACAACAGGAAACTCCAAAAGTAATGGGCAGGTTTCCAGGATCCTTCAAGGAGACTTCTGAGTTGATGAGAAAGCAGGATCATAATCCTAATGAGGATGGAAGAAACAGCAACAAAGATCCGATTCTTGTAAGTTTTTGTCATCATTGATTATGCCTTTATTACCAACTTTTCCAAATTATGTGTTACTTTCTTCATATGCATTTAAAGTTGCAACTTGTATATTCTCCTTGATCTTCTCCAGCTTGGTTATGGGTCAAAGGGCAACAAGATTCACTACTCTGGGCCGCTGCTAGCCCCGGCAGGCAAAGTTGATCAGATACTAAAAGACCATGATCGCCATATCCAAGAAGCAGTCAGGCGTGCACGTCTTGACAAAGCAAAGCTGAGAAGAGTTCAGGTTGAAGGGAACCAATTATCTACCAATTCATTATTCATTTCTGGTCGTTGAACTGCGGGTTAGGTCGACTCAATTGGGAAAAATCAAGAAAAGATCAGCACAGAAAGTTCCCCGTTGATTGTTTTGAAATTCTAGTTATTGTTGGGGTTTTTTTTTTCTTTCTTCCTCTTCTTTGTGTAGGGGGGTTGTTCCTTAAAAAATAGCAGAGGCTGTCCATTTAGCCAATCCTAAAGTTTGTACCAAGAATCTCGTCCCTCTCTTAGTTTCTCACTGAGAAACATGTCTAATGTATTCTCGATGTATTCAACAAGTGCAGTTCCTACCATATGGGTTATTATTAATTGTAGATCTTATACTTAGCCTATGAATTATCTACTAGTTCGCTTCATCCAGGACCGTAATGGTCTCAAAGACCGCTCAAAATTTCCCACAAGATTGCCAAATATCATGTAATCTCTTTCACTTTATTGAAAAATAAAATCTGTATTCAGTACACAATTTTTATTATTATTATTTTGCAATCATTGTTTCAACTCATCATCTTCATTTATAATTCTCGATTGTCCCCCTCCCTTCAATGTTAGAATATTTTTAATTGCAAAATGCCATCGAGAGAGATAAATCTAGAGAAAAATTTGCCAAATATGGAAAGCACTATTTCAACATTTCTTTACTATATTTCAATATAATTCTGTGAATGAATGAGGGTGAGTGAGATTAAAAATCATGTCAAGATATTATTATAAAATCATGTCAAGATATGTGTGTATATATATATATAAAGTACATAAAAAGCGAAAAATATTAATTATGTTTTTGCAAGTGTAGGATTATGGGTAATTGTGTGTGTGTGTGTGTATATGTATGTTTGTTTGGATGGTTTATACGAGTGCTTCATATGTTTAATCTGAATTTCTTGTTACCTATGTTTTCAAGTGATCATTTAATGTAATTTGGAGGTATTCTGTGTTTTGAATTATATATGCTTGAAGCTGCCTGCTCAACTCAACTATTTCTCGGTACATGTTTTGTGGCGACAGTGAATTGTTTTTATATGGAGAAGTGAGGTTCCGGGCACTTAAGTTACTCAGGTTTTGGTCCTAATCAGATAAAGGGAAATATTAGTCTGGTTTTGGTTGTTTGTGTGGCTAGTGACTACAATGGGTGGTTTCTGATTCGAGATGATGGAGGAGGTGGTGGAATTAACTGAATTTGGTAGAAGTTGGAAAACTACTCCATTTCTTGGTTGCATGAGCTATCCTCTTCTTGCAGCTACAAGTATATGAGAGTGGAGGGTTCATCTGATTCTGGCTGGCAGAGGTCAGATAGTTCTAGGGGGCTGCAATCTTCTGGGGTTTCGGATAGAAACCCTATATTGATTCATGCCAATTCTATCAGGTCCTCAGGTGATACATCAAATGATTCTGGGGAGAAAGGGGCCATAGATTGCAATGATGTTAGCTTGAGACAATGGTTGGACAACCCGGAACGAGCAGTTGTTGCCCTTGAATGCTTGCATATATTTAGGCAGATAGTAGAGGTTGTTTTTCTGGCACATTCACAGGGAATTGTTGTTCATAATGTGTGACCCTCCTGCTTTGTTACGACCTCATTCAACCATGTCTCTTTTATTGAGTCTGCGTCTTGCTCAGATTCAGGTTCGTATGAGGATGTGTCAAATAACCAAACAGTGGAGTTAGAGGGTTCATGTTCCCCTTCCCCCGGCCCGGTAAGCTAGATCAACAGGGAAGTCAGTTAGGACCTGAAAATTCTCCGCTTGATATAAATCGAAGAAATGCTTCACAGATGATAAGTTGCTTGCAGTCAGGTTCAGACAATGTGATGCGCATCTTTAGGAGCCAGTAATGTTGAAGTGGCCTAGAGAAGCTTCATTTTGTTTATGGTTGCTTCACCCTCTGCCTACAAGTAGGCCAAAAATGGAGTGAGTTTTCAGTGCAACTTACCCCTCTTTCTCATTTAGGTGGTGGCTATCAAGCTCTTCTATCATTAGAAGAATAATTTGGTTTATTCTTATGTTATAAATGGTTAATTCTTACTCTCTCTTTTTTTTTTCATAGAGGAACGTGCAAAAAGTAGGTAGATGTGGAAATCTCTAGTGAATATGAATCATCACCACGTATTTCTTGAAAATTATTGAACAACAATACTGCATGGAGGCTAGCCATTGGACACTTGAAAGAGTTCAATTAGATGGAGTATCATTTTGGGTTATTTGCGAACGACGTCTCTTGAAGCTGAGAAAGAGAATGATTGAATATTTTATCTACTTCCTCTAATAATTGATTTTACTCTTGGTCTGTCACTCTCTTATTTTCCTTTTTTGAGATGTTTCTTACTTGAGGGGAATATAGTTGACTGAAATGATTTAATGAGAGTGATACACATCTTAGAAAATAATAACATAAAATTTTGTGTGCGTCTTCTATCTCAGAAAATTATACTCAACACAGTGCAGGATCCTGTTCTTATATAATGCAATACAAGAACCGCCCTGATCAGCTCCAGGAACAAACCAATCACCATTTGGGTAACTTACTATTATCTCTAATACAAAGTTGGATCAGGTTTCACCAATAACAGTACACAGTACACAGTATACAGTACACACAAGGATGTGAGGCTGCTGAAAGTGTAGGGTAGATTAGAATGGACCTAATCGTCTGAAAGCACAAGTGTTGTTCAATCTTGAACATGGAGATAAACTTGCTTCACACATACATGGCTCAATCTCATTCGAGATGAGCTTCGACTTCCGTTTACTTTTTCATATGTTCTTCGCCTTTTTAGGTTGCTTCCAGATACGCACACATTTTATAAACTGATGCCAACAATGCATCAGATGGATGGGGAACTTGTAAAAGAAAAGGAATAAACTACATATAAGTAATTATGTTATAATGGTACCCAAACAGAGCCTGTAAAAGCAGAGGTCCTTTGATACAAACATCTCAACTATTATTGTTGGGCTTGCAGATTGAAATAGGTGCAGTATAATTTCCATTCACAAGCAAGAATGATACAACAAAAATCTTTGTTTTTCCTTTTTTTTTACTTGATCTAAAAATATAAAATCTACTGACACTGGTTTTTGCCAAACTTGGCTGACAAAAGTAATCTACCTACAAGGCGGCGAAGCCTTGGAGCTCCTGGACCAGGTTTAAGCTTGGTAGGATTCCCAACCTTGGAACAAGGAGGATTACCGGAACACCAACCACCAGGCGTGAAGCTCCCATTTTTTCGGCCCAATAGCTCCTCGTCAATTTGATCCAAAACAGGGTCATCCTGCCTGAATTTACGTGCAAATGCAGCACCACTTTCAATCATTTTGCCCGAGTCGTTAAGGGACAAGGTATGAGGATGTTGTCTTGGGGGAATGTCCCAAGCAATGTAGTGCATGTCATGATTTATTACAGTTGGTACATATTCTGGCGCATTGCATATGACTGTTTGAAAGTAACCTTCAGGAGAGGAGACAAAATTTGAGTAGTACATGAGTAGTGTTCTTGGAAGATTATCCCAACCCCATACGAGGTACTCTACAAATGACCGTGAGAGGATCATCCAAGCTGAACCTGCAAATATTGGATAAATGAAATGGCATATACCAAGGTTTTCAAAAAATAACTGAATTGCACAATTGGGAAAAGAAAAATCGTAAAGCTTGTATAAAGATGCAGATTATTTTAGAATAGCCATTAAGTCCATAATTTGATTCCGTTTTGGGACTCTATTAATATAAAAGTCAAACTGTAATCCGAACTTTAAATGGGATAATGTTTGTACTATGATGATTACAGTCTGGAGTGTGCATTTGAGCTTCACAGTTAAATTAAATGGTTCCACAATTACTGGCACAAAGGAGCTTAAGAAAATGTGATACAAAATGGGTGATATATAGCAGTCCTCTACTCCTCTTAGTCAAATTTATTACACTATCAGCATGCAACAACTTTGTTGGAAAGTGAAAATAGAGTAAAGAAGTTTATCGCTAGACCAGAGACCATAGTTGGTCAGCATCAAGCAAAATGGTCCCATGGACATTATATATGCAAGTGTATCAACTAATCCAGTAGGTGTAACTGACCGCAAATTTTCTAGGTCCATCTCTATGTTGTGTTATTGTCTAGCTCAGAATAATTTAACCGCACTGATCTCAAAAGAATCATTTATAACTAGTTTACACAAGGAAACAGAAAAAGATGGTGGAAAACCGAATATTCAATAGATTCGTGCGATTTTCACTTTCAGGTTGTGTTTCTTCCAGAAAAGAAAAATGTAATACGCAGCAAGAAGAAACTGTTTTTTTTTGTCATATTAACTGAAGCTACCTTATAGTAACAATAGCTGAACCACCAAACAAGAGAGATCAACTAATTAAAGGAAGAGGGGAAGGGAGGGGAAGAAGAATCAACTGATAAAACTAGCTGAAACTTCAATACAAGTTTGATACTTGAGACGCCCATATTGTATGAATATAAACCAATTCAACATGGTGAACTGAGAGATTTGCATGAAAAACTAAATATCTATCAATAGTTATAATAATCACCACAAGGTATGGAATAACTAAATGGGGGGAAGCTAACCAGTAAACAACTTAAAGGCTGTTGGCAATGTTCTCCGAGGTGTGACCCAAAATATATCTGACTTTGTTGTTTGGTAGAGCCCTGGGTCTATGATCAATGGCATTGCCCTTTGACCCCTGCAGACAAATTGGCATAGTAACATTAATTTTAGAATTAATTTCTTCACATATTGATACACAAAAGGGAGAAAGGGGGAAGGGAAAAGGAGTAGAGGGGGGAATAGAGAAAGAGCTTACTCCTTCGATCCCAATCGACTAAAGTTAATTTCTTAACATATTGATACACACAAGGGAGAAAGGGGGAAGGGAAAAGGGGGAGAGGGGGAATAAAGAAAGAGCTTACTCCTTCCATCCCAATCGGCTTGTGTGTTCAACAAAATTCAGGTCTCGCTTCAAATCAATAAATGTAGAGAGAAGATCTGTACACAGCTTAATAAGTCAAACAATTCTGTAATAAACTCATACCTAAACCTTTCCATGAGAAAATAAAATGCAAGAAAAGAAAGGGACTAACCATCTTGAGTTACCAGAGGATAATCAGAAGCACTGAGGTTAATAAACCAATCCCAATCTTTAGTTCTTTTGAGAAGGATGGCACATGCATGAAGAGTATTAGCAACCATGGTTGGTCCTCTATAGGTTACCATATTGGCTTTGGTAATCATTAATACATTCCCAACCTTAGCGAAAATAGGTTCTTTTTCTACTCGAGAAGCCAGCTCCAATCTCTCCTCAGCAGGCGATTCTAGGTCCAGATGAAGTACATAATGGTTCAATGGATGATATAATGTTTGAAGAGTTCTCCAAAGCTTTTCTAAATCACCTCTGGACCCAGAAATCAAATAGGCAAAACGAGGAATAGCAGGAGGGGGAGGAGGTGGAGATTGCTTAATTTTTTCTTCAGCAAAAGATACCCTTGTTTGATTTGCCATAACGCGAGAAGGGAAAATTGATAAGATCGAATTGATGGTGTGTAAAGAAGAGAGTAGACCCATGTTGAAGGAGGTTGCAAGGAGGAAAACACATACAAGTGAACTTATAACAAGAGGAAATACCCATTTCGTCTCCATGTTTAAGGACTTCATTTCTAAAACTTATCATGAGTTTCACCCAAAATCTCTCATACCCCAATTCTCCTCAATCTTTGAACAAATTGTATAAGCTATAGAAGGGTTGTTGCCAAAAATTGGCAATCACTAAATGTTCAAATTCAGATCAGACTTCCTTCATATGAATTCCATAATTTGTACTCAATGAAGATGTTGCATAAACAACCAAGAACAATAACTCAGTTCTTGTCCAGTTAGATTATTACCTCCTATAGACATTTAAAAAAAAACAAATAAATGGGCTTCCTTAACAACTAGCTTAAGTTTTGCAGTACACTCTAAAGAAAGACAAATTGATCGTCAATTAATAAATAAACTATTCTTATACGTATGTATGTATGCATATATTTATGCGCACCTATGTATGTACACAGAGAGAAGGTGACGTGAAAAACTAAACAGTCAACCCAATGTTGCATCAAGACAGCCAGAAAGAACAAACAAATGGGATCAAACAAAAATTATAAATTAACCAAAAATATGTTATCGGTAACTGAAGTAATTGATATTAATATGTTATTATCAATGGCATTTCAAGAAAACGGCAGAGCTCTAACCAAAGCAATGTTAAATCTCGGGACAACTTATTGACATCACTTTATGAACTCTTCAAACGAAACCCTAACATAGAAAACAATATCATAAAAAGTAAATTACATAGGAAAAAAATTATTAATAATAATAATTACCAATATAAAACATATATATATATATATGTAAGTATCAATATTAATAAATAAAAAGAACACCGCAACTGAAATCTACTACTATTACAAATGGGTGTCCGTATATATAATAATATATGAATCAGCGAGTTTGAAATGAAAGCTTGAATCACTCAATCAATAGTATTGTATAGAAACAAATGAATGAAGAGCATATTATGTACCTATAACTATAAATGAAATCAATAAGCTCAAAGTATACCTGTACAGAAGAAACTATATACAAATTCGGAGTGCATTTAAAAATATATACAGAAAACTCGTATCATTGAAAATCAGTGAGACGAGGGAAGAAGAGGAAGAAAAAACAACCTTGTTTGTATCCCGAGGAGGAAAATTGGGTGCAGCCCTGTTTGGACACGATCCGGATGAAAGAGAAAGTTGAGGTCCGAACAATAGTAATATTTGTTTCTCTCTCTATATCTCTCACTCTTATTTACTCATCATCAGGTTATTGTTGGGCTCCTGGCCTCCTGTTCTGTTTCTGTTTACTGACTTTTTGGGAAGAGGAAAGCCGGTACTCCTCCTACTATATATATAACTGTGTACAATAAATTATGACAGACAATTTTTTAGGTTAGACTGACGGTTTCATTCGTCGTGAAAGCTATTTTGTATTATATATATATATATATATGATTTTCACAACTATACTTTTGAGTTTTGAGTCTTTCACCAATTAAGACAGACAGCAATTAAATCTTGAATTTACATAGCCGTTTCTCCTGCCCATATTTATTTAACTAGTAAGATAAAGTGTATATATAGGAAAAAATCTATTAGTTTCATAAGAAAATTTTCTTCAATATTTCTACATGAATATTAGTGGAAATTAGGTTCATGTAAGTGAGATCTTATAAACATTTTTTTAATATAACAATATATCTATATAATAAAACAGAACTCAATTTAAATTTTATAATTTGACAAAGCAACAACGTGTCAGATTCATTCTAACTTAATCTAAAAGCTCACATTTCATCTCATACAAATAAAATTTCGCCCAAATTTCCTCCTTCACTTTCTCTCTCCTCTACTCCTTCCCCCTTTCTCTCTCCTCTCTCCTCTCCCTTCTCTCTTTCTCTCTACTCCTAATCCTCTCCTCCCTTTCTCTCTCTATCCTCTCTCATCTTTCTCTCTCTCCTCTCCCTTCTCTCTTTCTCTCTACTCCTAATCCTCTCCTCCCTTTCTTTCTCTATCCTCTCTCATCTTTCTCTCTCTCCTCTGCCGTTTCTCTTCTCCTCTTTCTGCATTTACTTAATTATTATAGTAATAATTATTATTAGTATAGTAGTAGTAGTAATTATTATTATAGTCTCTTCTCCTCTTTCTCCATTTACTTAATTATTATAGTAATAATTATTATTAGTATAGTAGTAGTAGTAATTATTATTATTATAGTAGTAGTAATTATTATTATTATTATTATGGTAGTAATTATTAGTATTATAGTAGTAGTAGTAATTATTATTAATATTTGTTGTTTTTGATAAATTAATTTTTTGATTTTGTAATTGCTTTTTTACCATTGATATTTTTTATGTATTATATATTTTAAATGTATGCATACTTCAAAAATTATTATAATTTAAAATGAAATATTAAAATACTAATTAATTAAGTAAATGGAGAAAGAGGACAAGAGAAACGGCAGAGGAGAGAGAGAGAAATATGAGAGAGGATAGAGAAAAAAATGGAGGAGAGGATTAGGAGTAGAGAGAAAGAGAGAAGGGGGAGGAGAGAGGAGAGAGAAAGGGGGAAGGAGTAGAGGAGAGAGAAAGAGAAAGAGAAAAGGAGAGAGAAAGTGAAGAAGAAGAAAATTTGGGCGGGATTTTGTTTGTGTGAGATGAAATGTGAGCCTTTAGATTAAGTTAAAATGAATCTGAAACGTTGTTGTGCTTTCTCAAATTATAGAATTCAAATTGAGTTTTGTTTTATTATATAGATATATATATATATTTAAGTGACAGAAATTAAAATTGTAAAAAGTGGCACCATCACGTTTTAATGGATATTGCCAACCGACATCACCTCAATAAATGCTAACATGTCCTTCTTTTTAACTACTCACTCTATTTAATAAGCTGGCCGGAAAAATTAATGTTCTAACACATTAATATAATTAATTTATGGAGTAATTTTGAAAACAATGAACGAATATTGTACTACTCTTTAATTTTAATATAATTAATTTATAGTTTTAAAAAAAATATAAAACTAATATTAACTTTTTAAATGTTAATTATAAAATTGTTAAATTTAAATTTTGGTTTAAAGGTAGTATTTGAATTGATTCTAATTTTTACAAATTGGTTTTAAAAAGAAAAGGCCGCATATATTACCCAAAACATGAATTTATTAGGATTCTTTATAGAAATATATAACAATTAAAAAATAATTACACTATTAGTGTATCAATAAAATAATTAAAAAAAGAGTGTAATTAGGATTCATATTACAAAAATAGTACAATTCACATTAATAAGGAAACCTAAAATCAAGAAGAAATAACTGTCATAATTAATAATTCAAATTCAAATATTTGGGATCTAACAATAAAATAAATTCAAATTCAAAATATTCACTAACTCTAAGTCAGTAAGTCCAATAACCCAAACAAAACAAATTACTTGTACATCCAAAACCATAAAAATAAAACCCGATATATTACAAACTTTTCCTTTTTTTAATGAAGAGAGAACAGAGCATTGGCCGCCATTGTAATCTGGTGCGAGCCACCTCAAGTAGAAACCTTCATCATCGAATATTACAGTGGACTCGTAGAGAAAATATTAGTCAAGCTTCAGTAACTGGATAGAGAAACATGACTATTTGATTTTTCACAATTTATTCATGTCCGAAAATTCTAATTCCAATTTCATGTTCAAAAGAAAACAAGAACACTGCATAGGAAAGAGAGAGATAAGAGAGTGATGTGTAATGTAATATTAATAATCAAACCTTCGTACCAAGGTAACCAAACTTTTATACCAAGATAATCAAACCATTATACCAAGATAACCAATCTACCTCCACACCTGCACTATGAATTGGTTACCTTGATCTGAAAGTTTGGCAACCAACTGCATGAAGATTTGGCTACCAACTGCATTACATTCAAAAAAAATTGGTAACTTAATAAAACTGAATTGGTTACCTTGGTATGAAGGTTTGGCTACCAACTGTACTATAAAAAAAACTGCAGTTGTGGATATGGATTGGTTACCTTGGTGTAAGGTTTGATTACCAACTACACTATAAAAAAAATGCACCTGGATAGAGTAATTAATAAATGTCATACACATTTTTTTTAGTAAGTGGGCATGCACTAAATTTTAAACCCAAACATATATATATATATATATATATATATATATATATATAGTCAGAGATCCATGACAAGACAGATATCATACCACACCCCAATCCTCCGAAAACCAAAAAGCCAGAGAGCAACAAAAACGTGGTTATCACCGCCGAAACCAAAATCGGAATGCAAAGGAACATCACAGGGGTGGTTAGGGTCAGTGCGATCATCGTTCTGGCGAGGGTCAGGCCTGAGAGGACAAGATGGGACCCATCGGAACTGTGATTTCTGAAACAGTGTTGTGCCATGATCGAAAATCCGCCAAATGGGGACAATCAGTTGGGAGTTGTTGATCTTGATTACGAGGATTCTGATGAGAGATGGACAAATGGGGGTCATTTTCTGTTTTGGGCATTGCTTTACTTTCAATTAGAGATATTGTGTGTTGATGGAAGAATCGATGGATGAGAGAGAAAAAGGGTGAGGAAAACAGTGAGTTAGATTTGTAAACATTTTTGTCTTATTTTGATTTGGGAGAGACAGGTAAAGGGATAATAAATATATTAATTTTATAAATAAAATATTTAAATGTATTAATTGTGTAAATATTTTAGGAGTGCACTATTGTTGTAATTATTTTTTAAAATATAATATAAAATGTAATTGTCCCAATTTATTATTATAATTATGTTTTAAAAAAAGGCCGCTCGAATAGCACGAGTTTTTTATGGGTACAATTACATATTCTATTACATTTTTAAAAATAATTACAACAATAGTTCACTCATAAAATATTTACATAATTAATAAACTTTCATATTTATTTACAATATTAGTGCAATTAGGATTCCTTAATTTAGAGAATTAGTATTCAATTAAGATTCCTTAATTTAGGGAATTAGTATTAATTTACTTATTAAATTAAGTAATTAATATATCTACATATTAAAATAAAACAAAGTGGTGTATATATGAAGAGAGAGGAATACACACTGAGAGGAGAGGAGAGGAAGCTCAGAAGAAAGATAAAAATGGCGTCTTTTTCAGTTGACAATCAAATCAATAGCATTATCTTCATCAATCATTTCATCAAATTCTTTCCCAAGAAAAGCAGGCCACCCACCTTACTCTACCAGACGCCCACTTTTGTTCTTATTATATACACGACCAAGGTAATATTTGTATATATTTGTATAAATTCATTTTAATTAAATTCATTAAGAGAAAAGTAGCAAAAGAAGCCAAAACCCAGATACTTCTCCTCCGCCCTCCTCCACCATTAACGCCCTTCTCCTCCGCCCTCCTCCTCCATTAACGCCATCCTCCACCATTAACCTAAAAATTCCAACTTGTTAACGCCATCCTCCACTGCGATTTTTTCATGAAATAAGATTCTTTGCGATTTTTTTATAAGACAATTGGTAATTAAACATTCATACCAAGGTAACCAATTCGGTGTTATTAGGTTTCTAATTTATTTTTAAAAAACCTATTATAGATTTTTTTATTTAATAGTGCAGTTGGTAGCTAACACTTTATACAAATATAACCAAATTAGTTTTATTGGGTTACCAATTAATTAAAAAAAATCTATTGTAGATTTTTTTTTTATAATGTAGTTGGTAGCCAAACCTTAATACAAATTTAATACAAAGGTAACCAATTCAGTTTTATTGGGTTACCAATTAATTATAAAAAATCTATTATAGATTTTTTTTTGAAAATCTTGATTAGTAGCGAACCTTAATACAAATGTAACCAACAAAAACTAAAATGGTTACCTTTGTATAAATATTTGGATACCAACTGCACTAAAATTTATCTTTTTCTCCTTTTAATTTCTGGACTAAATCAACCTTCGTCATAATGACAGTTGTGGTCGTAATGGATGAGAAGATCGACGTCCATGGTGTTGAAGCGGCGGCGAAGGGGATGAGGAAGATGACCGGCGAAAGGGAAGAGGAAGATGACGTTGTCAAACTTTGAATATTTGAATTTTAATTATTATTTTTGAATTTGAATTTATTTTTGTTGTTAGATCTAAAATATTTGAATTTGAATTATTAATTATGGTAGTTATTTCTTCTTGATTTTAGGTTTCCTTATTATTATGAATTGAATCCTATACTAATTCCGTAAATTAAGGAATCCTAATTGCACTAATATTATAAATAAATATAGAAAGTGTATTAATTGTGTAAATATTTTATGAGTATACTAATAGTGTAATTATTTTCTAAATGTTATATATTATTGTAAAGGACCCTTTTTTATGTTGCGTCTGTCATTTGGGTTTGGACCAATACTTTTGGGCTCCTGTCATAAAATTGGAGTTTGGGCTTTGCATTCCATTAACCGGACGGACAAGTCTGGGAATTTTTGCTGCTAAAAATTAATTAAAGAAGACGTATCTTTTTTTTTTCTTCTGCCCAAATGGACGAATGATGAAGATTCAGAGTTTCATTTGTAAGTAAAACCACGATTCACTTAATTTAAATTTTATTGCTATTAATGAAGATTCGAATTTTTCATTGATTTGGAGAATTCGTGACTTGTTGAATAGAGGGTGGGAGTCTAACTTGTTGGCGATGAGGTAATTGGTATGTTGATTTCTTGAACAAAAATAAATAAATTAAAAACCGAGATTCTATATTACCTGTATAAAAATATATGTATTCTTCTTTTCTTAGTAGAGATGTCGCTGGGGTTAATATTACAAGATTTTGTGTATATAGTTTATCCAACCGTCTGTGTAGATGGATGGTAAAATTAAGGCTTAAATAAGAATTAGTATATTAAATTATAGGTCATATTTCACTTCGGTGATTCATCTTTTAATTTTGTCAATTAGATGATTGAACTATTAATTTTTCTAATTGCAACAAATTAAACATGTCACGTCCGAAATTACTGACATAGCTACTTGTGTGGGGCCATAGAAAATTGGTGTGGCAATTTTTTTTTTTAAATTATGAATTAAACAAATCTGATTTAATAGAACAACAATTAACATTAAACAAATATTAACGACAAAAAGTACTTTTACCCACTGTAGTTGTAGTGTTTTAAGCAATTAGTCATTGTGCTTTTAAAATATTCAATTATCCCACTGTGCTTTTTAAAAATATACAATCAGGCCATTCTGTCCATTTTTCGTAACTGACGTTAACAAATCAACTTCAATTTCTTACGTGTCTTTTTTGAAAAAAATAAAAAATTACGTGGCATATGCTTAATTATGTGGTTTATCCTTATGTGGCAACAAAATAATTTTTAATGGATTTTCTTTAAATTTTTTCTTCTCAAACAAAAAAATAAAATAATAAAATTATTATGTGGTAAAAATATATAATTAAAATAATAATAAAATTAAAATAAATATTTTAATTCATTTTTTTTATAATTTTTATTTTCCTTTTATCTTTTCCTTTTTTTAATAATTATTTTTATTTTAAAATTAATTCCAAATAATATATCAAAATTTTTGTATCAATGAGATCTATTACAATATTATATTAATTCCTACAAAAATCAAAAATAAAAATCATTAATTATGTAAAAATAAAATTAAAATAAATATTTTAATTCATTTTTTAAAATATTTTCTTTTCCTTTTATCTTTTCCTTTCTTTTAATAATTATTTTATTTTAAAAATTAATTCCAAATAATATATCAAATTTTTTGTATCAATGAGATCTATTACAACATTATATTAATTCCTACAAAATTAAAAAAATATATTAATTATGTAAAAAAAAAATTAAAATGATAATAAAATTAACATAAAATTAATACTAATATATATTTTAATGATATAAAAAAGATAAGTACATAATTAACATAAAATAGAAAATTCGATACAATTAACAAAAATTAGTTAAACAAATGACATAAAATTAAAATTATTTATACAATCAAAATTACATTATTTTTTATAATTTATTCTTTTCCTTTCTTTTAATGTTTTACTGTTCATCTTCTCTACAAATCTACTGTTCATCTTCTCCACAAATCTTTTCTTTTATTCTACTGTTCATCTTCTCCACAAATCCGAACAAAAAGCTTGTTTATTTATAGAGGAATCCCAGAAATTCATAGAGGAATCCCAGCTTCAACCCGGATTTCAACCGTTTAATAGCTACTGTAGTAGCTCCAAAATCAAGGATCCCTTTGTAAACCTTTCCAATCCCGCCCTGTCCAATGACCAGTTCATCGTGAGAGTTGAATGTGGCCCACTGGATATCACGAAGTGAAAAGCGTCGACATAATTTTTGTAAAGACAATGATAGCTGGTTGGTTTGCTGGGTAAATTTTAAATCCGTTGTTGTTGAATCCTCTTCTTCTGATTTGAGTTTCTGGGATTGAGATAGCTTAGAAGCTCGATAAATATATGTATAGAGGATTCAAAACGAATTTGAAGGGTTTATTTTTTCTGTCCGATTGATTGGATTTAAAATTCAAGTTCGCAACAGATTGCATCATTTTGTAAAATAACAGACCTCACCCATTTGACTCTTTTAGAATGTGTACGGGTCGGGTTGACCCGACTGAAAAAGAAGATGAGCCACATCAACATTTATATGTTATTTTTTTTATTTTTATTTTACTTTTGAACTGCCACATGTGTAATTATTTGACGTCCGTCTTGGACGGAATGGATTGATTGAATATTTTTAAAAAGTACAGTAGGCTAATTGAATATTTTAAAAGTACAGTGGCTAATTATTTAAAACACTACAACTACAGTGATGTAAAAGTGCTTTTAACTTAAACAACAATTATTAACTTAAATGTTAATTGTACGACTATATTTAAGGTACTAAACATAACTTTACTTTTCAGAATCAAAATTACTACTAGTACGAACTATGTCTAGGCATCTATTTTTAAAAAAATCAATTACAAATGTCTAGGCATCTAGTCCGTATTCTGATATCCCTCCCACGTATTGGCTGATTGACTACAAATTGTACGATTAGCATAAAGTTTATTTTTAGGTAAGTTGGTCAATTGGCCAATAGAATGTTGACACACATAAAAGCTCGCCTGCGTGTCAGCACTCTATTGACCAATTGACCAACTTACTCAAAAATAAATTTCATACTAACCACTTCTAAATTGTACTATACAACAAACATGATACCGACAATCATGCTTGGTTCAAGTAATCCAAGCATGATTTTTTACTAGTACAATTACTGATTCCTCGTCCAATTAAGATTTAGTAATAGGCATTATAGGCCAGAGGCCAAAGCCCAATCCATTTAATTACTATTGGAACAGATAAAAGATGTGAAGCTGCTGGCTGCTGCACTTTTTTTGGGGGTCTTATTTGGATTTTCAGTCCTATCCATTACTATTTGGATTGACACCACACCATGTGATTCTTTGACTACTTTTCGAATGATCATTAGACATGACTTAAAAATTATCACTAACCGATTAAATTTAAATGTAAGATTATTATGATTTATGATACTACACCTACATCTACTTCCTTTGTGGAGTACTAAATTAAAATATGGGCCTGATATAGGAATTTATCTCTATGACCCAGGAATTACTATAATCCAACTGAGCCCAACTTTCATTTTAATCATTCCAACGGCTTTAATTACCATTTTAAAGATTTCAAATTCAAATTCAGCCTCCTCCTCCCTTACCCTTTCTCGGTCCATCTCTGGACTCTATTCTCTCCCATGGCGACTACCAGCAATTTCGGAACAACACCCACAAAAACGCCGACAGAGAAGATAAATTCTTCCTCCTCTGTCTCGAGAAAACAGTATCAATCGGCAATTGATCCATCATCCTCATCATTTTCAAATCGATTAGCTTCGGAACTCAAAAACCGATTCGAAGCCTATAATCGCCTCCAGGCTGCGGCTGTTGCGTTCGGAGAGAATCTTCCGATTCCCGAGATTGTTGCACTAGGCGGTCAGTCGGATGGAAAGAGCTCACTCCTTGAAGCCCTTCTAGGGTTTCGCTTCAATGTTCGAGAAGTGGAAATGGGCACCAGACGACCTCTCATTCTTCAAATGATCCACGATCCAACAGCACTGGATCCCCGCTGCCGGTTTCAGGTCTTATGTTGATCCGATGCGTCTTTTTTGTGCGTGTGATTTTTATAATTACTTAATTTTTAACCTTGGGAAATAAGAAGCTACAGACTAAACTCTAGTAACTTATATTCCTTCCGTCCCACAAAAAGAGTGTCATTCGTAAAATTTACAAACTTAAATGATATACTATTTTTATTCCATGCCCCTAAATTTATTGATTGTTAGATTAATAATGATTGTATGAAAAAGAAATTTTGAGGATAAACTTAATAACATTGTGTCATTTTGTATTACCATCAAAAGAAATGGGACTCTGCTAACTTGAGAAAGTTATAAGAAACTGTAAGACACTAAGAAGGTGGACCAATGTTAATGTAGAAGGATATCAGGTGATCTTCTTGTCTTAATTTAGACTCCATGTGTTGTTTTCAAAAATACTGGGACTCAAGTTGTCAAAATGTGTTCATCGTCTTATTTTGTACAAAAGTACATATGAACCTAAAAAAACTTTTTGATAAATGAAAGCATGCTTAGTAAATTAATTCTTCTATCAATTAATAATTTTCAGTCTCCAACTATTATTACTTACTGTATCGAAGTTAAAGAGTTGACTGTATCTATATACATATATCCATTCAAGCTTACATATACACAAATGGAAACGCATCTAATTAATTTGGTAGCACTAGATAACTGAATTTGACATTTATAACAGGACGATGATTCTGAAGAATATGGCAGCCCTGTTGTTTTAGCATCAGCTATTGCAGGCATTATAAAGTCACGAACCGAGGCACTTTTGAAGAAGACTAAAACTGCAGTTTCTTCTAAGCCAATTGTGATGAGAACTGAATATGCCCATTGTCCCAACCTCACAATCATTGATACTCCAGGTTTTGTACTCAAGGTAATTTTCTGAGAATGTAGATGTTATTTATTTCTTTAACTCAAGGATTTTTGTACTTAATGGTTTGAAATTCATTGCAGGCGAAGAAAGGTGAACCAGAGAGAACTCCTGAGGAAATTCTCTCTATGGTGAAGTCACTGGCGAGCCCGTCCCATCGCATTCTTTTGTTTCTTCAACAAAGTAGTGTGGAGTGGTGCTCATCATTGTGGTTGGACACCATTCGTGAAATTGATCCAACATTTAGGCGAACAATAATTGTGGTGTCCAAATTTGATAACCGGCTCAAGGTATTAGTGCCTAACTTTCCTGTCTGAAGTTTGAATATAGTAAATGAATAAATGAGACAGAATCTTTGAGGTGAATCATTTTGCCACTCCACGAGTATCCTTAGTTACGTTACAGTTAAGGCTAAATTGTGCTGCTGTTTTACACACTGCCTAGTTTCTATTTAGTATGTAGTGCTGGAGAATTTATTTTATTATATTTTTTAGCAAGTAAAACTTCTGCAATGAGAGAAATTTAATTCCCACTATTCTATATTGAATGGCATGGAAATAAAATGTAAATGAGGATGACTTTCTAAAAGCTCCAAACAATTTTGAATGATCTTAAAGCCTCTCTTTTTTTTCAGAGTTTACTTTAGCAATTCATGTCAAAGATTGGGATCATTTTGTAGGTTAGTAGAATGATGCTGGAAATCTCTTTTTGATGGTTAGCATGACTTTCTTAGTCCCGTAAAATTGGGATGTTTTTGCAATTTGCAGTTACTAGAATGATTATGGAAACCTCATTTCAAGGGTTTAGTGTGACTTGCTTGGTCCCTGTAAATTACATTCATTGCCTTTTCTGACTAAACGCGCTGTGGTTTAAGTTTTTTCTAATTTTAATTGTAATAAATCAGGAGTTTAGTGATCGGTGGGAAGTGGACCGTTATTTGAGTGCAAGCGGGTATCTTGGAGAGAACACTCGACCATTTTTCGTGGCCCTGCCTAAGGAGAGGACCACAGTTTCAAATGATGAATTCCGCAGGCAAATATCACATGTGGATGCAGAAGTATTACACTATTCATGTGATGGTGTCAAAGGGGTTTGATGAAGAGAAGTTCAGGACCCATATTGGTTTTGGATGTCTCAGAGATTATTTGGAATTTGAGCTCCAAAAGCGGTACAAAGAAGCTGTACCAGCAACTTTAGCTTTACTCGAGCAGCGCTGCGGTGAAGTCACAGATGAATTAGCAAGGATGGATGCTAAAATTCAGGCTACTTCTGATGTTGCACATCTTCGGCGATCTGCAATGTTGCATGCTGCTGCTATATGCAATCATGTGGTTTGTTATATTTACCAAATTATTATGTTATTTATGAGCCAATCTAATTCCTAATACTTTTGTCATAGAATTTGAGGTTAATCATTGTCAAACATGTAATTTGAGGTTTTTTAATATGTGAAGGGAACATTGATTGATGGAGCAGCAGATCCTTCTCCAGAGCATTGGGGAAAAACAACTGAGGAAGAAAAGTCAGAGAGTGGTATTGGAAGCTGGCCTGGAGTTACAGCAGATATAAAACCTCCTAATGCCACCCTTCGCTTGTATGGAGGAGCTGCTTTTGAAAGAGTGATGCATGAATTTCGCTGTGCTACATATTCTATTGAATGCCCTCATGTATCAAGGGAGAAGGTAGCTTTCGCTTTTTAGAACAATTGCTCCTCAGATTGGAAACTAGAGTATTTGGTGTTTATGACCTGTTTGACAGGTGGCAAATATATTACTTGCTCATGCTGGCCGAGCTGGGGGTAGGGGAATTACAGAGGCAGCTGCTGAAATTGCCCGTGCTGCTGCTCGGTCATGGCTTGCTCCTCTTCTTGACACAGCATGCAGTCGGCTTGCTTTTGTTTTGGGGAATCTATTTGATCTTGCTGTAGAGAGAAACCATCAACGTAACTCAGACTGTAAGATGTAATCTAGAACGTCTTATTGACATTTTCCTTTAGCTGATAGCTTTCTTCTATTCGATTAGAGATATTGAACTACAGTTTAATATATTCTTTCCTCTTTCGACATTGTTGCGTTCGATGTCATAACGTAAGAATAATTTTACCAATTCAATATTGATATGTTGCAAGTTTTTATGGGACACTTAGAAGCATAAATTTCTATTGCCGGAGTTTTTCTTTTTTTATATTTGTTTTCTTTCTACCATCTGGCAGTTTGTCACTTTTTCTTCTCGAACTATGTCAAAATTGTAACTGGCATTTTCCCCTTCAGATGGAAAGAAAATTGGAGATATGGAAGGCTATGTAGGTTTTCATGCTGCTTTAAGGCACACTTATAATGGGTTTATAAAGGATCTTGCTAAACAGTGCAAGCAACTGGTTCGGCACCATCTTGATTCAGTCACGAGCCCATATTCTCAGGTCTGTTACGAGAATGATTTCATGGGTAGTTTCGGTTCAGGTGCAAAATCCATTTACGGATACAACAATGCATTAGCTGGCTCATTTGGTTTTGAGTTATCTGATGGGGCAATAGTTGTGCAAAATGAAACAGTGAAAGATAAAGAAAACATTCCTCCAGAAAACAATGCACAAGAGACTACACCAGGAAAAATCACAGAAGGCAGAGAAGCCCTTCGCGAGAGCCTAATGACTGTGCCGGAGACCCCATCCCCTGATCAGCCATCTGATGGAAATTTTGCAGTTAAGAAGGAACTTGGACACTGCGTTGAGATTGGAGCGAGAAAACGGCACTGTAGATTAATTGGCAATAGCAGAAATCCAGACCAATTAAAAGATCAAAATGGTGGTGGCTTTTTACTTGGGAATGGAGATAGTGGTACCAGATCAGGCTCAGCTTACTCAGAGATTTGTTCGTCAGCTGCACAACATTTTGCACGGATACGTGAAGTTCTGGTTGAGCGAAGTGTGACTTCATCTTTGAACTCTGGCTTTTTAACCCCTTGGTAGGCTGCTAAACTTCAGAAACCTGTTTGTCTGCACATGCATTACATAAAAAGCATCCATATTCATATAACTGTCAGGCAAATCTTAACTGGTGAATTATAGCTCATTTCCATGATTTCAGTTCTGATAGATTTGGCAAAGTTCTTTGGACTATCTTGCATCATGTCATATAGATGCCCAGTAAAGGTTGTGATTAGTGTCTAATTCTGAGTAATGCTCATCTTTTTTTCATATGCAAAATTTTGCCTACTTGGCTTTGGTATTCTTACCACGAGTATCTTAGTACCGTTAATCTACTCAGACTCACCAAATGTAATACCAGTTTTAGTCTTGCTTATGAGATTCTTGCCAATGCTTGATAACCGAACAAGTTAAAGAAAGTCCAGGAGGACGGTTATACTTGTTATTCTGTTTAGTCTTTGCTTATAAGATTCTTGTTGTACAGTTTTTTGTGCGGTGTTATAATGCAAGAGTTTGATCATGTAATTGTGTTTGTTTATATTGGGAGCAGCCAGGAACGGCTTGTGGTAGCACTTGGATTGGATTTGTTTGCGGTGAATGATGAGAAATTCATGGACATGTTTGTAGCACCTGGCGCAATCGATAGTCTTAAAGATGAGAAGCAATCCCTTGAGAAGCGTCGGAAAATAATGCATTCTTGCTTGAATGAGTTCAAAAGCGTGGCACGAGCACTTTGATGAAATCTCTTCGTCCGTCCATCAATATTATTACTCATTTGGTGAGCACATTTGGAGAAATTAGAGAAATCATCGCCCACGCCCACCTATATAATATATAAATATTATATGTAATCTTATTTTCTTTTTCTTTTTCTTTTTTCAGAATAATAATAATAATATCTTGTTCATTGTTAACCCCCACTAAAAAATGTTAATTGTGAAGTGATCTTCAAATCTGATGAGCTGCCAATTAGCATTAGTATTAGTATAGCATTTAAAAATAGACTCCCCTCCATACATTGTTTGTTTGTAAGGTATTGTTTGATGTGGGATTAGAGTGTCAAAGAAACTCTCGATTTGTTCTCTTTGATTATGATTCCATCTATCATTGGCAAACAAAGACAAGACAATCTTCTTGATTCGGGTATTTTTTTTTTTATAGAAAAAAAAAGAAAGAAAAGAAAAACAAGACAAACAATTACTAGTAATTTTGACCTCTTCATAAGCATTACTACTGCAATCGCCACCCAATTCAAAACAATGTTTAACGCACGCTTATATAAATAAAGTCAAGCCGGCCGAGCTGTCTGCGACCATTATATTATTATTACTCCCTCCCTCTCTCCGCTTTTAAAATATTATCGTTTTAAAAAAAAAAATTATTTTAATTTATTTGTTGTTTACAACCTTTTAAAAAAATTAATTAATACTATCATTTAACAATTATAATTAATAGTAATTTTTTTGTTACCTAATAAATTAAACTTGTATGGATGAAAAAACATTAATTACATATAGGATTCAAAGAGAGATAACTTTAACCTTTTGTAATACTAGTAATCAAATTGGTCTTATTGTTTTAATATTTTTTTACTTAATTTCATAAAATAAGTATTTGCTTATGGTGAGTGTTGTAGAAGCTAGTGATAGCAGTGTATTGAGGATATACCCTGTATGCTTATAAGAATCACAACCATTACTGGATTCCGAACGCCATCGCGTATTATTATTATTATTATTAAGAAAGAAAGAAAGAAAGAAGAAACTGTTTGTTAACGTTACAAAACTAATTTATTTATATTTTTTACCAAAAAAAAATGTTGAATAGGTATATGTGCTGATCATTTTGTATTTCATTATTAAATTTATATTTTACTAGTAAAATATGATATGTACTTAATATTATATTTTATAACATCACTTCAAAATGTGTATGTTAAAAAATAGGAGTTTCAAAAAATGTCACAAATGGCGTGACATCAATACATTGATTGGGTAAGTTTATTGTGATTGGCTATGTTATAAAATATATTTTCTTATTCAATGTTACATCATTTGAGATAAAAAAAAAATTAAGACCCAAGAAAATAATATTTTGATTTTACTGGAAAGAAAACTCAAAATCTTACTACAAAATTAAACTACTAAGTTTAGTTTAACAAGACGAGTTATTTTATGTATTGCGATAAATTTACTTAAAATATAAATATAAAATTTATCAATACATGAAATGGATAAAAATTATAAGAATCTCAATTATTATATATTTTTTCAAAAAAAAATTATTATTAATACTTATTCACATCACTAAACATTTATTTTCATTCAATTTTCCAAATAAGATTGTATGGAGTAAAAGTATTAAAGGGATCCGGCTATGATAGTAAATGTATATAATTTTTTGATTGAAAATGATACATCAATATTTTTAATTAAAAAAATTACACACACTTATTATGATGAAATTGATTCTTGCCATGTTGAGTTGAGAAAAGGATATCCACCAAACCAAATAATTGAAAGTTAGTTTTGATTAATTAATTAATACATTGATATATTATGTAATGATTAATTAATTAATTTGTTATAAAATTAATTTTATAATAATAAAATTCTTACAACTAAGATCCAATTAAATGTAAACACGTAAACATCTCAATTCTAATACCAATAGCATAGCCATAGCAGGCTACTATTAGTGTAAGTACTAGTACCGGCTAACAGGTCACTCTTGCAGTCTGGGCTCTGAAGTCAATGCCCCTTTGAAATTCCCCTACTCCACCACTCCATGCCTTCTTTGTCTGTCCCCACTACTTCTAATCCCAACCACCGTTGAGGGTCTCCCTAAACATCCCCCACCATTTCAAAAACCAATACAGCAACGGAAGGCACTCTCTTAATTCATAAAAAATAATTTACATCTCGATTAATTTTATATCAAATTTAAATTTACATGTAAATCATAAAACACAATAATAATATATAAATTATATTCTTATTTTTTATTATCTCATATATAATATTTATATTTATATACACACTCAAATTATACATCTACAAAACATGAGAAAAAGTTGTGAGTGCAGCTCAAGTGCACAAAAAAGAAGAAAAAAAAAAAAAAAAAGAGGCACAACATAACAAAAGCAAATGAGTAAAATTCCTTTTTTTTCATCAAAGCCTTATTTTTCACTCATCCATCACATCACTTCTCCTCCACCTACCTCCTCTTTTTTCCTCTCTCTGCCCATCAATGGAAAGCACATCAAGACCTCGAGAAATAGAAAACCCATCTCCCTCAAACTCCCCAAACAGCAATGGAAGCAGCATTAGCCACGGCAACGGAACCCCACCACACACCCCAAAACCCATCTCCAGATCCGAATCCAATCCATACCCCACAACTTTTGTCCAAGCCGACTCCACTTCCTTCAAACAAGTAGTACAAATGCTCACCGGATCATCCGAAACTGCTAAACAAGCTTCCAACCCAAAACCCGCTCCGCCGTCAGATCCACCGTCCTCCTCCTTAAAAAGCAGCAGCATACCGCCCATCAGAACAGCACAGAAAAAACAGAGCTTTAAGCTTTACGAAAGAAGAAACAGCCTAAAGAATGGCCTCATAATCAACCCTTCTTCGATGCATAACTTGGCTAATCATCATAATAATTCAGGGTTTTCGCCCCGCGGAAAGCCGGAGATCTTGTCCCCGAGTATTCTTGATTTTCCGTCGCTAGTTCTTAGTCCGGTGACGCCATCGACAGAAGATCTGTTTAACAAGGCTTTGGGAAATTCTTCCGAGGAAGATAAAGCAATTGCTGAAAAGGGATTTTATTTACACCCTTCGCCGATGAGTACACCCAGAGGAGGCGCTGAGCCACAGTTGTTGCCTCTGTTTCCGGTGGGTTCGGCCCGAGTTTCGGGATCTTCGTCTTGAGAATTGAAAAGGAAAGGACTAATTGGGAGAGGCAGGTCAGGTAGATGAGTAATTAATTTGGTTCAATTGTACAACTAATTTGATCTATCTACATCCATTATTTCAGAAAATAGAAAATCACTCGTTTATGTTTATTTATTACTCCTTAGTAGGTTTTTTTTGCTAATTATGTTATTTTTATTTTCGTTTCTCTTTTTTAACTGACAAGAAAAGAAGAGAGATTTGGAGGTGACTTTTCAATTTTCATGTACCGTGAAAAGGGCAAAATATGGGTTATTTGCTTTGACAAAACGGAGTAGTAATATTTTCAGAACAAGAAGTGCATACAAATATCCAAAAGAAGGGGTAAAGAACATTATTATTATTATTTTATATTCTTTTTACTTAATTAGTAAAGTTTGAAGGATCCCTCCCTAGTCCCTATGAATACAATGTTATGCAAGTGTGTCCGCAAGACAAGACACAAATAAGGCGAAAGGCACAGCCAAATCAATCAATCAATCAATCTACTGGCACTGGGAGTTGATCTGATTCTGATCGGAAGTAAAATGAAATGTCCTACTACTACTACTACTACTATTAATACTAATGAATATAATACGATACGATACGATACGTACGTGTGTCCGAGTCTGATAATGATTGATACTCCAAGTATATGAATTAACATCAGATTTTGTACTGTTTCAAACCTCAACAAGTAGAAGACGCTAGGAGTGATGAATAGTAGAAGACGCTTACTACTGAAATTAAGGAACAAGGCCCCCACACCACACTATTATCAGTACAGGTCCAAATCCAAAAGCTTTAAGACTTTTTAGGTTTTTCTACATCAGGCAAGGCAAGGCAAGGCAAGGCAAGAATCTGAAAACCAAAAACTCCTTTTCAGCTAAAACTTTCAAAATGTTGTTGTGTTTGGCCCAATAATCCTGATACCTTCCTTCCGAGCAAGAGCAGTTACGGAAGCATTTCATTTTTCTCACCATTTCATCTATGACAAATTAACAAGGAAATAACAAAAAAACCCAAATTGAATTGTAGCAAAGAGAATTCGAATACCCTTAAACAATTAATTAAATGAATTTAATTAAAGAAACCCAGATTGGGAAGTAGAGAGAGAAAGAGAGTTATCCAGATTGGGAAAAGAAAAGAAAAGAAAAGAGAAACCTAGATTCCAAGGCAAACCCAACACTACACCTTTCACAAACTGAATTCAAAATTATGTAAATCGATATTCAGTCGTATTATAATTTATCTCAATACAAATACACTCCCGAGGTGTCGTTGAACTCCATTTCTGTGTTCATTTATTCATTACAACACTTCCTATTAGATAACAGAAGAATACATTCCCTATCCTAGATTTCTGAAAAAGATGTTACCGACTTAAATCCATGATTCTCCGGTAGAGGTCCATTTCCCGGACGGACAGATATTATCACCTCCAAACCTGAAACGTACATTCAGATGTCATTGTAAAAGGAAAATCCTACTGGTAGCAAAGTCTATCTGCATATGTGCCTATGCATGTGTGTTAGTGCTCAGAAACCTCGCAATCAGAATACTAGTCATGATAAAGTCGACATGGTGTAGTTGAAGTCTGAAAATGTGCTCTTCCCCCTGAAGGCATCGCCTGAGGTGTGTCCTCAAGTCCCAGGCTGGAAAGAGCCTACCTGCACCTTAAGCAGACAAATAAAATTATAACTAGCAGCATTTTACCTGCTGCCTTTGCTGCAACACCTTCTTGAAATATGTCGGTTACAAATAAAATCTCTGATGGCTCATGCACTCCAAGAGACTCTGAAATTTCGATATAACTTCTTGTTTCTCTCTTGTTCCTTCACACAACAGAAGAGTAGGGTGGTTTTAATGTGAAATATATTGGTATCTTGACAGGGTCTTTAACAGAGACAAGTTAATTTGTCGAAATACAAAATATATATTTACCCCACTGTGGTATCAAAATATCCACCCAAGTACTTTCTCAAGTCACCATAATTCGAGTAGCCAAACAAAAGCCTCTGTGCCAATCTACTACCGCTAGAATATATGTATACCTGAGGAAGAGAAGCAGATAATGAACAAAATCTAAGACCCATACACATCTTACTATTCTGCACCAGCGAAAATTAACAGGAAACAATAAATAACAACAAAAAGTAGGTACTTTGAGGGACAGGTTCTACTTATTTTTCCAAGAAAAATTCAACCCATTATTCATGTCACTAGCCATTCGATAGCAATTATTACTTATTAGGAACAAAAGACCAGTAATAAGTGGAACTAACCTTGATGCCCAAAGAATGCCATTTTTCAAGAGCTTCAGGTACGTCATCAAAAACTACACCTTCTATTTCACTATTCTGAAATCCTGTTCGCCATATATGACCCTGCATGCTTATATGTTTAGCCAAATTCTAAGGATGTTGGAGGGAAATAATGTGTCTACAAATTCATTTTGTGTACTTGTAATTGTTTAAGGGCAGTAATCTTCCTGTCAGCTCTTATCATTGCTTCCACATTAGAAACTAAAGCTGCTATCACCTCCTCTTTCCCTGCATCATCAGATGGAATGGGTACAGCACCTACAATTCCTTGCACCACATCTTCCTCTACCTGCAAGAAGAACATTGAAATATTATATGTTCTGTGTTTGGACTTCAGTTAACACACAAAATTAGAACACATTCTGCACCACGAACCATTAGTGTTGTAAGTAGTCTAATCTTGTTTGCACAAATTCTAAACTATTGCTTGTGAGATGAACAGAAAAATTAAGTAATGCACAGCAGGACAACATTTCAGTAATGAAACATCACAACATGAAAATTGCATAAACTATTAAACTAGTGAATCCATGGAGGGGGGAAATGTCTATGATACTGTGTAGTGAACCACCATAAAGTGCACGTAAGGACATCAAGTTCCAAAGAAAATATAAATCTCACAATGGAGATGAATGCCCCATTTATGTCAGAAATAATATGGAAGATTAGAATGTAATGTCGTCCAATTTTTTCATACACCTTTATGAAAGGAATGTCTGCAAGCTCTAATTTAATGACCCAGTTATTCAAAAATTATGTCATTTGAATTGCATAGCATACTATCTATGGATGAAGATACTCATTGCTCATGCTAGCTACCCGCATTCTACACATTAGGACAAATCTATATGCATGTCATTTGTTTGGAACATACAATATAAAACATTTAATGCTTTCCCATCCGTGACAGAAAAATAAGGTGATAATAGTCTTTTTCGGCTACTGATTGATAGTAGGCAACTTCCAAGGTCAAAACCATCAAACTATAATCTAGTGTACAATAATGAAGAAACAATCAATTTTCTCTTTTAAATGTTTGAATAAAATGAAGCTGGAAGTGATATAAATTTAAAATTGGAAGAAGAAGAAGAAGAAAAACTCACTTGAGAGCGTAACAACTTGATATCATCTTGAGCTTCTGCAGTATCATATGTTGCATCTAAATGCCTTCTGACATTTTCATGGGCATATGGGAAGAGAATATCAGCAACAAACGAGATAGGAGTAGTAGTCCCTTCAATGTCCAGAACAATGCAACGCTGCAAGTCATTTGTAACAAATAACTAGATGAATCAAAATCACAATAGTTAACCCTGACCTAATATTTCTAGCAAAACGGAGAATACTTCAAGAACTTACATGTGAAGTCTCAAATTCATCATTTGCAGCAGTACCCGCTTTGACAGACATTTTTCTGTTATAGTCACCATTTAATACTCCTTTACAACTATGGATGGGACCATGATTAGGGGTAGAGCAGTCCAAACCCAATTGATGAAGTTTGATAGCAGCATCAAATAGGTAATGATAACATTCAGCCTGAAACAATATACTCTTAACTAAAACACATCCCAATTAACTTATTTCTCAAAAGTTGTCTGTATAATGAAAACATATGTAAAAAAACATACGCAGATTCTGCGTCCTAAAGTAATACTCCCTCCGTTCCAATTAATAAGATCATTATTAACTTTTTAAAGTCAATTTCAAACATTATCAAACCCAAAATTGACATAAATTCATTTAGTTTATGCAATACAATTATGAATATCATAAGCTATCTAAAAAGTACTACTAGTTGTAAAATTTATTATTTTCAAAACTTAAATTAATCATGTCAATTTTAAATTGACTTTTACAAAGTCAATAGAGATCTTATACTGCGCAATATTTATTTTTAAAGTCTGATACACTTTGTTAAAAACCTTGCTTCAATAGCATGAGCTTTTAGAGTAATTGGTAACTTAGCATATTTTAAAAAGTCTGGTTAGGCAAGATAAATGGAAAAAAGTCTTCCAATACGTACTTAGTCCCCCAAACTAATGTTGGTGGAGGATGCACTATGTTTAGTTTATGCATTAGGATGCTCCTTAGCTAACTCCACACATGGAAGCAGTGATTGAATGTGAGGGTGAGTGTCAATGCATGATAAACATTTCAAGTCTATTCTATACCAACTTAAACTTTTAAAGCAACTGTTAACTTAGAAACTACTTATATCATACGACATTTGCACATTTTCACCAGGCTATGTCAAAATTGTCCACAACAGGCAAAATAAGAATATTTTGAGAACAAATATAGAATCAGTTATGTTAAACTGGCCACCACAAGTTCATGGTACTTTACGGTCAAGGAACAAGAAGAGTCTAGTGGGGTCTGTAGACACCAATACACCATTGAATTTTTTCAAAAAAGAATCAAACGGAAGTGAAAACTCTTTGGACTTTAGGTGCCAAAGAAATGATTCTAACTTTTACAATAAAATTAATAGTTTTCAGTTACAGATTAACGCCTGTAACTAAAAATATATTGTCAAGTCTCAAGTCATTGTCTTCTTTTTCGTAGTAGGATTCCTTTTCTTTTCTCTTTCCTTTTTTTTTCTGATAAGTAATCTTCCTAGTAGGATTCCTTCAAGAAATATGACTTCATCTTCATGGCATCAGAGCCTATACACTTCGAGAGTATAAATTATGCCTGTGCACACCTTGTGCTCTGGCCACAATGTAGTTAACTGTCTGGAATCTGAATCTATGCATTGTATGTGCTGTTTGTTGAGACAGGAAAGATTAAAACCAGCACATTCTGTTCTGTTTCTGCCATATTCATTTACATTCAACCAACCTATAAACTATGTAAGGATTACTATGGCATTAAATCAACATATATTATTTAGATGCACTCTGTGTCAAAAGCACAACTGAGGCAAAGGAAAGAAGAAGCTGAGTTGAGGCCTTACTATATTTTAAAAGTTTGCAAGAATACATTAAAAACATCGTCATCCCTTCACAATTATATAATCATATTCGATAAAGAACTGAATCTATTGATCCCTTGCAAACAAAGAAACAATCCATAAAAATTTCAAACGAACAATAAAATGAAAATACTTTCCCTAGCACACAAACCTGAGTTTTGGCACTGATCCAAGAATCCCCCCATATATATATGCCATGATTCCGGACCAGCACAGCTGTTGTTTTTGGATATGCTTCAATCTATAAAAGGAGGAACAGTGTAATCAGTCAAAGCTATGCTTTACAGTCAAAATATATAATCAAATGAAACCAGGACAGAAGGCATGATTTGTTTTGAGTTTCTTCTGCACATGAAACATTATCAGAATCAGAATGTTTAGAGCAATTGATGACAACTGGTTGCAATTCATAAAAGGATTCCACTAGTAGTTTGAAGTCTCAGATCGTGACAGTAGTGTCAGGAATAAGAAAAAGAAACCATTGATCATGAGTTTTAAAATATATTTTCATCTCAATTTCAAGAATAATGACTACATATCAAAAGAGCTACTTACTCGTGATTTATTAACAACTAAACCTTAATAAAGTAGTCCGTGTTCAAAATTTTCAAGTAATTTTCAACACATTGCACTAAAAATGCCAATTAAGGAAATCAACAGTCAATTGAAGTCAAATGTAAATATATTGATCCTCACTAAACTAATTAGCTTTATCCTCTGTTTATATACTTTTTAGCCATGATCATTCAATTTTCAATACGGCTCAGTGATCCCTATATAATGTCTTCAACAACAAGGCATTATAGCATCCTATGCACCAAAATTAAGGATGCACATAATTCGTCCAAGTAATATATATCAACATTCCTTAAGTACATTATTTGCATGAATGGAACTTCGTTTAGTTTTAAAATGTATATATAATTATTATTAAAAAAGAAAGAAAGGGGGATGTAATGCAGGACAAGATTCTGAAGGATATAATAACGTCTAAAATAATGGAAAACTGGAAAGTTGTAAGCCCGTAACATGGGTAAAGCTCCACAAGTCCACACTACACTACTCTGTCCCTAGGATCCTCCAGCAATAATAATTATAAAAAATAGTAGAAAATTGATAGTGGGGAATAATAATTATAAAAAACTCAATATCAATAATCAATGTCTAATGTATTCGTGGGGATTTCATCACTATATAAAGAGAACCAAAACCTTAATTTACTTGGAAATATAAAAAGTAATAAAGGACTAAAATATCCTAACTACATAAAAAAAATATTAATCAATGTGATATATCCTAAATCCCCACCATTAAATAAAAACATCTAATAATAATAAAATAATTTATTTCCAATATTATTAGAATTTTCAGCCATTTCATCACTGATCCCCATCAGGATGCCTTAAACACATCGGTGAGTGTGAAAACAGGACTCACTTAATCAAGTTTTTATATACCACTACTGTCAATATGTAATAGTATTTGTAATTTCTTGGTCAACTGTCAAGTTTAGTTTGTTGTCACCTACACTCTGGGTTACATGGTTTGGCCCCCCTTGGCACCTGTTAGTAATACATTTACTTGTAAAATTAACTGACCTGGCAACGTACTTTAACACAAAAGAAAAATGAATAAAGCATCTGTCAGCGCAGCAAATCAAGAGAACCAAAATTTGAAAATAAGATGCATAATAGAACATACAGCTGCAGCAAGAGAATCTGTAAGCTCACGCTCCTGAGCAGTGTTTTCAATTATGGGAACCACAAGCTCATCATAGTAACCATGCCCTTGAATGCCTTTTATCATTTCCATATGAGTGATCTGCAAACAAAATGAAAGACAGAATAATTGAGCTGAAGAAACAACTTTAAGTGCTGAAAAAAAGGAGTCGAAGATATTTTCAACAACTTGATAGAGCTATTTGTTGATCATTTCCTACAGTGTTATTAATCACAATTTCCAGAAACTCTTGTTTAAGTAAAGATATCTTTTTGTTCATGGGGTCCACATTAACGTAATAGAAGTCTAGATTATAAAACCATACCAGTTATCAAAAATGTTCCATAAACTTTTGAAAATGACCTAAATGCAAACCATTATCGACATAATATTTCCAGGAGATTGAAAATAAGGTTAAAGGTTCTGATGTCTTTCTTATCAAAAGAAACTCGTGCACATTATTTTATCTTAAATCACGTCTGTGTATTATTGAGCAAGTATGATAAATATTGGTGATTGTATTTGGAACTGGATTACATGAAAATGAGTTCAACCTTTTCTCCTCAACTAGACCAGCAATAGTACAAAAAACTTACACGAAACTCTTTTGCTAATGGATTGATCATTGTCACAATACAGGATTCCATTCCATGACTGTGGATAACTGCACCAGCTTTACGCATCTCATATGCCTGGAAAAATAAGGGCAAATTGATTATCGTTAATAGAAAGTAAAAAAAGTAGAAATTTCAAAGGAAAAACTAAATCATTTGTACAAAATCTAAAATTATTAAGAACTTTCCAAATCATAAGTAAATAAATAAATAAAAACAGTTAACTAAAGGTTCGAGTCATTACCATCGTGAAGGGAGGTCAGAACTATGTCCCTGGACCCCAAGATATCGTGCCTTTTACAAACTTGAAATAGAAGAGATTTACACACACACACTAGTGAAATTATTCATGGTGATACTATCAGGGATTGGTTATAGTTATTGAAACATGCTTGAGGTGGCTTAGACAATTTTTATTTTATTTTATTTTTTTGCCTATTTTAACTGTATTAACAGAAAGAAGGAACTCGAGATAGCGCAGAAGCCTTACAATACTCTTCCAAATCAGACAAGGGAAAGAAATTTCAGAATCAAACAAAAGAAGGGACTTTTATGAGTAGCTGCTTTCAGGAGGCATAACCATTATACACAACCAAGAGGTCCAAGACACATTGCCCTGCTAGCTCACTAGTTAGATAATTTACCTACAAACTTGGTGTACATATAGCTCTAACCCTTTAGAAGGGATGTAAGATGAACCTGATGACAAAAACGCTTTCATGTAGATATAAACAACCAAATCAATTCTTTATCATATATAAAGGCATCACAGTCGATCCTTTAAATTGCATAATTGGGTGAGTCAACTCAATCAATTTGAAATCAATTAGGAGTTAACTCATTCAATTAGAAAAAACTCACGCTACAATAGACAAAACCGTTCCTCTCTTCAGTTTCCCAATTCTTTCTCTTCCTCTTCCTGTTCTTCACTACCCTCACCCCTTTTTCAATTCCATATACATGTTCCCCTTCTCTCGCTCCTTTCACTTGATCCAACACCTCACCGGCCCTTCTTCTTCCTCCTACTCCTCCACCTCCCCCGCCGCCGCCGCCTCCGCATTTGCAAATCATGATTTGGCTATCCCGAAGAAGAACGCTTTTGAAGGTCATAATCATCGGTGACAGCGGGTATACATGTTTATGTGTTGTAGATCAATTGGATCTAAGTTCTAGGGTTTGGTATGCCATGTGATTGAATTTACCATTTTCCATAAATTTATAACGAAATTGATTGTTTGAAATTGGATATGATTTGCAGCGGAAGAAAAAAAGAATGAGGAGGTTGAAGAGGCAGCATCGAAAGATGAGACTGAGATCTAAGTAATTCATTTCTGTTAGTCATCGATACCCCTCCTGAGGCTCTCAGTAATGTTCTAGCCTTTAGGCTCTGTTTCAGTTTTCTGTATTTTTTTGCTTATCCTTAAGTACTTTTTCTTCGATTCCGGAATTCATGGACCTTATTTTACTGGAAGTATGTTCTATGTTCTTACTAATTGTTGATAAATTATATCTAGCTTTGCCTTAAATCTTTTTTCTATTTTTTTAGAGTTTCTATTATTGCAAAATTTCTTTGTTATGATAAGTTACAATTTGAATGGAACTTAGTAGTCAGTTTGTGTTCTTGCAGATTGTTTATCCTGGAATTAATATAAGTGGCACCAATGGAGAGGTTATGCCTGGCCAGGTCTGTTCTCCTCATTCGCCCTCCTTCCCAAACATATGAACCTGTGTTCCAAATCACTGGTTCTACCCGTATTCATAACAAGATATCTAACAATTGTTTTGCGGTGGGAATTTCAAGTGGGTCCCAGTGTTGGTGTTGAAGCTGGAGATCATATCTGGTGTGCTAGATAGTAGATACCTCCTTGAGGTAAGATATCTTCAATAACTATGGCTATATAGATAAATTTATACATCTCAGGGAAAAATCACTTCTTGAAATATGATTGAGGCACCGAGTAATTAATGTTCCTTAGTAACTAATTCATAAATGCTTGAAGTTGCATTGAAGCCTATTATTTGTTTTTCTTTCGACTCTCTTTTATATCTTATAATCATAATTTCTAATTATAAGATGCATTTGTTGTCTTTTTATACTGACATAGTTTTTTTTTTTTTTTCCTCTTCTATTCCAACAGCTGGTGTTGTTCTAACACTTGACCCAAAAGCAATAGACGTAAGCTAGATCACAAAAAAGTGCACTTTTACTATCATGATTGACTAATTTAATAATAAGTAATCCTTTTCTTCTTTGCATTCACAGGGTTACTGGAATGGAGCAGGATGCCACACTAATTATAGGTACTTAATTTTTTTTATTGATAATTTGTGATAGTATGCCAGCATTGTGAAAGCTGAACCATACCCATAATTTGCCTTAGGTGCTGGCATTTTGCTATTGCAAGTGGTTAGCATATTGTGATATTAACACAATAAATCTGTCATATATTACTCCTGTAGAATAATACATAAATTAAAATGTATGCAAATGAAGTCTAATTATGCAATTGCAGTTGGAACCGAAGATAATGATGGCCTAAATGTTTGTAATCCCATATTTGAATATCACAACCGCAACAACAATTTCCAGGCCAAGCAAAGAAAACATTCCCCATGTGAGTTTATATTCATTTTTACACAACGTGCAAACATATTTGATGAGTAACAATGAATTCCCATTGCCTATAAAAAAACAAATGAATATAGTTTATTGTTTCTACAAATAATTGATTTTAGTTGTTGATTAGTTTTTATTTTTTGAGTAATAGTAGTTTAGTGTTTATATGATTTGCTTGACTCTCCATTCTGTTACTGAACTTGCTAATTGTCTTGATTTATTATTGAAAAGGTGTTCCTCTTTGCTAATTCAAAATGCAAGAGGTACTTCCACAACCGACTGAAGTCTTCAAAGCTTACTGGGACCGTACAGGAAACAACATAAGAAGGTAAATTATCTTTTGTAATTCAGGAGTGAGTTTTTTTAACTCATTCTTCTAAATCTCTCAACTATAAGAAATCACCACCTTTCTGCCACCAAGATCCAGGCAACCTATAAAGGTTATATAGTAATCATCTATCAATTTTTGTTGGATTTTTTTTTGTCAAAATTAACCCATAAAGTGTTGGGCTTGGAATTTCATGCATGATTTAGATTTTCGTAGAGAAAATCAAACCTCTAACTCTGTGTCATGACACTTAGGATTGATTTTGTGAAATCTAAGAAACGGTCTTTATTTTAATTCAGTTCAAACTTTATGAGCTAAAATGCACGGGAAATTGAAAGTTTAAAGTTTATTGTTTGCAAAATTGCTAGGAGTGGACCTTAGTTGTGATCTATATAGTGATGCCACATTTTTGCTATTGCTTCTGTTGTCATTGATACCAATATCAATTCTCATAAATAAAACCTATAGGTGAACAAACACAAATAGTTGAGCAGTCTTTAGTCATTTGTTATTTGGGATTATCTGAACTGAATATTACTAACCTATTCAAGTTGATTGTCCCAGATCTTATTGTGCTTCAAAAGTGTACAAAGCAGCGTGCTTTCGCTAATTTTGTCTAGGCGGTGCTAGGCATTGGGTATATCAGATTGTCAAAGAAATGCTCCTTCTCTCTGCACCTTCATCAAGGATCCAAGTACTTGGCTTTTGGTACCGTTAAAAATGTAAAAAATATGGATCGAACATAAGTTTTTTTAATGTGGATTTGATTCATGATTTTAGTTGGTATTTCAATTTTAATACGTAGTTGCAAAGTACATTGCCAATTTCGATTCAAATATTTTTGTGATTTCTTGATTATATGGATAGTAATTTTTTGTTTGGAAAAAGTTAATATTCTAAAGTTTATATATCATGCAAAAATATATTCTAAACTTTCACAATTTTAACAAATTATATAATTAGTTTTTCCAACTAACTCGTGCATTGCACGGGCTACCAACTAGTACTGCATAATGAGACCAACTCACCATATAAGATTAACCAATTTCCCAATAAGATTAAGTATCACTCAGCTAACATGGATTTGATCAAGAAAAAATCAATAATTTAACAATAATCCGGATTGTATCCACAATAAACAATCATATCAAAATTTAAGCTGATGACAATTAAAAGGTTATAAAACTGATCAACACATTCAACCAAACATGGTCTATTACATTTGACCCATCACGCACGTTTTCACAGTAATTCAACTCTTAGCAAACAACTACAATTAACAATCCTTGAAAACAATACCAATACTATAACCAAAATAAATAGATTTGGCTCCCCTCCATTACACATTTGTAACGAACGAGAATTTTATATGTAATTTAAAAATATTTATTGAGTTAAATAAATATTTGAATTGATTTATTTATTGAGATAAATAAATATGTGATGAAATTGTTGTGTAATAATTTAGTTAAAGTATGTTATAATAATTAACTTAATGTGTGATAATTTTATGGATTTAAGATTTAATTTAATGAAATAATTAAATTAAATAAATTGTTTAATAATTACAATATGTGTAATGATGATGTTCTAATTTGATTTAATAATTAAATTAGAAATTTAATAAATTGTAGATGTTCTAATTTAATTTAATAATTAGATTAGAGATGTAATAATTTGTTAATACGATTATAATTATAATGAAAATTATAATTGTAATTATAAGTTAAGTGTAAAATTTAACTTGATTTAATTAACTAAATAAAGGTGTGACAGGGAACTATGTGATAAGAAAGATATAAAAATAAATTAAAGGGGGGAGTTTTAGTGTGCAAACCAAACAAAGCCTTGTGGCTTTTAGCATAATCTAAATGATATGTCTGTTAGTCTTTTTAACTGATTTGCGTGTTATATGTATATCAGTTTGCATTATACATACTATTCCTAATTCCTAGTCTTGTTTTTCTTTCAATATTTATTCTTTGTGGTTGAATTCTTGAAATTTTGTTTAAAGGAGAAAATTCAAGTTTACAGTGTATATATATATATATATATATATATATATGAAAGTGGCTTATTTGAGGCCAAAATTGATGTTTAATTCTTCTTGTAATATGTAAATTTATTTCAGAACATGTTAGTATGTTGAATTACGAAAAGAATGCAATTGAAATGGTTCAATTTGGTTAAGAAACGAAGATTTGGTGATGGAATTCACTAAATGTGTTGAAATTGAAGAAAACAACAAAAACATGGTTTTAATCCCTTAAGTTTGATTGTTTATGATTGCTTTAGGTGTTATAATGATTAAGTGTATATGTTATGTGGTTTGGTAAGGTTTACAGTGTATGGATTTGTCCATGTTGCTGTGAAAATTGGAGTTTTGGATTGCATCGGTCTTTGAAGCAGATCTAGTTGTTCTTTTTCTTCATACCTGTAGTAGCAATTTCTACGATGTCGAGGACAAGAACAACAAGTTGTCTTGCGGTGCCTGAAGCTTGGGGGTAAGCAGCAATTGCGCCCTCCCTAGCGAAACAATTTGTTTTCTTTTAGTTTTCAGACCATGACATGTTGGCCTAACCTAGTCTAAGGTGCATGATAATGTGTTAAACATGTAATGAGGTTTTATAATTAATTGTAAACATGTGTTCAACGATTTCAAATTGTAAAGTTAATAAGTTGTGAAATACTTTAATTTGCTATTTGTTTAAGTCTTGAGATGTGTTTAAAGGTTATATTGCTATGATAACCTTATGATTTCAGTTTGGTGACGTGATGTTAATTCAAAAGTTAGAATCTAAATTGTGTTATCAAATTGGATTTAAATGAGAACTAAAACATATAGGGTTAATGTTAGTGTAACTAATTGGTATTGCGATTCTAATAGTATATGTAGGGTATTTGGCAAACGTTTGTTATAATTGTGTAGCTTACGCACGAGGCAAGTTCCTAAACCTTACTTCTTTATGTAAAGCAAGATCTTTATCCTATCTTGTTTATTATTGTTGTGCAAGTTTCTAAATCTTACTTTTCAATAAGTAAGTTTCCTAATCTTAAACTTGTTAATGTTTTGGTTATAACGATTCAAGTTCCTGTCCACTGTCTCTCATTAATGCAAAGCTTAAACTGATCATTATTTCGAGCAAGACTTTCTAATTCTTTTGAGAATAGTACATTAGATATACAATGTTTTATTCAATTGTATATTATTGTGAGTCAATCTTTGATTCAAACATCGTAGTTCAATTTCATTTTATTGTATTGAACCTTGAATGACTAGTGAACCTTTATTAATTCGATTAGTCTATAGTTGATGAGTGTTCTAAAATTCTAAAACCACTATTAAGCTAATCCAAACTAAACTTTCTTTAGTGCGAAAATCTTAAGTCAAACTGAGATGAACAACCCTAATATAGGGGATTATATACGCGTTAGCGTTTAGATGTTTGTGCACAATACATGGTACGAAGGGCTGATCCCCCTAAGTACGAAAGAAAAGGTCTGTATAGTCTAACGACTGTTAAAGGTTGAGGTAGACATAGTTCATGGTCTTAAGACTCTCAGATATAAATCTCGAACTTGTTTTCTAATCTCGATTCGAAGAACGAGTTCTTTATTATTCAGTATTCATTGCTTACTCTTATGTTATTGCTATTGTAATTATTATATCAGTGAGCAATTGTTTGCTCACTCTTACATTTAACACTGCAACTAAAGTTGAGAAAGTTGACGAGCCATCTTCTAGCAAGGGCAAAATGTCCAAATGATGAAGATTTGTTTGGTTTTACTTAATAGAATCTATGTTATGAGACTTATTTATTTATGTGATATAATTAAAGGTTAGATTACCTGGGATTTATTTTAAGTTGATGTAACCCATTAATGGGAAGGATTATTGTTTAAGTTATTTAAGTTATGTCTTTATCTTTGATTATGTGTAGTTAGATGTAATTGTTTTGGATAGTGAGCACCAAATCCTGTGGGAATGAAGTATCCAAATTTGAGGGTATTACAACATTCCCTCTAATTCTATCCAATACACCATATTTTTTTAATTTTAGATGGTATAATTAAAATCAATTAACTTATAATATTGAGTAGTAATTTCAATGGTTGAACTTTTATAACAACTTTTAACTGGGTAAAATTATTTTTAAGGGTTAAGTTCAGATTACCACCTGGGGTTTGGGCGCTTTCCCACTTAACCACCTGTAGTCAGTAAAGCTACATTTAAACTCCCCACTTTTTGAGTTGAAGTGAAAACGTCACATTTTCCATCCAACTTAACCGTGCGTGTATATCAGACGCCAAAAGCGCGTGACAAATGACTTATAACAATCAAAAAAGACTAGTAAATGTCCGAAATACCCCCTTCTTCTTCCTCAAACCACAATCCTCTCTCATTTCTCACTCCTCAAACCATGCGTCCTCTCTCTCTCATTTCTCACCCAAAAATGTCGATCTGAACCAGACTCTTCCAGACTCCACCTCTCCATCACAGGCTCTTCCTCACATGACTGATCCCCATCTTACCCACTCCCTCTTCTCCTTCAAATTTCAAAACATTCACTTTTCCAATGAAGAAAATTAGTTCTTCTTTGCTTCTTTGTTGGGTTACCTCTTGACCCACTTTCTCCTCCCCTCTCTCTCTCTCCACTTCTCATGCTTGGTGGTATTCTGCTCGCTTTTCCGGAAATTTGAAATGGGAACCTTCCCGAAATTTTGTGGCGATGATAGGTTTTGGGTTTTGGTTTTGGGGTTCGGATCTTGGTGGTTTTCTGGGTTTGAGATGTTAGGAGTGAGGGATTCGTTTCGGATTTGGTTTATTCTTAACCAGTTCCTGAACTGTGTGTGCCGGTGTTTGTTTCTGGTCGCCTTCCGATCTGAATTTTTGTTCTTATTGTTTATCAATTAATGTTCAAATTTGAATGTTCATTGATGGATCTGTTGTGGTCCAATACGATTAATGGCTGCGAAATCTTTATAGTGTTTCATGTTAATTTCTATTGTTAGATTCTGTTGCTAATTTCTAATCTCATTCATGTGCTTCCTCATCTTTAACCTCCGACACCCTCCCATCGCTGCTTGGCCCACCCATTTTTGGATTTGATCGGTGATGGCTTTGGGTTCTCTACTCCAGTTTGGTGGGTTGTTTGCTACAGTATGTTTGATATCAGTTCCCACAAAGGATCGATTAATCGATCCAAGTTAAAAGACTTTAGTAGCAAAAATGGATATGATCTTAACAGGAATGGAGATAGTGGTCCTTTGATCTTGGATATACTTCAAGGATTCTTGAAATACGAGGTTTTATATTCTCGCACTCGGATTAACCTTGATGTAATTTTTGCATAATGAATTTGTTCTCCCACTCTGGTTTCTTTCTTGATTGGCTTATGTTGACACCTTGTGAATTCAAGATGCATAATTTACTAATTCTTTATTAAAGCAAAGTATGTTTTGCTGCTTATCCTTTCACTGGGTGTATCTGAATTAATCGATTTTCCAAACAATTGTCACTGGGAGGTTTGACTTCGGGTTTTGGGTTGTGAATTAGGGGAGTAGTAGATGATTTTTTAGGTCTTTATGTCTGAAAATCGGTGATATTTTTGTAGTTCTGAATTGGGTTTGCATTAATGAATGGGATGAGCTGAATGGGAAGAAGAAATGAAGAAAGCCCTTTGTTTCAATCGAGAAACCCTATCTCAACTGTAATTTTTATATATATATATATATATATATATGGAACAGAGTTAAGACGGAAAGCATTTATTCACTTCAACTCAAAAAGTGGGGAGTTTAAATGTAGCATTACTGACTACAGGTGGTTAAGTGGAAAGCGCCCAAACCCTAGGTGGTGACCCTATTTTTAATGATTCTAATTTATTTATTTTTGTAAGAATGATCTTAATACCATCTATAATTTATTAACATATTTTTGATCATTACTAATAAACTTATAATTATGAATTAATTGGTGTATTGGATGGAATTAGAGGGAATGTGTAATGGAAGGGAGCCAAATACAAAATAAATAAATAAATAAACAAATAAAATAACACCTTCAAGAACAGAGGAGCGCAGTCAGAACATTTAGGAGGCTTATGGGGATATGGCTTGGGCACAGGCGAAAAGAGAATGGACCCATTTGGAGATAGCACGTACATATCCTCTGGAACCATTCTTTCCTTTTGCACACCTACCCACAAACCCAAAATCTATCACACAGACGCACACATATATACATACTGTAGTGTACATTAAAGGAATGGAGATATAAATCGGGAAATACCCACCAGAAGGGGACATGAGGATGAGTTGTTGGGGTTTGGGGATTGAGTCATCGTGGACTTTAATGGTGATGCTCCCACCTGTACCGGATACCCATCCCAGATTATAGAATTGACGGCACAACTCTGATATCAGGTTCTTAGTTTCCATCACTAGATTGCTTTCCAAGTATTCCTGTGAGAATAATGATGATGATGCCACCATTTTTACTCCGTTCCCGGCCGCTGCTGTTGCCACTGAATCAATGATGCTTTGGTCTTAGACTCTTAGTTTAAAGATCATATTTAACGGAGTCTGGGCAGTGATTGCATTGCCCGGCGGTGACTGGAAACACGAATGTTGATTTGACCACGTGGCGGTGGCGGCTCTTCTTTAATTGTGGTGTTTATTCTTTTGGTCCGAGTCAAGTCAAAGCTAGCGTTAGCTAAAAGCTAAGTTGGTTAATTACAATTTATTCCTATTATTCTTAGGGAATAAAACTCCTATAAATTTTACGTATCAAGATAAATGCCTTTCATTAATTTTATTTGTCAAATTAATTATTTAGTGTTTAAATATTTTTCAAACATTATATCTTTGTAATCTATTTTACAGCAAATCAATCTGCCATTCTACTAAAAACAAATTTTAAAATTTGATATTTCTTTTATAATTTATTGTACTACAATTTGCATAGTAATTTAATCTGAACCGGACCACCGGTTCGACCAATAAAAATCAAAATTTATCGGCACTTCAGACCGATTTGAACAAGAAAAATTATTTTTTGTCAAAACTTGGTCAAAATCGATGATCCAGTGGTTGGATTGGTCGACCTAGTGACCAGTAACCGGCTCATTGGTTTCTTACCTTTTTTTGTTGTTGAAAATTTAAGTCTTTGAATTTGATTGAATATATTATTGATTGAGTTTTGAGTTATGATTATGATTTATTATCTTTCTTTTCATGTATATTTAGTATTTATTTGAATTGTATAAAGTAAATATTGTAAAAATATATTTAGTATTTTTCTTGAATTTAATTGAATGTATCATAGAGATACTTATTATTTGTGCTTAATTTTATCATAGTGAGTATTAAGTTTTGAGTTATGATCATGATTTAATATTTTTTATATATAAATTTAGTATTTATTTGAATTGTATAAAGTAAACATTGTACAAATATGTTTAATTTTTTTTAGATATATTGATTAATTTTACATATTTACTAAATATTATATATAATATATAATAATAATTAATATATTTAATTATTTATTATGTATTAATGGTGTCATTAGGTCAATAACGATTCGATCACTCGATAATTCTTTCGGTTTGATGACCGATCCGAGTATGAAAACATTAATAATTTATACGGCTATATATATTTCATCATAAAGGCCAAAAGAAAAACAAGGTACACCTGGAAAAAAACTTACTCCTATGTTTCAAAATGATGACTTTAATAATAAAAATATTATTTTTAAAAGGATGATAAAAGTACTACATAAATTTTTACCTAAATAAATTTATTTTTAACTAACTAGTCCCTTCGTCTCTTAATATAAGATTTTTTAAAGTTATGCACAAACATTAAAGAAATGATTGTATAATATTAAATATAATATCAAATGTCTATATTGTCCTTGTATTGAAAAAAGAAATTATTATTTATTGGGCAAAAAAAGCGAGAGAACCAAAGTAATTTAATACTTGAGTTAATATTGAAAACTAAATAATTAATGCTTACTTGAAATTCTAAAATGTCATATATTAAGGGATAAAAAACAATTCTCTAAAATATTTTATATTAAAGGACGAAGGAAATATTATATTTTACTCACGTGGTAATAGTCAACCAATTATATCATTAATTATCTGTACCCAAAACCTAAGTAAATACATTAACTCATACATATATCAACTCATCACACTACTCGAGAACAAAGGTAAGTTGATAAAAAAATATATACTCTTTTCTAAATTTTTTTACTATATTATTTTGTATAAAAATTATACTTCTGTCATGTTTTTGGAGATGAAAAGAGTACATTATTTGAGAAATCTATCAATTTATAAGTTTGGTTTATAATCATACATTTAAAATAACTACATATTGGAATAAGCGAAAATTAAAGAAAAAATAGAGTAATTTAGGAAAATAGATACTAAAATATCATATTTGTGAAATTTTATGGCATAAATGAAAATCGACCAATAGGAAAAACTTGGAGTCAATTTCCTCCAAAAGGATTATTTCCAAGTTTGATAAAATTTACCAAGAAATTGGTCAAATATGTGTAACATCTCAAATGATTAAAAATCTTTTTATGGTGATATATCAAAAGTAATTTTATGACTTCGTTACAAAATTAAATATACAATTTAGGGCCTTAACTGAGGTTCAGTGGTTATTATACGAGTTTCTATTTACAGAGGTTTTCTCAGTATTTTAGTCTTACACGTATAAGAATACTGAACTGGTTCGGGCACACAAGTAAACAAAAGCATATGTGAGTTAACCCTAATTTTATTTTTAAAATTAAATGACGGTATATTAAAATTTAAAATTAGTATGACTTATAAAATTTTAGAATAAAATAAGTTTTGTGAGTAATGATTTGTTATATACTTTACAATTACAATAATTATATAAATTAAAATTAAATAAATTCATATTAATCTAAAGTTTAATATGTTATCGTTTAATTTTGAAAGTTAAATTATATCTTTTAATTTTGTAATGCAAGGACTAATATATTACTTAAAGTTATTTTTTTTACCAGGAAAACAATTAATCTTTTTCCTTTTATTACATATATTTTGGAAAATCTTCCTTTTTTATTCTATAGTTCACAAAACAAGGGTTAAAATTTCGATGTTATTATTATTATTTTTCAATAAAATGGAAGCGGTTAGTGAGAACTGTTTGGTCACAGGATGTTCCGTGCACTGAATATACGCGTAAACCCTGGATGGGATACGCAGCCCATCGCCACTACAGCCAAAACAAACCCCAGCTTTATCCAAACCCCTTCTCCAGTTGTGTGTCCCTTCACTCCATGCCTGGTTTCTCACTCTTGAACCGCAATGCCAAAAGGAACGGACAGGCTCGTGAATAGCGTGAAGCGATTTGCGGACAATCAGTATAAGCAATTTAGTCGCCACTATGGGCAGCAGGTAATTGACATATTGGAGTTCCCAATAAAGGTGGTCTTATCTCCGTTCACGCTCGCTTATGACATTGCCGGCTCCGCTCCCCGTGGTTTCGGCGTCCCTGAATTCATCTCTAAGCTCTCATACTCTGCAATCTTTGTAAGCTTTCGTTAAATAATTTTTATAATCCCAACTTTCTGATTTTGATTATAGTACTAATTATTTATTTAACTGGGTCACCAACTGTTTGTTCATTTGTTAGCGAGTTTTAAAGGGTGTTAGTAAACTGATTGAATAAATTTGAAATTGTTGTTGCCTGAGATGTCAAATATATGTTGTTTTATTTATTTATCTCTTATTTTTGTTGAGAACAAATATATGTCTGTTTGATTGTCCTGGTGTATTAAGTATACCAGCTCTGTTCCACGAAAAGAGTCTTGTTTGATTTTTTTCCTAGTCAATTTGCAATTCAAAATTGATTTTAGTTTATTTGATTTTGATTAATGCAATATTTATTATTGTAAACTACTTAAAAGGAATTATTAAGTGCAAAATCGTATTTTTGAAAATCTTAATAAATTCATATATTCTTTTTGTGTGGAACGGAGGCAATATTCTTTTATCTAATGTTGTTTATGTGCCTAAATTCAGATGAACTCTATCAAAATATTGGTTTGTTGATGTTTCCATGCTTAAATGAGTTGTCAGTCGCTAGATGTCAACATTCCAATGATGAACTGTATTGGACTAACAGTCTAACCTTAACTTCAGAAAGAATATAATGCTAGTTGCATAAGATTTAGCAGAAAGCTAATTTATGATGCTTGCAGTAAAGTAATTACATTTTTATGATACTTCTTTTGAAATGAAAAAGCTTTATAGGTTTTGAGAAACATATTTTAATCTTTCTGTTCTGCCGTCCGACCAGCCATCGGGCTATTTTGATTTTAGAAAGAATTAAATGGATGCCATTAGATGGGCCATAATCATTTTCAAATTTTGAATGAACAAATTATTGCCTGTGGCTGGAACAGAACTGTCTTGAGCTTTGTGTTATATGTTATTTGTCTTTTGGATGGTTTTGCATGAGCATACCATAACTTTGAGCAAGGAAAAACAAATTAGAATTAGTGTTTTTCTATCATAATAAATAGACATTTTCATTTAAATTGCTAACCAAATTATATTTCACTAAGAAAAACTTAATTTGATCGACTTGAAATTATAAGTCATTCATTAACAGCATAAGTATTTTACTATTTGATTTACATGAGAATATTAACTCTCTTTGTGGAATAAGTTAATGAGATGATGCATCTGATAAAAATTAAGTGCAACCATTTTCTTTATATCCCATTATATCAATTATGAGTTGCTTCTTCGTTATGGATTGACTGCAGGTTGTTGCTACTCTTGGAACTTACGATATTGCACTAGAGCTGGGAAAGAAGGTGCTATGTCAAAGGTGTTTCTCAGTTTATTGAAAAGTTCTGCATTGTTAGTTTTGCTTTACCTTTCTATCATTTTATCCTAGTTTTTATATAACTTCTCAATTGTAATACGAAGCTGTTAGGTTTTCTATATTGTCCAAGAGTTGGTTTGTATAAGACTCTAAGCTGATCTCATAAATTCCATTGTATATCGTCTTATCTCATACATGGTTTTCCCACTTGGGCAACTGACTTTTAAGCACCAGAATAACTATTTTTATAATAATCAAAGATTATATGGTCATAGGTTTTTCCAGTGTTCAAGCCACATTAACATGGCCCCATCCCTGTACAATTGGAACTATAGTGGAACTTGCACTTCTTTCTCTTTTGGATAGAAGCCAGAATGTCCTTGAAAAAATCCTTCCATCTTGTGAGTATGCAAAATTAATTGGAGGCGTGATAGCCCTTGAGATGATGATGGCTTTAATTTATAAAGTTCTGTTTACTCACATCTAAAATTATTTTCAGAATTCCATGGGATGTCTACATATTGTCAACACTCTACTTTTAGGTTGCATGAAGCTAATTATTTGATTTGTTTTCATGCCTTTGGAGTATCTTTACCAATTCTGTTAGTGAAATTAAATCTAATGGTTAGTGAAATTAAATCTAATGGCCATCGCCATGCATCGCCATATCGCCACATCATCGTCATCGTCATCGTCATCATCATCATCATATGGAATTGATTATGTATTTGTGCTCCTTCATCTTAGTGTGAAATAGATAGAGACCATTCTCTGAATTTCTAAGCATCCTAGTTTGGTAGTTGAATGCAATGTCTTGGTATTGATGATATTTACAAGCCCTCTATCTCTCTGATTGTTGAGGTTGAACACCCGAGTTTATGTATAATCCTGTATTTTCAGCATGAAGCCATCGAAAATCCTAGAAAATTTGGAAGCTTTTAAATTAGAATTTACAATTACAAGAAAAAGGCTTAGATAGGGAATGAGTGTCATTGTTGGTAAAAGCACATTGGTGCTTCTTTATCCTTCCTCGTGTTTTCAAGGCCAATTTCAAGCAGCAATTCCCCTTAAGCTATGTTTAGAACTTGGAAAGAGTGAGGAAAGAAAATGAAAAAATATTTAGTGTCAGAAAGGAAAAAATTATCTTAATTATCATACTTCTTAAGTATCTCATATCAAGTATAATGGGAAGTTTTGAGTAATATACATAAAGCTCCCAGATTTTTTACGATTATTTTTCCTCCTTACTTTTCCTTTCTTTTCACTCGCATTTTCCAAGTTCCAAACATAGTCTTAAAATTTCAAAATAAATTTCCTTGTGTCTAACTCAAAATCCAGATTTGGAATGCCATTTATTATATATCCAGTGATTTGACAAATTACACGTATCATATTGTTTATTCAAAAGTTCCAGAAAAGATGTCCATTCTAGATTTTAGATAAGTTGTAATTTCTTTGTCAAATAAGCAAAAACCATAATCAAGCAATAGTATGTTACATTTATTTTTAACTTCACCTGTGCTTATAAATGACGCTCCAGTGTAAATTTTTGTTACAATTTACAATTCAGAGATATTTTATTGATTATGCTCTGACAAACCATGATTCTATATTTATTATCACTTAAAATGTATTGTCCAAATTTTGAATATTTGTTGCCAAATTCTTTATTGATTAAGATTAATTTTAATTCTGTGGAATCAATGTAAATCTTCCACAATTGTAGTGCTGTCTCAACTGATAAGTAGATGTTAAATCAAATAATGTTGAACTTCGTTATTAATTTACTAAATACAACTACATAGCCTTTTCGTATTAATATGCTTACCCTTAAATTGTAGGAACTGTCGGATGTGCAACGGGTGGCAGGCATTGCAGTGTACCATGTGCAAAGGTTCAGGGAAGGTGCAGTATCAGGTGAAAAAGTACACCTTGAAAAGGTAAGTTTATTAGTAATGCATTTGTATCTTGTGGTGGCAAAACATATACTTATTTTTAAAATACTTGTTCTTTTATGATTATGTCTTTTAGAGGCTGGATCTGATAATTCATGCTGTCAATTCCTTTCCTACTGATAAGTAGTCAGTGTTTTCATTACTCTTGCTGATAACTGCAAATCTGTTCACATTTGTCACACAACTCGAGATACACAACATAATATCCTGATTTGTTCAAAACCGTCCTGCAGTGGAGAGAAGGCAACAGCTGAATGTATTTCTGATGCAATTGCTGAAAATCGAGCCGAGTTAGTTCACCTTCCTTCCAGCATGAATTTTGGTGTGCCTTTGCCATCCAAAGACTGTCCAAATTGTGATGGATCGGTAAGAGACTGCAACCAGTTGTGACGAAATCCTTAATTTTTCAGACCCTTACTTTATAAAGCCATTCCTTCTTCGAAGTCAAAACCTGACACTGGCTCATGATTCTCATCATCTTTTGATGATAATCTATTGCCCGTATTCAGTCTTAATAATATCTAGTTCCCAAGTTTATATAGTAGTCCTTTTTCCTAGTTTAGGCTGTGCCATTTCAATCGTATTATGACTTATTTTGTGGAGATTTCTGATTGGAAGTTGTTAAAAAACATCTATGGGTGACATTTGACTTTTGCTTTTCATGTTATTTAGTAATTCATACCTATTTACTTGCATGTTTGTCCATGCAGTGGAAATTTTGAGGCATCTCAACATTATGGTTTCAATTTTTTTTAAAAATTAGATGTTACTTAATAATATTGCAGGGTGTGATGGGATGTCCAGAATGCAAAGGCAAGTTACAAATAAGGATATCTGCGGATGATGTGAGTCCTTTCATGATTATTCTGTTGTATAACTCTGCAATTTGTTTCAATGTTCTCAAATTGTTCATGACTTCCCCTGGTGACACGCGCATATAATGCAAGCCTTGGTTAAATATTTGAAGATATGCGAGATTAAATAACTGTAATATTACCTCCGTCCCATTTTAAATGTTCTAATTTCCTTTTTAGGATGTCCCAAAATAAATGTCATATTTATATATTAATAACTATTTTTATTCATTTCTTTTTCTTATACCCTCATAATCTTTTTACTCAATTTTTATTGGAAATTGAATAAATGTGAAAATGTTTACATTAGAAACTGGTGTATACTATACCACTTCTACTATAACATCTCTTTCTATTTAATGTACTTATTGAGAATGTGAGTTACAAAAAAAAATGTATCTAGAGAATTAAATGACGCGGGAAAGAGTAATTATTGGGGTCAAAGAAAATTGAAGAAATACTTCAAGTAATAAGTAATTAAAAGAGTTATTTAGGTAAAAGAAAAATTTATTAATTAGTGTGCTGAAACCAATTAGGACGTTTATTTCGGGACGGATGAAGTATTATATTAGTCAACTAATATAACAAACAAAAAGGAAAGAGAATAAGGTAAATATTGTTTAGTCATAAAAAAAAGTTTTAAGAGTTAATTGTTTACTTTTCTTTATTTATTGATCTCTAGTGTAATACTCTAAACCCGCATGGACAAGCCTTTCGCTACCAAGAAGCTCAAAGGTCCGCAAAGCTACTAAAATCCAATTGCGCTCAAAACAATTACAAAACCAAATAAATAATATAACTATCAAAACACTTCAATAAAATTTTCATCGAATAAACAATAGTCTTGAGCCTAAAACAATATCAATGGAGATACTGCAACTCCTCTAAATCAAAGTCCAACAAAATCATACCATAATATTATACCGAAACTTAAATTATTCATCATGTTTATCCTTAACTTGACTCATAGCGTTCCAACTCTTGAAACAAGGTAACATGTAATATTGTAACAATCCTTCCTATCTAGCCATATCAAGTACAATTTGCAAAATATTTTTCAATCGAAAGGAATATTTGTTTCGATAAATTTTAATAGTAAATATACTTTCAAAACTAAAACACATTATACCTATCAAATTCACATTCCAAAAATAATTTAAATGTATACAATATATCTTTTAATCCACAGTCTTAGCGACTAAGGTTACAATAACACTGTAACATAACCCAAAAGTTCGATAATGTCAATGATCACGCACCCTGCTAAGGTATCTATAAAATGCACGCTCCCCAAAGGATATCTAAAAGGTGCACGCCTTAGTAGGTCTTATATTAGTTCTGGAGCTAAACATAAACACCAACGGTTCTATACATAGCCAAATTGAGGATTTCAAAAACGTTTCACAATCTCATTTATATTCAAAACTATACTTATTTCACAGTTCAAAATCATATAATCCTTTTCACAATTCAAAATAAATACTTATCTAAAGTTTGAAATAAAAGAACATAACATTTTAATTTAAATGGAAGCCTAAATAAAACATAACAAATTTTGAAACAATACATTTAGGCATCCGAGTAATTAATAAGGCATACATAAAAGTAAACGATAATTTGAAAGCACTAAATAGTTCAAAAACCACTTGCAATACAAGTACCCAAAAGATTAATGTCATGATACAAAACGTCGTTTCAACCAGAGAATCAATTACCACTTCACCTTGTAACACTCCTCTGCATAATTAGAGTTTTAATCATTAATCATAAATCCTAAACATCCAATTCTCAAATCTGTCCAAATATCATCAAGACCTTAGGTCACTATTTCTGCAAAATTCCCTCATATTTAAATTATTTTCTAAATCTAAAATTATAAACAAAAACTAGACTTCAAATACTCCAATTTAGCCTCAAGAATCACCCAAATCGGAATATTTTTAAATATTAGAACTCACTGCTGCCCTTTCTTAAAATTCATAACAAATCAGTTCAAAATTGGTGAACATATTCTCACTTTATATATGTATAACATATCCAAAAATTATAACTATCCAAGCGGTTGGATTAAGAGATATAACCCACGTAATATACCTTAAAATATAAAAGCGAGATTTTAACTTTCACATTCAATCAGATTATATTAGTTTATATAAATTTATCTCCTCTTTCCGATTATTATGATATCTAATTTCATATCTATATTTTATTTAAAAATAATCTCTAATTTAAAAACCCTCATAACTAAACGTAAAATCAAAATACGAAATAATATTTACCTTATTTGCCTTTTTTTTCCAATACGCAACCGTAAATAATCTGAATTTCGAGGTTTTCTAAAGTCTTCAAAATCAAATTATAGCTCTCGAAAAGATACACGAAATAGGCTCAAGAATCACTGCTGATTCGGAGTTCATATGATTGAGTTACAAATTTTTAAATGTAGGGCTAAAAATAGTGACGAGAATCAGGACATGTTGCGATTTGCAGCAATTTAAGACATGAAGATGACGTCAAATAACTTCTCTTCCTCTTCATAATCGTAGAGAACAAAAAATTGAAAGAAATAGGCTTTGGATTCACTCAATTCTGACATCGGATGAATTAATTATCATTTTTTTAATGGACTGCAATGCGTATAAGAATTCTACTCGAGAATTCAACTAATTAAATTAGAATAGGATTAGGGTTACATCTCCACTCTTTAAATATAATAAGGAAACAATATGAGTTACCAACACCTTAATGGACTCCTCAATTTAATTAAGTTAATTATTTAATTATCTATTAAAAGAATTTAACTTTCTAAACGTAAATTAGTAACTTACCTTTTTCATTCATTTATGCTTTTAGGAAAAATAAAATCAATATTTAATTATTAACAAAAATTCGGGTTATTACATCTAGTATATTTTATTGTCCATAAGCAGATGCAGAAATTACATGCACATGTCCTGCTGCTGTTTCAATTATTATGAGCAAAAATACTTTGTGAGGAAAGCATTTCTTAGTCGTCCTTTGTATATTTAGCGAGTGTATAACAACATTAAGAAAAAGGGTTGTTGAGGGCCTTGAGGTATAAGGAGACACTGCCATAATCTGCTTGAACATAATGTTTACTATATAAGGGCCTTCCAGTTGATTCCAATTATTCTTGATTCATGATAACTGAGCTGTTCCACTGATAAGCCGAGGGATAAGGTCTTCCTAGACTGGTGCTGCATGGCTAGACAAGGTGAGTGGTCATTTGGTTATCTTGTTCTTCACTGTGGTGGACCAGCAGTTGTGGTGGTTATACTTTTTGGTGTTCAAAGATTTATGCTTCGTGGAGTGGAGACAATGTTGAATAGCTTATGAGGTCTATAAGTCAAGAAAAGATTTTATTTTAAGCATCCCCTCCCCTTCCTCTCTCCTTTTGTCGATGAGGTGTTCCCAGGATATGATTGGATGCTCTTTTTCCCTCTTGAAGCTTGAATATATATTTTTCTATAGCCTTCTTACATTTATAGGGATTCTCAGTGGATGTATCTATGTGCTGGGTAGTTGGGTTTTTTGCTTCTGTACCCTGTTGCACCCCCTTAAGGACTTCATAAGTCATAACACAATTATAGTGACTTGATAGGAATGAATAAGAGGGGCATTGAACATCTTATTGTTTATTGTTCAAGAGATAAGGTCTTCAATTATTCGGGAGCTTGCTTTACAATTTACATAATGTCACTGTATGGTTTTTCACCTTCATAGTTGTTCACTTGTCCAGTTGTAAATTTAATTGGTGTTTCTTCTGCTTTCTTTTTCATTGGTGTATCTGCTTTAAAGCTTTGTTGTCCTAATTTTATGTTTCCTTTCTGCAGATTATGGAGCCTCCATGGAAAGCCTATAACATCATGAGAAAGATGGACTACCCTTATGAGGCTAGTTTTGTGTTTTCCCTTGTATTATCTCTTTTGCGGATAAGATTTCTATTAATTATATTTAATCAAAATATTTTACATTTTGTTGCTTTTATATCATTTTGGATGCCTTACAGCAATGGTAATTCATTCTATCATTGATGGTAGAATATGCACTTTATTCATTAGGATGATTACATTTATGATGTCATTGTGCTGCTGGCGTCCATAAAAATAATTCTTGAAGATGCTGGGATTTGCCTGCAGAAAATTCTGAGGGTTTTATTTAGCTTTTAATGTTTACTTGAATTTTTTTCCTAAAAAGATTTGCTCTTGCTTTTTAGAATGCTGTGCACACACTCGTGAGTGTATGTTTGTGGATACCAATTTTGTTGATTTTTCAGCAAATACAATTAAGTGGGAATGACTCATACTTTGTACCATCATGCTCATGGTTTGTTTTGATATCTTGGTGGCTTCTTATTGTTTCAGCATATAGTTGACAGCATGAAAGACCCAAGTATTGCTGCATTTTGGTTGATTACCATGCCCCAGATTATGGGAGGATTTGATTTTGATGACGATGTCAAGAAGAAGATCTGGTGGCAATACAAGGTTTGTTTCCCATTTTTTTAAAATCATAGTTATCCAGGAATGCCTTTATTCTTTTGCAATAAGCTTTGCTCTGTCACTTGTCAATTTTTTTTTAATAAAATCAAGCTTTTTTGTGTTATTTCTATGGAATTATAATTGATTTTGGTTCCTATTTGTGTTCAACTCCTACAGTATGTACTGCAATTAGGCTCCTTGAGCCATAAGAAGAGTAATTTGATTAGGATGATCACCATTATGAAAATTTACTTTCGAAGTGCCCGTTTGAAGTGGTGAAGGCCTATGCTAGAGTAAGAAAAAATGTACTTTGAGGTTACGGAGTCAGTTAGTCGAACTATAAAGAAACGGAGGCTAAAGTTATGAAGGTTAGCCGGTTCAGGAAAGCTGAGTTTATGAAATAGTTTACCTTTTAATTAATTAAGTAGTAGTGAGATGTCGCTACAGAGTTGCGTGAGTTGTGGATATTGACTAGGCTAAGGGACAGACTCTCGTAATGGGAATGAGTGCACCGCAAGACCAAACAAGTTACTCCCTAGCCTTACAGTGGCCTTACTTGTTAAGGAAGGAGTGTGCTAATTTTTTTTAGTTTATATGCAAAATCATATAGTGGAAAGTCTATTCCGATCTACCTTTTATGTGGTTTGATTAGTCCTCCCCTATAGCTATGAGGCTATGGGCTGAGTGGTGAACTGCAAATGGATCAAGAACCTTTGACAAAGCATTCAGTTTTACCGAGTTCACTTGCCTTTAGCAATTTCACTTTGTGCAGTAATTTGGGGTTTGGATCTACTGACAAATAAAGGGCTTTCTCATATCGAGGGAACAGGTATTCTGGATAGTTCCATAAATCCCATAACCCTGCTTATAAACTGAATTGAAAAGAGTAATGATCAGACCGGCAAACCATCCTCATCTTTTATAAATAGCCAATATCTTGAGAGATGCATATTTCAGATTTGTCGAGGTGTCCTGATCGTGAACCATGGAGCTCTCCTCCCCCAACCCCACCCCCAAAAAAAGAAAAAAAAAGAGAAAAGAAAAAGATGTTAGGCCTTTATTTCTTATTGCATTCAAGAATATAAGAAAATTATGCTCGTGGGTGAGGCATCTTGTGTGTTCTTCTGATGCAAGTTATTTTTTCAACACAAGATAACTCGGTGTTTGTGGTCCATTGTTTGGATGAATACATGAATTCTAGAATTACGTTGTTCAAATTATGATAGATGTTTTGATTCTAAATGCAGTGGACCTTATATTTTTTTGCATTCAACTGAAAGCTTTTGATAGATTATGGCATTTGTCTCATACTATTTCATGGCATTTAATTGCATGAAATTCCTTTCAGGATCACTAATATGCACAGCTTTATTACATGTTTAGTAGCCCTTGTCCTCATGATTACTTTATTTGTTTGATTTTGCTTAATGCTGGCTTAGGAATCTATGCGGTATGATGAACTCCGAGATGTGGTAGCCAAGCGTAATCCTGGATGGGAGTATTTGCAAGAAGTACGATAATTTTCTCTCTTATATGGAACAATAGATAGTCAGAATAAGCACATATTTGTTGTTGCTGTTGCTATCATGCTATTTGTTGTCATTCGTCTTTATTTTTTACTGTTATTTTGCCATTATCATTGTTAATTTTTCTTAGCGATTAGTCACGGTAACGGCATTATCAATTTAAGAATGTAATTCTAGTAATTTTCTCAACTTGCAACTCCACTGAAGCTCAGTTTCAATTCTGATATGATCAAGATATTCTGCTTGTACTTGTCATTTCACAATAAAATTATTGAAATGAAATGAGATACCCACCCTTTTACTTTTCTGGAAATAATATCATGCATATGAGAAATGCTTGAAGAGTTATGATATTTCAAATCATAGAAACAGTTAACTCTATCCCCGGCTCTCCCACTACAACCAATTTTTTTGTAATAAATATCCAATAGAGATTATGAAAGAGAATAATTTCTGGCATTTCTGCGATACTTATACTTAAGCAGAAGTTCAGTGCTTTTCCGTTTTAGTTACAGGTATCTGGAATTTATTATCAGCTATATTTACACCTCTCTTGCCTTGCAGCCATGGTGGGACTAAATAAAGAATTATCTTGATTGTATTTTAAGTAAATATATTATTATCATGATTTTTAAGTAAATATCTCATTATTACTCGGCATTCTACATGTCCTTTGAACTTGATGCTCTTAAAATAAACTTTGGATGAAAATATACCCTGAATCAGGAGAAAAAGAAAAGAAGTGGTTGAGAAAATTTTGTGTTAACAATAATATTTGTCTATACAGGCCCTAGTTTCTGTAGATCCTGTCCGTGCTAGGGAAGATCCTGTTGTCGTGAGAAACATCCCTTACTACAAAGCCAAGAAGGCGTTGGAGGCAGAAGTAATGAAGCTTGATCCTCCCCCACGACCTCAAAATTGGGGGGTATGTGCTTATTTTCTTATTTGCAGCTAGTCCATTTAGCCAGGAAAATTCTGCTAACTACCATCATGCTTTGATTGTGATGAAGTAATCTTGTATTTACTCATAAGAGTGCAACTCAGCTTTAAAATTTTTCTCAAGAAATTGAAGTTTTTCGTACTTTGTTGAGAGGGTGACTTGGCCAATGCAGTTTGTGTAGTCTGGACAGGTCTGCTAACTATCATTATACTTTGAATTTGACTAAATAATCATGTATTCACTCATAAGAGAAGAAATTGAACTTTTAGTGTTGAGAGGACGAGTTGGCCAGTACAGTTTTGAGTTAATGGGAACTGAAGGAGGCAATGTCAGTTTGGCCTTAGCTATATCAGGTTGTCAAAAACAAGTGTAGGCATCCTAGTATCGGAAAAATGGTAAAATTTAGTTTCTGTGATGCATGTGTCAATGTGACAATTTGTGATGCTTCGTGCATGAATGATCATGTTTATATGCATTTATCAAATAATTATTTCTTTGTTTTGATCCTATTTTATTTAAAATGTGTATTTTGGTTATTTCTTATCTACACATTAATATTCTATTATTTTGTCCCCCTTTATTCCTTATTTTGTGCTATATATTCTCTACTCAAAAGGAGAAAAGAGAGGCATACTTTTGGATTTCTTAGCACTAGATTTTGTACTGTTATCTACGGATTGTTGCGTATGGCATTAACTTAACTTTTTTGCTTACACGAGTTATCAAGGGACCTTTGCTTTCATTCACGTGGTATTTCAATTTGACGATAAAGCATTTGCAGGGGCTAAATCTTCCACTCAATGCATCTTCGTGGACTAAGGAAGACCTCAAAGATCCCAAGAAAATGGATGAGATGACAGTTCTTCTTGATGCCCAAAGAGAAATTGCTGATAAAATGTTGGATGTGCAATGGGAAACCAAGTGGCGCCAAGAAAAGGTTAGCAATGTTTAGACTTTAGAGTTTTCTTTGGCTTGAGAATAGACATGATGGTTGTAATCAGATCATACCTTAGGCCCATTTGTATCTGGGTGCACAAGTTTTGTTCTTGCAACAAGTACTACCACCATCCAAAAAAGAGAGTTGTATTTGACTTTTGACTTTTTAAAACCATTTTATGATGTTTCGTAGACAGACGTAAATTTTTCCAGTAAAGTCTCCGATTACAATTTTTATTTGAATTTCAGTATTGAAAAATTATCTTAAAAAATATGTACAAAAACATTAAAAGTCAAATGGGGGACTCTTGGATGGAGGATGTATATATTTTACATTATGGTGCCGAAGGATAGTATACAATTTACCTAATTTCTACGCGGAAAGCTGATGCAATGACTTGCATTCCTTATTCCAAAACAATTTACCTAATCTCTATGCAGAAAGCTGATGCAAAGACATGCATTCATTATTCCAAAACTACTGCACCATAATGTAAAATATATAAATGCTCAACCTATAATACAATCCCAGACAACTGCAGATCAAAAGGTTTTTCTTTCTTATTCTTTATGCAGTTCCATCATTTTACTTTGTCGGATTAAGAATGCAGCTTGTGTAGAAATTGCAAAAATCACTTAAAATGATCCTTGGTTGTGATAGTTTGTGCTTACTGTATTTATAGAGTAATAGGCTCTTTGATCCCCACACAATTGATATAGTATGCCTTGGTCTTCTTTGTTTTTTTTTCTTTCTTTTTACCATAGGTAGTATGCCATTCTTGTTTGATTGAAACACATTTATTGTTGGATAAAATTACGGGCACCAGATGGAGACACAGAAAGGAGGACGGATGTAAAAGCTGATGCAAAGACATACATTCATTATTAATGAATGTAACCTATTTGAATATTTGAAAATTTGAATATTTATATATATAATATGGCTATAGATTATATATATAGTCTATATATATAAAATCTACTGTTCCTTGCTACCCGATTGTTTGGGGTACATCATAATGGAGATTGAAGCTTTTTTCTGTTTTGAGGTATTTCAAACTTGATTACAGTTATTCTATATTAAACCAGGTAAAAAGGTTATTTCTTATAATGGTCCTGGACAACCTGGGATGGGTTTTACATAATTTACACAAGGCTACTGCTCTTGCATTTTAACCATGTGTTCTGATGACATGAGCTTGTAACCAATACAAGTCGCTGCATACAGGACTTTCCCCCCCCCTTCTATTTTACGCTTACTTATGGAAAGTCCACTGCATTTTAATATTTTTTCTCGTCAGACAGTTTATACTCGGCCACAAAGTTGTGTTAGAATTTGGAAATGGACTTTTACTTTTCTGGAATCTATATTTGCTAACATGCTTGCTATTCATTTGATGCAACTAAATTAGGGTTTTCACGAATGTTTCTAATTTTAAGGTCAACAACTATGATATTTATTCTCATTTTCAGCTGAACGAAATGTTGGAAGAGAAGGTGCGGCCTTACATTCAGAACATTGACAACAATGTCCTTCCTCAACCTATAATACAATCCCAAACTACTGCAGATCAAAAGGTTTTTCTTTCTTATTCCTTGTGCGGTTCCATCATTGTTTACTTTGTTGGATTAAGAATGCAGCTTGTGTAGCAATTACAAAAATCACTTAAAATGATCCTTGGCTGTGATAGTTTGGACTGTAATATCTATCCTTGCTCACCATTACATTGTTTATTGATATACCTTTGCCCAAATTTGCATTTTTTTTGGGTATCAATGTCATAGTTGTATAGGAAGACCTTAAGTCAATGATCACGATTAGATGGTTTGCTGCTTAATGCTTATTGTGGAAAGGCCCCTTTCCTGTAAAGGGCATTACTGACCTTGCCATTAGCCAATTTCTAGCTAAAGCTGGTATTGCCTTACTAGAATAATAGAATTACTTTTTTGCAGTCTCCTCAGTCAATCATCTTCATGCATTTTAACCAGTTAACTTGGTTGAGAAATTAGAACGTTCTTTATTCATCTAGTTGATAATGAACTGAAATGGCTTTCATTTAAGAATTATTAATGCAGCTGGTGGATCTTAATTGATAGCGTAAAGATCTTATTGTTTGTGCAGCAAAATTCTTGGTTGCTTGTATTTTTCGGTTTTGAAGTGGGGTTTCAAAACATCTTTTAAATAATAGTTGGATTGATAATGAACTTTGAGGTATAGATATATAATGTTTTTCTTGCTGAAAACCTAGTTTTAATTATTTTTATGAAGCCTCTGAGTTAAATGGAAAGTATTTAGTAGTCAGATACAAGGAACTGAGCACAAATTTTAATATTTTGAATTAAGTATTGAAACTTCATGACCATTATTATATCTTCAAACTAATTTGTTTGCTGCAGAGAAAAGGTAGACAAAGGCGATGGTGGTTATTTTGATAGTTCAGTGCTATGGCCTATCACCTATGCATGCAGAGAAGAAATCATTCATGCTTTAATATTCATTTCTGACTTCTGAGTTGATTGTATTTTTGCGGATACATTTGGCGCTCAATTTCCTTCTCTTCTTGATCTTCTATCACCTGCTTTTATTTTATACAAGTCGGTTATCAGATGAAGTAATAAGATGTGTCACTTGGCAAATTGATTGAAATGGAGATGCGCCCCCCCCCCCCAAAAAAAAAAAAGAAAAAGAAAAGAAAAAGGTCCTTGTAAATTATGATAAATTGGGTAGGAGACTAAACAATTAAGCAAGCAGGGGAGGGGGTCTATTTCATTGGGTGATAAATGTTCTGAGTTGAGTTTTACAAATGAACAACTTTTGTAGAAAAGAAAATGAGAAATTTAAGATGATGGCTCTCATACTCTGCTGGAGACTGGAGAGGTCGTCTTATAAAGAGGTCATATCATATGTAGACATCACAATTCAGCTTTTAATTATCAATTATCAATAATAATAATAATTCTTTCTGTCTGTTCAATTGTTTTCATATATATATATATATATATATATATATATATATATATATATATATATATATATATATATATATGGGATTGATTTATAGTTAACGTTGTCAAATTAAAATTATTCTTACAATAAATTTTAAGCGTCCATTTCCAATATTGAATGATTGATATAGCTCTCGTTTGCAGTACATGGAGGTAATACTTAGAAAAAAAATTAAAGACTAATAAAATAAACAAATAGTATTTAGATTTGTATTTTAAATATTTTAATTGTACTTTTATTATTGTTGGGTCAAATTGTATGTAATTTATATGGACTATAATAAGTAAGGGGTTATATTAATTTGGGCATTTAAATTAATTGGATCTAATTTTTATTTGTGTAATATTAAGATAGGTGTATTTAATAAAAAAATTTAAATATTTTTTTTAAGTGAGACTTTTATAGAGTTTGTAGATTTTAATGACTTTTAAAATTACTTTTAAAGACTCCATGAAATAAGTGATAAATTTTAGACTTTTTATCAAAATTTTGATAGACTTTTGTACAATTATAATATATCTTAAATCTTATATTCATTGTAAAAAAGTCAACAAAGATTTTATATTTTAAATGAAATGAGTACGATATTAAATAATATTAAAATATTTTGATCATGTCACAACCTAATTTGAAATAAAGGCATTGTTGAAGTTGGATTATTAGATTATACTTGGTCAATTACAAGAAAATGTTCTATTTCTTAATTTTTATATTTCATAAAAAAAGTCATTTTCTACTAACCGTAATATAAAATAATAATTTTGATTTTAAATTTTTCATTGTTGTTTTTCTATCAAGTCATTATTACTAAACTAACAATTTATAATTTTCAACAAATAATAAAATTAACAAATTTATTACTTTTAAGAATAAATATAAAACAAAATACCTCCTTAATACTTATAAATATAATAAATGAGATTTTTTTATGGGAGAGAACAAATATAAAATGATATTAAAATATTTGTTATTTTCATTTATACTATTGGTTCTATTTGAAACCCGGAATGCTACTTCATCTTTTTAACCCCTCATTTTTCTTTCTCCCCACCTGTTATAATAGCTCTCTTCTCTTTTTGGGTTTTTATTTTGAGAGGACTGAGATAGAGAGAGAAAGTGAGACACACACACACACAAACACAAACACACACACACACACACACACACACACACACATATATATATATATATATATATATATATATATATTATTTTTTTATCTTCTTTGTTTGATCTCCTTTATCTCTTTTTTCTCTGTTTATCTTCTCTCTTTCTCAAATATTTAAAAATCTTTAGAGATGAGGTCAGACTTTGAATATGAGTATTTGTTCTTTTAAAATCTGTTAAACTCTATCATTTGATATAAATCTAAAAAATTTATGAATTTTTGAATTTTTAAATACCAAAATATTTTTATAGACTTTGTAAAAAATTAAATGTCTTGATTGAATATAACCAAATTTTTAAAATTTTAATTGAATACACTCTCTTAAATTCTATTAATATTAAAAGGGCTAATAACATATATCAATAAATAAATAAAACCTAACCAAAAATACCTAAAGACATGATCAACAAATCAAATTGATACAAACAGATACAAGTGGTGTTATTTATGTAGGCTACTTTTCCTAATAACAAGTAGCAAAGATACCTAAAGACATGACAAGGGAAACTGATGCCACAAGTATAACTGAAGGAGTAAATGCTGCTGCTGCAAATGACATAGGAGGTGGAGCCACCGGAGGCCCGGAAGGACCCGAAGCCGATGTCACCGGAGACTCACTTCCCGGTGACGGCGTTGCGGGAATTTCCGGAGATGTTGGCGATGACGCAGGTGTCGTCGCCGGAGAAGATTGTGAAGAGACGGGTGTGATGGCCGGCGGCGGAGACGGTGGTAAAGAGACGGGTGTGATGGCCGGCGGCGGAGGAGACGTGGGCACGGGAGAAGGGGGAGAAGCTAGGGGAGGCTTGGGCGGACCCCTGACCCTGAGGGATATAACAACAAGGGCTATCTTTTGACCTTGATCGCAGTTGGATTTGTTCCCACTGATGAAATAAAATGGGCCCGATCTGTCAAGATTGATAACTGAGTCACCGTCGTCCAATTTGGTAATTGGGTTGTTGATGTTGCAATTGTCATAATCATCTTTGGTCACTGCTAAAACAGAGTCCGATCCTTTGGGATATTTGAAAGCTACACATACATACATACATTATTAAACAAATTAGAACCAATAGTTCCAACAACAAAAATAAAAATAAAAATAAAAATAGGGATTTTATTTTTCAATTTTTCATTCCAGTTTTTTTTTTTTAATCATCATTTCGTCATCCTAAAGTAAAGTAGCATTATAATTTTTTTTAATAAAAAAAAAACATAGAACACGAATAAAATATTTACCATAACTTTTGTGAATATGACTTCTGTGAAATGGAAATGGAAATGGAAATGGAGGGAAGTACTTATTATATTACCAGAATTACATGTCAAAAATAAAAGCACAGATGCAAGTGAGGAGGAGGAGGAGGAAATTGGGACTTACTGAGAGTGTCGTTAATGACAAACCTCTGTCGCTTAGACCAAGTGTTATAATTCTCGGAAGGGTTTAAGGTCCAGCCATCTTTACCCCCAACTTTGAAACCGTATGCATTTGACAAAGAGATTATATTAGAAAAGAGCACCAAGAAGAGGCAAACAAATGTTTGAAAACCACCACCACCACCACCACCACCACCCATTTTTTATTTTTATTTTTATTTTTATTTTTACTAGTGAAGGTTGAAGCAGAAATCAAGCAGGGTTAGAAAAATGAGGTTTGGAAGTATTTTATAAAGAGTGATGGAGTAAAATGTGTGGAAGGAAAGAAAGAAAGAAACAAAACATATACTAAAGTGGTGCTGATTTTGTTAGCTAAGCAATGGGTGGTGGTGATGACTCCAGGACGGCCTACATCCTGACTTGACCACACCCTATTGGTTGTACATATTGCTGCTGCATGTGCCCTCCCAATCCCCACCCTTTTCTCTTTTCTCCAGAGATATTATTATCACATAAAAAAATACTCATTTACATACACACATGTATACTATGAGTTCCCTCCTGATATGTGGGATCCACAAAAAAATATATATAAACATTATGTCAGTTTTTTTATTTGATAACAACATTATTTTTTCTTCTTTTTTACTGCTTTTTACATTAACAAAATAAATATATAAAAGTTTAAAATATATTTTTATTCTTAACTTTTTTAAGTTAAGAATTACGAAAATTAGTTTAAAGGAGAGGAGAGAGCATAATGTATGTTTTACTTTTACCATGTACTTTGAGAGTTATAATGTCTTTATAATACAAATTATGTACTTACATAATATTTTGGAGATAAATTTTTTTGTTCATAAATATCTTATTCTTTGGCAGATGGAAATAATATTTATTTATTTATTTGTATTAGTATAAAACAAGGCTATCCCTACGTTAATACGAATATTCACCGTCTTCTCAATTACTTTTTTTTTCACTTTTTTTTTATTATTTAAATAGTAAAAGAGGATAATGATATAAATTGGTCACTAACCAAAATGGTAATCGTTGGAATTTTGCTATAAAAATCCTATTTATTTATTTATGTTAGATATTTATTTATTAATAAAAATACATTATTCATTGAATGATCATTTAGTTTATTTATGTGACACCCCAAAATATAGTATACATCACCCATCTTGGATGCGCCAGGATCGTAGTATGTAATACAAATACAATCTTAAATATACAACAAAAGTCGTGAGTTTTAATATAAATATTGTCTTACAGACAATATCCACTCTCGAGAATAAGTCCTCATTACAATTATTATCACACTATTTCATGTAGAATAGTAAGGACTACTAATGCTATCATCCGGACCATCACTCCGCTCCCTGCATTAGTCCTCGCCACGTTCTCATTTCTCGAAGAAACGGTGAAAGAAAGGTGAGCTCAACTAGCCGAAGAAGAAATATTATGACTAAGATAATGCAGGATAAATTATCATTAGCCTTCAACAATGTTAAACCGATAAAATACAATAGACAACAAGTTTAAGCTGCAGTGAATAAGCAATCCATTAAAAGAGTCAAGAGAATAAAATTTACTATCTTTTATAATTTAAAAGTTTTTCATCACTTTTATCACGAGACTCGATTTTTTAATAAATAATCCACATCATCTACACATTACTACCAAAGATATTCATTAGTGGTCACGACCACAAATTATCCACGACTACGGCCGAGGATATTCGTGTATTCATCGATGGTCATGATCATGCCAACAATCATCCATCAATGCACTACGGCCAACGAGGACTTTTATCACATCATTTTTGTAACATTACTGGCCATGATTATACCAAATAATCCTCGGTCATAATCATACCAAGTCCATCTACGCACTATGTGCCACGAGATAACTTTCAAAAAAAATATAAACATGAGGATGATGACAATGATATAAGGATTCAATAAAACAAGTTCACGAATTAATTTATCCAGAACTAATAACGCCCAAATTATCAACACGATACTTCTTTTGTAGAGAGTAAAATTCAAGAATGCTCGGAAGAATATTTTCATGAAAAATCTTGGATGAAGCGCAAATATCGGAGATATTCCACTAATTTCATGGAGTATATAAGTCAAAACTTTAACCAATTTGAGTATAATAAGGAATGGAATAACAAAAGAAATCACGAAGTACGTGATAGATAAAGACATGCAGTTATTCAAATGTAATAATAAATCTGAAACCAGTCCGACGTAAAACGCATGCATGGGATATTCCAAAGAATAATAAAGAATGGAATAACATAAGGATTTCACCAAGTATAGGGAGTCCGCGTGATCTGAGTTATTCCAATGTAATAATAAAGACGGAACAGTTAAAGCCAAAAACGCATGCATATGATATTCCAATGAATAATAAAGAATGGAATAACATAAGGATTTCACCAAGTATGGGGAGTCGCGATACAAAAGTTATTCCAATGGAATAATAAAGACGAGTAACTGTGTCCCAGAAGCGTAAAACGCATGCATATGATATTCCAAATGTAATAATAAAGAATGGAATCTGTAAGAATTTCACCAAGTATAGGTAGCCCATATATACTAAAGTTATTCCAACGAGAATAATAAAGAATGGAATAACATAAGTTCTCTTCATGAATAAGAAAGAATAACACCCTTACCTAGTAAAAGACACTTTGGATATCGAAGTAGTGAAGTAGCGAGAATACTCTTCTTCTTTCTCTATAATTTCTCTCTAGAGTTTCGTTGAATTCGTAAGAAATAATGAAGGAATGAGCTTCTATTTATAGAAGAATGGATTGAATAGTAACTAATTCCTGAACGGTCCAGATTGATTTACTTTTAAACGGACGGTTCAGATTGATTTACTATTTAAACTTAAAGCAACGGTCCATACTGATTTACTATTAAAACTTTAAACCAGCGATCCATATTGATTTACTAATATAACTTCAACTAACGGTCTGAAAAATTAGCACATCTCCTCATGAAATAATATTGTACCCAAATATCCGAATGCACAATACTAGAGTGAATAGTAACTCGTGAATAGTAACTCATGAATAGTAACTCGTGAATAGTAACTCATGAATAGTAACTCGTGAATAGTAACTCCGACACAAAAAGTGTCCTGAAAACCCGATTGAACAATATAACTTCCAGACATCAATTATCATCGGAATAGATATCGATTTCTACTAACACAAATAACCCCAACACAATGAAACTATCAAATTCATCTTTAATCAACACGACTTATTCATCATTAATATTATAACTCGCAATATTTAGCAACCGGGTTGTTCCCAGGAAAGTGGGGGCTTTTCAATAAGAATTTCTCCCTATTGGCGCGCAATTAGGTGACCAAACCTCTCCTTGACAGAACTTCTATACATTGTAAATATTGCAATTTAATAATATGATTAACTTTGTCGTCTCAATTATTGATTTAACAATATAACATATAATGCAGATGATACTGTGACAATAATCGAATCAATAATATGAGAGATATGATGCAACAATTACTGTAGCAATAATTGAGTATAACTGAGTGATTTCTCACGTATGCATCAATAACCAATACCGTGTGCTATTATGCAACCACGCGTATTACTGTACTTTTACTACCGAGTAGTTCAACAGTATTAACGTTAAAACTTCCGCCGTTATTTTCATAAAAATATTTTTGTCGTTTTCTCATTCCAACAATAATTCTGTTGCGGGGTCCACCAATGATTGTACCGTCGTATGAATATTCTCTGACACAAAAAATATTCTCCGACCAATCGAATATAATACAACAACTTGCATACTTTGCAAAATTTATAAATACTACCCACAACTATAATATTATCTCAAATTCACACCATAATTTTCAAAAAAGTATTTCGAGAAAATTAAATCTTTATTCGTAAAATTTGGGATTTTACCATTTATATAAATTTTTATATTATATATGTTATGGTTTATGTGTATAAATAAATATTATACACATAAGATATAAATTATGTGTAATATATAAATAAAGAAATAATGGTTTATAACGGATCTGGTCCGTTTATAACCTATGATGAGATAGTATGATGTAGGTTATCGTATTTTAACAAGATGATTTATCCCGATCATAAAAATAGAACTTCTAATTAAAGGCTACACTCTAGGTTGATACTAAAGACCACACGGATTTTAAAAACGTGTTAATCTGATCAAGGACTACGTAATAAATTCGCATTCTGAAAACATGGTGTGTATATATATATATATAGGGGAACGATCCATAGCATCTATATGCTATGGGATAAAAAGTGGCATATAGGCTCTAATCCGTTCATTTTATTGATGAAAGGCTGAGATTAGATTTGGGCTTACACCGTCCGCTAGTATTACTAGCGGACACAATTAGTATAAATTCTGGACACTTAAGACCCTCCAGTTTACCCTCCAATGGACCAAAATAGACCCAATATTATCAGAGTCCGCTTAGTAATACTAGCGGACTTAAAAGACCACGACTTCTTCCTATTTATTAAACTCGAAATGCAATTACAAACATGATTACAATAATCAACATGCACGGCTACGTATTTTTAATTATACGGAAGGCCTAAATATGTATGGATAGCATGTTTTTTAATGCATGATTTAAAAGCAATCTGTTAATGCATTGGACCACTTGATGTATGAAAACAACCTTCAAATATGATTACATTCAACAAATTGTATGAATAGATGCACATGCTTAATTTAATGAAGGAAAATGCCCATGCTTTGTTTGTAAATTTTGTTGAAAAATTTCTTATAATAGTTCGACAGGTTTCTAGTTCATCAAGATATATGAGTGGAGTTAATAAGAACTAAAATTATAAGAAATTAACTTACTCTCGCTTTCAATGACAATGTTTGCAACATAAACGCCACAATGAGAGAGAAGATATCAAATTATGCATTCAGAATCGCTGTGAGGTATGATTTATGATCCGAAAAAATATTAAGAATAATTTTCCAACTTGTCAATATTTCTTGTTGAAAAAAAATACCTCCAACCATTCCTCGAGCTCCTGCAGCTTCAAATGCCGATAAGCCACCATTTTTGCTCGAAAATCATCATTTTATTAATAAAGTTAAACTACTTGATTGATGTTGTATATCAAGTCGTTGATCTAGCAGATTTAGTAGCCAAAGTTGGACAAAAAAAATGATTTATTTCACCATGCATGGATGTTCTAAAATATTTAAGTATACAACTTTAGTGTTTCAAGCATTCGTGTGTGTTCTTGTAAATATATATGTATTAGGTCACCTTTCATTGGGGGTTTTAAGTCCATTAGTATTACTGTGGAACTCAGTATCTTACACATCTATTGGAGGGTAAACCGGAGGGTCTTAAGTGTCCGAATTTATACTAATTAAGGTCCATTAGTAATACTAATGATTGTAAGCTCAAATTTGATCGCAAATTTTCATCAATAAAAGCAGATTTTGATTAGAGCCTATATGCTTTTTTTTTATCCCATAGCATATAGATCTTTATGGATCTCTCCCCATATATATATATATTTGTTGTTCACAAAAAATCATAAAAATGATCTTGATTTTATTAAAAAAATTAAAACCTATTTTTATACTATTTTTTGCATCTGTACTACGATTTAAAAAGTAGTTAATATTTGTTATTTCCCTTTTTCTCCAGATTATTTTAAATCATGTTTGTCTCACTTCAGTTAAGACCTGGCGCATGATGTATGAAAGTATGAATAAATTTCAGAAGTTATTAACTTAGCAAATAAGAAGGGTAGAATGTCATAATAACAAGTAGTTAATTTGGGTAGTTATCAGAATATAATAGTTTATTTTTTATCAGTAGCAGAAGTTGACTCTGTGGCCCAATGAATAAGGCGCTGGTCTACGAAACCAGAGATTCTGGGTTCGATCCCCAGCAGAGTCGTTAAAAAACTTATAACAATTTTTCATTAAATAATGAGCTCAATATTGTTTTCGTTATAAAATTATGTATGTCTAGATTCATATTATGGATGTCTAGATACATGTAACTCCCATGCCATTGAGTTATTTAACTCATAACCTTTGAGTTTTGTAACCTACTAGTATTTATGTTAGTATTGATATTATTATATCTATAAATAATAACATTTGTAAAGTGAATGATGGAGATATCAAAGTAAAAAGAGAATGCTCTCTTTTCTCTAATCTTGTTTGTTCTTGATTCTAGTAATATTTTATAACACGTTATCAGCACGAGTTGCTCCTCACCTTCATCTTGAAGATAATCATTTTTGGTTTGAAATTGAAGAAGGTATAACACTCTATCTCTATGTGTGTTTGAGTATTGCATGGTCATCATGTATGCCTGTACTATTTTTTTTTTGATAATTATTTTATGCATGTGATCACAAATAATTCAATTATTCTGAAAAAAATCAATAGCTTGTTTGATAATTATTATCTGAAATTTGTTAAAAGAAATATCTGATAGTTGTCATTAGTACTGCATCCCAAACAAAGTTTTAAATATTCATTCCCTTTTATATTATTATTGCATACTATTATCTAGATCTACATAACTTTATGGAAGAATGGTAAGCATTGAGGTAAAGCGAGGGAAATATATCAGTCTGCTAAAAGAGTAAATAGCAATCAAATATTTGACTGGTGACACCATAAAAGAACACCTCAACAAACACATCCTCTATATCTGTTACTATATTTGGTGGTATTATATGCCTATACATATGTACAAGTATATTTGAGAAATGTTATCTCAAGAATATATAAGGAAGCATATTGAGCTATGAATATTTGTTGGAGCACAAGTATATACTCATATAATATTACCATCCTCTATGATACTTTTTTGGTACTATAAAAAAAACAGTTTTCTAGAATTAATCGACACGATTTCATGAATTTTTCTAACTGAATAATATTCTATTACAAGGCTTAACAATGTACAATCTGAAATAAAGAAAAACTTTTGTAACTTCAAATGGTTGTAGAAACCACATATTCTATGTAAACGAATGCATCATTTAAAAGGTATTCATTATGATAAGAGGCATGAACTATTATCATTTATTCTTTACATTTTTATATACCTCATGCAAAATTTTCAGTCTTTGAATGGTGATAGTTACGTAGCGTTGTTATATTTTAATAAAATAAATTTCTAATAATTTTTGATATATTTTTGTATGAAGTTACAATGACAAATATACTTAGTAGTGTTTGTTTGTTATTTAGTTTTAGTGAAAAATTTTAGTTTCGTATTTTACTGCATTTCTATAAATTGTTTCATTATAATTAAATCTGAACATATATAATTATTTAATTTGATGGGGAATATGTTTAGTTATTTAATATTCAAATTTTATAAATTTGAATTTGTTGCCATTGATTTATATCGAGCAAGAATTATTTGTATGGAATCTTGATGCTGAGATTCATATAAAGGAAAAGAACCTTGGAGATATAATTAAAGTTGGCAATCATGCATCCCTGCAGGATCATGCAAAATTAATTATTTTTATTCGCTATCATCTCCATGAAAAAAAATATTGATAGACATGTTAGAAAAAAATATATTTAATATATTTCATGTCTCGAATATGCTATTGTAGTAGCAATATTGTGAGTCTAAGTTCATAATATATTCCCTGAAGCGATAAAGGAAATTATATTCCTAAAAGTGATATCATTTCTTCTAGTGGCTGTACAAAATAATGAGTTTTTGCTGAAAAATCAACAATCTCGCTCGACCGATTCTATTACATTCCCTGAAGTGAATGGAACCTCATTTGATAATCATAGAGGAAATTATGATTGTAGTTGTGGTAGTGAACTTGAAAAGAACAGTCAATATTTAAAAAGGAATGTACCCGTCGTACTCCTAAACATTTGGTAGATTTATACCAAGACTCCATAAAAGAAAAGGAAATGGAATGATCCTGAAGATCCCATGAATTATTTTGACTTTTCAAATGGAGTGGATATAACTAATTTTGATATATATGGTTTCCTTGATGATATATTGATAGAAATGTTCATACCAATTAATTATTTTTATTTCATTATATTATGACATTATAATAAGTATTTTTATTATATATTTTATTTATGTTTCAAGTAATAAAGTTAAATTTATGTTTTTCATATATGAAGTTGTATGGGTCAGAAGCTCATCAAACTTTAAAGGCTCTAGAAGAGCGATTATTCATCAAATATAATTGAAGACTCTTGAAGAGTGATTATTCATCAAATTTAATTAAAGTCTCTGGAAGAGCGATTATAATATTTTCAAAGGGCACAAAACTTTGTATTGACGATTCTTTATATTTTTCTGAGACAAACAGAAATTTGCTCAGCTTTAAGGATATACGTTATAATAGTTATTATATTGAAATTAATAACGAAGGCAGTGAATAATTTCTTTATATTACTTCAATAGTATCGGGCCAGAAGCTCATATTAGAAAAATTATATATTTTCTCTTCTGGGTTATATTATACTAAAATGAGAATAGTTGAAACAAATATTGTAATACACCAGAAGTGTGCAATACACCAGAAGTGTTTGGATCCAAATATTTTTATGATTTGGCATGATCATCTAGGATCAATAATGATGCATTGAATTATTGAAAACTCCCATGAACATCCTTTAAAGAACCAGAAGATTCCTTTACCTGTTGATTATATCAAAGTAATTTAATTACTAAATTATCACATTTAATTATTGTTATTTGGTGTTCATCTTCAAAGAAAGAATTCAGAGTGATATTTTTAAGGTATATTTTGAGGATTGTTATTTTAATAGTCTTCCCACCATTAGGGGGAGAAAAGTCGTTGCCTGAAGCACGACGTGAGATCATTGTCTGAAGCATGATGGGAGATTAATTGGAATATTTCAACGTTATTTAATCTTGATCCTTATACAAATCAATATGAACTAGAAGTTCAAAGGATAATTCATTTGCAATGAATTGCAAATTAATTACCAGAATTATTCACTGATAATAAGAAAATAGTGATATCTCATATTCTAGCTGCTAATACTCTAGCAGAGATTGATGTCCCTGTAGGATAATTAATTAATGCAGCAGCAAATTGAATCAAAGTCATACCTGAAACATAGAATTTTTTAGAAGAAGAAAGTACAAGAAAAACAAGTTGCAGCCTATAAAGAGGCTATACCCATGAAACATGCTACAAAATTTATCAATCTATCCAAAACTTATGAACAAAAATCTCCTGTAAATAAAACTCTTGAAGAGTTATTCCCTGAAGAGGATGAGTTATCCCCTGAAGAGGATTAGGTACCTGAAAATAACGAGATCTCGATACATTATGTATATACAGGAGACATATATATCGGATAGAAATAAAATCGTTGTCGATAACATATTTTCATATAAATTTGCTATGGATATTACCAGAAGTAATGATCATATATATAAACCACAAATCGTTGATGAATGTAGAAATATTTGGCCAATGTAAAAAGAGGCGATTCAAGCAGAATTAAATTCACTATGTAAATATGAAGTTTTTGAACCTGTAGTCCGAACACCTAAAGGTGTAATGCTTGTTGAATACAAATGAGTATTTGTACGAAATAAGAAAAATGAAATTATATATGGTACAAAGCACAACTTGTAAAATAAGGTTTCTTCACAGAGACATGATATTAATTATGAAAAAACATATGCTCCTGTAATGGACACAATTACATTCAGATTTTTAATTAGGTTGGTAGAAAGAGAAATTAATGGATGTTGTTACATCATATCTATATGGATCATTAAATAATTATATATACATGAAAATACATGAAGGATATAAAATGCTTGAAGCGTATAATTCTACATCTCAAAATATGTATTCTATTAAGCTACAAAGATCTTTATATAGGTTAAAGTAATTCAGATGCATATTGTGGTATAATCGCCTAAGTGAATATCATTTAAAAGAAGGATTTGAGAATAATCCAATTTGTGCATGCATTTTTAACAAAAGATTATAATCTGGATTTGTTATTATTATTGTATTTATTGATGAAAGATCTTGCTCCAGAAGAGTCGACAAAAACAACTAATTTAAGATGAAAAATATTGGTAAGTCAAATTTTTGTCTTGGCCTACAAATTGAACTATGGAATTCTTGTTCATCAATAAACATACACAGAAAAAGTCCTGAAGTAACTTTACATGGATTATGTTAATCCTTTGAGTACTCCAATGATGAGTTGGTCACTTGATATCAAGAAATATCCGTTTTGACCACAATAAAATGATTAATAAACTTTTGGTCTTGAAGTACCATATCTTTGTGAAATTGGTATTTTGGTCCTGAAGTACTATATCAAAATGTAATTGGTACTTTGATGTATCTTGCAAATTTGACAAGACTTGATATAACATTTGCAGTTAACTTAATAGCAATGTATAGTTATGCACCAACTCGAAGATATTGTAATGAAATTAAACATATTTTACGTTATCTTCGTGAGACTATTGATTTGGGATTATTTAATCCAAATGGTGATAGAACCAAGCATATTACACCAAAATTATTTTATATACATGAGCTCCAAAAGAATGGCAATATTGATCATGTGATAATTTGGTTGATATATTCATTAAGTCATTACCAACTATGATTTTGAAGATCATGGTGCACAATATTGACATACTTCGACTTAATGATATTTTTACCATGAACAATGAAAATTCTATGTACTTATGAAGGGGAGTAAAAAGGATATGTGCTGATTGTACTCTTTTTCCTTCGCTAAGATTTTTTCCCAATGGGTTTTCCTTTGCAAGGTTTTAATGAGGCGATCTGAAGGTACTAGAAGTTATACAAAAATATTGTACTTTTTTCCTTAGCCAAATTTTTTCCCACTAGGTTTTTATTTGGTAAGGTTTTTAACGAGGCATATTCTCTAGAAAATTGCTATAAAAGAACTCCATCCATTCGTCATGAAGACAATGTCGCATGTATATTTCAATTAAAAAGTGGATACATCAAAGGAGATAGAACAAAACACATCTCAATCAAAATTCTTTCACATACATGACCTTGAAAAGTGTGATAAAATTGATGTTCAAAGAAATTCGCTTTCAAAAGATAATCTAGCAGATTTGTTTCACCAAAGCATTACTAATCATAACGTTTGAAAGATGCATAATAACTCAAGGATTTTATATTCACAATAAATTAGAATATTTTTTACAAATAAATTAGAAATTTTGCATATAATTTTTTTTATGGTATATTATGTCAAACCCAAGTTGTTGTGGGAAACCCTAATTTGAAACTTGGTGGTGAGTTCAAGTCTATTATATGTTATGTGTTATATGACCTATGATTAACCCTAATTAACATTGGGACTTGTTAATTTCTTGAAACCTTAATTATTAAGTATAAACCCTAAATTGCTAAGTTAAGTTAAGGATAAGTATAATTATTATATTATAACCCTAATGTCCGGGTATGATTAAAACCCTAATCAAAATAAGAAAACCTAATTATAAATTTTGTACACTAATTATATTTATTTTAAACCCCTAACTTGGGTAACATAGATTAATAATTATTGGGCTAGGATTATTAAATGGCCCAAAACAATTATGGAAGAAGCCCAAAAAGAAATCAATTCAAGCCCAAATCATAGCCCACTTGGTGGGGTATTTTAGACCTTTGAATTATCTAATTTATCTGATAAAATAATAGCTAAGTGGAGAATTAGAGGCTATAAGCATGGTGGCGAGAATTTACCTTTTAAGGTAACAAATTTTGCTACTCTAGTTTCCTTATATAGTTAGTAACATTACTTTATTTAATTTAGTACAAAAAGTACATTGTTGTCAACCTATCATTTGTGGGAAATCTCATTAAGCATGCTTAGGGACAAGATAAGGAATTTTATTCAATGGATGACATGAGTATGGAGGTTAATAGCTAAATCCACATACATTGCCACTTCTATAAATAGATTAAAGAGAGAGAAATAAGGCATTGCTAGCTCATTTTGTATCAACACTCAACCTAGACTTCTCTCTCAGCAAACCAACAAAATTATTAGCTTATCAGTCCCTAAACCAATCCCCACCATTTCCATAAACAAATCAGAAGCTAGGATCAAGAAATCAAAGTTTAAAGGTATAAAACCCTAGCAGACGATTTACATCCATGATCTTATGTTAATGTTATGTTTGAGTGTTAGAATATGTTGGTTATAGTGTCTAGTGATGATCTGGGTTGATAAATGTTGAATCCATAACATTTAAAAGCTTGAATTTGAAGATCTACAAAATCTGGAAATTTCGTTAGCGTGGTGCGACAACAAATGTCGGTGGCCACATATCTTTGGTCATGTATTCCTTTTAATGTTTTAAGTTTGTAATTGTAGTATGCTATGTGATCTTTAACTTTGGAACAAGAATCAAGTTCGGATCTTAAGCAGGTTGCAAGATATTTAAGGTCAGCAGATTGGCCAAGCCGTATTTAGGCGTTACAGGTAACTTCGAAAAGCGCTTGAAACGAACTGACAACGTTTTAAATCGGCGAGATCTTGCTACATTGTTTTATTATTGTTGTTTGTTGTTTGTATATGGTAGTCTAGTATGTGTCTTTGTAAGTTAAGGCCATTAGAACATTAAAATGATTAGTATGTCTCATATGGTGAGCAATTCGAACCAAGCAAGATGATCGCGATTTGGTTTTACGGGTAACCCGTAAAAGCTGTTGAAAATGATCTCGGCGTGGTTTAATGACCCTTATCATCTTGATCTGTTGTCGTTACAATGAGTTTAAGCGTTAGATCTTTAGTCTCTACATGTTGTCTACAATTTGGAACTTATAAATCAAAAAAAACTATCAAAAAGTTTCAAGTTATGAGGTAGAAGCTCAAAGAGGCGGACGATCATTTTTATTCTTCACCACGAGAAAATGAAGAAATGTGTCGGCAATGACTTCTTTGGGAGCTTAGATCTTGTTTGTTTTATACACGATTGCCATGGTTGATGTTAGGTATTGTAGAGGTGCACTAATCTTACAAGAGCTAATTCATAGATTGTCGAAGACTTTACACACCCAATTTACACTTGGTGAACATCGTGCTTCGATGTAATGAGGTGTTACAGGTTTATATGAAGAACACCTATAGCGCAGTTATATGAGGTGATCTATAGCGACGATTTAGATAAAATTAATTATTTTTATTAGATAATTAGTATTAATTAGTTTTTAATTACGAAAATACAAAATAAATTATTAAAAATTATTTTAAAGTCAAGAAAATTATATTTTAATTATTTTGAATATATTTCATAAATATTTAATATTTTGGAATATTAAAAGTATTTAATTTATTTAATTATAATATTAAATAAATTATTTAAAAATGATTTTTATACATGAAAAAATTATTTAAAATTATATTATGGTATAAGAAAATATTCTAAGTTATTTTACATGACTTTTTAATATTTTGTGTTGAATTTCATTAATTAATTATTATTAATGATATTAAAGTTATTTAATATTTATATTAAATAATTTAGTTTTAAAAATTTTATTATTTTAGAAATTATTTTAAATGAAAATAAAGTGTGTAAAAATATTTTAAGTTATAAAACATAACTTTTAATATTTAAAGGATAATTTCATTAATAATTTATTATTAATGATATTATTAATGATATTAAATTTATTTAATAAATAAATAGTTTAAAATGGTTTATTGATTTAAAAAAAATTATTTAAAAGGGTATAAATGAATTAAAAATATTTTAAGTTATAATTAATGACTTTTAATATTTGGATAAATAGTACATTAATATTTGAATATTAATGGTAATTATTTATAAATGATTTTAAATGTTTTAAAAATCATTTAAGGGTAATATTAATACTTTAAAATATTTTGAGTTATTATAAATAAACTTTGATATTTTGACAATAATTTCATTTATGGTTTAATATTAATGAAGTATTAATGATAATAGAAATATTTGATATTTAATAATGATTAGGTGTTTGAAATTCATGTGTTAAAAGTATAATAAATGTTTAAAAATTATTATTAAGTCGTATGGTGATGTTTATAGATATTGAGTAATAGAATAGAGTCTTAGACTCGTTAATTACCCGATAGAGCTTTCGATTTAATCGCAAGCATAGTTAGAAATTGTTTTGAGACTTAGATATTTTGACCAGCGTTCTTGTTTGTTTGTGATCACGATATTGCTTTGTATATGTGTAACAAGCGTGATTAGGTTATGTCTTGATTTGCGAAATGCGAGATTTATGTGTTATAGTATATTGTTCTAATCGAGCGAATGATCGATTAATGATAGGTGATTACATTACGAGATAAACTAAGTTGCGTATTTATAGCGGCGCATCGGCAATATCCTACCTTTGCATTTCCTTTATATGATGGACATGAGTAAGAATGTTTCGGAATTATATTATTCTTTGTATGCATTATTAACCTATATTATATATGCCCATTGATTATCAACATGTTAGTATATGGTAATTCGGATATATATTCTCTGTTTGTTAATTTCTATAAATGGTTAAACAAGTGTCCCCACTTGGATAATCATTGCATTTAAACACATGTTGATACACCTTTGATATATACATATATGTTGAATTATAGATTATTGTTGGATAAGATAAAACCTTTTTTTGGAACCACGACAAGTATGAACATCCGAACATGGAAAAATTTTTATATGCTTTACTACGGACAAAGGATGAACGATAATATCGTTTCTAGCAATATAGTATTGATCAATCTGAGTACAATGGTTGATCACCCTCCGTGTCCGTAAGTTATGACGGTTTCTGAGATGAAGTTTTGTTTTAACCTTTTGAAAATGAAAACAATGTTCATAGTATGTCCCCTAAAACTTATTTATAGTCGATGACGTAGTTTCAAAGATTTGAAGAGAATTGTTATTATTATTGGTTCAAAATTACTTCACAACTATTGATCCGTTGTAGAAGGGTAGTATAAAGAAAGCATTTAAATTCCTTGACTTTTATATATATAATTCTTATTACTTCTTTGAGCACTTTCAAATGCTCATCCTTGCTTATTTAAATATTTCACTAAGTGTGAACACTCTGAAGGCTCTGCTAGAAACAAGGGAAAAGGAAAGGTTCTTTGAATGATGACAATGTTATCGTGTGATAGTTTAATATTATTAAAGACAATGTTATATATTTATGATCACGTGTTTAAGGAATGATTTAAGGTTACGTACTTGGGAGTTAAAACTTTGATAATTATGTAAGTTAAGTTTAATATTTATATTATTGGCATTACTTATTAGTATTATTACGGTTATAGAGATGGTATCGTGAAACCTTTGAATTGGTTTCGGGTTTCAAGTACGGACACTTTTTCTTTTAACCAAGGTTTTTTTCCATTGGGTTTTTTCTGGTAAGATTTTTAATGAGGCAGCTTTCAATGCGTATAGCTATACAATATACATCCAAGGGGGAATGTTATAAAATTATGTATGTCTAGATTCATATTATGGATGTCTAGATACATGTAACTCCCATGTCCATTGAGTTATTTAACTCATAACCTTTGAGTTTTGTAACCTACTAATATTTATGTTAGTATTGATGTTATTATATCTATAAATAATAACATTTATAAAGTGAATGATGGAGATATCAAAGTAAAAAGAGAATGCTCTCTTTTCTCTAATCTTGTTTGTTCTTGATTTTAGTAATATTTTATAACAGTTTTACTCTTTTTTCTTCTTAATATAACTAAAGCTGAAATCAATTTAACAAGAAAAAGTCTTGGCAGACAGGTTTTATAGACAGGAAAATTGGATAGATTCTATTTTTATTTTTATTTTTTACTTGTGACTCTCAAAAAATGTATAACCCTGTTTTTGTATATGTATCCAAATTACACCTAAACACTATATTTTATAAAAAAATTCCTATTGAAATAAATACTATACATTTTGAGTCACAAGTAAAAAAAAAAAAAAAAAAAAACCTGTCCCATTTTCCTGTCTATCGCCTGTCCGTGTATAACTATTGATTTAACAAATATACTAATTTGTAACTATATTAGTTTAGAAATAATTTCACTTTGATTCCCCTAGTTTAACTCATTTTACATATTACATCTTATAATTTAAAATGTTACATTTTGCATCATAACCTTTAGAAAATTCAGCACATAACGCTCCAACTCAAAATTTATCGCTAAAAGTGATAATTATGTCTTTATTTTATTTTGCAAAAATGATAGTATAGATAGTAAAATAATAACATTAATTTTAATTAACCACTGGGCTAAAATCCTCGAACCTCACTATTAACTTGTTATGTCATCCTAAAGTACTGCCCATAAATGAGTGTAATACTATAGATTTCAATTTTCTAGTCTTAAACGAGTCTCAAATGATATTATGTTGAATATTTTATCGAATAGGTGTTATGATTTAAGGTGTAAATGAACTTAGTTGAGGCAAATATTGAATTGCTTAGATTTAATTTACAAAATTTACTAAGTATAAAATAAAGTTTGATTGAGACTCGTTTAGCTATCGAGTCGAGCACGATCTCGAATCGAGCCCTAACAATTTAAACTTTTTGAACGAATATGATCAGAATATTAATAAAAAATTATAATTTAATTTGATGAGATTCAAATAATTTATCAAACTTTAAAATATGTTCATATTTAAATTATTTATATTTTGAATCGAACTTAAATCAAACTTTTAATCGAACAAGTACGAATTAAATCTCAATTATTTGTTCATTTTAAAACATTAGTCATCACACATCATAAAAATACTATCACACGCATGCCATTAATTTAAAAATGAAAAACGTTATGGGTTCATCTCAAATGAATGTCTCAAATAAAACCGATCCTAAAGTCGAAGCATTTATTTATGAATATACTGCACGAATTTAATTGGAGGATTAAACCAAATTTATTACTCTTTTATTAAAATTCAACACCCCTGTAAACAAAGAAATACTATCCACATTCAAAAACCCAAATCACAAGTGTCCAAATAATCCAAAAATATATAAAGGAAATATGAAGGAAACCAATAATAAAAAAATAAAAAAAAAAAAAGAGAGAGAGAGAAAGGTCCATCTAGTTATTTATTATTCAATAATGGGAAGCAGTAATAAAAGTAACCAAAGCCACACCAAAGACGAGTGACAGCAGGACAAGTGAAGGACTAACTGCTGGGACAAATGAAGTAGGAGGAGGTGGAGGTGGCGGTGAATTGTTGTCTGCCGGTGCAGGTGATACCGCCGGCGGAGTCGTAGGAGAAGGGGATGGAGGTAGTCCTCCTCCTGCAGGGTTGCGTATGGCCAAAACAATAATGTGCAGCTTTTGACCTTGATCACAGTTTGATTTATTTCCGGTGATAAAATAGAAAGGACCTGGTCTATCAAACTTGAAAACAGAATCCCCGTCTTCCAGTTTGAGGATCGGCTTGGATGTGTTGCATTTGTCATAATCATCTTTGTTCACCACCAAAACCGAGTCTGATCCCTTCCCATATTTGAAAGCTACAAATTTATAACATTAATTACCATACAATTAATTATAACATAAAGATAAAGATGAGAGTACAAAATTTGAATAGAAATAATAAATAGTTAGTTAGTTAGGATCAGAAACTTTAAATTGAATTATAAATTAAACCGTAGCAAACAAAACAAAGTCACATATAGTCGTCCCTATGGCTGTATGGAGATTAAGAAACTTACAAAGAGTGTCATTAACTTGAAATCTCATTCTACCAGCCCATTGATTGTAATTCTCAGAAGGGTTTAAGGTCCACCCATCTTTTCCACCAACTATGAAACTAGAATAAGCGTCTGATGGACAGATTAAACAGGCGGCCAAGCATAGTATTAAGAACAGGCATAATAATCTTTGAAAATCCATGTCCTAAATTACTAATTAATTCTCGATAAAAAATTGATCGATATATATATATATATATATATATATATATATATATATATATATATAGAGAGAGAGAGAGAGAGAGAGAGAGAGAGAGAGTTTGGTCTCCAATAAAAAAGTAAAAAAAATTAGGAAGCAGAGCATTTGGTGTGTTGGATTGGGAATGGGAATGGATTTATATGAAATTTTGGAAGGAAGCAACAGCGTGTGATCAGTGAGCAACTTAATTTCATTCTTGTGGGAATAATGTTACACGTGGAGACTTGACGTTACAACTTCTTCTGTAATAGTACTAGAATAAGAATAATGCTAGAGACACAAACTATTTTACAAACATTTTAGAACCGCGATGGGATCTCCACATCAAAGATATCAATGGGGACCAAGACTACATTAAATAATTTGTTGATTAATAGGCTGACGTGAAGTATGCCACATCAGCAATTTGTAAAATGTTTGTAAAATATTTTGTGTCTCTAGCACGACTCCTAGAATAATACCGGTATATGCACATAAGGAATTGATATTTTTATAAATAAAATTGATATTTTTATAAGATTTTTTTTATATGATTAATAAACGGAACTTGTATATGTATGCGTATGAGTGAAGGCTTGTAAAAATATTAATTTATATTGTAGAAATATCAATTTTCATATATATATATATATATATATATATATATATATATATATATATATATATACCAGCAATATTTAATATAATACAAATTGATATTGAGTGATAAGTGGGATAATAAATAAATAAAATACAACTCCATGAGAATGAGGTGGTCTCATTAATATATATAGCCAACTGTGCTCTCCTTTTCTCTGATATTGATTATTGATTATTGATTATATAAACCCACAAGTTTGATAAATAAAGATAAACCATAACACAACCGACACACAATGACCTTTATTAATTTGGTCGTAGATTATATATATATATATATATATATATATATATATATGTGTATTTTTATTCGTGATAATCGATTGTCATATACACTATTTCAACAGCCATGATCTTAACCGTTGATCTCAATAATATAAGGTTAAGATTTTAGCATATTTCCTCTCGGCAGCAACAAACTTGCGGCTGCAAAAAATATTCTTGCAGCACGGTTAATATCCAAATTACCCCTCATTCATGACCTGCCTGCCGCTACAGGCTCTTGCGGCAACAAACTCATACGGCAGGTTAACACCCTTCAGCAAGTAATTGTGCAAGCACTCGTGAGGGGCCAAAAAAATATGAGATGTTATTCAGTGAATTTTTATCTTTATTAGTAGTCTTTGATATTTGTCAAATTTACAAATTTTGTATGTGTATATATTAAATATAAAATTATTGTTAATATTACAAATTATTGTTAATATTTGAATTATTTATTCATATTATTTACAAATTTCGCTTAGAATTATTCAAATAATATGTATTATAATAATAATACATATTATTCAAATAATATATATTTGTATATATTAAATATAAAATATGTAAGTACAAATACAAATAATAATATAAAATGTGTAAATACAAATACAAATAATTCTAAGCACAATTTATATATTTTATACATTTATATAAATAAAAATAATTCTAAGAAATATTTGTAAATACATTTTTTTTAATGACTTCTGTTGTAAGAAAATTGAGAGATAGAAAGATAATATTGTAATATTAATTGTCTTTTTTTGCCTTTTTATTCTTATTTAATTAATATTAGTATTAGTAATAAAAAATCAAGTAATAACACTATTACCAACAAAGTGGGACACCGGATGACACATAAAAAAAAATTTATGACCAAGCTGCTAGAAGCTGTAGCGGTTGGTATATAAAAAAAATAAATTCCCTTTTTATCATTCTATTTCTCAAAAATAGGCCCACGTTATAAAAATAAAATTAAATATTAAGATCAAGGCGCTACAAGGTGTAGCTGTTAGTATATAAAAAAACTAAATTCATTTTATATCTTTCTATTTGACAATATGGGCCCACATTAACAAGTTAATTTGACTTTTATTAAAATAGAAATTGCTAGAGTATTTTATTTGGCCCGTTACATGTTGTAGCCGCTGACAATATATTTTTTTCCATCTCAACTTTTCATTTAATTGATCTACGGACAAATTTGTTGCTGAAATAGTGTCTATAGCAAGCGGTTGTTACGGATGAGAACTCATATTCATATATATATATATATATATATATATATATAATTGAGCTTTCAGCCTTGTATGAATTAAAAAATATACACGTTTGATTCATCATCTTCAGTTGACTATTTTTTTTTCTTCTCTCTTCTGTTTTAACAAAAACTCCCACAACTAATTGCTAATTGTGAGAGGCCTGGCCTGGCCTGGCCTGAAAGCATCTTAATAAAATTTTAAACATCTGACAATAGATGTATGCATAAATATTGGGTCAATCAACCAATTTTTAACGCAAAAATAAACATTAAAAATCGTTTTGGTGAATAGTACTACTAGTATAAAACAAAAGAAAACAGACCCAAATTCAGAATAAGGCGTGGCATCTGGCCATCATGTCAAACTAATAGGGATAGGGAGGACTATCAGACTAAAAACTAAGGCTAACCACTTAAAATAATTATTATAGAATAGAATAGAATAGAATAAAACTTAATTCATAAAGACAATTAAATTTATAAAACGTTTATTCCCCAAATAAAAACATTCAGCAGTAACAAAGCTATTAAAAGCCTACTCAGAGAGCCAAAGTATTTTTCCTAAAGGATACCTACAAAAGTACTATGACTTAGATGTGAGCCAAGATAAGCCACATGAGAACAACCCCTTTTTCTCATCTGTACTAGAGGCCTAACTAAGGCTTTTGCGCCTTCCCAACATATACCAATTCGGACTTGGCAAGCAAGAGCTAGAGGCAAAATGTATTGTACCCACAAAATCCAATTGATACAATTTTTCACATCTACTATATAATTTCCACCACACTAGATAGCTCCCTTTAACATTTTGGAGATGGACACTGGGCCCAGAATCTTCAACTATGGAAAGACATGGTGTACACTGCTAAGTTACAATCTTATACATGTAGAAGCCAAGCCAAGCCAAGCCAGGATCAATTTACAACCGCAAGATATCTTGTTATTCTCATTCTGCTAACCCTTCAAAGTCGAGGTGATGATGGTTTATTTTCTTTAGATACTTTATTATAATTGTATACCCCAATACCTCGTTTTCTACCAAGGCGCCCAGCATCAACGTACTGAACAAGGAGTGGGCAGGGCGTATATTTACTGTCCCCTAGGCCAGCATGAAGAACTTTCATTATTGACAAGCAAACATCCAATCCAATGAAATCTGCAAGTTCCAGAGGACCCATTGGATGGTTTGTTCCGAGCTTCATCCCAGTATCAATGTCTTCCTTTGTTGCCACCCCAGTATGCAATGTATGAAATGCTTCATTTATCATAGGCATTAGGATTCGGTTCACAATGAAGCCAGAAAAATCCTGAGAGCAGATAACAGTCTTTCCAAACCTGCAAATCCAGCAGTTACCAGTCACATAATTGGCACATGTACGATTTGAACAACATTATTAGATAAATACAAAAAAAAAGATATTCCATCATGAGAAGTTAACAATGTCCATGAAAGGAGAGATTGATTGCAAAGGCCAAAGAGAGGAGAAAAGTGATGCCTCATAAAAGGACAGAGACATGTGAGATAGAGATCCAACTTTGAAACTGCGCATCTTGATTGATGGAGGATTGGCAAATTTGGGGGTTAGGAGAAGAGTATAAATCATTTCCAAAAGAAAAGGTACTGGAGTGAACACCTCTCTGCCAATGCTTTTGTCACATTAAATGTATCATCTGATGTGTCTGCGCCTCTAACAATCTCAACCAGCTTCATGATAGGCGGAGGATTCATAAAATGCATGCCAATCACCTATGAAAGAAAAGATCTATGACAGGTGTTCTAATATTAAGGAATGGAATCCAGGATGTACCAATATAAATACGAGATACATGTACACTTTGAATACAATAAATTATTTAAAACTATAATATTGATACATTGGGTTACTTTATTTATTAGATTTATTTCAATATATTTATATATGTGCGCCAATTTAAATTTGGAAACAAAATATGAAACACGCCATCATTTTACTAGTGTTGCAAGATAACCATATTTCTATGTTCAATAACAACAACAATGGCAATACCTTTAGGCACTCACTCCTGAAAGTTGAAAAATAACCATGTGACAAATTACTATTCTTTATAACCTTTTTTTTTTATATATTATTTGGTTAAGCATGGCAAGCTAATCATCAAAGAAATTTACTTAGAAAATAATCAATTTGACATTAGGATATTAGACCTGGGGAGGACTAAACTGGAGCTATTAATATAGTTCTAATAAAAGTTTCATCACCCATATATAGAGGGGGGAAATGCATAAAGGATTGGGTTCATGTATAAATTTTGTACTATATTATATCATCATATTTATATGTCAAAAATATGCAGAAATAATATAATCGAAGTATCTCGTTAACCTACATCCCTACTTTGAAATTTCATCATGGCTAAGACTATAAAATGAACCATACGGTTCGGGCTTAATTCGTACTCGCTTGACGTAAAGTTCGATTAAAGATCGACTTGAAATATAAACGATTCAAATATGAGCAAAATTTAAAGTTCGATAAATTATTTGAAGAAAAGTTCGAGTATTAATTTTCTATTAATACTCTGATCATATTCGCTCGAAAAGTTCGAACTGTTCGGGCTCGATTCGAGATCGAGCTCGACTCGATAGCTAAACAAGCCTCAACCAGAACCAGACCTTATTACATACTCGATAAATTTTATGAATCAAACTTGAACAACTCAATACTCGGTTCATTTATTAAGGGTAGGCATAGTTATATCTTGATACCAAGGGAACTCCCCAACTGGTCTGGGAGCAGTTATGGTGTACAAACTTCCTCCACATGCTACAATTGATAAATGTCGAGTTGTCAAAAACTACCCCCCTTTTTGCTTTATATTTAATAATCTCTTTTTTTTTAAATTGTAAATCTCACTACATTAAGGTTCACAAAAAGTTGCAATTAGAATAAGATAAAATCAGTAGCAAGGATTTGTGAACAAACTCCATCCAGATGTTTGTTTTCAACTCTATATAATAGTTGTTAGTTTCACATTACAAATAGCCTTGATAAAGTATAAATTTAAAAAACACTACAAAACAGAACTTCCAGTAACACGATATTTATCAGGTTGTTACATAATATTCAAAAGAACCTGGAGAGGCCTGCTTGTAGCGGTAGCTAAACGAGTAATGGAGATGGAACTTGTATTAGATGCCAAAATGGTAGACTTTTTTGCAATCTTATCTAGTTCACGGAAAAGATTCTTCTTCACATCCTCAGATTCCACTATGGCTTCAATAATAACATCCGCAGAGCTAAGATCTTCCAAATTTGAGGTAAACCTTAGACGTCTGAATGCATCACTACTTACTGCCTGCAAATTAGAGTTTGCAAGCCTTTTTAATTTAGAAAAATGTTTATTAATTCAGAAATAAGAAATCTCACTTAACAAACTGAACAACTCGAATCAAGAATTATGTAATAACGAAGTGAGCAAAGATATAAAGTTTCAATCACCAAGAAAAATTGGGTACTTAGTTCATGAATTAGGCGAAAGATGGAGATTCAAACCTGAGAGAGTTGACCTTTGGAGACAAAGCGTTGAATGGAATCGGAGATAGATATTTTAGCTCTGCTGAGAGCTTCAACGTCGGTGTCGTGCAGCCAAACATCGATGCCGTTCACGGCGGCGAGTTGAGCGATTCCGGAGCCCATTTGGCCACCACCCACCACCCCGATTGTTTTGATTTCTGCCATTATGTGGTCGCCCTCCACCACAGCCACAACCAGAACTGTACAACTTTCAGTTCTGAATGATAAATGCATTAACCCTAACTCGTGATTGTACGGGTTGGGCCTATTTGTAGACTTTGCCAAATTCTTCTTGTTTTTTTTTAGGGTCCTTAACACTAATATACAACAATTAAAAAATAATTATAAAAATAAAACACACACAACATAATTACAAAAATAAAACAACCCAATAATAAAATTACTAACATCACACACACGTAGGTTCTGAACTTCTATATCTATCTAATACTAACCGGCTCCTAAATTCAAGCAACTAAACACAACTGTAACATTGATATCGCACAAATTCAAATCTTAAATCGACGTTTCCTTTCGACTAACCTCACGAGATCGCGACATACAAAATCATCATCAACAACTAAGATCACAAAGCAACTTCAAGTTCAATTTAGGTAATATCTAAGATCGGAGAAAGCGAAATAGAATACAAAATCATCATCGACTTGAGTTCGATAACAAAAACAATATCACAAAGACTCCGATACAAATCGAACTCACGAGGTATGTGAGTTTAAAGTTAAATATGCATATAGTTACATATGGTTACTATGGTATTCATGTATGTATATTGGTTACCTTTATTAAGTTTTTCACAATTAAAATGGTTCTTACAAATTCTATAGCGTTTGGTTGATTCATTCATATGTTTTAGATTATAGTTACTAAATAAATATAAATTGTTCATTAACTATTTATTTGATTAATTTATAATTTTCAAATGAGTTCTACTTAATTTTATATTAATGGTTCTTTCATCATAAACATTGATTCTTGTCTTTGTCTGTTGTTGTTGTTCTTTGTCTATTGTTGTTTTAGTTCTTGTATATTATTATATTGTTCGGTGTTGTCTTGGTTCTTGTCTAATGATATCTTGAGTTCTTGTATGACAATATGTCAAGTTCTTGTCTAATCTTTGTCTTGGTTACTTTGTAACATTATATTGTCTCGTGTTGTCTTGGTTCTTGTATGAAAGCTATGTTGGTTCTTATCTAATGATGTTTTGGTTACTTTGTAACATTATAATATCTAATGATAAAATTTAGTTCTTGTCTAATGCTTCTGAGTTACTATGTAACAATATATTGATTCTTGATTCATGATGATTTGATTCTTGGGTAACTTTATTGTGGTTCTTTGCATATTCTTTAATCTGGTTGTTGTTTAAAATTATAATGGTTCTTATATAATATTCTTGAACAATCTTGAATTGGTTAATGAAAATGATGAATTAATTCTCGATTAATGTTGACTTTGATATATTAGTTCTTAACTAATTACGATTTGTTCTTATATAAAATTATAACGGATACTCGATAGTCTTTGACGATTCTTTGAGTAAGATTACAAATTTATATTCTTTTATAATTGAGGTTACCCATTAATTGCATTGTATTCTTTGGGATGAGGGTGGGTGAAACAGCGTTGTTGGGTCGAGAATTGAGTGCGTATATACTACTGAAATGATTCAAATGATCAGCAACGTAAAAAGACCTCCACAAGATCGACAAAAGAGTTGTGTTAATCTTCATCGAAAAGGCGTCGAATTCAATGTTGGGAGCGTGTGTTTATTCGTGTGGCACCATGGAAATGAGTTACGAGATTTGGAAAGAGAAAAGCTCGATCCTCGATTCATTGGCCCATTTGAAATACTTGACCAAGTAGGGCGTGGCTTATAGACTCGCGTTCTGCAAGTATGTCTCGATGTTCATAACATTTTCACGTATCCATGTTGCGTAAATATTTTAAGACCCGAACCACATTATTGAGTTAAAGCCAGGACGAAATAGCGGAAGATTTAACGTATGAAAAGGTTCCTATTAAAATCTTGGATAAGAAGGAACATATTCTACTACTCCAAGGTTATACCTAAAGTCAAAGTTTTATGGAGAAACCACAAATTAGGCTCAAAAAACGCGCAAAAATCCGGCACTCCAAACTTGGCAAAAACTACCAAATTGCCGCTTTGGATCAAATCTTTCCACCATCTATCAAAATCTTTTCCAAAAAACGACACGCTCTTGCTCTTCAACCGCATCGGTGACCCCTTGGGAAGTCTTCGTGTTGCACCTCCTTTTATATTTTTTGTGTAATCCGTGAAAAAAGAGCGTAATATGAGCGTGAAGTCTTGGTAGACTTTCGCGTGACGCACGACGTAAAACGCGCGTTCCACCCACATGTGGGAATATAGGAATAAAAATGAAGAACCTAAACGGGTGCGATCATACCAGAGACTAACGCACCGGATCCCATCGAACTTCGAAGTTAAGCGTGCTTGGGCGAGAGTAGTACTAGGATGGGTGACCCCCTGGGAAGTCCTCGTGTTGCACCCTTTTTATTTTTATTTTTTGCGATGTTCGGTGAAGAAAGAGCGTACTAGTGAACGTGTCTTGGTAAACTCGCATGCACGACGTAAGCGTCACTGCGTTCCACCCATATGTGGGAATATAGGAATAAAAATGGAGAATCCTAACGGGTGCGATCATACCAGCACTAGTTTACCAAAACTGTTGCATCCCATCGTAAAAAAACGTTTCGATAGCAAAACCCTAAAAGCGGAATCCAAAACGGAAAAGAAAAACTAATAGGGAAAATTACAAAAATAACCCGAAAACAATAAAATGTACTTTTAGAGGCCCAAACGATAAAATTTAACCAAAAAACCCTGCAGCTCACGAGCGCAGCGCTGGTGACTTTTGATCGTTGACCCGTTTCAAATGAAATTAGGCTCCGAAAACGCGAAAATCCGGCACTCCAAACTTGGCAAAAACTACCAAATTGCCACTGGATCAAATCTTTCCACCATCTATCAAAATCTTTCCATAAAACTGACACGCTTGCTCTTCAACCGCATCAGTGACCCCTTGGGAAGTCTTCGTGTTGCACCTCCTTTTATATTTTTTTGTGTAATCCGGTGAAAAAAGAGCGTAATAGTGAACGTGTCTTGGTAGACTCGCATGCACGACGTAAACGTCACTGCGTTCCACCCACATGTGGGAATATAGGAATAAAAATGGAGAATCCTAACAGGTGCGATCATATACCAAAGACTAACGCGACCGGATCCCATCGAACTCGAAGTTAAGCGTGTTTGGCGAGAGTAGTACTAGGATGGGTGACCCCCACAGGAAGTCCTCGTGTTGCACCCCTTTTTTTTTTTTTTTTTTTGCGATGTTCGGTGAAGAAAGAGCGTACTAGTGAACGTGTCTTGGTAATCTCGCATGCACGACGTAAGCGTCACTGCGTTCCACCCATATGTGGGAATATAGGAATAAAAATGGAGAATCCTAACGGGTGCGATCATACCAGCACTAGTTTACGATTTGGATACTATGTAAAAATATAATGGATACTCATTAATCTTTGAGGTAAGCTTGCATTAATCTAATTATACTTACACTTATATTTTTATATTAATGGTTACTTGTTAACTACATTGGTTATATTAATGTTTACTTGTTACCTACATTGGTTACAACAATTATTTTTTAAGCGCCCACAAACCCTCTATATCTTGGTTGTTTTTCACTATAACAATTAAATGGATGATGTTTTTATCTTATGGTTACTTAACTAAACATGTGTTGAGTTCTTGTCTACATTGGATTTTGTTCTTTGTATAATGTTGTTATGATTCTTGTGCAATATTTGATTAATTTATATTGGTTTGTTTTATTATGATGGAAACTAATTGGCTACATTGGTTACCTTTTTTACAACTATCATAATTTAATTGCTAACAAATAAAATTAAATTGATTGTTTCCATTGTAAAATGAATGTACTAATGTGTTTCATTCTCTCGATTACTAACATTATATAATTTGGTTCTTGGTTAACATTGATTTGGTTACTTTACAAGACTTATTCATTTTCGGACAATGGAGATGATTTCTGTTGTGCTTTATTTCAATTCAGTGACATGGGTGATAGTAACCAATACACCAACTTTGAAATTCTGGATATTAGTTTCATCAACTTGTTACGTTTCGGAGAAATGCAAAACATGATATGCATTGCATTCTTGATAGACACAAATAAAACAACATTGTTGATTAAATTTCACATTAGACTCAACATTCCACCGTCAGTATATCGGATGAAAGCAACCTTGAGATTCTTTATTGAAGTCGATTAGAAAATCGATTAACAAGGAAAATTCCCGCGATTATAGATATTGAAAAAGAAGCGGCGACAACAATCTTGCATAACTTGACAAATATAGAAGAATCATTGTTCAAGATGTAACGCCAATCGAGATCAACCTAAGAGGAATTCAAAGATTAGTTCCACTAAAGAACACAAGATTGCCAAATTGGAACGCAATATGCCGATCGACTTGCAATGGAAATTATGGAACAACAACGAGATGCAGACAACATGACAAATCATACACGGAAGGACGATATGATGATGTAATAATGATCCGAATGAGCGTGAAGTAAAATTACATCGAACCTACAAAGACAAAAAATTCTATCACAATCGGTGAGGTTGCATTCAATCAAGAAAAGCAGAATGACACAAAGTTCAACGAGCGGTCATGAGACTTTGTCTTTGAGTGTGCGTAGATGATGAAAATTGCAAATGGAAGATGAGAGCATCAAGTATTGAAAAACCGGTCTGTTTCAAGGTGAGGGAATTCAATGACATTCACACGTGTTGATCAACGTATTCTTTGGGAGACCACAGACAAGCAAATAGTGAGTTGGTAAAGCGAATCGCATAATGCAAATTAACAAATTTGAAGAAAATATACACCAACCGGAGATATGTTCGAGGACATGATGACGAGAATATAATGTGTCTATCTCTTACCAAAAAGCAGTGGAGATCGAAGAGAAAACCTTAGAAAAGGTAAGAGGAAATACACACGACTACTCATTGATCCCATCATGGTTACACATGCTGCAGAAAACAAATCCAGGTAACAATTTAAAACACATTATTATTTTTCATGATTAGTTGATTACTCAATTCAAGTGATTTGGTTTCTATAATGTGCATTGGTTACCTACCTCATATTTATAATTTTAAATGAGTTCTCTTGATTTTTTTTATATTAATGTTTACTCAAGAAATACATTGGTTTCTTGTCTAATGAAAAGCTGTTTGTTAATTGCTAATGATATCTTTATTCTTGTATATCAATATGTTGTTTCTTGTATAATGTTGTCTTGGTTCCTTTAAAACAATATGTTGGTTCTTTGTTTAATGCTACCTTGTTTCTTGTCTGTGAATTGTTGGTTACCGCAAAATGATATCTTGGTAAGCTGATAAGTCTTATCTTTATTAATCGTATAATGTTTGTCTTGATTCTTTGGAAACATTATACTATCTAATCTTTGTATTAGTTCTTTGTAAAGAAATATGTTGATTCTTGTCTAATGCTATCTTGGTTTCTTTTGTAACATTATCTTTGTCTAAAGTTTTATTAGTTCTTGATTAATGTTTGTATTAATTTTGTGTAACAATATATTGATTCTTGATTGTGTAACAATATATTGGTTATTGATTAATTCTTGTATAACAATATATTCCTTCTTGTTTTTAGTTAATTGCTTAATGTTTGGATAATTGGTTCTTTGATTAATGTTGTCTTCGATAACGACATTAAGTACATTAGTTATCGCTTACTTTCTTGTCTTGTTTTCTTGTATAAAATTATATTGTCCAATCTTTGTCTTGAATTCTTTGTATGACAATAATTTGGTTACTATCTAATGTTGTCTTGGTTACTTTTGTAGCATTATACTACTTATAATTCTATTGATAATGTTGATGTTTCATAATGAGGTTCCTTCACGCTCTTGAGTTGGAATCAAATGCTAGTTTCAAATATTTATTCTTTGCCATTGGAGCATCCATTCAAGCATGGCATCATTGCTTTCCAATTATTGTAATCGATGGCACATTCATACAATCACTTTTACGGGGACACTATCGATAGCAAGACACAAGATCTAAACCGAAACATTGTTAGATTGCTTTTTGCGATGGTTGACAAATGAAAATGAATTATCATGGAGATGATTTTTCATGAATTTAAGAAGCTCTTGTGGAGTAAGGAAGGCCAATGCATTGTTTGAGATAGACATATGAAGCCATAATACAAGGGTGAATTATGTGTTTTCGGATGTCATGCACGCTTCTCGCACATACCATATATTGAAAAATATAAAAATAGATTCAAAAAGAGGAGAAGAACTTAAGCGGTCTTACAACGGGGCATGTAGAGCATCTGACATTGAACAATTCAACAAACACACATTTGAACTTGATGCCATTGATCCTCGAATAAGGATATATTTGGAGGAAGAGGTCAAGTTAGAAAAGTGCACTGTGCTCCATGGGATTTTGAAGCGAGACTTCAACAATGACTTCAAACACCATAAGAATCTATTAACAACGCAATTAAGATGATTAGGGATCTTCCAGATTACATCAATGATTGAATGCCTACGTTATGCGGTTCAAAGATGGTATTTCACAAACAAACAAGCGACCTATCAACATTCACAACACTTTCCACAACAATTTGAAGAAAGATTGCAATCTAATATCATTAAATCAAGGAAACTTAAGGTAACAAATACAAATTATAATTTATTGCATTAATTTTTATATTGTATTTGTTCTTGATTTAACGATGTCTTGATTATTGCATAATATTACTAATTAATGTTGAATTATTTACTAACTACTGGTGACTTAGTTCTTTGTGTTAAACTATAATGTTTCTTGACTAATCTTGACTTGTTTCTTCGATTAATAATAACTTGGTTCTTATGTAATATTATATTGGTTACTAACCAATACCTAATTGCTTATTGCAAAACATTATAATGGTTAATTGACATCTTCTTTGAGTTTATTATTGTGTATCATCAGATTTGGTTACTTATTAATCTTGTTTTCTTATCGCAAAATATTACTAATTAGTGTTGAATTGTTTCTTCGTCTAATCTTTGATTTGGTTCTTTGTCTACACTATAATATTTACTAACTAATAATAACTTGTGTCTTTCGCTAATGGTAACTTGGTTACTATGAAATATTATATGTATTGGTTTTCAATTAATACTTAATTGATTAATGCATATCATTACAATGGTTACCGATTATCGCTTAAGTTGGTTCTTGTGTATCATTATATTGGTTACTAAGTGATACTTGTTTGGTTACTCTTAATAATTAAAATGTTACTGCTTTGAGTTGGTTATTGATAGTATCATTATATTGGTTTCTTAATCGATGTTTATTTGGTTACTATGTATAATTATAATGTTCTTTGCTAAGTTGGTTTAACGCTTAGATTACTTGTTTTGTAATTATAACATTGAGTTGTTTACTTTAATACGTATTCTTTTTTGAGGATAATGAAAATGATTCGGTTATCTTGTATTCTAACAATGCTTAATTTGTGATGTAGGTTGAGACATCAAACTTAGTGATTTTTTATCGCTTTTACGATGTCGTCAAAACAATATATTGTGGACATCGACAAAAGGACATGCACGTGTGGAAAATTTCGATACCATGAGATGCCATGTCCGCGATGTCTTCTCATTATGAAAGAAAGAAATTTGAGTATTATGATTTTGCTCAAAAAAATACTATAAAACAACTTTGGTCAACACATATTCAAACGATTATTATGTTAGATGACAAAGAAAACCGGGATGTACCGGAAGAAGTAAGAAACATGGTTGTAAAACCACCAAAACACAAGAAGACAAATTGAAAGACCAAAAGTAGGGGAGTACAAACACACGGATCTAAAATCAAAATTCAAAATAAATGCAAAGAAAAAGCAAGAGAAAGGACACAATGGGAAAACCTGCAATAATCCACCGGTTTTAAGACCAAAAAAATCCTGATATAATGCATTTATATTAAGAGTGTAGATACATGTATATATAATTGTTTACTATCATTAACCATAAACCACATAGATGGTAGCATTTTTAATTTTGTACAATAACCAACATTTTTATTGATTAAAGCATTTGATTTTTGAATTCATTATGAGTTGCCAATACAAATGAGAACCCACAAAAGTACACTGTTCACTTGACAAATATTCCAAATATAAATTGTAAATTATTTGGTTACTAACATAAAGTCAAATGGTTACTCTTATATAACAATTTGGATACTAACTGCAAATCTCAAAAATATATTTAACAACAGTTATATGTCCTGAAATAATATTGTACATCTCTGTTATATGTCGTGAAACAGCATATTATATGTCCTAATACATTTCACAACAGTTATATGTCCTGAAACAATATTGTACATCTCATTTATTATCAAAACATTAGTAGGTTACCCTTTTATATATATTTGGTTACCAATTGTACATTTAAAAATAATGTAGCAAACACAACCTAAAAGCGAATCAAATGGGAACCCACAAAAGTACATCATTCACTTGACAAATATTCCAAATATAAATTGTAAATTATTTGGTTCTTAACATAAAGTCAAATGGTTACTCTTATATAACAATTTGGATACTAACTCGCACATCTAAAAATATATTTAACAATGATTATATGTCCCGAAACAATATTGTACATCTCTCATTTTATTATCAAAACATTAATTTGGTTACCCTTTTATATATATTTGGTTACCAATCGTACATTTCAAAATAATGTAGTGAAAACATGACCTAAAACGAATCAAATACCAACAACACACAAAATTAATTCCAAAACCGATATTATAATAACATATGAAATCCCATCTATATAAGATTCAATAATCATCCTTAATGAACCATACAAAATTGTTGTGTATATTAAAAAATAAAAATACATAACATAATTCATCATCGACAACACAACAATATCCGGAACTAATCAAAATCCGGAACAAATCTTCCCGGAAATTCTCGTCGGCCTCATATCCTTCCAATTGTTTGTTCCTTGCGCATGCATATATATAGGTTTTACATAACTTAACTTTCGATATTAACATGAACGGAAATGGAATAGGAATTTCATCAATCTTTACGATGAATGACATGCTCGTAAAAACAAATTGTGAACAACCCGCAATCAATCGTGACAAATGCACAAAAGATAACCAAAATCAATACTAGAATCAACCTTTATATAACACATATCGGTTTATACAAGAATCAAACATTTACAACATAAGTAACCAAAGCAGGTTAGATGACAAAGAATAACTAAAATAATTAAATATAATAATTCAAAATTGTAAACAATGCAACCCTTACCCTCCACTTGTTCAGAACCGACTGCAAATTCTAACTCAATTATGTCATCTTCCTCCTTATCATGCGATATGGTTCATTTGCTAAAGTCAATGTCACTCCTATCTCTCCAAAATCCAACCTTATGCAATAAAGTGGAAAGAATAAATATATACGGTTCACAAACATCCATGATTTTTGTTTGCATGGATTTCCTTTTCTACTGCAGAGAATTATAAGCAGTTAGGACGTACATGATGCACATCAAATGTTAACAAAAAACCAATGGTCCCGGTGATGACATATGTATGGGGAACAAAACATAGTCAACATTTTTCCATGGTGTGTTGACATCCATAAACGATCCATGAATGTACTCAAAGAACATCACCCTCCCGCATAATACACTCTTATCTGAATTTTTTCTTGTATACTCTTCAAAAGAGAGGTCATCTTGGCATGGAACCAACAATCCAAGTAGTCGTTGTTCTTATATACGATGTCGTAATGTCCGCCAATTTACTAAGTAATATAATGCAACATTGATATCTTTGAATAAAAATATATATATATATATATATATATATTAATAGTGTTGAAAAATAACATTATGTAATCAATGTAACCAACACCATTAACGCTTAGTTACTTAAACAACTAAATAATGTAACCATAATTATAAAAACATAATTTGAAGAAAAAAAAACATAAAACATGTATGATGCTAACCAATATATATATATATATATGATAGTAACTAAACAATTATATAATAGTAACTAAAGCAGTTGTAACATAGTAACCAAACAATATAATATGATAGTAACAAAAGTTATATGACAAAGAATAAAAAGCAGGTTATATGACAAGAATCAACCACTTTTATCATAGTAACCAAAACATGTTTATATATCAACATATCGGTTTATATGATGGTAACAAAAACATATATATAACGTATATGATAGTAACAAACAATTATATAATAGTAACCAAACAGGTTGTAACATAGTAACCAAACAAGTAATATAATAGTAATAAAAAAAGGTTATATAGACAAGAATAAAACAAAGTTATATGACAGAACCACCCACTTATATCATAGTAACCAAAACATGTTTATATATCAACATATCAACATATATGATGGTAACAAAACAATTATATAATATTAACCAAAAAGTTGTACTATATTAACAAAACAGTAATATGATAGTAACAAAACAGGTATATGACAATAATAAAACAGTTATATGACAGTAACTAACCACTTATATCATAGCAACCAAAACATGTTTAAATAGTAACATATCAATTTATATGTTGGTAACCAAAACATATATAAAACATATATCATAAGTAACTGAACAACTATATAATAGTAACCAAATAGTTGTATACTAAGTAACCAAACATAATATAATAATAACAAAAATGGATATATAAAAAAGAACCAACCACTTATATCATAAGAACAAAACATGTTTAAATAATAACATATCAATTTATATGTTGGTAACCAAAATATATATAAAACATATATCATAGTAACTCAAATCAATTATATAATAGTAACCAAATAGTTGTATACCAAAGAATCAAACATAATATAATAAGTAACAAAAGCGGATATATAACAAGAACCAACAACTTATATCATAGCAAACAAAACATGTTTAAATAAGTAATATATCAATTTATATGTTGGTTACCAAAATATCTATAAAACATATATCATAAGAACGGACAATTATATAATAGTAACCAAATAGTTGTATACTAGTAACCAAACGGTAATATAATAATAACAAAACAAATTATATGATAGTAATAAAAGCAGATATATGACATTAACCAACACTTATTAAGTTTATTTACTTAAACAAATAAATAATGTAACCATAAATATACAAACATAATTTTAAAAAAAAAATAACTCACATCGTCAGTTTCAACCATTGACTGAGAGTCTTTAATTTATAAAACCACATTTTAGATGAAATTGGAATAGACCAAATTCAATCTTGAGGTTCGATAATGTCATTCTTCCAGGAAATTTGTCCGTCCTTCAATATAAAAACATATTAGTATACACGTTGACATTAACAATCACCATGTTAATATACACACTACCCAAAAGCAAAATTATTTGTTTCATAAAAAACTATAGCATTGTTAACGAAAAAAACAAACCTTTTTCCCGTTGTTAAGTCCTATTTTAAACCCATTGCTCAAACAATGCCCTTCAAATATGGATGGCATCTCCATGCAAACCTTGGGAAATGCATAAATAATAAAGAACTCTTCGACTAGGACCCGATGCATTAGATGATAACCCGGTAGATCCAAATGTTTCAGATATGGAGACCGTAGAAACAAAGACTTTTTAAATGTTCACGCATTGTGTCCGCTTACTTACTTCTATCGACGCTTTCTTTCTCCAGTTCATCACATTTGAACTATATCCCGGTAGTCAAAACCATCTCATCCAATACAGATTTGCTTTCCGCCTCAAACTTTTTCCCCTTTTACAAATGACAGAAAATGTAACGAAAACAATTATATTTTCACATAAAAATCTGATGTTGTATTGGTTACTGTCTAATGCAGTAATGGTTACCATAAAAAATTATACTTGTTACTAACTAATTATGTATTGGTAACATTATACCTGCCTAATGCTATATTAGTTATTGCCTAATGCATTATTAGTTCTTATGAAACATTATACTTGTTACTTAACTAATGCTATTTTGGTTACTATGAAAATTGTAATGGTTACTATATATTTATGAGTTGGATAATTGAGTAAAATTAAAAGCAAGAAACAAAACCTTAAGCATGTAATGGTATAACAAAGAATCAAAATCTAAAGCATGTAAAAAAAAAGGTTGGCATGTAGTTATAACACTAACCTCAAAGAAGAACATAAACAACAATTTCTTTTCCCCGTACATGGCTTAAAATATCAAAATTTGGCATGTCAACATCATTCTTAATAAATTGCTCAAAATACAAAACAATCAATTGATCATTAAAAAATGAAAAAAAAAAGACATCTAACACAAAACAAAACAAACAAAAAAGTCTAACCTTAACAATTTCTTGAACAACATTACTTATTATTTCATGATGTTCTTAAACCATACCATCAAGTTCAACTTCATTACCATACTCGATTCATTATCATCCTTCTTCTTAACAAAATCGACACATCACCAACATCCTCAACAACATCTTCAACAAAATGACGGGCTTCAACCATAACATCCTCAACAACCTCCTCAACAACATCCTCAACAACGTGGCGGTTTTCATCCATAAAATCTTTAACATCATCAACAACATGGCGGTCTTCAAGCATAACATCATCACCTTCATTTCCAAACTTCATTTACAAATTCATCATTCTTCTCATCATCTTTCAAACCATCATCACCAACCTCATCGACTTTCAAACCATCATCACCAACCTCACCAAAGATGCTCATCAACAACATCATCGAACTTCATCCGGGATCATCGCTTCATCAAAGCATCATCAAGATCACCACCCTCATCGTAATCGGACTCTTCATCGTAATCATCGCCAACTTCTTTGACCCCACCATCTTTTATCCCCGTAACTCATCTCTTATAATTAATCTAAAGTCTCTGTGTAGATGAACATGTAAAATCTTCATATCACCGCAGTTTACAACGTCTTCCTTAATTTCAAAAAAATTTTCTCCAACTGGTAGTAAGTGGTTTATCAATCAGATCTTTAATGACCGATATATCACTTCCAATGTTGTCATCCTTCACTTCTTTTCAACATTCTTGTGAGCATCCCTCCATTTGAAAAACCTGAAACACCCCAAATCAAGACGTTCATTCTCATCGTCTGTGGGAATCAAACTTTTACCCTCAATTTGAAAAAATAATAAGTACACTTTAGTATAACATCGACAAACATTATACAATTACAATAATAAAAAAGATAAAATAAATAAAAAAAAAATATATATATACTGTTAATCAAATATATATAAATCATTAACCAACTAAATACATAAAGGTAACCAAACTGTGTATATTCTAGTAACCAACTACTATGTTAAGAGTAAACTTCACATGAATAATCAAGAACCAAATAATTAATTAAAGGTAACAAATTGCATTCTTAATAGTAAAGCTGCATACGCGTCCGAGCAAGAATACTACTAGCTCATTCAACTTGTCATTTGAAGGGACTTCACTAGCTCCTTCCATCTACATAAAGACGGACATCCGACAGGATGCTCGTCGTCAGATATACCATGAGTTTTGAAAGTTGAAATTGTTTCAAACATAAACACTTGAAATACATATGGAAGACCATTCAACTTATACAATTTAATATAATGGTCCTTGTAGAAATTATATGTTGAACCACCACTCCTTCCTTTCTTTATATGCCCTTCAATGCATTTGACAAAGAATACTTTGTCATTTCAAATATAACTTTCCCCAAGGAAAACTACTAACATCACCATAACATATAAAATTTAGCATTGCAACATCAACAAAATTTTTAAACTGTTGAAAGAATAAAATTAAACACCAAAAAAAATCGGTGGCATCCTAATAGCCTCGTCATCATCATCAAAAAGCGCCTTCCTAATACCCTACCTATACTACTACGAGTAACAACTTACGCCCTAAAATATTTTTTCAATAATCAGATTTTGCATGCACTTATATGCACTTATATCATCATTGCGCTTGCCATCTCAACCCAAAAATCGACAAAACAAAGGCGACCCAAACCTAACCCTTTTCTCCCCAAACAAAACCACATCTCACCATCATCCCTTTGGTGAACCTCCTTATAAAGAGCATGGTGAATAATCTGTGAATACATTTGATGCTCACCAAACTCCAAAAATTTCAAAACATGTTGCCCTAAACTTCTCCAATTTGACTTTCATTCAATTTCTTGGCAATAATTATGGGGACTTCCATGTCACACCAATATATTACTTTCCAAAGTGAATCTTTCATTGCATTCCTCATAGTAAAGATCCCATAACTTGTAAATACACAAAACCGTAATTGAGCAGTTATTAATAACCAAATATAACAAAATATATATATATATGATAGTAACAAACAATTATATAATAGTAATTAAACAATTTGTAACATAGTAACCAAACAAAGAATATGATAGTAACAAAAGTTATACGACAAGAATCAACCACTTTTATCATAAGAACCAAAACATGTTTATATATCAACATATCGGTTTATATGATGGTAACAAAAACATATATATAACATATATGATAAGTAACCAAACAATTATATAATAAGAACCAAACGGTTGTAACATAGTAACCAAACAAATAATATAATAGTAACAAAGCAGTTATATAGCGACAAAGAATAAAAGCGGTTATACGAGCGGTAACCAATTTAATTTATATCATATAAGAACCAAAACATGTTTATATATCAACATATATGATGGTAACAAAACAATTATATAATATTAACCAAAAAGTTGTACTATATTAACAAAACAGTAATATGATAAGAATAAAACAAGTATATGACAATAATAAAATCAACCCTTACTATTTCAAAATAATAAATAGGATTAACTAAGCATAAACAATACAAAATAAGAACTAAATTGTGAAAAAACGGTAACCAAAATCTAATATAATGAAGAACAAACTATAAAATCACAAAGAATCAAAAAAAACTAATAAGTAACCAAAACATTAAAAGTTTACAATAACCAAATACATACAAATAAGTAACCAAATAATTATTATTTTACAAAGAACCAAATACATACTAATAAAAATTCACAAAGAAACCAACTACATACTAATAAGTAACTCAACCCATAAAAGTAACACAATAATATAATATAATATCACAAGAACCAAATACATACTAATAAGTAACCAAATCATTAAAAGTTTAAGACTCCAAATACATACTAATAAGTAACCAAATAATTATATAATGGTAGCCATATGAAAATTAAAAATAACACACCTTTAAATTTCTACGTGTTGGAATTATATTCGGATAAAGACTTGTGGTTGGCCTTAACTATGTGAACGTCAAGCTCGAGAATCTAACTGCATTTCCGAAACGCTTGATATCACCGCATGTATCACCAAATTTATTTTCATTCTTACTCGATTTTTTCGACATACATCCTTTTCCTTCCCTTCATATCCACAACAAACTTCTTCACTTCCTCGATGAATCACGCTCCAATATTCTCTTCCTCTTACCATCCTTCTTCAGTATCAACCATTCTATACAAAACATAAAAAATAACACAAACCCACACAACAATCAATACTACATTCGATCGATAAACAACATTAATATATATAATACGTTAAATTATTTCAAAATAACTAACCTAAAAATATACACGACCGAATCGATCATAGAAGAATAATAAACCAAGCTGCAACTTTGTGTAATCACGAAAACAGCAAGTACAACGATGGTGACGAACAAAACGAAAACCAAAACGAAATGGTATGAACTTCGATAACAAACAATGGAGAATCATGAAACGATGGTGACGAAAGCGATCTTGGCGAGCGATGGAGATTGTTGAAACACGAAGGAGAGATAAAAGGGTTTTACGTATAAAAGGTAATATACAAAAACGAAGAAAGATACGTCTTTGCGGTTATCAAGCATTTTAAAAACATGTCCTTATTGTAAATAAAATTAAAAAAATGTAATATTTTTGTAATTATTTTATGGATGTTTTGTTTTTGTAATTATTTTTTAAAAAGTACTAATATATGTAATTAATCCTTTTTTTTAACCCCTCCCTCGATTGATTATGAATACTAAAGTTTTAATCCAGGCCCGTATAAGCTCAAGGTCCAAGCTCAAGGTTCAATATAGTAGTATATTTTTTTTCTTTTATTTTTCAAGCCCACATCAAAAATACTTGGTAACTATTTTTGTTGACTTATCCCGATTCTTATTTTGTTGAATGATAAAAATCCATCCTCCTCTTTATTGAGTTTCCCCACTATTAAAGGACTATTGAGACTTTCAATTACGTACTATGACTTTTCCTTCAATTTCAATTAGAGGCAAGGCAGGCAGCTAAGCTGGACCTGGACATCTATCTATCTATCAGTGAAGTTAGTATAGTGAAACATCACATATACAATGTCCTAACCTAACCTAACCCCACCCCCACCCTCACCCCGACCCCGACCCCGACCCCGACCCCGGAAAATAACCAAATCATCCTTCAATATTTCCATACCAAATACTTGACAATAATACTACTAATATTATTCCGTCTGTCTGCTGCTTTCTGTAATTTTAACATGTTTTTTTTCAGGTACTAGTAAATTTTAGTTTATATCATGAAAAATACGTGTAGAAATAAATAGTGCTTCCAAAATTTATTATTGTTACATAGAAAGGGAGGGAAGAGAAACTATCATCAATTTATTTTAAATAGAATTGTTAAATTCACAATACTTTTTATTATTTTTATAACAATAGTGTCACTGTAGATGTATAGCGACGGTATCTATAATAATATTTTTTATTATAAATTTAATAATTTCTATTTTAAATTTAATATCAAGTATTTATTTCAACTTTATGGTGATAGGTTACTTCCCTTCTCTTCCATAGTAAAATGAAAATAAGGTACTCCACATTTTATCTTCTACTTAAAAAGGGAATAAGATGTGGGGCCACCAAGGCCAAAGGGGTTGAGTACTACCAATGCCAAACGAAACTGGAAAAATATTGGTGGGACCGACTGACTACTGATAGGCACTGGTACCTAGTTTTATTTATTTGTTTTAATTTATTATTACTATTACTACTACTAATATTAGTGGATTTGGTGGGATCACATGTAAGAGTTGTTGACCCGACCACCACCACCACGGGATGGTATTGGTATGGATATAATAAATTCAAATCAAATCAAATCAATGCATCTCAACCTCCCATCCCCTTAATTTCTCGTTAAATCAAAATGAGATTTCTCGTTAATTTATCATTATCTACGCAACAACTAAAAACCAAGGAGATTTCATTTAAGCACCGCGTGACTTGAGCCGCTACATCCAACTACCGGCTATTCCCAGTCATCCGAAGATTCTCTTTTCTCATTGACCAATCTTCACATCCTCATTTTCATCACACGCACAATCACATTGTGTGCGCACCTCTCAGTGAAAGGGTCTGCTTGAGCGTAATCTACACGCGCAAGACTATATCGTTGGACTTATATCTCCGCCTCTCTCCTCGTAAGACCGCACCAAACAACCATTGTTTAAGAGAACCGATAGTTGTTAACGTATTTTTGATATTTTCATAAAGTGGGTTCACCTTTAGTGACGAAATTAGAATTTTTTTCTGCTAAGGTCAAAATATTATTTTGTGATGCTATAAATAATTTAGCGAAATTTAGGTGCAGCGATCTCGAGTCATTTTCTTAAGATAATTTTGTATTTTTTTGGTCATTATATATACTCTCTATTCTTAAAAGATTGTCGTTTTAAAAAAAAAATTATTCCAAAAAATTTATCGTTTACAACTTTCGGGGAGAATAAATTATTTATTTTCTTATATTACTCCTCCTTCCTCTTATTATCCCAATAAATCATCTCCCGTGTATTAATAGTTTTTAATTTCCCATAAATGGGTAGTGATGAAATTTCAAATAAATTTTAATTGTTAAATGACAGTATTAAATGACTTTCTTAATCTATGTGCAAAAACTTTAAACGACAATCTCTTAGGAACAGATGGAGTATAAAATATGTATTTGATTATAATATTATTAATATAATAAGTAATAAATATATAAATTATATATATACTAGTAATTGTCTGTACCTGAAGACATGTCGTAACCAAATTCTCCGTCTCTCTGTTTCAACAATCTCACTTTCATTTCTTCTCTATCCTTCGTCCTCTCCCACCACCTTTTTCTGCCCAAATCAATTAGAATGAATCTTAATCCTCCAATTACTTTCCCGCCCAAATTTAAAAAGAGTTTTATCTTATATATATATATATATATATATATATATATATATTGACTATATGTATATACACAGCTGTGTATTACATAATAGTATTTATATGACATTTTTTTAGACTATAGCGACGATAAACTGTCGCCATAGCTCAGAATAGCTATGACGACGGGTGAAACCATCGCTATAACTCAAAAATCGTCATTATAAAAATTTCTTGTGTATACACATACCATGTGTATATATATTTTTCCCATATATATATATATATATATATATATATATTGTGACACCCCAAAATAGGTATACATCATCCATTCGACGGTTGTCAATATATGGTATGCGAAATAACTACAACTTTATTATTACAACAAGAAAAGCGTGAGTTTGAATACAAATATTATCTTTAAACAATATCTATACTCAAATAAATTCTCATCACATTTATTGATACATTATTTTATAAAAATGGTGAGGACTACTAAACAACTCTCTCTAGAACCTTCATTCCATACCCTAACTGTCTTTCATTATATTCTCGCCTCGAGAAGAAAAAAATGAAAAAAAAAAAAGGGTGAGCTCAACTAGCCCAAGAAAGAATATTATGACTAAAATAATATACAACAAATTATCGTTAGTCTTCAATGTAAAAAAATCTAATAGAATCTGATAGCATAAAAGTTTTAAATCAATATTCGCGGTGAAATAATAATTCATTAGAAGAGTTAAGTAGAGAATGCAAACTACTATCTTCTATGTATGAATTTAAAAGTTCATCGTCTCATCTTTTATCCTGTAACATCAATCAATATATATACGGAATCAAATATTCATCTTTGCTTTATATAGGCAAAGATATTCATCACCTGGTCATGTTCATCTAAACACTGCTCATCTGCACTACTACGGCCAAAGATATTCATCGAAATCATTCATCTTTGCACTACTGCACCAAAGATATTCAATAATATCATCATTTAAGACCGAGGATGATGAAAAATATTTTTAAAAAACGAATCCGGTGAAACAAAATGACAAGGATTAAGGATTAAGGATTCAGTACTTTATTTTATCCATGTCCAAAAATACCTCAAAAATAATCATAGTGGTGTAAAATTCAAGAATGATCAAAACATGGATACAATCAAAGCTAGTATCCACAATAGATATTTTAGATTTAAAAGAAAAATTTTCATTTTTCGATGAATAGTGACGATTTTGTGAATAAGATCAGATCACGTGAATAAAGGTCGTATATGTGAATAAGAACCCTTATTAACTAAAAGTTCTAAATTTGATTAAAAAGTTCAGATCAATACTTGACATAATAATATTAGAATAAATAATATCATTAAAAAAATAATATCCCTTTACCTCGAAAGATCAAGATTTTGGTGAAACAGAATATAAAGCATGACTTGAACTTCAGCACCGTATAAAGAATACTCAAAATATACTCAAAATACTCACAAGAATAGGCTCGATAATATAGAGAGAAAGCTTCAGTTTTCGGTGTAATTTTCAATTTAACCCAAAGACCCTATTTATAGGAAAATGCTTAGAAAAAAGCAGAAAATTTAATATAATATTAATATATAAATTAAATTTTCCTACGCTAACCTTCCAAGAACTGAATTCACTCATTCAACACACATGTGTAACACACCATAATGAAAAAAAACGTTTTTGTTATTTAAAATATTTTAAACTTCCAAAAATCAATTATTTCTGAGCTTCGGAGCTTCAATAATTCACAATAAATAGCCCTTTTGTCAGAAAATTTGAAACTCGTAGCTTTTTATAGGAAATTCAATTCTCTACAACTTTACAGAAGAAAGTTTTTCCAAATTCCAAATGAAATTGACCAAATACATAAGCAGACGATTTTTGGTGCTATAATCAAATTTCGATTCAAAAAAATGGGGTCCAAGAGACACATAAAACATGCTTTAAATATTTTTGGTAACAAAAATACTCCTCCACATATACTCATATATCCCACATTCATCGTAAAAATATCATCATTATTATATTATTAAAATTAAATAATATATTTAAATGAATTATTTTATCAGAAAAAGATAAAATTTCAATTTTCAACAATTGTCACGTTAAAAATTTTCTCCATCTATATCCACATAAAATCAATATTTTCCTCATCATATGAATCAATAATTAATTATTCACAAATAATATTACGAATCACAATATCGACAACTGTGCGCTTTAAGGAAAGAGGGGCTTTCCAATAATAATTTCTCTCTCTTCTTGGCAAGCGCAATTAGGTGACCAAACCTCTCCTTAGATGTAACTTTCTAGACATTGCCAATAATGTTATCTAATAATACTATTCAGGATAATATGAATTATTGTTTCGATAATGAAAAATATTGTGTAATGACAATTATTAAAACAACAAACAATATAAAATATCAACGCAAAGAATTATTAAATCAATAAAATAATCTTGAGCGGTAATTAATGTAACCATTATTAGTAGTAGCCTTCTTACGTAAGAATCAATAATTGGTGCAATACCGTCTTGCTACGTGTGTTTTAACCACCGAGTATTTTAACAAGAGATATCAGTGAATAACTACGTAGTTATTTTTAAACAACTTATATTTGTCGCTTTCTTCATCCAATCGCTTTTAGTTATGGGGCCCATAAAAAGATCGCACTTGGTCGCATTTAATATTCTGACAAAGCAAAGAATATTCCACTACCAAACTAATATTCTCCAACAACAATGAATATTTTATAACCACTTTGCTTTTATTTTAAAATATTTATGTATTTTACGATAACTATCCATATTAATCAAATCAACCCTTACTATTTCAAAATAATAAATAGAAAATTAATTTCATTAATAATAAGTTGGGGTCTTATATATATATATATATATATATATATATATATATATATATATATATATATCTTATTGACCCCTAATACATATTTCTAATCATAAATTTGTTAATAAATATTTAAATTTCTTATGTTATAAAAATAATATAAATTATATTGTTGTTTATTTTAAAAATATTAGAGAAAGATGCAAACATAAGGAGTAGAATTAATATAAAATTGAAAAAGTTATAAAAAATTCAATTAGACTCCGTATATTAAAAAAATTATAAAAATTCAGGAAGATCAGTTTATTCATTACATTTAAATTTTTTTATAAATTTATCATATATTATAAAATAATTTTTTTCTAATGGCCCCCATGTGGCTTTGTTACTGTTCACCTTCATACGAGAAGAAATTGTATATATGAAAACATCAAAAATATATGAAAATAGTGTTAATTTTCCCACCATCCCTCCCAAGTCCCAACTGGATTGGATAGATACGTTTTTTTTTCTTTTTAATTTTCTGGAGAGAGAAATGAATAATGAAGAAAAAGACAAAACGGGGTTATTGACAAATAATTCCAGTCCAGTCCATTGTGATATCTGACGGAGAACCGTAAACAAAAGCTAGCAGTAACGAAGTTTGCAAAAAAGTCAGCTCTTTGTGTCACCGTTTCAAATCAGTCCGTTTTTATTATCCTATAAATAAGGTTAGATTAGATTTTGTTGTTTGATTAAGTAAGATTGTCCCATAATAAACTTCTTCCTTTTTCATGTCTTTTTAAGTGAAAGAGAAGGGTTTGCTGTCCACCCATTTGAAATATATTTGCTTTCTTTTCCCTTCTCTCTTTTATTCCATTCTCCATATTCTCTATCATTGGGTGTGAAATGGAAAAGAGAAACGTTTGGATTTGAAATTAAAGAAAGAATGCAAGCCACAGTAGTAGTTCATAACTACAAGGGAGTCATTTGATTCAGCTGCAAGTGTGATGATATGGGTATTAATTAAAATCAACCCTTTTCTCTATCCTTTTTAAGTTTATTTATTTGGTCTTTGGTTTAGAGTTTGTTAATAACTGGTCTGGGGATTTGGAATACTTTGGGTTTCTTTCTCATGTGCTCTTAATTGTTGCTTCATTTTGAAGACTCAAGTCTTCATTGTGGATTTTGAGGTTTTTTGGGATGTGGGTTTTCTTCTTTCTTTCTTTCTGTTGAGGCTCATGAGTGCTAACTTGTTTTTTACTAAACCAGTTTGAATCAGGGTTTGGCTTCTTTAAATCTTTGGTCTGGGGATTAAACTTCATGTGGGGGGTTGGGAATCTCAGTGGGTAATTACTGCTGCTGCTGAGTGCTTTAATTGCAAGTTGCAGGTAGTACTTGATTGTTGGGCCTTATTTTTGTGGGTTTCTGATGTGTTTGGGATTTGAGCATTAATTTTCTTTCTCTTTCTACATATAGCAACGCTTGTTTTCTGCTTGTTTTTAGGTCCTGATTTCCTTCATTTGTGGTCTAGGGATTGATTTCAATTGGGGATCGTTGACCCTAGGTTACTCCTTTCCTTCAATTGCTAATTGAGGCTCTATTCTGACTGCTTCGGTGCTTCGGGATGTGGGTATGAAAGTTTCTTCATTTGTAATTTTTCTTTCTTGTAAAAAGTAATGCAAGTCCAATCATGTGTAAACCAACTACGTTTAGGTGATGCTGGCCCTATTTTGAGTTAGGCATAACCTTTCGTTTCAGCAATGAAGGTGCTGGATACTTTCCTCATTTGGGTATTCTTGGCCTGTCTTGTTTGTTCATCTTTGGGTCTTGAATCCCCAAACCAAACCTGTTATCCAATTGATTTGCTGGCACTGAAAGAATTTTTAGGAAACCTAACAAATGGGTCCATTATTGCATCATGGTCTAATCAATCTTCTTGTTGTAATTGGGAGGGGGTTGTCTGTGGGAATGGCGGTAATGGGTCAGCTGCAAGTAGAGTGATCAAGTTGAATATGTCGGGCAAAGGTTTGAAAGGGGTGATTTCACACTCTCTGGGCAGTTTAGATCAGTTAAAACTGCTTGATCTTTCACACAATCATCTTGAAGGTGAATTGCCCGCTAATCTTTCAAATTTGAAGCAGCTGGAAGTTCTTGATTTGAGCCATAACATGTTAACTAGACCAGCTTTGGGTGCACTTGTTGGATTGAAATCCATCCATTCACTTAATATCTCTAGCAATTTATTGAAGGGGGACTTGTTCAGCTTGGGGGAATTTCCCAATCTTCTTGCGTTCAACATAAGCAACAATTTATTCACTGGTGGCTTCACTTCCCAGGTCTGCGGTTCCTCCAAGAAGATTCAGATTGTTGATCTTTCAGTGAACCATTTTAGTGGCGAGCTTCAGGGCTTGGAGAACTGCAGCACCACTCTGCAGCAGTTGCATGTGGGGCACAATTCATTTTCAGGTCTCCTCCCGGAATCGTTGTATTCACTGACTTCTTTGGAGCAGTTTTCAGTCTCTGCCAACACTTTCTCTGGCCAGCTAAGCAAGAAAGTAAGTAGGCTCTCCCACCTTAAAACCTTAAATTTATGTGAGAATCAATTTTCAGGCCCCCTTCCAAATGTTTTTGGCAACCTAACACAGCTGAAACAGTTGGTGCTTCATTCAAATTTATTCTCAGGGTCTTTGCCTTCCACCCTAGAACTTTGTTCAAATCTAAGAGTGCTTGATCTCCGAAATAATTCTCTATCTGGTCCTATTGAACTTGATTTCACTGGATTGCCTAATCTTTGTGAACTTCATCTTGCCACTAACCATTTTTCGGTGCACTTCCTGATTCACTATCTAGTTGTCAGGTACTGAAAACGTTGAACCTTGCCAGAAATAAATTAGGCGGCCAGGTTCCTGAAAGTTATGCAAACCTTTCATGTCTTTCATTTCTCTCATTGTCAAACAACAGTTTCGTAAATTTATCTGGAACACTATCTGTTCTGCAGCGTTGCAGAAATCTCACCACTCTTATCCTCACAAAAAACTTCCATGGAGAAGAAATACCAAAAAATGTAATTGGGTTTGAAAGCTTAATGTTTTTTTTGCGCTGGGAAATTGTGCTCTCAATGGCCAAGTACCACCTTGGTTACTGAACTGCAGCAAATTACAAATCCTTGATTTATCTTGGAATCAGTTGAATGGAAGCATCCCTCATTGGATTGGTCACATGGAGAGTCTGTTTTATTTGGACTTCTCAAATAACACGCTCACAGGAGAAATCCCAAAGAGTTTGACACAGCTAAAGAGCCTAATTTCTCCAAACAGCAGCTCACTCAATCCTGATTCATCCACTGGCATTCCTCTGTTTGTTAAGAGAAATCAAAGTGCTAGTGGTTTGCAATACAATCAGGGTTCAAGTTTTCCTCCATCAATATATTTGTGCAACAACAAAATAAGTGGGTCAATTTTACCTGAAATTGGGAGATTGAAACAGCTCCATGTCTTAGATTTGAGCAGAAACAACATAACTGGGACTATCCCTATATCCATTTCCAACATGGAAAACTTGGAAACTTTGGATTTATCGAGCAACAATCTTTATGGATCAATTCCATCATCTTTCAATAAGCTCACGTTCCTGTCAAAGTTTAGCGTGGCCAATAATCACTTGCAGGGAGAAATACCAACTGGGGGGCAGTTCTTAAGCTTCCCCAATTCAAGCTTTGAGGGTAACCCTGGACTTTGTGGGAAAATGGTTTCTCCTTGTGGTTCTGTCAACAATATGGGGCTCCGACCTGATAACTCAACTGGTTCGAATAGTAAGTTCGGGCAAAGCAGTATCATTGGAATAACAATCAGTATAGGAGTTGGGATTGCTATTCTCCTGGCATTTGTTCTCCTTAAAATGTCAAAGAGGGATGTTGGAGATCCAGTTGAAAGTTTGGATGAGGAATTCAGTAGACCGAACAGGTTATCTGGAGCTTTTGGACCTTCAAAGTTGGTGTTTTTTCAGAATTCGCAATGTCTGGATCTCACGGTTGCAGACTTGTTAAAATCGACTAACAATTTTAACCAAGCTAACATTATCGGCTGTGGGGGATTTGGTCTGGTTTATAAAGCTGAGCTTCCTAGCGGCTTAAAAGCTGCAATCAAGAGACTTTCTGGGGATTGTGGGCAAGTGGAACGTGAGTTCCAAGCTGAAGTTGAAGCTCTTTCAAGAGCTCAACACAAAAACCTTGTTTCTCTACAAGGATACTGTCAGCATGGGAATGACAGGTTATTGATATACTCGTACATGGAGAATGGAAGTTTGGATTATTGGCTACATGAGAGGGTTGATGGAAGTTCACTTCTTAGGTGGGACACTCGACTGAAGATAGCCCAAGGAGCAGCTCGTGGATTAGCATACTTGCATAAGGAGCCGAAGATAGTTCATCGAGACGTTAAAACTAGCAACATTCTTTTAAATGAGAGATTTGAAGCTCATTTAGCTGATTTTGGGCTCTCAAGGTTACTTCGTCCTTATGATACTCATGTTACTACAGATTTAGTCGGGACACTAGGATATATTCCGCCGGAGTATAGTCAGACATTGACAGCAACATTCAGGGGTGATGTATACAGCTTTGGAGTCGTTCTGCTTGAGCTACTTACAGCAAGGCGGCCAGTGGAAGTTTGCAAGGGAAAGAGTTGCAGAGATTTGGTGTCCTGGGTTTTTCAAATGAAATCCGAGAAGAGGGAGGAGGAAATATTTGATTCATTTATATGGGATAATGCTTGTGAGAAGCAACTCTTATATGTACTCGATATAGCTTGCAAATGTATAGATCAGAATTCAAGGCGGAGACCCTCTATAGATCAAGTTGTTTCATGGCTTGAGGGGGTGGGAACTGAAGGTACTATACAATAAGTTTTTCATCTGTTTACAGAGTTGGGTTTCTTTTGGAATAGTATAACTCTAAATAATCAAGATTTAAGAGGGTTAAATCACTTTTTTCCTGCTAAACTAAACCTCAATTTACATTTAAAATCTTATCAATGTGATATGTTGATGAGAGACGGAAAATCAATCAAATTGTGAGCAAGTCTCGATCGCGAACAGTTTGGCCTGCCCCCATTCTCTCACGAAAGCTCCTTCATCTTCCTCTGCATATATACAATATATATGAAAAATAGTTTTTATTATGATCTGAAATAAATGAGGGAGGTATTAGGTTGATTAAAAGTAATAATTTTATGAAGCCCCTCTGCAATTGGTGGGGGATCAATTTAGATCTTCTCCCAAAATTCAACCGAAACCGTTGGAAAGAATCGGCCCGGTCAGAAGGGCCGGTGAATAACGTACACCCCTCTTGGAGGAATGGACAAAGTGAGAGTCAGGCATCCCCTTTTGATAGTTGTCATTCTTTAATTTCAGCTTTTATGGGTTTTTTCATAACATATACTTGGTATTATTTAGTACTAGTATTTTGGAGTCAAAATTTTAAAAAAAAATTGTTGTCAAACTTTATTCAGTTCACCTTTCTCTTCAAATTACATGCCAAATTAGTTGAGCATAAAAACAAAACTACAAAACTACTCCACTTTTAACAAACTTTTTTCTTTAAAGATCTGTGACTTTGAATGATTGTTCTACAATTTCCGGTATATGCCTTCAAAGAACCTGGTCTAAAGCATCCATGATTTATTCAGCGCATAAAACTCAAAACAACATGAACAATAGTTACTTTATCAGCGTAAATGAACACCAGTTATTTATTAGCAGCATGCTAACAATTACCAATTAAGATACTAAAATACGGGTTTTAACAACAAGCTGGGGGTTGAGATGTGGGAGGGTCTTTAACTTACAAAACAAGCTGTCATCAGTGCCTTCTTCAAGTGCCTCTTAAGGTGTTTTGCTGCTGATCGAGCATCCTTAATGTGTTTGCTACAATCCACGGCTTCTTGATTTGACAAAACCTGATACCACATGATAAATGTATTAAAATGCTATCATAGATCATCGCAAACAGAACCAAAAGTTACCATCAGAAACACAAATAATTACAAGAAAAGTGGTTTGGGCTTCTCAAGTACTTTTAAGAAATATCCCTAGTTCATAAACTACTCAAGGAGCAAGAGCCCTCTACTTAGATCCAATGGTAGGTAACTTTTGATGATCCATTCAACCCCTACCATAATTACAAGTGGAAAGAACTTCAAATTCAAACCCAATCATCCTAAATTACTGCAGTTCTTACTCCACTTTCAATATGAACTATGCGTTTGCAACACAAGTATGAACAGAGTCACCGAGTAAAACAGTATGACCAATAAGATAGATCATGCCATGGAGTAGAATAAATCAACCTTCCAAACGCCATCACTTGCTAAGATAACAAATTCTGTATCATCATCGATGTTTTCCACTGACACGTCTGGTTCTGAACTAAGGTGTTCTTTCAAGCTCTCGTCACCAAACGCCCTGGCTACTGCCAACTGTCCATCAACACGGGCAACATCACCTACAATAAACAGAGTGTATCTTTACGCAAATAGATAGACTGGAAAGATGGGGAAAATTTTAAGCATCAATGAGGTTGTGGTTAGGCAGTTGGATCAAGATTATAACATTTAGGTAAATGAACCTCTGATATCTCAGTAGTTGCATGAACATATAATGAAACTCAACTAGCAAATAGCAAAATATGAATAAAAATTTCAATTAGTTCAAGACCCCTCAACATTACTTTTACAAATTGTACCAAATTAAGTTTGACAGCTCAAAAACCAAATCAATATAGATTACCATCAAACTTTTAAATTGACATTTTGAAACCAACTTGGACTTTCATTCTTCAGGCTGTACTCTTGAACACCACATAAATCTTAACTCGAGCAGAATTACAAGTTCTTATAGAGTAAATTTTATGACTATATATATTTTATTTTTTAAAAAAAATGCTTATTGGTAACCTCGTAATGGTATTACATAGAAGATGTGAATGATGACATTCATATTCTAGTAGTTATCCGATTAAATATCTAATCACCTGGAAATTTAGATACGAAACCACCTCTGACCTCAATACTTCTTCGTTCCTTGTCAGGTTCATGATCAATCGATAATTGTTTGGCCACTCCGTTCTTGCAGATGACAGCTCGAGAGTCCCCAACATTAGCAACAACCAGCTTTTGACAGTTAATTAATATAGCGGTGACCGCGGTTGAACCCCCTTTACCCAAATCAACTGCTTTATCCAATATCGTTTTGTCAGTTATACGATATGCTCTTCTGACTGCCTTCTCCGTCTCAGTCCAGAAATCGGGCTACTTGAAGCAAGACAAAAGATGAGAATGAGAGGATCATCACTTACTACCACATTCGGATGACAAGGAGGGAAGAGGAGGATAGATGGAGTATCACCTATTAAAAATTTGTTTGCAAAGCACTAAAGAAATTAGTCAGCTAGTATGTCTTACCTCCTTCAAAATATTTTCAAACAAATGAGACCGCAAATACTCAGGAATTTCATGGCTCAAATGACCATCAAATATAGCAAATAGGCCAAGCTCATTGTCCTCAACTTGCTTAAATTGTGCAAAAACATAGTCTTCCATGTCATGATATGATTTCCCCTTTACAAAGTGATATAACCATGCGTTAAGTGTTTTGACATCTTACTCTTTCCTTTTCCAGTGTCTGCTGTAGATGAACCTGACCCAACCAATTTTTCCTGCAAAAAGTAAAAATAAATATAAAAAAGCAAAAAAAATCTCATCAAGGACAAACTAAGTATACTGAATTTAGTAAATATAAAGAAAGGAAAAGAAAAGACTCTTGCTATTGACAAACTCTTCATGATTTGAACCCTCGTTGACATCGCAAACCATACAAAATTGATAATAGAACACGAAATAATCATTTGGAATAGGATAATAGATTAACTTTTATCACACATGGGATAGAAATCAAATCGTAACATTGCATTAAAGGAATACTAACCTCATCCCTCGTTGCTACATTCCTTAGTGGTAAATAGGGATTTCATAACCATGACCTAGTGAACATCTATCACCACTCGATTACATCAACTGTTTAGTCAGTTTGTGTTGTTCTAGCATATGTATATAAAAATATATTGAAATATTTCAGGCTTTGTACAGTCAAAGGCATATTGAATAAAGCAGCACTTGAGCTATGCATAACAAAGATTGGTGCAGTTTTCTTCAGAACACTTGAGGCCAAAGTCAACCTAGAGAACAAGCCATGCTGGCAACATACCAGAAATCCTTGTTAACAAATGAAAGCATCCTACCCTGAGCATGCACACACAGGTGGGTGTTGATAGGTGTGATTGGGATTTACTAGATTTGATAATTCTCTATTACTGACACCTAAATGTATCTAAAAGGGTTAAATTACCCAATAAGTGCCGGAGTAAATACATATTCTACGTGGGTTTAAGCAACATGGTCAATTAAGTGACAAAACTATAATACTTACTTTTTGAAACCTTGGAAATTGAACCAGTAAGCTTATTGACCTTGCTTCAGACTAAAAGCCCTCATCTCAGACCCAAACACACGCTCACGCATCTCATCCTTTGAATCAAAATTTTATTCAAGCTATCAAGTCATGGTATTTTGAGTTAAATTGTCATACTATTCAACTTACCAACTCAACCAACAAATTCTTGACCAAATACTTAACGAAATCTTACTATACCATTCCATCTGAAGTCCTATATTCCTATCCATTTGTTTTATATAATCAGGCATTCTGTAACACTATTTAGAAATACATAAATGCGTTAAGCAATACAATTAAGGTGAATTCAACCCTAAATGACAAAATTTTCAATTAAGGTCATTGAAAATTCATTGGGAAACTAATATCCAAATGATACTACAAATGAGAAAGGGATGCCAGTTATGTTACACCCCCTGCATCCAAATATTTAAGTTATATTTTCCTTTTGAGACCCTAACCCTCCTTGGGTAAGATAGTCCTTTTGTAAAAAAGAAAATGCGCATCAGAAAATCTTAACAATAACCACATATAAATTCCAGAATGCGCATCAGAAAATCTTAAAGTAACCACATATAAATTCCAAAATCGCTAACAATTAAAAAGGTATATAAATCTAACTCTGAAAACAAGTGTTCTTTATTCTAAGCTGGAGCGCAATGTAGTAGCAGTCAAAATGGACTCAAAACTTGAGGGAATTGTAAACTGAGCACATTTGTAAGACAATAAAGAAGGGAATTTCAATTAAATTGATACAAATACTGATCTAGCCATCATAAATCTGCTCAAAATTAAATCAAGGGAATACAATGATATATGAATTTGGGGAATGGGGGTGGGTGGGGGTTGAGGTTTAGAATGATGTATTATGTAACTTCATCTTGTGGAGGAGTTCTTTGCCGGTCATAGCTAAACTGTTGTACTATAACACATTAATGTAGGGGATACAGACTCAGAGATAGATAGATAGAGAGAGAGAGAGAGAGAGAGAGAGAGGGAGGGAGGGAGAGACAAGTGTCTGTATGGAACGCAAGGACGCTCCTACACTTGACACGCTCACATACTCTCCAAATTTTCCGCTGACTCAATGAGGCAAAAAAATATTTGTTTTAATGTTATAGTTGAGATTTATTTTACTAATATTTTTATTTTGCATACAAAGGTTTCGTGAGTAGTTAAGGTGATATTTTTGTTGGTAGTTTAATACTATTTATTACTAAATAATTTTTTAATTTATATTTAACTAATTTATATGAATAAATTTGTTCACAAAATCACTCTAGTAAGAAGTTATTATATTTATAAATACAAAAAGTTTATTTAAAAATAGCTCTGAATGATAAAATAAGAAAATACAATCATTCAGATATTTTAAACATATTTACTCTCAAACAACTGATTCATTCATTATTCAGGGCATGTGTTCTATTCAATTCATTCCGTATAATTAACTATTCAGACCTTTTTTATTCAATTTTTTCAAACAACTCCTTACTTATTTTAGTAATAAAATAAATTATATTTTACGGTTTATTTTATTAGATACTTTTTTTTCGTACTTTAATTATTTTTTATTATAAAACAATTTTTTGCATTTTTCATCATTTCCTTTTTATTTCTTATCATTTTAAAACTTTTGGCATTATAAGACGTAGGCTTATTCGTAGCATCTCTGTTTTTTTTTCTTTTCCCTTTTTTCTCTTTTTAGGTGATAAATTTGGAATACATAAACATTTATCTATCTGATATATAAAGCTGGAGGAGTCTGGTTATATATATATTTTATTTTATTTTTTGTATTTTTGAAAATACTCTTGACTTTTAAAAAAATTATTATTTTATCCTTTCTATTTTTATTTACTCTTTTAGATTTTATAAATTTTTATTTTATATTCGCAAACACATAAGGCTGTAAAATGAGCAAACAGTTCTGGCTCGATTCGTGCTCGCTCGACTCGAAATATAAATGATTCAAATATGAGCAAAATTTAAAGTTCGATAAATTACTCAAATATTCTCAAATTATAATTTTTTATTGATACTCTGATCATATTCATTTGAAAATTCAAATTGCTCGGGTTCAAATTCGATTCGATAATCAAATTTTATTTTATATTCAATAAATTTTATAAACCTAATATGAGAAACCAAGGGTGGAACTAGGGGGCGCGGGGCTGGGGGCTGGGGGGGTGCTGGGGGTGGTTGACCCCTGTGAGGGAGGTCAAGGCCTAGGCGAACAGGGGGGGGGCGGTGGTGGAACAATTTGGCAAGGTTTCGATCGTCGATCGACCCGAGAGGAGGCCTGGCCCGGGAGAACAGGGGCTGGGTGTGGTGGGCAGCCCATGTGTTCGGTCGCTTGGTTTAAAAATTTTGACCCCCTATAAAATCGTTTTAATTCTGCCATTGTGAAAAACTCAATACTCGATTCATTCACATCTTTATAAATACGTGTTGGTGTACCTAAAATGCTTACTCCCACCAACCAGGCCACTACAACATCAAATATGGTAGCTGAAAAAATAATGATTATTTGAGAAGTTAGCCCATTTCAAACTGGGCTCGTTTCTTGCCGTACACCATGCATATAACCCAACACTGAATCATCTTATATTAATCTCCCCCATCCATCCAAAAGTAGCTTAATTTTATTTTCTCAAATATTATTTTAATATTATTTAACAGTTTATGAGCTGCTGAAATGATAGTAAAAAAAATGAAGATATATATATATAGGGTCAGGATCAGGTAAGAGATTCCTTATTTTAAAAAAAATAAGGAACTTTTTTTTTTGTTTTTTTTTTGCTTTTTTTTTAAAACAATTAAAAAAAAAGTTTATTTTATGAATCGAATTTTTTTATGATGTGTTTTTAGGTGTGATTTGGGTGACGATAACAAAAATATATATGTATCGCAAAAGCAGACTGTACCACCACTTTTAGTATAGGTATTCAAAACACGCCTAAAACATCAGACATATGAAAAATTTCGGCCCATAAATATTAAACTTTTTTTTAGTTGTTTTAAAAAAAAGCAAAAAAAAAAAAAAAGTCCCTCATTTAAAAAAAAAGGATCCCTTACTTGATCATTTCTGTATATATATATATATATATATATATATATATATATATATATATATATATATATATATATATATATCATGTCAGTTTGTGGTCATTAATAAGAATGTAAATCTTATTTTGAAATGGATTGAAAAAAACAGTATCTATAATACATTTATTTTTTTCACGTTATGTTTCTCAAATATAAAGATTTGTAGGCCCGTATTTATACAGTTTTCTTTTTAAAATTTAGTAGCACAAAGTAGACAAGGGTAAGTAGGTAATAATATAAGCATCCATTATATTTAAGTTAGGTTAAGCCCAATTAAAGAGAGACCAGGGCAGTAAAAGAGGATTGTGAAATAATAATAAAAGACTGCCAAGTGGCGGAAGCATTAACACTATGTTTTTTAGTTTTAAAATGGATAAAAAAAAATGTACAGAAAATTCAAGTTTTCTTTTTAATTTATATGTTTCTAAGTTTTTTAATAAACAGAAAAAAATGGATAGAAAATTTAGCTATTTTTTCTGTCAAAGTTTTCGTCCAAAATTGGCCTGATTTAGACGGAAAAAAAAATTAGAATAAGTAATAATTTTATAATTCCCATATTATCTTCAACTTTCAATATAATAAATTTTAAATTACAACCCATATCCCCAATTTGTATATAACACACATACGTCTAACCCTTTTTATGTTTTACTTACCTACTCCATAACCAAACATGAAACTCTCCCATTCCATGGCATTAATGCCATTAATACTTAACATGTAAGTAGTAGTTGATGATCAATCCCGCTTCAATCTCGCCTGATTCTAATGTTAAATTCATACTTGTCATCATTCCGAATTAGAAAAATCTATATCTTGCAAAAGAAGGAAGTTTAATCCCTATTTACGACCTTTCTGAATTAGAGAAAGTCCAAATTCTTGAAAAGCATTAAATATAAAAAGAAGGAAGACAATCATTACAAAGTAGGTCACAAAAATAGTAGAGTAATGAGGGATATTTTGAAAAAATTAAAAGTGATTTCCCTAAATGAACAAATATGTATTCTTCCAATAATATTCAAAGGATTTTTAAAATAGGAGAAAGAGATACGAAATACAATTGTGATCGCATTAAAATTCATCATTTGTAATATTCACGATTCCTTGAAGCATTTGAGAAGATCTGGATTTGTTGTCAAATTCCATAGAAAATGAGAAGACATATTTTTGGCTACTAGAAAATCAAGACAAGAAATGAGTAGTGTTTGGGTTACTATTAGAGAGGAGATTGCATTTCTTAAAAAAATTGATGAATAATCTCTGTTAGTATTAATAATGCAGATTATGTTTGATGACTTTTAGGTATGGTATGACAGACTGTAGAAATAATTGTTGCTTAACCTTTATTCGAATATTTGTATTTTATTTTTTCTTTAATTAAATTTATCTTGCATACTTTTATTCATATTTTGATGGTTATAATTAATAGAAGGATAAATTTATAAAAAAAATATTTTTTTTCATTAGAACTCAAAAACCCAAAAAAAAAAATTTAAAATTTTTTATCCTTTTTTATTAAAAACTAAACAATACAAAAAAAAACTTTAAATTTTCTATATTTTTATTTAAATTTTCTGTTTTTTTCTTTTGCGTCCAAAATTCACAAACAAACAGTAAAGAAAAAGGTGTTATGAGGCTTCACTTAGTGAAGAGAGACAGAGAGAGAACTAAAGCCGAAGATACAGAGGTGGTGGTCCCATACAAAATGGAGGATGGGCCCAAAGGACCCTCACCAGAAACCCTAACGGGGGGACACAGGAATTTGTTAAGACCTCACCTGTCGGCTGTCGCCATTTTTGGGAGTAGGATAGAGTAGTAGTGTACTAGTAAAAACTGCTGTGGGGGTTTCATTTTTAACTTAAAGGGAAGTCAAGTCCTCTTTACTCTTCGATTCCACAAACCAAACCCATGTTTGAACCGAACCCGTCATTGCCCTCAACCAGTCCAATAAGTTATCACTTGAGTTTCTCGGCCCTTATTTACCATTCTTTATGCGAATGCGAGTGCTTTAAGGAGGCAGCCGTCTCTTTCGATCATAAAGCAGATTGATTGATTGGTTGGTCAAATTAACCCACCAATTATGACTAACTAGACTTTTTTAATAATTTAAACCTTTTTTTCTTTTCCAAATATGAAATTACCACTAAGACTAGACAAAGGGGACAAGCGTCACACTTGTTCTTCTAATATAAAGAATAATTAATAAACTAGTCAGTCACGCAAGTGTGCCAACTAGTGTAGAAAATGATACCACCGTCTCTCTCTCTCTCTCTATATAATAGTTTGATCACTACTGTCTTTGAAATAACCTACACGTTTATTAGTATCAGGCTCAGCACAAACCTTAATATATAAACTATGGCTTATGAGTAGTGAGTTGGCAAGTTAAAACTGTACATGATTCAGACCACCAACAGATGGGTCCCTTTTATATTGTCATGACCTTTTTTTTTCCTGGAAAAGAGCCAGCCCTCCTACATTATTCATGCCACTGAACTTTGTCTCTGTATAAATGTGACTGAATCCACCACAGAATTCCATGGCAAATTGCCGGCAGAAAAACAAATCAGTTCACAAGTTGTCCTCCCCAAGCAACCCAATTCAAGATCATGAATTGGAGTTTGAGTTCGGTAGCGTTACGCCCAGCTCGCCAACCTCCCCAGCTGATCATTTATTCTTGAATGGCCGGCTTTTGCCGCATGATTTTCCTTGTCCGCCTGCAAAACCTATGAGCATTACGCTATCGCGATCAACTAGCCGGACGAGCAGCGTTAGCAGCAAGGACTCGTTGATGTGGTCTCGGAGTAATAGTACTAGCAGTTGCAGCACTAGTGCAAGAACAAGCATTAGTGATGCTTCCGAGAGAAAAATAGTGATCAGTCGAGCCAAAACCGGTGCAAGTAAAAAACCATTTGAAAGGGAGATTTATCAAAGGAAAAAGTCTGTTTTGACTCCACAATACGGATCTCAGAGGTGGCAATTCATTACTCAAACTCCAGTTCTAAGTCGTAAGGTTTCGCACATAAGCAAAGCTGAAAGTACTACTCGGGTACTTGAAGAAGAAGATGAGTTGAAAGGGAAGAAACAAGTTAAGGGTAAGAGAAATGGAAGCCGAGGGTTTTGCTGGAGTTTTTTCAGTTGGTTTGTGTCAGCCTGCGACGAATGCCACGCTATAAGCCCATCAAGGAGAGACTTTGTCTTTCAAGGAACGAAATATTGAGTCTTTTTTAAAACCCGGTGCTTCTTTTTCAGCTCTTACTTTTCAGTTCCGTATACTCTATGACATGAGCTATGTTTGGTTGCTTTCAACTGTAAAGTTAATATCTTCTTGCTCTCTGCATATATCTAAAGACCAGAGGCCTTCGTAACTAATAGGAGAGTGGGAATGAATCAATTTCTAAAGACAGTACAATCATCATTGAAAAATTCAAACAAGACTGCATCACTTCAAAACTTCTAAATTCCCCCATAATTCAAATTAAGAGGACCACCAAATAGGGGCATAAACATCAAGAAATGTTTCTTGACAAAAACATTTAGGGTGGCAATCCTATTTGCCTTCTATCCAACCACCCAGATTTAGCAGCTATGTCAAGATTATGCTCATATAGTTCAATTTCTCACACAAATTAAACAGGATCCTCCCCATAAATCTCCTTAAACACTCTGCTACTCTTCCTCTGCAAAATCCATCTTCCCACATCAACATCCTGCATAAATGTACAAATAAACCCCAATTCAAATAAATTGATCAGATAAACAATATACAATCTACCAAAACAATGAAGTGCACTTAGAGAAAATGCAAATGCAAATGCAGGAGTGGTTTAAGGCCTTATTTTGGATGGATTTGATTCGATTCGGACTTGAGATTTGTTTCGGACTCGGAATTTGTTTCAATTACTGGTTTAATATTGAGCAAACAATTATAAATGTTTCTAAATTATTTATAAAAAAAGGCTTCATTTTGTGTTTTTCACTGAAACATGCACATCTTTTTACTTATTAAAAAAAATGAAATCCTAAAGCTCGTTGTATTAACAATTCTACCTCTGATTCAGTGACAAATCTATATTAATCCAATCAATGTGAAATTATCTTACAGCTAATAGGTATAATTGCTAGATTTCCTATTATTTGGAACATGAATCTGGTATTCTGGTTATGTATAGATGAATCAAACAACCAATTAAGGAAAAATGTTTTGAGGCAAATATTGATATAGTAGTAGCTTTTCTTTAATTCTTTTAAAGCTGCACTTGTAAGAAATAATTGGCTTTTGAAAAGAAAAAAAAAAGCAGTAAATCCTGCTGTTTTCTAATGCCTACACACTACCCAAATACTATATTTTAAGTTTTCCCTTTCCTGCTGATTAGATCTAAATTTCGTGCTCGCTTTTGTTTTTACAAACTGCATCCTTTTTTCCCTCGACAGTTTTCTGATTCAAAATCGTATGTTATTCTTTATGCTAAAGAATTTTTTAATAGTAAATTAAATTGTACATCAGTGTGGTTTGTATTTAAAGGTTTTTGTGGCTATTATTTTGCAAGAACAAAGGAAAGGCTACAGAAAGGTCTGCCCTGGGCAAGAAAGTAGAAGAACAGATCAGTACGTCAACAGATAGTTCTGATTCTTCAAGGTACACCTTATAATTTGCTTCAAGATTTTACTAGTAAAAGTTCATTGACGTTTCTTCTTACCAGTGCCAATTGAAGCCTTTATGACCACCCTAATTATTGAAACTTTTACTGATCAGGTATTCGCTCGACTATTTTGATGCACTAAAAGCAGCATTTCCCAGATCACGCCAAGCGAGTGATATAATGAAGAAGACAGTGCCAGAATTTCAGCATCATCCTTTCGCTAAAAGAGGTGAGCCTGAGCCTGAGCCCGAGCCCGAGCCCGAAATATTACAATCTATGCATTAGTGGTAACCTGTGATGCTAATAAGAATGTGCTCGTAAATATATATAAATGCAGTGGTAACTCCTCTCGTTGCCAATTGGTGAGTTAATGCTTCTACATTTCTGGTTTTGCTAGGTTATTGTGTTCACTTACACTATGATAAGAAATCTCTCGACTTACTTTTGCACACTATTGAACAGTTTGTGGTATTGATTTTGCTTTGCATTGTAAAATTACTAATAATATTAAGCTTTCGCATTTATCTAAAGTTTTTTTGGATTCGTATCAACAAGAAACAAGCTTTTGGACTTCTCCCCTCCTCTCTCTCTCTCTCTGACACACACACACACACACACACTAGTTGGGGTCTATGATGTTCATCAAACTTTTGAGTTTTAGTTTTTTGTTTTATTTTTGGGGTTTGTGGGGGGGAGGGGGGGGGGGGGGGGGTTAATCTTTATTGCATTCCTCTGTAAACTATGTATGATAGGTAGTAGCTACTGGTTGTCTTCACAAAGGAATCTAACAAGAAAAGAGAAGCATGAAAAGAAAAAATATACCCATCATGAGAAGTATGGGAGTGTATTGATTTCTGACTCGTTTAATTCATAATTAGGCAGTGAAATCTGACAGATACCAGTCCGTAAATTAGCGTAATCAAAGTTAATTGTCAAAGATACTGTCAGCAAATTTAGTGTCTTGATGCTGCATTATGGCATATTGTACAGTACAACCGAGAGTTGTACAATATAGGAATTTGAAATGCTTCAAGAAATTTTGGATATTCAAGCTTAGAAATAATTTTCATCTTACCAAATAAAACAGGAATAAATTTCTATTTCATGATTTGCTTATGGATATACTGTAGGCAGTTGCCGATGATTCAGAAGAAATTCTTTTCAAGATATGGATGGAGCAGTTGAAGCCTGGATCTTTTTGAAGTTGTCGTTTCAGCTGGCTAGCAAGCAAGGTGTTTTGAAAATGGGAAAGCTAGGCATCTAAATTCTCATACCTTGGGCACGAGGCCCGACCTAAAATACAGTTGTAAACAAGACATTGAAATCATTAGAGGGATTATTTAGGGTATCATTGCCTGGAACTTGGGTGGATGGAAAGAAATCTTATAAATCTATCTATCTAGATATAATTTCAATATTAATGCGTGCCGCCCGCCTTGGCAACTTGAGGCTCTGATGCATATCTTCTATCTTTTAAGTCTGTTGCTGAACTGCAGATGGCAAGGCCAAGCTTAAGCTTCCCGAGATTTAATACAAATATAGAAAGAGGTTTATTTTCTACTTATTATGTTTTCATGTACATAACATATAAAAAGTAAATTTGTAATTTGTATCTTATCTTTTGTTTCAGTTTCCTTTTTCTAGTGGAAATTTTGATTTATAATAATTAGGTTGCTAGTATCATCATGTTTCTCTTTTCTGAATGCCATCAATTTACACTTGGAAGAACTAGCCACACAATGAGAAAAGGTTTCAAGACCTCAGCCTTGCCAAGACTTGGTTGAATATAACACTTAGTTGAGTAGTAAAATTAACCATACGTGGAAGCTATTATAATAAGTTTATCACATATAAATTCAATTCAATTTAAAATTAAAAAGACAGCTCTATATTGTATAACCGCAAACATGTATTCAAATATTTTGATAATTACGTCAAATGGCTTGTTGAATTTTATTATATATAATTTCAAACAATACTTATTGAAAGATACTCCAACAACATTAATCACAAGTAATTACTTTGCACTAACTTTCATATTTAACAAGCTCAACCAAAGTTGGAGTTAAGGACATCCTCTTTATACTTTTAAAGTCAATAGTACTTTAATAATATTACACATGACATCATCCTAATAGAGATGATTATCATGTTTAGCATAATTTCCTTTTAAACACAAATGGGTCATAAAATTTATAAGATTACACTATCTTATTACTTGGAAAATTTTGTATTTAACAATCCCAAGTATTCCCCCCACCCCCCAAGATCAAGGGGGACAATTTCCCCTCATCTACAGGGTAATTTTTCCCTGCTCATCTCCAACAAGGATGGTAAGAATGTATCTTGGTGGTGTTATTTCCATCTCCCTCGAGTAGATTGTTTGGCTGGGCTCAGCTTCCGGAATGAGGCATGGATAATCATAACTATATATATATATATATATATATATATTAAATAATAGAAGTCTCATATGAATAATAACATAAACCCAAAGGAAATGGGTGAGAATGAAAAATAATACCGTAAATAGTGTACATACAAGTACAAAATACCTGCATAACTAACTGCAACAGCGGAGAAGAGAGCCATTTGAACGTTGGAATAAAATAAAATAACCGCAGTGCCTGCGATGCCAAGACCATCAATACTGAAGGGTGATAATCAACTTGCTAAGAATTTACTTATAATTGAACTCAGAGGAAGTCTTAAGAAAGAAACTATTACTTCAGTAACACTAACAAATATACATTTGATAATCACATTCTTTATAGAATATAGTTAAATGAAGCTACTATATGTATGTGTGAATTGCACCAATCAGTGCAAATTAAACCCCTTATTAAGGTCACATGTGAATTGACATAATCCCATATAGTGTTCGAGTGTGAAGTTGAAGGCTTAATATACAAAGTTGGATTCAAAACCTATCAGTTTAAGCTTTTGGGTCAAGTTGAGTTCAACAGATGTATTTACGACCTTTGTTATGGACTCCCCAGATTGCTGGCACCCCATCTTATATTTAACTATATGAGAAGTTAAAAAGAGTAGAGTCAAAGCCTTGTCCCCTCCACTGTTGACTGAAACTTTGATTCTTAGCAATACAAAAACTGAATATTACCAAGCATCAACCTTGTTTCAGCATCACATCCATGTTACCGTACAACTTAAGTAAAAAAAAAAAAAGGCCATGCAACTCTTTGCCATTTCAAGCTCAAATTATATTATCTTACACAACTATCTAGGTCGGTGTTAACGCTAGGCGGCGGAGGGAGTGCTAGGCGGTGTTTTTTATTTATCTTTATATTGTATCTATATTTGTATACACTAAATAAAACATTTATTAGATGTAAACATTTCAAATTTTACCTAAAAAATACCAAAAAAACAATCTTATTTGAAGTATAGTAGAGTTTCAAAACATTCATTAAATTGAAGGGTGATGTCTAATTCCGACAAGGCAGAGCTGCGAATGTGGAGACTTAGGCACGCCGACAAATCGAGGCGGTAGAGGACTGCCTAGGGCAGGGGCCTAGAAGGATTTCTCAACCACTGATCTTAAGTTATGACTTTAAAGTATTTTAGTTTGAGCTACCTATATCGTCTATCACAAAAAGGTTGTTTATGATTATATCATTTCTTGTCTAAATATCTGAACTTGGCAACAGTTGCTTAATAATCAGGCCATTTCATAGGTGTCATATCTTTATAGCCTTGTGAGAATTTTTGTCAATATGAATCTTATTTTCCAATTGGCTTTGTTTTGGTCACAATTTTTTTTTTAAATTAAAGATTTATTTATCTAAGCTGCTATCTTAACATGTGTTACCTTAAGGTTTACTTTCAAGCTACCTTAAGTGATGCCTTCCTCTATCATCTTACAAATCCATATTAAAATTTATAGTTGACCATTTTATTTTACAAACATTTATATCTGAATTATTAACAACTTATTCAATAAAGCATGCCAATCTTGTAGTCCTATTAAGGAACTAGTATCTTAGATTCCTTAGGGAAGAGTAATTTAATATGGTGCCGTGGTGGACAGTTGTGAACATTAACTTATGGAACAAAGAATGAAAACTGCTAAAAGGTTACAACTTTAAAAGAAAAATATGGTGGAAAGTGCAAGCATTATAGACCCTTAATGATGAAAAGGAAAATTCATTAATACAATTATACAAAATATTGATTCCCTTTACAAACAACTCATATGGTAATCGTCCTTGCACAATAGAAGCTAGTCTTTCAGTTAACCCATAGGGCTGCCAATTATAGATTTTTGTTTGTTGACAACCGCATACAAAACTTGGCCTTTCCAAGGACAACAATGGAAACAACCCGATAGGAAATATGTTGGAAATAACCATGAAACCAGTTCTTTGCTGAGAGGAGTGGTAAGAATGGAAATATTCCAAGCATCCAGTCTCCTAAATATTCTCGGAAACAAGAGGCTCAAAGAAAACACCCCTTCAAACTGCATTCTTTCTACATGTTAATTTTTCTAGACAGCTAGCAGGATAATTCTTCTTATGATAACATGAGGAGATGCTCCTCAAAGTTATCAAGGAGGCTGGCTCTTCACATCAAAACCTTGGATCACTGTCTGACTCTTCTAACAATTATGTGGAAAATTTAATAATTGGAAAATATGGTTCTGGCTATAAAAGATCCCAGTAGCATAAGCTGTAATGATACATTGAATCAAAGGAATGTCGATAGCTTCACTGAGCTAGGTGGGCTTAGATATATGCTTTGACTTACTGGAGTAGAGTAAAAAAGTTCAACTCAGATTCTAGTTACAAATGGCAAAAGGATTTGGCAGAACTAAGTAGATACATTATCTCATTCAGGGATGGAAAACTAGCAGACTCCGAGGAGAGTAATTTGCGGTTATGTTAAATTTATTCTAAGTTCCTAACAAAATTATAGTGTTTAGTTGTTCACAACATCTACACTGACTTGAATACTATTCTCAAGTCAACTCCACCCACCCCAAGTAAGTCTTTTACCTCGCTGTGTTGCAAAAAGGATCAAGGATCAATGAATTGCCAGCAAATGAACCCAAAAGAATAAAATAAGATACTTTAAAATGGAGTAACACTTACCACACTGGACTATTCTAACAAAGATCTGTCTCAGTAAGGGGTATTGATCTACTCCCAAATGATCACCGTAATATCTGAAGACATCCCAAAGTGCCAAACTCGATATCAATCCAACAAGAGCAAGAGGTATTTGATACCTATGCCCATCATCAACACACAAATCAAGGTACAAAATAAGTCCGTAAATTTGTTCCGGGAAAAAAAAAAGAAAATAGAATTTGGCATAACATGCAAAAAAGTGAAACAGCTCCCACTTTTCTTTCAAAATTAAAAGAACCTAAAATAGTTTGACAAATAAAATCAACTCTGTTTGGAAACATGTAGTGAATGTTAAGCAATTCAAACCTCATCTTATAGCCAGTTTGTTGCTTTGAATTCAATACCATAACCAACAAGTATCCCAACCATCTCTAAATTCAGGATTACAATAAGATAAAAGAAATAATGACAATAAGTCTATATACAAATAAAGAGTTGAGAAAAAAAAGACATACAGAGAGCAGGCGAAGAAGAGGACAAGAAGAGAGGCGTAATTCCGAGCATAGCGCTTTACGTTTTCGTGGACCCTCAATCGAGCTTGAGCAGGAGAAGAAGGGAAGGTATAGGAGTCGCATAAACCGATAAACCCAGTGGTCCAGGACGGGGTCTCACCGGAGAAGTCGTCGGTAGTGAGCTTGGAGAAAGGATTGAGGGTAAGGAGAGAGAGTAGGGTTCCGATGTTCGAGAACAATGATAAAAAGATTCCGTTGTTGATTGTGTCGGTGCTGATGGTGGTTGGGGTAGTGGCGGAGGTGGAGGAGGAGAGGCGGTGGAGGTCGGAGGTACGTTGGTCGAGAACTTCGAGGTAGCCGGTATCTCGGAGCCATGATTCAAATGCAGGCTCCGGTACACTAAGAGCGAATGGGTTTGCTGAGAATACCATTTTCTCTCCTCTTTGTCCCGAATTGAATTGTAAGGCAAATTTTTAACCCTGATTTCTAATGCCAATATTTAGACAAGGAACCCTCGGCCTTGGTCGTTTGTATTATTAGTACAATAAAATACTACTTTTTATTTATTAAAAATTTTAAGTGAACGTGAAAATTAAATGTAAGTATATTTAATAAATAAGTGAAATGTATGTTCAATTTTTATGTTTTATTATTTTATTTTTTTAACTATAGGTTAGGTTAGGCTAGGCTGATTGAATTACATTTACATATCAAAGTGGGTAGACAATTAAAATTGAACCAATTTAAGTATTCAACTCCAGTATAGTTACACACTTTTGAGTTCTGGCATGACATAAATGAGTCAAATTTAATGTAATTTATTACTTAGTTCATAAAAAGAAGAATCTCGTTTGTAATTATAAAAAAATAATTATTTTTTTATAAAAAAAAAAATGAAACAATTCAATACTCCATCATAATTTTGATTTCATGCCCCGGTATACAAACTAGACTCATTTTAGATTTTAGGAAGAGGGAGGAGATATATTGAGATTGAACAAGAAGGTATATTAAATGAACCTCTGTCATTTTATTATAATAAGTGTATATTAAGTGGATTCGATTACGATGGAGTTGAAATTAATTTTATTATAATAAGTATATATAATTTTTTAAATTCATTAATTATAAAAAATATTGAAATAACATTTTCAATCAAAAAAATTATATACACTTATTATATTGAAATTGATTTCAACTTATCCAATCCTCTCTGGCTCTCTCCTCTCTATGTAACATACGCATTAGATGTGTATGTTAAAAAAGGCCAAGCAAATTACGTGGGACTCCCTTAGCCAGCCAATGACCCAATGGAGTCCACAGCCGTTCATCGCCAGTTTTATTGACGCAGCATATATATATATATATATATATATATATATATATATATATACTAGTGATAGCCCGTGTCAAAAGACACGGTATAATTAAAAAAAATAAAATAAATTATGAACATAAAAAATTAAAATATGAATTATTTTGCAACAACATGTGATGAGAAAATACAATTAGTTATATTTACAAAAGGCGGAACACAAAAAATATACACATGTAGAAAATAGAGAAACAACTTTGTATTTTTTTACAGCTTACACCAAGTATCCTTCAATGTATACCTGAAAATACCTGAAAATATTTGATCATACAGCTTACAGAGTTTGATTGATGAAAACTTGTGATGAGAGTGGAAATATATCACATGTCAAAAATTTTCCTGACATTTTCAGAAATGTATAAACATGGCTTCACCCTAGGGCCAAAGTTACATCAACGAAGCAGTAAATCTAACTTTATCAAGGATAATTTATAGTACACTATGCAGACGAATTAGCATACTTTCACTGTGTGCAAATTGTTGCGTTAAAATCTCTTCCCCACTAATCGCTAACTATGTAATTCTGCATAACAAAACAACAATCAACATATAAAATCATATACAATTTAGTTTTTTTAATGCAAACCTTAAAGTATAAAAAAAAATTAACAAATAGTACCCATGACCATAAAAAAAGGTAGTTATAAGTTGCAATACCTGAAAATTGATCCTCATTACCAAATAGTAATTAGATAAGACGGTGACAAAGCTCATGTATAGGTTGTTCCTTGGCTTTATCAGTTGTTTTATCTTTCCAAGCAATAATAGTTTAATATGTTTGATTTTGATTTCAAAATTCAAAAAATTTAAATTAAAATAAAAACATGATCACCATAATTAAAATACCAATAATATATCTGTAACACTCCCTTTCCGAAATAGAAAGAGAGGTTACCCAAAACATAACAAAACTGATGAATTTAATAGCAAGGCTCAAAGCCACAAAAGAATAGTCTTAATAACTGATAAATACCACAAGTCAACCATAATAAATCTCAAACTGTCTCAAACCACAATCTAAAATAATTTATTACAATTCCAAGTGAATTGACACATCAAGTCTAAACAGAATATTTCTAAATCATTGGAATAAATGGAGCTCTCATCACACTTGCCCTTGATCCCCCTGATTACCTGCCGGAAGAAAAACACAGCATGAGCCAAATGCCCAGTACGGATATAGAATACAAATAATGAACCGAAATAACTAACTCAATTAAATGAAATGAAACGAAACGAATGAAATGAAATGAACAAAACTAACACAACGAAATAATAAATTTGAATCAAATGGTGGGTATTATTTCATCACCGAAGCTAGAACAAAATAGAAATATACCTTCGCACACACAGTAAATCAAATAATGCCATATGTAAGTCACACACATCGATCTGCGAATCCAATGCATGTAAAATCGAGAAGATGTGTTTAGCACAAACATCACCAATCCGCAGTAATGTAGCGTAGCAGAAAACCGTGGTCGACCCATACGCCTCCCACAACAAAACACCAAATGGCCAACTCCCACTGGAGCACAAAACGGAGACGCCATGGACTGATCACACCGCCACGGAAGGTGTCATGCCTCGGTACCAAAAGGACATGCATGTGGTACCCCCACAGGTGGTTATAGCTCAGGTATAATACCCTACGGTATATTCTAACAAGGATACCATGTCACAACACATGCGACACAATATCAACACAAAGGGGTTCTAAAATGTACATGTTAAACTGAAACAAATCATCAACTCAAAATCTCCAAAAATATTAACATGTACTTTCTACAAGAATCAAAATAAATACAAAAGATGATACACTAGATCAAGAGTACAAACACGAGTTCTAAGTATCAATACCAAGACAGAACTATCAAAATGAATTTAGACATGTTGTACTAGTCTAAAGAGTACAAATATGAGTTCCAACCATGAACGCCAACACAAACTATCAAAATAAAGTGACAAGGAATAATTATGAGAGGCAATTAATACTAAATTTCAAAACGAATAACGAAACGAACAAATCAAAAACAAAAGAGTCTCGCTGAAAGAGTACGAAATCCGTACCTGGATTAAGCAATGTAATACCCAAAATATATTCCAAATATAACTCGTTTAGACTTCCCCCCCTCGTCTGAACTATTCACCAAAATAACACATTAATAAGTTGTTTATAAAAAATAAAATTTTCCTTTAATGTTATAATTCCGCATTAAGTAAAATACAAATAATAAAAAAAAAATTATCTAATCAATAATTTAGTTATATGCATTAATCTGTCCACAACTAACTTATTAAATTTCAAAATTTTATTATTTATTTAATACTCAGTCCACCGAATAAAATTAATGTTTAATTAGTCCCTCATTAAAAAAAATGTTCAATCCTGTAGGAAATAATAAAATAGTTATAAAGTTTTCGTGAAGCAAAACATAGAAATCATATACATAAGTTTATCAAATTCATTTAAAAGTAGTATATATAGTAGTATATCTAATATGTACTAATCATAATATTTAAATAATCATTAATTACATAAAAATATAAATTCTTTTTATCAATCCGCCCATCCTATTATAATCATGACATGCATCTTTAGATTATTTCTTGTAGTATTACATCATTCTATAAGTACCTTCTGTGCATTTATAACTTCCCAATAAGGACAACAATAAATACATAATTTTATATATATATATATATATATATATATATATATATATATACATACTAAGGTTCATATTGTGAGACCCCTGATTTTATAAATAAAGATTTAAACTTCTCAAATATTTTTTTGAATATTATGGTGTGGATTTGATATAATGTTATAGTTAATGGGTAGTATTTATAAATTTTGCAAAAGTATGCAAGTTGTTGTATTATATTCGATTGGTGGAGAATATTCTTTGTGTTTAGGGAATATTAAAGACGATGGCACAATCATTGGTGGACCCCAAACGAAATTATTATCGGATTGAGAAAACGACAAAAAATATTTTATTGAAAATAATAAATGAAAGTTTTACATAATTAATCTTTGTTGAACTACTCAGTAGTAAAAGTACGAAGAATACGTGTGGTTGCATAAAAAGACACTGCAGTATTGATTATTAATGCTTACGTGAGAAGTCACTCAGTTTTGTTCAATTATTGCTTTAAGAATTGTTGTGACAAGTATCTCAACGTTATTTGATTCAATTATTGTCGATATTTTATATATTATTAAATCAATAATTGAAATGACAGAGTTATTAATATTATAAATTGCAATATTAACGATGTCTCAGAAGTTACGCCAATGAGAGGTTTGGTCACCTAATCATGCGCCAATAGGGAGAAATCCTTATTGGAAAGTTCTCTTCTCGGGGAACGACACGGTCGATTAATATTGTGAATTATAATAAAGGTGATAAATGTTGTCAAAATTATTAATGTGATTTTTATGAGGTATTTGTGTAAGTTTTGCTTATTTTATGAATCTCCATTTACCCATTTTTTAAAATAATCGGTAAAAATTATTTAAAGGTGGGGCCCACATGTGGGGACCATATGTGTTGAAAAACTAATTTTAAAATTGGGGGTGGGAGAGAGATACATATAGGGGAGGGAGTTTATGTATATAAGGTTGTTATGTGTGAGTGTGTATATATAATATAATATATGTGTGAGTGGGAAGTGGTGGGGAAAAAGAAAGGGTGAAAGTGATGTGTGTATGATTATAGTTTATATGTTTATTATATGAGTAGGAAATGGTGGGGGAATGGAATTAAATTATAATAGAGGCAGTTAGTATTATATATATATATATATATATATATATGTTTATAACATATGAGTTTATATATATATATATATATGTATTATATTTTGTCTTGCTTTGTTATGATTGGTTAAAGGTTTGACAATTTGAATATGTAGTATCAAAATTTTCATCATCATGTGAGTCTTTGAATTATTTCATCCTGTGAAGAAATCCTTACACGTTCCTTTCCATTCTCCTATAAATGAAGCTCATCCCTTCATTATTTCTTACAAATTCTTTGAAACTCAGAGAGAGAAATTATAGAGAAACTATAGAAAAGTATTCGCTACTTCCCTATTCTTATATCCGGTTCTTTTTTACTTGTAAAGGGTGTTATTAATTCTTATTCATGAAGAGAACTGTTGTTATTCCATTTCTTATTATTCTCGTTGAAATTACAGATATACACCTGGCTTCACCCTATACTTGGTGACATTCTTCTATTATTCATCTTTATTATTCATTGGAACATCATGTATGCATGTGTTTTACAACCGGAATCCAGTTAAAATCTTTGTTATTATTACATTTGGAATATCCATGTCTGTGTTTTACACCGGACTGGTTAAAATCTTTATTTATTATTCGTTTGAATATATCCGATGTATGCGCTTTTACGCCGGACTGATTCCATTATTTATTATTCTCGCATTTATTATTACATGTTGGGACATCACGCTTCGGTGTGAATTTCACCGACCGGTTCCGTTATTATTATTACATTGGAATAACTCGTTTCTATGCTGGCAGCACTCGCACGCACGGTGATTTCTTTTGTTATTCCATTCGTTATTATACTCAACAAGTTAAAATTTTGACTTCTATACTCCATGAAATTAGTGGAATATCCTTGGTATTTCGCGGCTTCATCCAAAGATTTTTCATGGAAATATTCTTCTAAGCATTCTTGAATTTTACTCTACAAAGCAGTATCATGTTGACAATTTGGACGTTATTAGTTCCTGAATAAATTAATTCGTGAACTTGTTTTATTGAACTCTTATATCATTGTTGTCAGGAATAAACATGTGAATGATATTCCTATTTATATATGATTTGATTATGATATATATATGAATGAATATGCAAGTATGTTTGCATGAAGAAAAAGTCATTAAGTCCTCCGATAGATAATAGAAATATATGTACAAGGACTTAGAATGAATTGATCAAAAATGTTAGGTTGATCCTACATAAGCAAAACAACTTTGTAAAGTCCTTAAAAAGAAATGATGTACAAGGACTATAAATATAGAAAGATCAAGCTTGTTAGGTTGATCTTATGATGTAATAGATACAGCATCATTCGATCGCGAAAGAAATCGCATCGCACTGAAGAAGTCGTAGAATCCGCTGGGAGAGTCGAGTCAACTCTGGAGCTATCGAGGCGAGAATAGGAGTATGCAAGATAGTGAGATCTCTGAGTTAAGTGTAGACTTCCAGGGAAACGAAGAAGGATCGTAGTGTGTCGAGAAGAGCCTCCTCCGGGATCGTAGTGTCATCGAGAAGAAGTATTACGAATCGTAGAGATAGCTGCTTTATATGTTCAACGACAATCGCCGAAGCTAAGATGAAATGCACTCTACGCCGAGTCGTAGAGTCTAGCGATGCCAAAGTCAAAGACAAGGGATCAGATACCACACTCGCGATCGTAGAGAGTCCATCGAACAAATGCAGAGATATCGTAGTCGGACAAGATCGGATGAAGACAACAAGCTCAAGGCGTAAGTCGTAGAGTGTCAAGATCTCGATCTCGGGATTCAGAGTGTCTCGTGACCTAGGAAGCATCTTCAAGATCGTGAAGTGTCCGTGACCGCCAAGCATCTCTGCACGTAGAGTCTGTCAGACAGAAATTTGAATCGTAGAGTTGAGAAATCGTAGAGTGTCAAGATCCGATCTCGGATTGTAATGTCTCTGACCGCCAAAGCATCTTCAAGATCGTAGTGTCTCGTGACCGCCAAGCATCTCGGGAACGTAGAGTCCGAACAACCGTCAATCGTAGAGTGCGTAAATCGTAGAGTGTCAAGATCGATCTTGGGATCGTAGTGTCTGCATGTACCGTTTGAATCGTAGAGTCGTAAATCGTGAGAGTGTCAAGATCTCGATCTTGGGATCGTAGTGTCTGCCGCACAAATGAAGGTGAATCGTAGAGTGTAGAACTACGACTCCAACAAAGAATGCTCACAATGCTAAGTCGAATCGTAGAAAGCGGATACGGCTCTCAACGAATGAGCACTCCCGAATATCCAAAGGCACGAAGCCTCCGTTGGTAACTTTGCAAAGATGTAATCCACGAAGGGAACCAGAGAGCACTCAACGAATGGCATGCAAAGCTAGAGAAGAAGTAAGCACCAAACCAATCAAAGATCAAGATTGAGTTGAAAGGTCGTTCGTGATGAAGTCTTCCACAAGATGATTCAAAGAAGACTTCAAAGATTGACTAAGGAAAAGTCACTAATGCGATTCTTTATCAAGAAAAAATGAAGACAACAATCTTGGAAGCAACCAGGATTTTAGTATTTGTCGAGACAAAGAAAGAAGCGATAGAAGGTGAATCGAGATCTTTGGTCACCGAAGAAGAGCAAGGCTAAAGTGATTAAGTGCAGAGGTCAGTTCATTGATGATAAGTGGCGGAAGATCACCGGGAGAAAGCAAAGTCGGACGCCGCCATAAATCGAAGTGTCTTGATATTGAAGGGAACGAGCAAGGAATTAGGCCATCGATTCTCGAGAACAACCAAAGCAAATGAAGTATTCAAGACCTTTGACAATACAAGGAAGAGGTGTTCTACATTGAAGATCCAATCAACACTCTTCAAGATCGTAGTGTTGTCTCCACCAGTCAACAAGACACTACGATCAGGTCCCTGAAGACGTGCATCAGAATCGTAGAGCTCGGATACCTGAAGATTGAGGCATTGGCAACGGTTCAATCTGAAGGGTAATTCGGACAAGTGCTTATTGAGAGCATCGATGCAAAAGGACAACCTCTGATCAAGAAATCAGAAGAAATAAAGTCTTCGACCGCCTGAGACAAAAGAAAGTGATACATCCGGCGAGGGTAAGTGAAAAGTAGACTGCAGAGTCAGAAAAAATATGTCATGTCACATCAAGCAGTCTACATCAAGCAACTTGAGATCTGTGAAGACATTTGAATAGCTTCCAACGGCAACTTTCCAACGGAAGGATTGGGAAGGTGTATAAATGAAGAAGAGCTTCAAAGATCAAAGGTTCTTTGGGAGCGATTGAGTTTTGGAGAGAAGTGGGGGTGATCGAATCAAGTAATAGTGAGTCCAGAGACTCACTCACGATCCACCAAGAACACTCAAAAGTCGATCAAGCAAGAAGTAGAAGTGTGAGTTCTACTATGTAGAAGTGAGAGTTCTACTACATGAAGAGTGTTACGAAGCTGAGAGAAAGAAGAGCATCATGCCATCTAGATGTCCATCATGGGAAGACTCTAAGTACAATAGAGAAGAGCTTACGGTCATCTTAGCAAGTCCATCATGGGAAGGCATCGAGTAGCAAGAAGGGAGATCACAAAAGCCATCTTGGTGTCAAGCTTGAGAAAACTTCTAGGTACCTTGCAGAAGAGCTTACAGTCATCCTAGAAGCCTCTCATGTGCATCCATCAAGTACCAAGGAGAATGATCTTCAAGGCAGTTCATCAAGGGGTCATCCAGGAGTAGTTGAAAGCAACCTAAGAAGTTGAGCATCATGCAACACTCAACCTGCTTCTTCAAGGATGATCAAGTCAAGTTGCTAAAGATAGAAGATGTTTGAGCATGAAGACATCTTAGCAGACTCAAAGACCGACTCCTCCAACAACAACAACAACTCAAACAAGCCAGGGCTCGAGAGGGTCCTTGTCGGGAGGGACTAAACAAAGCGAGGCCAAAGGGTCTCTTGTCCAAAGGACTAAAGCGAAGTTCCAAGCTCTTTGGCTTGAAGAGTTCCTAGGGAACTAGAGGAGTCCCAAGGTGCTTGGCCTCAAGAGTTCTTAGTATTTCAAGTCCCAAGTGTCTTGGTCTTGAAGGAATTGTAGAGATTGAGTCTTGCCTTCCTTCCTTAGTGGAAATCCTGCTAGTTGAAAGCGGAAGAGTGGATTAGGAGCTTGAGTCTCGAACCACTTAAAACCCCTTATGTCTTTTACATTATGTCATTTACATTATGTCTATAACTCGCTATAATCATATGTATGTTTTAATCGCTTACAACTAAACTAACCCAACGTAACAATGTTTGTATGATTATGAATATATCAATGAAGGAGGGAATCTTTTACTTATTAGATGTGCTTGAAAAAGATTCTATGTTTGTCATATAATCTAATATGAACAATACACCATAAACCAGAAAAGTATTTTGAAAGAAAAGAATCTATTCAACCCCCCCTTCTAGATCTATTGTGCCCTCTGGGATCTAACAATTGTCATCATCCTCATGTTTATATTTTTTTTTGAAAGTCATATGTGGCCTGTAGTGCATAGATGGACTTGGTATGATTATGACCAGGGATTATTCGGTGTAATCATGACCGTAATGTTACAAATAATGTGATAAAAGTCCTCATTGGCCCGTAGTGCATTGATGGACAGTTGTTGGCATGATCATGACCATTGATGAATACACGAATATCTTTGGCCCGTAGTGCATGGATAATTTGTGGTCGTGACCCTGATGAATATCCTTGGCCGTAGTACAGGGATGATGTGGATTATTTAATAAGCTGAGTCTCAGCGATAAAAGTGATAAAAAAACCTTTTAAATCATAAAAGATAGTAAATTTTATTCTCTACTTGACTCTTTTAATGGATTGCTTATTCCACTGCAGTTAAATTGATGTCTATTGTATTTTATCAGTTTAACATTGTTGAAGACTAATGATAATTTATTCTGCATTATCTTAGTCATAATATTTCTTCTTGGGCTAGTTGAGCTCACCTTTTCTTTCACCGTTTCTTCTCTTGAAATGAGAATATACCGGGGACGAGTCGGAAACGAATTGATGATCCCAGATGATATCATTAGTAGTCCTCACTATTACGTTAAATAGTGTGATAATAAATGTAATGAGACCTGAATTTGAGTTTCAGACACCGCATCATGAGGACTCCATTGAGAATGGATATTATCAGAAGGCAATATTCTTGTTTAAACTCTCAGTTTATGTTTTGTCGTATTTTACACGACAGTTGTATAATTAAGTTATATTTGATTTATGTACCATGTATTTGGCGACTCAAGATGGGTGATGTATACCTATTTTGGGGGCTTCATAGTTGGTATCAAAGCTTAGGGATATGATCCCCGACTATGGTGTGAGACAAGAACTAGGAGGGGAGAGACGGGGAATTCCTTCGCTAGTATGACCTACCTACGTTTATTTGATATTTAAATTGGTCGGTCAGAGTATAGGGATAATATGTGATATGTTATTTAACCCTTATTTTGTGGCAGTATTTAAAAATGACATCCGAGAATGTTGAGAATATCAATGGAGCACAGGAGACCGTTGAGTCTCCACAGATCAATAATTAGGACAATGAGCAATAGGATGGCGATAATCCTCCTGTAAACAACAACACTGATCAATTGACGAACGACGGTACGTTTAGGAGCTTTTTAGAATTCATGCAACATCAGGCGAAGGTAGCTCCTATTAATAATGCAGGTAAAAATAATGGCAACCCACAGTCGGTCACCACTAAGCAATTCAAGGAGCTGGGACCACCAGAGTTTTTGGGAAAGCGTAACCACTTAAAGGCGAGACGTGGTTAAAGCAGATGACTAAGATATTTGATGTCTTGGGATGCTCCGAGGAGCAAAAGGTTCCCTTTGCCACCTTTATGTTGCGTGAAGAGGCATGACATGGTGGAAATCAGTAAAAACGTACTCAACTGAGGCACTCAAGATGTCTTGGGAGAAGTTCCAAGAGTTGTTCAATGACAAGTACTTTCCGAAAGTATTCGTCACATGAAGGAGGTGGAGTTTATCAAGTTGGAACAAAACAACATGATCGTGTTGTGACGCCCCCAAAATAGGTATACATCACCCATCTTGAGTCACCAAATACATGGTACAAAATTCAAATACAAACTAATAATACAGCAGTCGTGTAAAATACGACAAAACATATGCTGTGAGTTTAAATACAAATATTATCTTCTAGACAATATCCACTCTCAGAATAAGTCCTTATTACATTTATTGTCACACAATTTAACAGAATAGTGAGGACTACTAGCTAATACTATCATTCGGACCATCATTCTATTCCCCGACTCGTCCCAGCTACGTTCTCATTTCCTGAAGAGAACAGTGAAAGAAAGGGTGAGCTCAACTAGCCCAGTAAGAAATATTATGACTAAGATAATGCAGAATAAATTATCGTTAGTCTTCAACAATGTTAAACTGATAAAATACAATAGACATCAAGTTTAACTGTAGCGGAACAAGCAATCCATTAAAAGAGTCAAATAGAGAATAAAATTTACTATCTTTTATGATTTAAAAGGTTTTTCATCACTTTTATCGCTGAGACTCAGCTAAATAAATAATCCACATCATCCCTGCACTACGGCCAAGGATATTCATTAGGGTCACGACCACAAATTCCATGCACTACGGGCCAAGGATATTTGTGTATACATCAATGGTCACGATCATGCCAACAATCGCTCTATCAATGCATTAGGGCCAATGAGGACTTTTACCACATCATTTATAATATTACTACCATGATTACATCGAATCATCTCTTGGTCATAATCATACCAAGTCCATCTATGCACTACAGAGCCCACAGATGACTTTCAAAAAATATAAACATGAGGATGATGACAATGATATAAGAATTCAATAAAACAAGTTCAAGAATTAATTTGTCCAGGAATCAATAACGCCCAAATTGTCAACATGATACTTACGTGTAGAGTAAAATTCAAGAATGCTCGGAAGAATATTTCCATGAAAAGATATCGGATGAGCCGCAAATATCAAGGATATTCTACTAATTTCATGGAGTATAAGTCAAAACTTTAACGAACCGAGTATAATAAAGAATGGAATAACAAAAGAAATCACCACGCATGCAGATTGCGATGTAGACGGAGTTATTCCAAGAATAATAATAACGGAACTGTGTCGTGAAATTCACAATCATGAGGATGTTCCAACAAAATAATAAAGACGGAACCGGATCCGGTGTAAAATACACGATAGGATATTCCAATGAGAATGATAAAGAGCGGAACTCAGTCGGGTGTAAAACACATGCATGTGGATGTTCCAACAGAATAATAAAGACGGAACCTGTGTCCGGTGTAAAACACATGCATGTGATGTTCCAAATGTAATAATAAAGCAGAATAATAGAAGAATGTCACCAAGTATAGGGTAGTCTCAGCAGACAAAAGTTATTCCAATGTAATAATAAGGAATGGAATAATCGAAGTTCTCTTCATGAATACAAAAGAATAATATCCTTCTTAGTAAAATAAACTTGATATCGCATTAGTGAAGTAAAAAAACTCTTCTTCTTTCTCTCTATAATTTTCTCTCTCTAGAGTTCAGTGAATTCGTAAGAAAATAATGAAGGAATGAGCTTCTATTTATAGGAGAATTGAAGGTGTACTGTTAAGAAACGGATGCAACATTTATTTTTAAAAAAATCACAGACGGAACATCACAACAACATATCAAGATTCATTTTTCAAAGAGTCATCCCAATGAATGTCTAGGTTTGAAAATCATCCCACAATCGCCAAACAAAGCTACCAAATGTCAAGGCCCCAACCAATCGTAATAAAGGAGAAAGATTATAAAACATATCTATATATATAATCAACACATGTTGTAAACCTAAATATATATATATAATAATAATAATTGCTCTCTCCTCCCACGTGAACACAAATTTTTCTCCACCCACTTTGTCAACTTGACAACTTTATACATATATATATATATATATATATATATATATATATATATATAAATACCTATCTTATATATATAACTATAATATATATATATAAGTAATAAAACAAAACCGAGAGATGACTTCTCACGTAAGATTAATAATCAATAACCGTGTGCTACTACGCAACCACACGTATTCTTTGTATTTTTTACTACTGAAAGTAGTTCAACAAAGATTATTCAGTAAAACTTCCGCCGTTATTTTCAATAAAATATTTTTGTCGTTTTCTCAATCCGACAATAATTATATTGTGGGGTCCACCAATGATTGTACCGTTGTACGGATATTCCCTAACAAAAAGAATATTTCCCGACCAATCGAATATAATATGACAACTTGCATACTTTGCAAAATTTGTAAATATTACCCACAACTATAACATTATATCAAATTCATTCTATAATATTCAAAAATGATATTTATAGAAAATTCATTTTAATTCATAAAAGTTAGGGTCTTACACGTGTCGCAGTACGAAGCTAAGTTCGCCGAGTTGTCCCGGTTTGCATCCCATTTGGTTGATAATGAGGAGAGAATGACGCGAATGTTTTTAAGAGGTTTGAAACCTGAGATACGTCAATATCTTATCTCTCATAAACTGTGTTTGTATTCAGATGTTGTTAATAGGGCTCAGTTATTGGAGCGTGATAATGAGTTAACCCAACTAAAAGAGAGCAGCCGACAATACCAGTGATAGCAGTCATCGAAGCGGTGAAAATAAGCGTGAAGGGAATCAACATGACAGAAATGGTAACCACTTCGGTGGTAATCATGGCCAAAATAATAAGAATGGACATTTGAAGAAGAGAAAATTCAACAATGATGGAAAGACATCAAGACCAAAGACACCGTTGTTAAGGAAGGAGAACGACCACCTATCATATGTTTCAAATGAGGAGGGAGGACATATCGGTCAAACTGCTGCGATCTTCCGTCTAAAGCATGTTATAATTGTGGAAAAGAAGGTCACCTAGCCCGATTTTGTCGTTCACCAAAGACAAGTTCAGCTAGGATGGAGGCACCAAAGACCGTTCTAGAAAAGACAAAACCGGTAGTTCAAGGGAGATCGTTTTTCGTGACTTCTCAAAAAGCGAGTAACCCGAACGAAGTTAGCACGGGTTAGTTAATTATAAATTCTTGCGAAGTCTTTACCTTATAAGATACGGTTTACCTATTATTTTATCTCTCTCTGCTTTGCGTTCAACGTTTAAATTTGACTCGAGAAGTTAGACTTTGACTTATTGGTTGAAACTTCGTTAAGAGGAGCCTTCGTTACCTCCACTATTTATAAATCTTGTTGATTCAAATCGACATTTTCACGCTACTGTCGATCTTATCTCTTTGAAAATACTTGCCTTTGATGTGATTTTTTAAACGATTGGTTAAATACTCATCATGCTTTTCGTAAGGTTGTTAGCTTTCATACTCCTAACCAACCTGTTATGCGAATTTAAAGTAACCAAACCACTAAATTCAATCATTGTCATATCAAGACATAAGTAAAGAGCCCGATCCTTTCAGTGTTGACTTCCTTGTGTGGAATGCACCGAAGCCAGACTTTCTATAGGCGACATCGTGAATGAAGATGACAAGTTGATAGGTATCAATGTGACGTACTATCCAAGTCTTGGATGAGGGTCACAGATTTGAATGATATTTCTAACGTTAATAAAATTCTTCGACGTATTTTTGAAGACTTCTTAGCCTACCTACAAGCGTAAAATCGAATTTTGTATTGACCCAAAGACAAAATCCATTTCTTAAACCCTCCAATATTTTCGCAACTAAAATAAACGTAATACGCGCCAAAGACGTTGCCTCGAAGTCATTGAAAGATTACGATTGTACCATTCAATACCATCGTGGGAAAACAAACGTGATATCTAACGTGTTGAGTAGAAGATCGTATGCATTTACGAGTGCGATGTTATTAACACAAAGACTCATTTCGTATAAATGATGAAGATAGAGTTAAAAACTCTAGGGACCCACACGAAGATAACAAATATACGAGTAGAATCGACTTTAATCGATAAAATTAAAGCCGCTCAAGCTACACACCCAAATCTAATGAATGTGAAGAAGAAGGTTCAAGAGGGCGTTATTCTAGAAGCAAGAATCGAAGAAGAGAGGAAATCTCAACCCTCGATTTTATTGGCTCATTTGAAATCCTAGATCGAGTAGGAACTGTGGCTTATAGGCTCGTTTTACCGCCAAATATGTTGCGTGTTTATAACGTTTATCACGTATCGATGTTACGTAAATATGTTGATGACCCAAACCACATTATTAATTTAAAACCGGACGAGATAGCAGAAGATTTAACGTATGAGGAGATACGTGTTAAAATCTTGGATAAGAAGAATCGTATTCAACACTCAAAGGTTATACCTCAAGAGTTAGAATTTGAAGTGAAGTCAAGGTATCCTCACATGTTCGGCATATCAGGTACGTACGTAAATTTCGAGAGCGAAATTCCATAAGGAGGGGAGATTGTAAGACCCCAGATTTTATAAATAAAGATTTAAATTTCTCGAAATATTTTTTTGAATATTATAGTGTGGATTTGATATAATGTTATAGTTGTGGGTAATATTTATAAATTTTGCAAAGTATGCAAGTTGTTGTATTATATTCGATTGGTCAGGGAATATTCGTACGACGATATAATCATTGGTGGACCCAACAACGGAATTATTGTCGGATTGAGAAAACGACAAAAATATTTTATTGAAAATAACGATTTTAAGTTTTACTGTTAATCTTTGTTGAACTACTCGGTAGTAAAGTACAAAGAATGTCTGGCGTGGTATAAGTAGTAGACACCGGTATTGATTATTAATGCTTATGTGAGAAGTCACCGCTTTTGTTCAATTATTGCTATAGTAATTGTTGTGATAAGATCTCACGTTATTTGATTCAATTATTGTCGATATTTTATATATTATTAAATCAATAATTTAAATGACAGAGTTATTAATATTATAAATTGCAATATTAACGATGTTCAGAAGTTACGCCAGGAGAGGTTTGGTCACCTAATTCTTGCCTAATAGGGAGAAATCCTTTATGGAAAGCCCTCTTTCTTGGGGAACCATTTGGTCGATTAATATTGTGAATTATAATAAAGGTGATAAATGTTGTTAAAATTATTAATGTGATTTTTTTATGAGGTATTTGTGTAAGTTTTGCTTATTTTATGAATCTCCATTTACCCATTTTTCAAAATAATCGATAAAAATTATTTAAAGGTGGGGCCCATATGTGGGGAGCATATGTGTGTCCCATATGTATTAAAAACTAATTTTGGAATTCAAAGGGGAGAGATACGTATAGGGATGGAGTTTATGTATATAAGGTTGTTATGTGTGAGTGTGTATATATAATATAATATGTGTGTGAGTGGGAAGTGGTGGGGGAAAAGAAAGGGTGAAAGTGATGTGTGTATGATTATTGTATATATGTTTATTATGTGAGTAGGAAATGGTGGGGGAATGGAGTTGAATTATAATAGAGGTAGTTAGTATTATATATATATATATATATATATATGTTTATAACATATGGGTTTATATATATATATATATATATATATATATATGTATTATATTTTGTCTTGCTTTGTTATGATTGGTTAAAGGTTTGACAATTTGAATATGTAGTATCAAAATTTTCATCCGTGAGTCTTTGAATTATTTCACCTGTGAAGAAATTCTTACACAGTTCCTTTCTATTCTCCTATAAATAGAAGCTCATCCCTTCATTATTTCTTACAAATTCACTGAAACTCTAGAGAGAGAAATTATAGAGAAACTATAGAAAAGTATTCTGCTACTTCCCTATTCTTATATCCAGTTCTTTTACGGTAAGGGGTGTTATTAATTCTTATTCATGAAGAGAACTGTTGTTATTCCATTTCTTATTATTCTGTTGGAATTACCTGTATACACGGTCTACCCTATACTTGGTGACATTCTTCTATTATTCTATCTTTATTATTCTCATTGGAACATCCACATGCGTGTGTTTTACAACCTAACTCCGGGGTTCCGTCTTTGTTATTATTACATTGGAATATCTCTTATCATGTGTTTTACACCGGACTGGTTAAAATCTTTATTAATTATTCTCGCTTCGAATATCTCGTCTGCATGCTTTTTACCTTAAACACGGTTCTATTATTTATTATTCCGCATTTATTATTCTGTTGGGACATCCTCGCTTCGATTGTGAATTTCACGACACCGGTTCCGATTATTATGATTCTACATTGGAATAACTCGTTTATGCAAAGTACCGCATTTACGTACGGTGATTTCTTTTGTTATTCCATTCGTTATTATACTCGGTTGGTTAAAATTTTGACTTCTATACTACATGAAATTAGTGGAATATCCTCGATATTTGCACTTCATCCAAAGATTTTTCATGGAAATATTCTTCCGAGCATTCTTGAATTTTACTCTACAAAGCAAAGATCATGTTGACAATTTGGATGTTATTAGTTCTGAATAAATTAATTCGTGAACTTGTTTTATTGAACTCTTATATCATTGTCATCATCCCTCATGTTATATTTTTTTTGAAAGTCAATACGTGGCTCAGAAGTGCATAGATGTACTTGGTATGATTATGATTAAGGATTATTGATTGTAATCATGGATAGTAATGTTACAAATAATGTGATAAAAGTCCTCATTGGCCCGTAGTGCATTGATGGATGATTGTTGGCATGATCATAACCATTGATGAATACACGAATATCATTGGCCCAGTAGTGCATGGATAATTTGTGGTCGTGACCACGATGAATATCTCTTGGTAGTAGTACATGGATGATGTGGATTATTTAATAAGTCGAGTCTCAAATGATAAAAGTGATAAAAAACCTTTTAAATCATAAAAGATAGTAAATTTTATTCTCTACTTGACTCTTTTAATGGATTGCTTATTCCGTTCTTGATTAAACTTGATGTCTATGTATTTTATCGTTTAACATTGTTGAAGACTAATGATAATTTATTTCGCATTATCTTATTCATAATATTTCTTCTTGGGCTAGTTGAGCTCACCTTTCTTTCATTGTTCTCTTGTGAAATGAGAATATACCGGGATTTTAGTCGGGAACGAATTGTGATCCAGATGATATCATTATTAGTCCTCCTCACTATTACATTAAATAGTGTGATAATAAATGTAATGAGGATGAATTTGAGTTTGTATAATCGCCTCATGAGGACTCCATTGAGAATGGATATTATCTAGAAGGCAATATTCTTGTTTAAACTCTCAGTTTATGTTTTGTCGTATTTTACACGACAGTTGTATAATTAAGTTATATTTGATTTATGTACCATGTATTTGGTGACTCAAGATGAGTGATGTATAAGGGTGTAAACGAACCAAGTCGATCCGAGTATTAAGTTGCTCAGATTTGGTTCACAAAATTTATCGAGTATAAAATAAGGTTTGATTGAGGCTCATTTAGCTATCGAGTCGAGCACGATTCCGAATCGAGCCCGAGCAGTTTGAACTTTTCTAACGAATATGATTCGAGTATAATTAGAAAATTACAATTTGAGAAGGTTCGAGTAATTTATCGAACTTTAAAATGTGTTTATATTTGACTCATTTATATTTCGAGTCGAGCTCGAATCGAACTTTTTAATCGAAATAGCATTTAATCGAGTCTCGAACTGCTTGCTCATTTTTCTGACTTTTAGTGATGTATACCTATTTTAGGGGCGTCACACATATTGATTAAATGAATTTTGCACAACACATCTACCAAATTTACAAAGCAGTTGTAACTTACCAGAACGCTTCTAATTGAAAACTCGAACTACTCTTCTGTTCTTTTCCGCCTCACGCCTAATTATTTCTAATTCGTAACAGAACTAATGAACATAGGGTTAGGTTTTAGATATTTAATATATTTTATTACCCACATACAAATTAAACTCAATTAGTTTTAGGGCCCAATTTTATCAACTTGATTTATTTATCATTTGTTACTACTTATTAGCCCAAAAGTAAATGACTAGTTAGACTCAAATAAAAGACAAAGTACATTTAATATAATTTAAAACAAAATAATTTTTATTATTTAATATATATATATATTTTTCGGGTATTACAATATCAACCAATTAAAATTCATTTCTCAAATTACGTTAAAGCTCATAACCCCAAAAAAATAATCAAAACTATATATTTAAAAGACAAAAATTTTAATGTATTCAAAAGACAAAGATTTATATCCAAACTGTATATACTACCTTATTCCCATAATGAGGGTCCTAATTCAAAAGACAAAGATTTAAATATATTCACCTTGAATAACATGTTTCCCTGCCTTCAGCAGCTTCAGAGACATATCCACATGCACAATTTGGTTCTCGTGTTAACAATATCTTTGATCAAACAAATAAAACAATTAAAGAAGATATTATTCCAATAAAAAAAATTAAATATTAAATCCCATAGTGAAGACGGCTACAAAATAGAAATTTGCTAAGGTGTGCTGAAGTATTCTTCTAGAAAGGAATTACAATTTTAATGAATATCAAAATTGAAAACTTTTGTGATACTATTTTTGCTAGCTTTATAATAGATGCTTATTTTATAAGATGCTGAGTACGCTGTTTATTCTGGACAAAAGCTTACGATGTGTTTTTATTAGTATGTTTTCTAATTTTTTATTCTTGTTTTGGTGGAGTCACAATCTTGGCATTAATAATCACTCTCGCAACTGATGTTCAAGCTCATAAGGTTTATGATAGAACATTTTGGGTATGTTTTCATCGGTGCAGTCAGGGCAAGATTTCAAGTTCACAAAGTGAGTAGGTGACAAAATCCCTAAGTATCCTGTTTTGTAAAAAGGATTATGTTTTGTAAAAAGGAGTTATAGGCACACTACATAGTTTAAAAAGTTTAATGAACGCAAAATGTAAACCCCCTTATTCTTAATGTAAATGTTCATGATGTTATGCACAAGATTATTAAACTGATAGCTTCAAACACTTTATAAAATAAAACAAAAGCATTCCCACGACAAAATAGGTTGCTCAGAAGATAAAATTCAAAAGAGAGAAAATGTATACACCTAACCTAACCTTGGCAAGTCTAATGTCGAAAAAAATTCCAAATCTAATAAACAGCTAGTGATCCATTTTTTAAGGGGACATCATGTTAAGATAATTGTGGAGGAAAGTGATGGGCTATTGCTAAGGTATCTATCAAAAATACGATAAGATTGTGTCTAAGCATCAGACTCAGACGAATCACCATTTAAAAGTTTCCCCTATTTTGAACAAATTAGATAGTCGATCAATCAATATGTTCATGTTGTGAGTTAAATGCTTAAATTGACTACTATAATTAAGCCTTCAATATCTAAAAACAAATCCAAATACCGACATTATTCGTGGTTTGGCGCCACGAGTGGCGTATCTGAGCAAGCAAGACAAACAACCATTCGCAACATCTCACTCTGGTTGAAATGCAAGCAATCATGTTAGTTTTAAGCTTAACCCACCAGCCTATGTTCTAGGACAAAAGGAAAGCAAATTTCTTTCATTAGGGGAAGAAATTATAACAATATCCCGACTCCTGGAAACTAACTATCAAAAAACTCATAGCTCACAAAAGAGGGAATCTAGGCGGGTGCAATTACTTTACTCACCCAGTCAACCAAATTATCATCCATGTAAGTCTGAGCTGTATCAATAGGTTGACGTCCAGTTACCAACTTTAGAAGCATGACCCCAAAAGAGAAAACATAGAACTTGTCGGTGAGTTTCCCAGAGGCAGCATATTCAGGAGCTAGGTACCTGAAGGTGGCATACATGTGCAAACATGCATAAGGTTTAACTAAATATTCAAAAACAACCCTCGTGAAGGCAATAAAAAACCAATCATGTAAAACACAAAATAAAAATATCCCGATGAACTTGACGAATAAATGGAAAGAAAACACCTAAAATTGTTATCCGAGCACAATTTTTACAAACTAATGCAACAAAATTTTGATTTTTCCAAGTTAAATATAATCTATTTCTGAGAAAAAGTCAGGTATGATAATATTATCCACTACTGAACTAAAATATCAAGAAAAAAGAAATTGAGCTAATCGTTATTACCCAAAACAATGTTCACGATGTATGATTTTAATATCAATATACAGGTTGCCTACAATATTTTAGGCATAGTTCTATCGTCTTTTCTCATTGAGAGAATAATATACACAATAAGGGAACTTACAATCCTCGTGTAGATAAGCTAGTCTTTTTGCAGCACCAAGAGAAATTCGCAATCTTTTCGGCCATTCCATTGTAGGTCTCCCTTTCCCTGAAAAATTGTTAAAAATCTGTTAAATCCTTGTAACCTGGGAGTATCAACTATGAACTATCTACCCAACATATTTCCGTAATGTCATCACTAAAACAAAATCCAAGTGGCTTTTTTACAAGTCAAAGTGCAATGTGTCGATGTGGCTCGAGCGGTGATTTTAGTGACACCGCCCTCAATCACTCTATTGAGAAAAGTCAATAAAATTGAACAGATTTATATGGGAACCATTGATGAAACAGTTATTTTTTCCTAAAATATCGATTTTTTGTAAAAAGCTTGTCATGCCATATAAATTTAAAAGCACCTGGAAAATATAACAAAATGTCATATGACCACCATAACATGTATAATTTGATTTGCAGCAAATTAGTACTTACCATGTAAATGAAATTCCAAGGTATTGTTTAAAACAAACTCGTATACAAAGATCTTTCTCGCCTTGGCCACGCAAAGATCAAACTAAAGAAACAAGATGTTTGTGATGCACTCTGCTAATAATTTCAACCTCAACCTGGAATTCACGCTCCCCCTGCCCACTACCAGCTTTCAACTGCTTAATTGCAACCTCTTTGCCATTTGGAAGGAAACCCTTATGCACATACCCAAGACCTCAAAATAACAGTCATGTAAAAATGTGCCTAAATATACATCTAATTCTGCAATGTTCCATTCCAACTATTATTCCTTAAGGTCCCAAACAAAGAGGTGGGCCAGAGAAGGAATGTATAAATGGATTCAATTATCAAGCTAAATTGTTTTCGTACAATGTCAGAATTTCTTCATTATAATATTACGTTTTTCTTGTATTTCTAATCATGATTACTTTAATTCAGAAGACGAATGAGTTTCACAACAGAAGTATATTATAGTTTCTTCTCTTGATAAAGAAATGCTCTTACTAATCAATCCCACTTCATATAAGCCATAATAAAACAAAGACAGATGATCTTATATTTAAAACAAATTCAATCTCCCAATCAACTGTCACAACTCTGCAACATAAACACAATAACACGATCAATAACACGATAAACATAATTTCAATTTAGAAAGAGATCCATAATCAATACTTACTATATTCATCAAAGACAAGAAAAAGCAAGCGGCGCGCAAGAATCAAATCACAAAAAAAAAAAAATAGCTAAGAAGATTGAAAGTAATAATAGAATATGCAAGATTTTTCATGTGATCAAGGACAAAGATAAAGAAAAGAATCAAAAAAGACAACCAATCAAATAATAGGGATCCTAAAAAAAAGATGCACACCTTTTAGCAATTCTGATCTTACAGAATAATAATAAGTAAGCTCACTAAAATCAAATACTTAAAAGGAATAGTGAGGTTCCATTAATCTCTAAACTTAATAAAAACAAAACAGAGAATCTGCCCCTTCTACCATTTCTTAACAAAATCCTAATATAACCCATCAATAAGTCTTATCAATAACTATTCTTCCTCCGGCTCTGTCGTCTCCGACTCTCCCTCTCTCTCGAACTCTCTGGAAAATTTTTACAATGCTTACTATTTAAATAGTGAAAAAAGGTCTTACCTTTAGGCCCGATCTTTTTCATATTCTTCCTCCGGCTCTGTCGTCTCCGACTCTCCCTTCCTCTCGAACTCTCTAGGAAAAATTTTACCTGTATGATAAGACGAAAGGGTGTTGATCGCCGACTGGAGAGAGAGAGTAGCTGTAAGGTTTTTGGACGGAATTTTTTTGGGCGATGAAATGTGAGGTAGGAAGAACTGAGATCTAATTGAGGCTGTCGGATGTTGAAGTCCAAGTGATTTTAGATCGTTGGATGTTGAAGCCCTAAATTAATTTAAGGTCATTGGATGTTAATTTTTGGGATTTGAATGACTCTGCTTTTATTATATATATATATATATATATATATATATATATATATATATATATAACGCCTTAAATAGCATAATTTTATCAAAACGACGTAGTTTTGGAGGAATTATGATATTTTTGTAAATAATATGCCACCCAGTGTATTTACAAAAATCTTATCGCATCTTATCAAAACTGTCATTTTGATAAAATTATGCTATTTAAGCGTTCTCGCTATTTAATGATTATCTTTCTTGATCCTTCCCGTATATATATATATATATATATATATATATATATATATATATATAATCCGTCAGAGTAGTTGGACATTTTTTTTTCTTCACAAAATTGACGATAGATAGAGTAGAGGGAGATGTTACTGGTAGTATGTTCTCTTCGCAGTCATTTTATCAAACACCTTTCTCACACTTCACTCGTCTCCACCACCCTTCACGCTCACCGGCTCCTCAGCCTCAGTCCTTATTCGCATATCCTTACCAGCTCCGATTCAGTCTATCGACTGAAAAGCCGACTCAGTTTCAGCAATTTCTTTACAGTCAATGCAACGTCTTTTTCTTCGCCGGAGACTCCCACAGTTGTTTCATCCACGTCTCCTTACCTTTCCGTTCACATTCGCTGTGCCAGATATTTCGCGGTAAAGAGTAGATTATGAAACGTATTTATGTACTGATCTCAACCCAATTCTAAGGGTAGAAATTGAACGACTCCCTTTTGTATTTGCTTATACTATTCAATAATGTTAGTCCCAAAACTCGGAGAAAGACAAATGTCTTAACTAGCAACTATATATATTATTGATTTTTATTTTCTGTCATTTTCCAATGTTCATGTATAAATAAAATGGACTCACTCGATGGATAAAATGGCATAAAGTTTACTTGTGCAATACCAAGAGTCAAGCTGATTGGATCCAAGACACTGAAATAAAAATGCTAAAATTGCATTCCCATGTGAAGAAAAATGGTGAACTTAGAGGATACCAATTGATCCTTCCCCGAATTGAACGGGGTGGGAAGGGTGACTAATATTACGTTTGTTGTGTTTGATTAGGATATGCTTTCAGAAGCTTTGTTATGTTTTGGTGCTAGTTCTACCAGCATTGATGAACAAGACAGCTATGACCAAAATGAAGAGGTAAACCCTTTGAGCATTCTTTAATAACGTCTATTCATATCACATTCTGTGAAACCAACCCATTTCCTCTTTTATGTGGTCTCCTTGATGGTGGCTGACAACCAATATATCTGCAGATCTGCATTAGTTCAATTTATGCTATATCCCAAGACGTTCGCAAGAGCATTTTACATGCTGCAGACTCCATAGGCTTGAAAGATACACCTAGTTATGAAGTCGTAATGGCTTACCACTCCGACTGGATTAAAGAAACTCAGGTGAGATTGATTCTCCTGCACTTTGTTCTACAGTTACATGCTCAACAAATGTACTATTTTTTTTTCCTTTTTTTCAGTTGCGTGACATTTCTTGGTCATCTAAACTGTTTATCACTTCTCTATAGTTGTGAGGACTTTTGTACTGTTACTCTGATTTTTTTAATATGTCCAGTCAAAGGAGAAGAAGAACTGGAGTATATATTTGTCTACCTTTGATTTTATACTTCTTATTGTGCATATAAGCTTTTAAATGGGAAGAAAAATAATAGAAGAGCATTTATATGCAAACTAAAAATGACTCCTTTTGTTGGTTAACTTCTTTTCCATTTTGACACAGCATTGCAACACGTACGATATATAGGTTGCTTATGTTTGGTGAATTGTAACTTGAAAACACAATTATGGCGGTTTCCAGCAGCTAAAAACATGTTCACTATAGGTTTTTCCCATAGAAGCCCACAAGTAACTTTCACTGCGGCAGGCAAAAATCTATTGGGCTAGCCACGTCAGCCAATGGCTGTTTTTTCCCCTATATGTTGTCTCTAGAGGTTGTCAAGTGTTATAGCTTTCACTTCACAGTGCATGCACGCACGCATGTGCTGACTTCTGTATAAGTTGATAAATTCTACACCTGCCTCATAATTTTGAGATCATTCAACTTGTCTGACCATATTTATGAATGTTCTTGTTTGCTGCTAATTATATTTTGTAGTGTATGGTGAATGAGCTCAACAACTTGAACTATGTTAATCAACTGTTGCAGGAGTCATTTCATCCAGTTGAAGTTACAGAAGGACTTTGGATTGTGCCTGAGTGGAGAACTCCCCCAGTATGGTCATTCCTATTGTTTAAATTTCTCAGGTTCTACAGCTATTAGAAATTGATCTCTGCACATGTGAAACCTTTCTTTTTGGCCTATCAAATATTTCGGTTCTGGATTCTTTTGTTGAAAAATGTCCCGAATCAGCATGCTAATTGAAAATTCTGCTTCAAATTCATCAATCATCCCCATGACTAGGCCACGCTTCTCTTATTTCTGTTGGAAACAGACTTCCACATTTTTAATTTCATAAAGCTAGAATGTACGACTATAAGATCAATATTAACAATAGTAGATGTATATAATTGTGTTTATTTCTGATATGAACTGCTACAGGACCCTCAAGCAACCAATATAATTCTGAATCCTGGGCTTGCATTTGGAACTGGGGACCATCCCACAACTAAGTTGTGTCTATTACTGTTGCATGGCTTAGTTAAGGGAGAAGAATCGTTTTTGGACTATGGCACTGGTTCTGGAATTCTTGCAATAGCTGCAGTTAAGGTACTTCATTGTTGATTTATACGTGGAATTATACAACTGGAAGCCTCATACATTGAAGTTGTCATTAACTTATGCTGAAATATTTGTGTAAGACTTTCTTGTGACTTCCCTTTTACTGTTTTACATTTTGGTAGAATTATCTTTCAACTGGTATTTATTGAATACAAGGAGTGTGGAAATGTTAGCTAACCTATATTTTTCTTCTTTGAATTAGAAAATGTTGTCTTAATGGTGGAACTAGTTACAGGTAGTTTATCAAAATCATAATTTTGATGAAGTTGTTTAATTTCTATAACAGAATCAATGAAGAAATCATGAAAGTAACATGCAATTGTCAGCTTTATAACTACTCCTAAGGGTTTCAGATTTGTTCAAAGTTCCATTGAAATCCAAACATTTCTGCTTGTGATTATCTTGGGCAATATACTCTCGAGTCAGATGTGTTTAAAGTTTCATTGGGCTCCTAAACATTAGGGGTCTCATTTAATTTTTGTGTCCCTTTTATATTGTCTGGAATATTTTGTTAGATGTCATCATCTTTGGAATTACAGGAAAATTAACAGAGAACTGGAACATTGACTTGCATGATTGTGAAACATAATGAGGATATATTTTAAAAAAGGAGACAAAAAAAATATATAGAATGCGAAGGATGCAAATGTGCTAAACAGGAAAAATTAGGGGAGAACATCTAAATGTAACATTTTAGAAACAAGCAGCTTTGTTTGCTTTCATAGAAACAAACAATACTGAGAGAGCAAGAACAAGTAATGGTTCATCTGTAGTTAAAATATCCTATCCTTAAAGCATTATAAAGGAGATTCCATTACTGCATGATGTTTTAATATCTCTTGATGTTTTTATTATTATGCATATGGTTGATACTTGTGTACTCTGCGTAAGAAACTCTTTACAAGAACTAATCTGTTTGCGCTTAAGAGTTTATTTTTATGACATGGCCAAGTTGCTGAACATATTTTATTAATAGATGAAAATGATATATAATGCATTATAACTATACCATATCAATGTTTGCCTTGGCATTTTCGACTGATTTCTTATATATGGTCCTGAAAAGGCCTGAGAAATTTTATATCTAGAAATGACTTCTTTTATGATCATTTAATACTTTTACATTTTTTCTAACTGATTCCTAGTTTTTCATCTTGGCTGGGAAAAGCAGTTTGGTGCAGCCTTCTCTGTTGGATTTGATATAGATCCCCAAGCTATTACATCTGCACGTCATAATGCTACTCTGAACGACATAGGACCTGAGGTGTTGCAATTACACCTTGTTTCTAGTGTGAATGATCATTCCCTATCCAATGAAATGACTACTGGAGGTTTAGAAGGTCAGAATTCATGTGGCACCGGGGGTTTAGAAGGTCAGAATTCATATGGCACTGAGGCCACATGCGGAACAGAGAAGTATGATGTTGTTGTTGCAAATATACTTTTGTACCCTTTGTTAGATTTGGCAGATCAAATCATTTCTTATGCCAAACCTGGAGCTGTGGTTGCTGTATCTGGTATCATAGCTGAGCAGGTATTTTCATAATAATGGCAACTGATTATACATGAATATACCTGGTCACAGTTTGTGGAAAATTAATATGGTTACACTACTAGTACAATTTAGTTCTGGTCAACATGGAAATCCACCTTTCATTTTCCAAAATTTACCTTTTCTACTACATCAAGTCATATTCCTTAAAAGAAACAGCATCTTTTTGGCTGAAAGAAAGGGAAGGGAAGGAAAAAAGAATACTTCCAATTTTAGGGGAGAGGGAACTCCTAGGGGTTGTTTCAGTGCATCATGATAACAGCCTCTAGTAGGTACAGGTCATTAGTTCAAAACCTTATAGAGGTAATTTGTGACCAGAGGTTTTACCTAGTTTACACCCAAAGGAGGGTAGTTGCTGCAGGTGCCTCTGCAAAAGAAGAGTGGAGGGAAAAAAATGGTAATGAGAATAAACGTACTTGTATTGTAGATTATATTGACATAGTGACAACATGCCATCCGAAGAAGGTGCTTGTCTAGAGTCAAGATACCAAACTCTCCTATTCCATTTGTGGGGGAGTGATGTAGATCTAAAAGTATCATTTGCCTGGCAGAAATTTAGCATAGTTGGTATTATATATCATTACAGTAATGTCATGTACTGTAATAATTTTACAAGAAATCATCCTCTTTTACCTTTCTTTTGGTGCAAGTATTTTCTTACAAGTAGTTACTTTGTATGAATTTTGAAAAGGGATGGGGATAAATAGGTTCAACCAATTTAGCATTGCAAAAAAATTGGTAATGAGAAAGAACTCAATGTAATGTATTGACATGTACAATGACATGCCACATTGCATCAAAACATGCTATACTAATAATTTAATTTCAGATTTGCTTGGGCCTGATTCAAAGTTTTTACCCTGATGCAGCTTCCACGGATTATTGAGTGTTATTCAGAATTCTTGGAAGGCATTAAGGTATCAAAGATGGATGATTGGGCTTGTGTAAGCGGGACAAAGAAAAGAAATTCTATACTATAAACTGAAGGAAGAATTAGCTTTGGCGAAACAATACCCAGAAGTACAAATTATCCAACTGATATTGGAGACCAGTTCATCTAGTTATGATTTTCTATTTCAACGACTTGAAGAACTAATTAAGCTTTAAGATATCTATATGTAATTTTGAAGAATGCTTATACTTTAGCTTCCTTCAACACGTAGCTAAGTTGACCTGCAGTGCAGGGTTTGAGTTGATACTTGTTACGTTAGTAATGTTAGTTAGTTACGTTGATATTTGAAATAGGTGCTGTATTCTTCAATATGCCAATACCATATCACCGGTCAGTCAGTCGGTCGGTCACGACTTGGATGTTGGTGCTGCTGCATTCTTTTGTTTGTTATTCATTGGCTGTCGGGCTTGGCATGGCTTGAAAAGAATTTAACTCGGTGGAAGACTCTTGTTATACATATGCTAGCAGTGCCAATGTATAAAAACTACCGATGCGGTGATATGGAATATTTTATTTTTTTACGTATAAGATTGATGATAAAAATATTTGTATAAAAATTAAATTGGTGTTTGATTTTAAAAATAGGGAATTCTAATTATTTATTAAAGCCTAATTCGAGATTTGTATTAACATGAGAGTAATGTTTTTGCATTTGATTCTAAATCTTGTTTTCAATGAAATCAGTAAAATTCAAAGTCCAAATATCATTATTACCTATTGGTCTAATATATCATATTGGAGTATTGGACAAACCAAACACTAATAACCCACGGAGAGAGAGAGAATTTTATCAGTCCACCCTTCCTCCTCCCCAGAGTCGTACCTTATTAATGTTATATAGAGCAAATTGGTACCAACACCAGTTCAAAGACGATTTTATAAAGGGCTTCTTCGGCAATTTTATGTCTACATCAAATACATGTATGCTCAAGATTACAACATTTATTACAACACCACTAAGCACTAACAGAAAATACATGTATGCTCAAGATCACTACATTTATTACAACACCACTAAGCACTAACAGAAAGTAAACCTACCTACACATCTTCAGCATCGCTCATATTGGGATGAGTATCAATATAGAACTCTGTCTCTAGACCGTCGATTATCCTCCCTCTGTTTAACAAGTACACCAAATTAAAGACTTGTGTTAAGGAGGAAATATATAAAGCTAGTAAGTACAGATTGAGTTGAGAGCCTACCTTTCAAGAACGAATTTCCCTTCTTTATACTTCTGGGTTTTCTCGTGCGCAGCCTCCTGGATAGAGAAATAGGAATTGTTTGTAAAGCTTACTGCTCAAGTTTAGATTAACAGTGCATGTATCTGGTGTGTTGGGTCTATGGAGAGAGAGAGAGAGAGAGAGAGAGAGAGAGAGAGAGAGGGACTACATATTTCCAGCCGACAATTTGTCCACAACAGCAGCAAAATATATCTGCTACAGTATGCATTCCAGAAATCATCATCCTCTCCTCATGAGGTCCAACAGTGATATTCACCCTAAACCCACAGATTTTTAGAAAAGTCAGGTAACCTTAAGTAATTGTCTAAAAAGAAAAATACTTCTCCAGCATACATCATCTTACTGGAAAAATAGTTGGAACAATGCTGCCCAAGATATGAAATACAAAATTATAATTATCCTATTGTTAATAACTTTCTCCATAAGCTCTCCTAAACACTAGTTTTCAAGGTTAGCACATTCAGCTTTCCTTGTTAATTAGTGAGTAAATCACCTGAAAGAAAACACAACTTCCATTGATATTATAATCAGGATTATAATCCCGGGATTATATCAAAGACTATTAATCCTAGGATTATAATCCCGGGATTATAATTATAATCTCAAGACTATTAAGTCGTTTTATAATCCCTAGACTAATTGTCTCAAGTCTAAATTTAAAAACAAACAAGACACTTAGGATTAATAGTCCTATCCCAAGTATAATCCTTGCAAACAAACATAGCTTAGGATTATTATAATTCCGGAATTATAATCCTTGCAAACAAACATAGCCTAAGTACTTTGAGTCATTGTCAGTAACGATGACTTCAATTCAAAGTTGCAGCCTTTACAAAATCCACCAATCAGATTTAAGTCTTTAGATGGTGCACCATCAATGAAAATATATTTAACAGAAGACGCTGATTATTGTTCAAGTCAATGTTTATGACACCAGTTCATAATAAGTAGGAGAAGTCTTGATTCGGATTGCAGCCTAAGAACTTCAGTATTTCCTAAAGGGCACATGCAAAAAAAAGATGGCTAACCTAGGAAAATGGTGTAGAAAAATTACACTCGTGTGAGAGAGACCTTATGGAAATATCAAATTTACTTGTGAAAATATCAATTCCCTAAAAATAAGTTCTAAATACTAACTAGACATACAATGTGTGGATTAATATTATCAGGACAATAAACTTCATATACAGGCATGGTGTTTGTAAGAAATAAAAATTACTCACGCATTGCTGAAGAGGTAGGCTTTTCCCCTGCGGCAATGAAAAGCCTGATAAAAAATATATCAAAAAGTGAAATTCAAACTTCTACCAACCACAAGAGCAGTTTGAACATGTAAATACTCCTTAGGTTCCAAATTATTTGATCATTGTTTGACTTTGAAAGTCAGACATTTTCAAACCCAAAATTAGGATGACTCCTTAAAAATTATAAATCAATGAAATTTACAATGAGTAATACTTTTTAGATAGTATACAATATTCATTATTGTATTGTATTGATTAAAATTTAAAAAAAAATTAAGTTTAAAAATCAATTAAATTAAAATAAAATAATATGGAACAAATGGAGGGAGGGAGTATTATATTATCACAAGAACCAAGCTTAAATGATGAATCACATGAAGGATCCAAAGCGAACAGATACTAATATCCAATAAAAACCATGTGAAAAGTCATAGGCAGTTGGATCGAGGAAACACAAATATACCTAAAATTGAGCCCTTGCCTAGATGCTTATAAGAAAGGAGAAAAACTAATATAGGGAGTCTGTCTGTGTTTGTTGCTAACACATACATGAACTAGAATGATGGATAATTGAGTGAAAAGAGAGCTCAAAACCAGTTATATTCAACAATTTAAAAGGTTATCCGATAGCTAAATATATCAAATACCCTTATCAGTACAAGTTCCAAGAACCTATTGGGTTAGAATACTGTACTAGGCAGCTAGAGCAACTAAAAATAATAATTGGAAACTTGTTACAGAACACATATCATGTATAAATCTGGTATGACCACAAAGGAGAAAGGAGAAATGAAAGAAATACCCGAGAAACAATGTCATCAACAAGGGATAAATGGGTTTTACAGTACTTGCACCGGTAAGTCCTGCCCTCCAGCTCCACCACAAATATCCTCCCCATCCCTCTTCTCTCACATACACAAACGCCCAGTTCCAGAACCAGAACCAGAACCACAAGTCACAACTGTGAGGGAGAAGGAGAAGAATAAGTAACACCCACAGCCCACCAGATCTGGGCTAGCCCAAGTGCCCAACACCAACTTGGGCATATCCAATCAGTTGGGCCAACAAAAACTGATCAGGATTTTTAGTTACCCTCTTTCTCCCCTCTTTTTCTTTAATAATAATAATAATGGAGTTTTACACCATTCCCATCAAATGAAAGTAAATTGTCTCAACATATGATTTTATATTTCTATTTAATTGTCAAATTTTTTTTCGCAATATATATGTTTCAAAACTAAGTAGGTTAGATCTCTTAATAACTTTTTATAGATAATGTTTAATATGAGACTATTTAAATTGCTTTAAGAAACAATAATTTAAATTCTTCTAATTTTTGGGTCTATATTTTTCTGATTTAATAAAAGAGTTCTATTTTTAATTTTTACATGCAATGGTGAATTTATAAAATTTAAATATATAATAATTACAATTGCATTAAATAAGTTCATATAAATTTTAATTATAACACATTAATTCAAATATTCAACTAAATTTATTTTTTGTAACAGATCTATAATAATAAGATAGAAATTAATTTAAATTTGTAGGGAAAAAATAAATGTACTACTCTATTTAATCGTGGTTTAAAAAGGATAAAACAGGCCGGCTAAGTTGCGCAAGAAGTGGGGCCAGTCACTAGACAAAGCAACAAAATACGGTTTTAAAGGCAGAACGAAAGACAGCCGCCCCTCCCTCCCTCCCTCCCTCCCATCCACCAATCACCTTTTGGCGGTTGCCTTTCATTGCTTCTCACCTCTCTCTCTGTCTATATCTCATCTAAACAAATCTAACACCACGTGTCCCCACCTCCTTTCATCACCCGCACGTCTCTCTATCCACGTCTACCCCATACGCGCCGGCTCAACTGTTTGGTAATCCAATAACACGTCATTCTCCCTCCCCAAACTCATCCGTACGACAAAACCCACGTGATGCAGGACGCGTGTCAACATACCATTGCGCCAACGTCAACTACACCGTAGCACCGCATGGCAGGCGCTTATGACGTTGTACAAAGATGAGAGCCGCTGTTTGGGACATACACGTAGTTAGAGAGAGAAATATAGGTTTGGTGTCCAATAAATTCCAGTGCTTATAGAAAGGAAAGGAGGGACCCACGCGAAATCGGCCGCCGCCCTCGACCTTCAAGTCTCGTTCACACGTGGTCACTTTTGGGCGTGTGAAAGACGTTATAAAAATGAATATTCAAAAAAAGATATTTAATTGATCGTTTATTATTCATAGATAGATAGGATCAATAATTCAATAGCAAACTAAGTATCTTTAGATAAGTCATATTTTTTTCTTTTTAGATTAGACTAGGAAATTGATAGTAGAATTAAGGTCCACAAATCTTTCATATCTTACTCGCGCTTTTCTTATTTTCATACTTACCTAATTTATATTATTATCATTCAATACACCCCCACCCAATGAAAAATTAGGGGTGGCGTACGGTGCACTTATCGACCGATAACATTCGGTGCATTTTATTTTATTTTTTTTAATTATAATTATGAGAATAATAAATAAAAATAATAGAATAAATTTGAATAAAAAATTATAAAAAAAGTATATTTTTTACAGTATTTTTTTAATAAAAAAAATATACTTTCTTTTATAATTTTTTGTTCAAACTTGCTCTATTATTTTTTATTATTCTCATATTTGTTTTAACAGGGAATATTCGTACGACGGCACAATCATTGGTGGACCCCACAACGGAATTATCGTCGGATTGAAAAAACGACAAAAATATTTTATGAAAATAACGGCGAAAGTTTTATCGTTAACTGTTGAAACACCCGGTGTTAAAAGTATATGAATACGCGTGGTTGTATAGTAGCACACGGTATTGATTATTGATGTTTACGTGAGAAGTCACTCAGTTTTGTTCAATTATTGCTTCAGTAATTGTTGCATAGTATCTCACGTTAATTTTAATTATTGTCGATATTTTATATATTATTAAATTAATAATTGAGACGACGAATTTATTAATATTATTATTTGTAATATTAACGATGTCTAGAAGTTCTGCTAAGGAGAGGTTTGATCACCTAATTGCGCGCCAATAGGTAGAAATTCTTATTGGAAAACCCCCTCTTTCTTGGGAACGACCTGATCGATTAATAGTGTGAATTATAATAATGATGATGAAGTTTTGTTTTATTAGTATTATTAATGTAATAAAACAAAAAAACTTTTTATATAAAACATAATACTTTTATAAAGTTATTCGTTTTATTAGACTATAAATAGAATATATTATATTCTATTATGTATAATATTTTGCATAGTAAAATCTTTTTATATAAAACAGAATACTTTTATAAAGTTATTCGTTTTATTAGACTATAAATAGAATATATTATATTTTATTATCGCATAGTATTTGCATAATACCGCGTATAAGTATTTGCAGTAGTAAAATTTTTTTATATAAAACAAAATACTTTTATAAAGTTATTCGTTTTATTAAATTATAAATAGAATATATTATATTTTATTTAAAAGATTTTGTTTTATTAGAATATTTTATAGTAAACTAATCTGGATCGTCCGTTTAAAAGTAAATCAATCTGGACCGTTCAGGAATTAATTACTATTGAGTCCATTCTCATATAAATAGAAGCTCATTCCTTCATTATTTCTTATGAATTCACTGAAACTTTAGAGTGAGAAACTATAGAGAGAAAGAAGAAAAGTATCCTCATGCCAGAACTCGCATTTCTTCAACTTGGCATACGACTTATTTTCACGAAGTCTTTGGAGTACCAAATTTTGAATGGTGCTTTCATGATCTTCACGACTTTTGGAATATATGAGGATGTCATCAATAAAGACAACAACGAATGATCCAAATATTTCTTGAATACTCGGTTCATCATATCCATGAAAGTCGCAGGAGCATTAGTCAATCCGAAAGACATGACTAAGAATTCATAATGCCCGTCATTAGAGTTACGAAGGCGTCTTTGGAATATCCTCGATTCTAATCTTCATTGATGATATCCGAGAAGCGAAGATCGATTTTTGAAAAGAATTGTGTTCCTTAGAATCGATCAAACAGTCATCAATACGAGGTGAGGATACCTATTCTTGATGGTGACATGGTTTAATTCCGATAGTCAATACAAAGTGATACTCCCGCTCTTTCTTCTTTACTTAATAAAGCAGGAGCACCCTGAGGAGATGTACTCAGACAGAATGAAACCGATGTCCAACAATTCCTATAGTTGGACCTTTAACTCTTGAAGTTCAATAGGAGCCATTCGATATGGGGTTTTAGAAATGGGCTTTGTCTGAGGTTCAAGATCAATAAAGAATTCAACTTCACGTTAGCGGGTAGGCCGGGAAGTTCTTCAGAAAGTCAATAACAACAGAATATTATTCAAATTTGGCGTGTCTTTGTTCAAATCCATAACATGGGCTAAGAAAGCTTGACATCCGCTTTTCAATAAACGAATAGCTTTATGATTAGATATGGCGTTGATTGATTTTAATGGTTTAGTTGCTTGAATTGCATAACAACGGGTTGGTTAGAAATATGAAAACTAACAACCTTACGAAAATAATCAATTTTGGCATGATGAGTAGTTAACCAATCAATCCCTAAAATCACATCAAAAGCAAGTATCTTTAAAGAGATAAAAGGTCAACGGGTAAGGTGATGGTGCCAACTTGAATCAAACAAGATTTATAAGCAATTGGATGTGATGAAAGTTTCTCTAACGGAGTTTCCACAGATAGGTCAAAGTCTAATTTCTCCGAGTCAAGTTTAACGTTGAGCACTGCAGGAGAGATAAATGAATGGATAAGACCGGTATCAAGTAAGGTATAAACTTCGCAAGAATTTATAAATAGCTTACCGTGATTACCTCGTTTGGGTTCCTCGCATTTTGACCGACCACAACAAACGCTTCTTCCAGAACCGTTGACTTTGACTTTTCGGGGATGGTCTTTTGAGTCACAATCCCTCATTGAACTAGGTTTCTTTACCGTACAATCCCGAGCGATATGTCCTTCTTTTCCACAATTATAGCATACCTTGAACTCTTGTGGACAGTTTGGACTGATATGTCCCTCTTTTCCGCATTTTTAGTATATGACCGGTGGTCGTTCTCCTCCCTTAAAACCGATTCTTTGTCATGCCAGATGCGTCTTCACATGGTCGTTGTTAAATCTCCTCATTTTAAAATCTCCTCTCGACTCGCTTTTCTATTTTCACATGGCCATGATTACCACCAGAGTGGTTACCATTTTTGTCCGTCTTTTCTTTCTCCATTTGGTTATCATTGTTTTGTTGACCGCCATCTCCTAGATGATCCTAGTTGTGGTCCCTTAGTTGGAGTCGTACAAGTTATCTTGCTTCTAATAATTGAGCCACATTTACAACATCTCGAGTAGAGAGAAAATTTATGAGAAATGAGATACTGACGTACGTTCCTCATTCTCCACCATTCTTTATTATTCTATTAGAATATCCTGTGTGTGCGTTTACGCATGACCTGGTTCCGTTATTTATTATTTTGTTGAAATAACTTTGTTTATGCGATTACATCGCATGCCTGGTGATTTCTTTTATTATTCCATTCTTTATTATACTCGGTTGATTAAAGTTTTGACTTATACTCCATGAAATTAGTGGAATATCCTCGATATTTGCGTTTCATCCGAAGATCTTTCATGAAAATATTCTTCCGAGCATTCTTGAATTTTTACTCTACAAAAAGTATCGTGTTGATAATTTGGGACGTTATTAGTTCTCGGATAAATTAATTCTTGAACTTGTTTTATTGAATTCTTATATCATTGTCATCATACTCATGTTTATATTATGTTGAAAGTCATCTGTAGCCTATAGTGTATAGATGGACTTGGTATGATTATGACCAGGGATTAATCGGTATAATCATGATCGTAATGTTACAAATGATGTGGTAAAAGTCCTCATTAGCCCGTAGTGCATTAATGGACAGTTGTTGGCATGATCATGACCATTGATGAATACACGAATATCCTTGGCCCGTAGTGCATGAATAATTTGTGGTTGTGATACTAATGAATATCCTTGGCCGTAGTGCAGGGATGATGTGGATTATTTATTAAGCTGAGTTCCAGCGATAAAAAGTGATGAAAAACTTTTTAAATCATAAAAGATAATAGATTTTATTCTCTAATTGACTCTTTTAATGGATTGCTTATTCCGCTACAGTTAAACTTGATGTTTGTTATATTGTATCAGTTTAACACTGTTGAAGGCTAACGATAATTTATTATGTATTATCTTAGTTATAATATTTTTTACTGGGCTAGTTGAGCTCACCCTTTTACTTTCATTGTTCTCTTCAGAAAATGAGAACGTAGTAGGGACTAGTCGGGGAACAGAGTGATGGTCCAGATAATAGCATTAGTAGTCCTCACTATTTTATTAAATTGTGTGATAATAAATGTAACTAGGACTCAATTGAGTGTGGATATTGTCTAGATGACAATATTTATATTAAAACTCACAGCATATGTTTTGTCGTATTTTACACGACTGTTATATAATTAAGTTGTATTTGAATTTTGTACTATATATCTGGCGACTCAAGATGAGTGATGTATACCTATTTTGTGGGGGGGGGGGGGGGAATGTGTAAAAATGTCTTTGATATTTATTTTGATGTCCAACGTATTCTTTATATTTTTTTTTCTTCTAAAAATACTTATAACGTTACATTAAAAGTAATCAGAAAAAAATTAAAATTTTAATTCCTAATTGAAAATTTTGAAAAGACAATCACAAAAATAATATAAAAAAAGGGTTAAAAGTTGAGTCCCCTAATTAAAGAAATTAATAAAATAATCACCAAAGTGAAAAAAAAACTAAAAATTCAAGATATTAATTCACATTTAGACCTATTTTTTGCAAAGGTATTACTTTAATTAAAATATCAAAAAACTAACCGTAATTGAGGTACTGAACAAAAGGAATTAATATCCCTTTCATTCTTATCCTTTAATTTATTTTATAAAATACTTAACAAACACAAATATTACTTTTATCGATATTACTATCAACACAACTACTTGCAACAAATTTTATGATGTCCATAAGTATAATTTTGTGTTATTAAATATATATTTAAAAAAATAAAAATAAAAAATAGTGTACAGAAGGAGATCATAATCCGAACATAAACTAGTAACCTTAGTGTAGAAGAAAAAGTAAAAATAATACTCACTAAAAGACTCTTAGTTATTAAATTTCTAAATATTAAAAAAATTATATTTCATTCGTATTCTAAAAAATGATTGTGAAAATAAGAGTGTCATTGTGATAAAATAATAAAAGTGAGTGTATTATTTTCTATTTATTATTCATAAACAATACTTATTGTATCAAAAGTCACCTCTAGAAAAATAATGAAGAATTCACCATGTCTAAACTTTATTAGTTCCCGCCCGTTTGAACTAAATCTGTTATGAGGGTGTATTTAATAAGATTTTTTTTAAGTGAAAGATTTTTATAGAATTTATAAATTTTAATGACTTTTAAAGATTTTATGAAATAATTGACACTTTTATAGATTTTTATTTATTTTTAATACATATTGTAGTTTATTTAATTGTTAAAAAGTCAACAAAGATCTTATATTTTAGATAAATGAGTACGATATTAAATAATATTAAAATATTTTGACCATGTCACAATCTAATTTGAAATAAAAAATATTATTAAAGTTGAATTATTAGATCATACCCAATCTATTACAAGAAAATGTCATAATTCATCATTTTTATATTTCTTAAAAAAAGTCATTTTTACTAATAGTAATATAAAATAACAATCTTGATTTTAAAATTGTTTATTGTCATTTTCCTATCAAGTCATTATTATTAAACTAACAATTTATAGTTTTTAACAAATAACAAGTTAAGAAATGGATTTTGTACTGGGGTCAATACAAAATTCGATTTCACGCTCTAGGGGTAGGCTAAGAAGTCTTGAAGAATACGTCAAAAAATTTATTAACAATAGAAATATCATTCACAAATGTGACTCTCATCCAAGACTTGGATAACACGTCACATTGATACCTATCAACTTGCCAAAGATATTCATTAGGGTCACGACCACAAATTATCCATGCACTACGGGCCAAGGATATTCGTGTATTCATCAATGGTCATGATCATGCCAACAACTGTCCATTAATGCACTATGGGCCAATGAGGACTTTTATCACATCATTTGTAACATTACTACCATGATTATACCGATAATCCACAGTCATAATCATACCAAGTCCATCTATGCACTACTGAGCCACAGGATGACTTTAAAAAATATAAACATGAGGATGATGACAATGATATAGAATTCAATAAAACAAGTTCAAGAATTAGTTTATCCAGAACTAATAACGCCCAAATTGTCAACATGATACTTCTTTGAGAGTAAAATTCAAGAATGCTCGGAAGAATATTTCCATGAAAAGAGAATCTTTGGATGAAAGCCTTAAATATCAATGATATTCCACTAATTTCATGGAGTATAAGTCAAAACTTTAACCAACCGAGTACAATAAGGAATGGAATAACAAAAGAAATCACCGGGCATGTGATAGATAAGACAAACAGATTATTCCAATGGAATAATAAATACGGAACCCGGTCCGCCAGAAACGCATGCATACTTATATATGATATTCAGCAGAATAATAAAGAATGGAATAACATAAGGATTTCACCAAGTATAGGGAGTTCACAGATACAAGTTATTCCAACAGAATAATAAAGACGGAATCGGTCCCACAGAAAACGCATGTATATGATATTCCAATGTAATAATAAAGAATGGAATAACATAAGATTTCACCAAGTATAGGGGAGTCCAGATATGAGTTATTCAATGTAATAATAAAAGACGGAACCCGGGCCCACAGAAAACGCATGCAGACAAGATATTCCAATGAATAATAAAGAATGGAATACGGAAGAATTTCACCAAGTATAGGTAGGGTGGCAGCGATCAAAAGTTATTCCAATGTAATAATTAAGATGGAATAATAGAAGTTCTCTTCATGAATATAAAAGAAATAATACCCTTACCTAGTAAAAGACAACCGGATATCAAGTAGTAAAGTAGCGAGAATACTCTTCTTCTTTCTTTCTATAATTTCTCTCTCTAGAGTTTCGGTGAATTCGTAGAAATAATGAAGGAATGAACTTTATTTATAGAAGAATGGATTGAATAAGAATTAATTCCCGAGCGGTCCATTGATTTACTTTTAAGCAGACGGTTCAGATTGATTTACTATTAAAACTTAAAGCAACCGGTCCATACTGATTTACTTATTAAAACTTTAAACCGGTGATCCATATTGATTCACTATTATAACTTTCCACCAAATGATCCATATTGATTCACTAATATAACTTCAACCAACGGTCTAAAAATTAGCATATCTCTTCATGGAATAATATTGTACCCAAAGACCCGAATGCACAATACTAGAGTGAATAGTAACCGGGTGAATAATAACTCATGAATAGTAACTCGTGAATAGTAACTCCGACACAAAAAATGTCCCGAAAACCCGATTAAATAATATAACCTCCACACATCAATTATCATCGGAATAGATGTCGATTTCTACTAACACAAATAACCCCAACACAATAAAACTATCAAATTCATCTTTAATCAATACGAATTTATTCATCATTAATATTATAACTCACAATATTTAGCAAGAACCGAGGTTGTACCAGGAAGAGGGGATTTCAATAAGAATTTCTCCTCTTGCCGCAATTAGGTGACCAAACCTCTCCTCGATGTAACTTAGACATTGTAAATATTGCAATTTAATAATATGAATAACTTTGTCGTCTCAATTATTGATTTAACAATATAAAATATAATGCAGATGATCTTTGTGACAATAATCGAATCAATAATACGAGAGATATGATGCGCAAATCATCAGAAGTAATAATTGAGTATAAGCGAGTGATTTCTCACGTAAGCATCAATAACCAATACTGGTGCGCTACTTATGCAACCACGCCAGACATCGTATTTTTACTACTGAAAGTAGTTCAACAAGATTAACTGTAAAACTTCCATTTGTTATTTTCATAAAAATATTTTTATCGTTTTCTCATTCCGACAATAATTACATTGCGGGGTCCACTAATGATTATCTGATCGTGCACGTAATATTCTCCGATACAAAGAATATTCCCCGACCAATCGAATATAATACAACAACTTGCATACTTTGCAAAATTTATAAATACTACCCACAACTATAATATTATCTCAAATTCACACCACAATTTTCAAAAAAATATTTCGAGGAAATTAAATCTTTATTCGTAAAATTTGGGATTTTACACTAACAATATACTAATAACTCATACAGCTGAATAATAGAATAATTTACATTGATTTAATATAAATATTCTCGTCCCAAAGTTTCTGTGACGCCTCCAAATTCGGACCTCCACTTGGTCACTCGAATTCGGTTCATCACGTTCTCATGGTAAAACCATAATAACTAGAATAACGCATACACAACGAAAAATCTACTTTAGAATAATATACAATAATTTATTATAATTATTCCCCCAAGTCTCGCAACCTACAGTACTTAATAGATTATATAATAGTATCGAATAAAGACCTATTACATAAATCTTCTTAAGTTTATACATAGTCCACAAATAGTCTTAGCATAATATAATAGCTTTAAACCTAATAAGGACAAGCTAGTCGGTAGCCTTGCCCTTGCCCTTGTCTGCTCCAAAGACACCTCCCTGCTCTTCCTTTACTCAAAGGTTTTAAATAAGCAAGGATGAGTACAAATTGCCCAGCAAGTAATATGCAACAAGGGTGTAGGGTATAATATCACAAGGTTTGAAATATCAAAGGATTATTTCTAGGATAGTTCAAAGTGTCAGAATAACATCATGACTAAGGGATATGACAATTCAATATAAATCAACAGATATATATGAATTCAACGGCTAACAATGTATCCAATTGGATAAGCAATTTATATTGAGCAGTCACTAAGGACTATGGAACTTCCACTAGAGTTACCAATATTAAACTGATAACCACAAAATATCAAGTACTATAGATGATCAGTCTACAATACTTTACGTTATGCATAACACCACAATAATATTTTTTCATATTGTTCCACCAAAATGTATGTCGAAGATCACAATACATTTTGGTACTTCCAGGATGGATCGCAAATGGTGTATTGTGTGCCTCCATCATAATCTTGTACTTCAAATCAGAGTCGTTAGGAACACAAAGTCTGGAGTGGACTCAAGTATTCCTTCTTCATCGATTCTCGCCCTAATAATAGCACCTTCTTGTACTTTCTTCTTCATACGCATCGACTCCTGCCTTCGGTGGCTTGAGTAACCTTAACTTTTTCTATTAAAGTTGGCTCTACGCATATACTTGACATCATCGCACTCGTTCTCGCATATGATGATCTTCTACTCAACGCCACCATTTACCACGTTCGCTTTTCGGGATGGTATTGAATAGTGTGGTCGTAATCTTTCAACAACTCGAGCCAACGTCGTTGCTACATGTTGAGTTCCTTTTGAGTGAAGAAATATTTGAGGCTTTTATGGTCTGATTATATCTCCACTTTCTCCCCATATAGATAGTGCCTCCAGATCTTTAGGCCGAAGACAACTGCTGCCAACTCTAGATCATGAGTAGGATAATTTCTCTCATATTCTTTATGTTGTCGCGAGGCATAGGCTATGTCTTTCCCATGTTGCATGAGAACACATCCTCACCCTTTGCCTGAAGCATCGCTGTAGATAACAAATCCATCCGAACCAGATGGAATTGTTAGAACAGGAGCCGAAATAAGTCTCCTCTTAAGTTCTTGGAAACCCTTCTCGCATTCCTCGCTCCAAAAGAATTTTGTATCCTTCCAAGTTAGCTAAGTTAATGGAGTAGCGTTTCGAGAAAACCCTTCCACGAATCTCCGATAATAACCAGCTAAGCCTAGAAAGCTACGTACTTCGGTCACCATTTTCGGTTTCTCCCAACTTTGTATTGCTTCAATCTTCGCCGGGTCAACAGATACTCTATGTTTTGACACCATGTGCCCAAGGAATGCTACTTCCTCAAGCCAGAACTCGCATTTCTTCAACTTGACATATAGCTTGTTTTCACGAAGCCTTTGGAGTACCAACTTCAAATGGTGCTCATGATTTTCATGGCTTTTGGAATATATAAGGATGTCATCAATAAAGACAACAACGAACCGATCCAAATAATCCTTGAATACTCGGTTCATCATATCCATGAAAGCCGCAAGAGCATTAGTCAATCCAAAAGACATGACTAAGAATTCATAATGCCCGCATCGAGTTTAAAAGCGATCTTTGGAATATCCTCGATTCTAATCTTCAATTGATGATATCCGAACTAAGATCGATCTTTGAAAAGAATTGTGCTCCTTGCAACTGGTCAAACAGGTCATCAATACGAGGTAGCGGATACCTATTCTTGATGGTAACATGGTTTAATTCAGATAGTCAATACATAAAGTCGCATACTCCCATCTTTCTTCTTTACGAATAAAACAGAGCACCCCAAGGAGATGTACTTAGATTTAATGAAATCAATGTCCAACAACTCCTGTAGTTGGACCTTTCACTCCTGAAGTTCAATATGAGCCATTCGATATAGGGATTTAGAAATGGGCTTTGTACCAGGCTCAAGATCAATAAAGAATTCAACTTCATGTTCTGGGGGTAGACCGGGAAGTTCTTCAGGAAATACGTCAGGAAATTTACTAACAACGGGAATATTATTCAAAGCTGACTTGTCTTTATTCAAATCCATAACATGGGCTAAGAAAGCTTGACATCCGTTTTTCAATAAACGAATAGCTTTATGACTAGATATTTACGTTGATTGATTTTAATGATTTAGTTCTTGAATTGCATACAACAAGTTGGTTAGGAATATGAAAACTAACAACCTTACGTAAAGCAATCAATTTTGGCATGATGAGTAATTAACCAATCAATCCCTAAAATCACATCAAAAGCAAGTATCTTTAAAGAGATAAGGTCAATAGGTAATGTGATGGTGCCAACTTGGATCAAACAAGATTTATAAGCGATGGATGTGATGAAAGTTTTCTCTAATGGAGTCTCCATGAGATAAATTAAAGTCTAATTTCTCCGTAGTCAAGTTTAAATGTTGACCACAAGTAGGAGAGATAAATGAATGGATAAAGACAAGGTATCAAGTAAGGTATAAACTTCGCAAGAATTAATGATTAGCTTACCCGTGATCACCTCGTTTGGGTTCCTCGCATTTTGACGACCACAACAACGCTTCTTCCAGAACCGATTGACTTTGACTTTTCTGGGGGGATGACCTTTTGAGTCACCGTTCCCCTCGGACTTGGTTTTTCATTATCGCACAATCTCGGCGATATGTCCTTCCTTTCCATAATTATAACATACCTTGAACTGTTGTGGGCAATTTGGAGTGATATGTGTTCTTTTCCCGCACTTATAAGATATGATCGGTGGTCGTTCTCCTCCCTTAGAACTAGTTCTTCTTTGGTGTTGACGTCTTCACATGGTCATTGTTAAATCTCCTCTTTTAAAATCTCCTCCCGACTCGCTTCTTCTATTCTCATGGCTATGACTACCACCGGAGTGGTTACCATTTTGTCCATCTTTTTCTTTCTCCATTTGGTTATCGTTATTACATTGATTCTTATCTCGGGGTATGATCCCGGTTATGGTCCCTCGGTTGACGCGTCTTTCGTTATCTCGCTTCTACTAATTGAGCCATGTTGACAACATCTAAATAGAGAAAATTTATGAGAAATTAGATCTTCGACGTATGTCGGGTTTCAAACCTCGTAAACATCCGCGTCATAACGCTCCTCATTGTCCACCAAATGAGGTACAAACCTAGATAAATCTGCAAACTTCATTCGTCTTTGGGACACGAATCATGTTATTTTGTTTCCGTCTAATAAACTCCACTTCCTTCATATGACGAATACTTTTAGGAAAGTACTTGTCGTTGAACAGTTTCTGAAACGTCTCCCAAGACATGCTGAGTGCGGCTGGATGGGTACGCTTCACAGATTCCCACCAGTAATCTGCCTCATTACGGAACATAAAAGTAGCGAATGGAACCTTCTATTCTTTTGTGCATCCCAAGACATCGAATATCTTGGTAATTTGTTTGACCCACGTCTTCGCTTTAATCGGATTCGACTTTCCCTGCACTCGGTGGTCCCAACTCTTTGAATCGTGGCCGTGACAAATCGTGCGTTGTTATCATTTCCGCTTTGTATTTTATGCACGAGTCTCCCTCGTCTCGATTTTGTATGAATTGTAAAAACTTTAAACATCCCCGTCGTTCATCATCATTCGATTGGCGTTGTTCACGGGAGGAACATTGTCGACTCACGACGCGTTCTCCTCATTGGTGAATACTGAGCGTCTCCACGGTCTCATTTACTCCCATCGTTAACATTCTCAATCGACATTCTCAACATCGCCATAAAACAAGGGTTAATTAAGGAAATCAACATATCACATAATATCCCTATATATTGACCAACTAACAAATAAGCTTAGTAGACACACTGGCGAATGATTTACTCGTCTCTCCCTCCTAGTTCTATTCCCGATCTCCGCCAGAGATCATATCCCTAAGCTCGATACCAACTTTGACGCCCCCAAAATAGGTATACATCACCCATTCCGAGTAAATCAATAACATGGTACGTAAACAACTACAACTTTATTAATACAACCCATAAACTGTGAGTTTAAATACAAATATTGTCATCTAGACAATATACATACCCAACTATGTCCTCATTACAATTATTGATACAATACTTTATAAAAATGGTGAGGACTACTAAAACAACTTCCTAGAACCTACATTCCAGTACCTTCACTAATACTCGCTACATTCTCGCCTCCCGAGAAGAAAAATGGAACAAAAAAGAAAAGGGTGAGCTCAACTAGCCTTTAAAAGAATATTATGACTAAGATAATATGTAACAAATTATCGTTAGTCTTCAACAGGAAAAATCGATAGAATACAATAGACAACAAGTTTCGAGATCGTAATGAAATAATAATTCATAGATGAGTTACGTAGATAATGAAATCTACTATTATCTATGAATTTAAAAGTCCATCGTCAATATTTTATCCCTGTAACATCAATCAATATTCATCTTGAATTAAATTTTCATCTTTGCACTACAGGCCAAAGATATTCATCAGTCGGTCATGTTCATCTCAACACCTGTTCATCTTTGCACTACGGGCCAAAGATATTCTTCATAAAATCATTTATCTTTGCACTACAGGCCAAAGATATTCAATAATATCATCATTTAGGACTGAGGATGATGAAAAATATTTTAAAGGAAACGAATCCAGTGAAACAAAAGAATAAATATCAAGGATTCAGTATTTCAATTTATTTCATGTCCAAAAATACCTCATAAATAATCATAGTGAAGTAAAATTCAAGAATGATCAAAACATGGATACAATCAAAGCTAGTATCCATAATAGATATTTTAGATTTAAAAGGAAAAAATTTCATTTTTAGATGAATAAGGTCGATTCGTGAATAGTCTTAGTATCACGTGAATAAGAAACCAACACAAAAAGTTCCAAATTTGATTAAAAGTTCAGATCAATACTTGGCATAATGATATTGAAAGAAATAATATCATATATGAAAAAATAACATCCTTACCTCGAAAAAATGAGACTCTCGATTGGAATACTAGAGATATAGTCTTTGAAGGGAACATCGAGTATAACAACACTCAAGGTATCAAAATACTCACAAGAATACGCTCATTATATCGAGAGAGAAATAAAGAAAACTTCAGTTTCGGTGTGATTTTCAATTCTAACCCAAGCACCTATTTATAGGAAAATGCTTAGAACACCAAAAAGTTAGAAAATTTAATATAATATTAATATATTTATCAAATCTTCCTTAGCCCACCTCTAGACATCTGATTTCAGCACCTTGCACATGTTAATGATGTCCACAAAATACAAAAAAATGATTTTTATCAAAAAAATAAATAAAACCTCCAAAAATCAATTATTTCGGAACTTCGGAACTTTAATAATTCATAATAAATAGCCTTTTATCAGAAAAATTCAAGCCACGTGTCCTTTCTATAGAAATTTCATTCTCTACAACTTTGCAAAAGAAAGTTTTTCCAAATTCCAAACAGAAATTGACCGAAATCCACAAACGGACAATTTTACAAGCTATAATCAAATTTCGGTCAAGAACTGGGGTCTACCGACACACAAAATATTTGTTAATTATTTAATGCAACAAAAATACTCTTCCTCCTCATATACTCATATATCCCACATTTATTTTAAAAATATCACCATTTTTATATTATTAAAATAATATATTTAAATGAATTATTTTATTAGAAAAAGATAAAATATTAATTTTCAACAATTGTCACATTAAAAATTTTTTCCATCTATATCCACATAAAATCAATATTTTCCTCATCATATAAATCAATAATTAATTATTCACAAATAATATTACAGAATCACAATATCGACAACCAAAAGAGGTTCCCTAAGAAAGAGGGCTTTTCAATAAGAATCTCTCCTTTCTGGCGCGCAATTAGATGACCAAACCTCTCCTTAGACAGAACTTTTTAGACATTACCAATAATGTTATCTAATAATATTATTTAGATAATATGAATTATTGCTCCGATAATAGAAAATACTGTGCAATGACAATTATTAAAACAACAGTAATATAAAATGTGACGCCCCCAAAATAGGTATACATCACCCATCTTGGGTCGCCAGATACATGGTACAGAATACAAATATCCACTCTCAGAATAAGTTCTCATTACAATTATTATCACATTATTTTATAGAATAGTGAGGATTACTAATGCTATCATCTGGACTATCACTCCATCCCCCGACTAGTCTCTGCTACGTTCTCATTTTCCTGAAGAGAACAGTGAAAAAAAGGGTGAGCTCAGCTAGCCCAGTAAGAAATATTATGACTAAGATAATGCAGGATAAATTATCATTAGCCTTCAACAATGTTAAACCGATAAAATACAATAGACAACAAGTTTTACTGCGCATGAATAAAAGAATCCATTAAAACAATCAAGTAGAGAATAAAATCTACTATCTTTTATGATTTAAAAAGTTTTCATCACTTATATCATTTGAGACTCGACTTAATAAATAATCCACATCATCCCTGCACTACGGCCAAGGATATTCATTAGGGTCATGACCACAAATTATCCATGCACAAATTATTCATCAATGGTCATGATCATGCCAACAACTGTCCATCAATGAACTATGGGCCAATGAGGACTTTTATCACATCATTTGTAACATTACGGTCATGATTATACCGAATAATCCCTGGTTACAATCATACCAAGTCCATCTATGCACTACAGGCCACAGATGACTTTCAAAAAAAAATATAAACATGAGGATGATGACAATGATATAAGGATTCAATAAAACAAGTTCACGAATTAATTTATCCAGGAACTAATAACGTCCAAATTGTCAACATGATACTTCTTTGTAGAGTAAAATTCAAGAATGCTCAGAAGAATATTTTCATGAAAAGATATTGGATGAAGCACAAATATCAGAGATATTCCACTAATTTCATAGAGTATAGAAGTCAAAACTTTAACCAACTGAGTATAATAAGGAATGAAATAACAAAAGAAACAGAATAATAAAGAATATTCCAATAGAATAATAAAGAATGGAATACAGAAGAATTTCACCAAGTATAGGGTAAATTGGCAGATACTGAGTTATTCCAACAGAATAATAAAGATGGAATAATAGAAGTTCTCTTCATGAATACAAAAGAAATAATACCCCTTACCGTAAAAGACACTGGATATCGAAGTAGTGAAGTAACAGAATACTCTTCTTCTTTCTCTCTATAATTTCTCTCTCTAGAGTTTCAGTGAATTCGTAAGAAATAATGAAAGAATGAGCTTCTATTTATAGAAGAATGGATTGAATAGTATCTAATTCCTAAACGGTCCAGATTGATTTACTATTAAAACTTAAAGCAACGGTCCATACAGATTTACTATTAAAACTTTAAACCAGCGATCCATATTGATTCACTATTATAACTTTCCACCAGCGGTCCATATTGATTCACTAATATAACTTCAACCAACGGTCTAAAAAATTAGCATATCTCTTCATGGAATAATATTGTACCCAAAGACCCGAATGCACAATACTAGAGTGAATAGTAACCGGGTGAATAATAACTCATGAATAGTAACTCATGAATAGTAACTCGTGAATAGTAACTCGTGAATAGTAACTCATGAATAGTAACTCATAAATAGTAACTCATGAATAGTAACTCGTGAATAGTAACTCGTGAATAGTAACTCCAACACAAAAAGTGTCTCGAAAACACGATTGAACAATATAACCTCCAGACATCAATTATCATCGGAATAGATGTCGATTTCTACTAACACAAATAACCCCAACACAATGAAACTATCAAATTCATCTTTAATCAACACGAACTTATTCATCATTAATATTATAACTCACAATATTTAGCAACCAGGTTGTTCTCAGGAAAGAGAGGGATTTCCAATAAGAATAAAATTGATACTTCTTTGTAGAGTAAAATTCAAGAATGCTCAGAAGAATATTTTCATGAAAAGATACTGGATGAAGCGCAAATATCAGAGATATTCCACTAATTTCATGGAGTATACAAGTCAAAACTTTAACCAACTGAGTACAATAAGGAATGGAATAACAAAAGAAATAACTAGGCATGTGATAGATAGCACATGCAGGTTATTCCAACAGAATAATAAATACGGAACCAGGTCCGACGTAAAACGCATGCAGATGAGGATATTCCAATAGAATAATAAAGAATGGAATAACATAAGGATTTCACCAAGTATAGGGAGTCCGCAGATACAAAAGTTATTCCAATGTAATAATAAAGCGGAATTGTGTCCCACAGAAAAAACGCATGAACAGGATATTCCAATGTAATAATAAAGAATGGAATAACATAAGGATTTCACCAAGTATAGGGGAGTCGCGTATACATGTTATTCCAACAGTAATAATAAAGACGGAACCAGTCAAGACGTAAAACGCATGCATGCAGACAGGATATCCCAATGTAATAATAAAAATGGAATAACATAAGTTCTCTTCATGAATAAGAAAGAATAACACCCCTCACCAGTAAAAAGACTTTGGATATCAAGTAGTGAAGTAGAGAATACTCTTCTTCTTTTCTCTCTATAATTTCTCTCTAGAGTTTTGGGTGAATTCGTAAGAAATAATGAAGGAATGAGCTTCTATTTATAGAAGAATGGATTGAATAAGAATTCAATTCTGAATCGGTCGTATTGATTTACTTTTAAACGAGCAGTTCAGATTGATTTACTATTAAAACTTAAAGCAATGGTCCATCTTGATTTACTATTAAAACTTTAAACCAAATGATCCATATTGATTCACTATTATAACTTTCCACCAGCGGTCCATATTGATTCACTAATATAACTTCAACTAACGGTCTGAAAAATTAGCACATCTCCTCGTGAAATAATATTGTACCCAAATATCCGAATGCACAATACTAGAGTGAATAGTAACTCATGAATAGTAACTCATGAATAGTAACTCGTGAATAGTAACTCATAAATAGTAACTCGTGAATAGTAACTCCGATACAAAAAGTGTCCCGAAAACCCGATTGAACAATATAACCTCCAGACATCAATTATCATCGGAATAGATGTCGATTTCTACTAACACAAATAACCCCAACACAATGAAACTATCAAATTCATCTTTAATCAACACGACTTATTCATCATTAATATTATAACTCACAATATTTAGCAACCGGGTTGTTCCCAGGAAAATGGGGGCTTTCCAATAAGAATTTCTCCCTATTGGCGCGCAATTAGGTGACCAAACCTCTCCTTGACAGAACTTCTATACATTATAAATATTGCAATTTAATAATATGATTAACTTTGTCGTCTCAATTATTGATTTAACAATATAACATATAATGCAGATGATACTGTGACAATAATCGAATCAATAATATGAGAGATATGACGCAAGAATTCATGTAGCAATAATTGAGTATAATCGAGTGATTTCTCACGAAGCATCAATAACCAATACGTTGTGTGCTACTATGCAACCACGAGTATTATTATCTTTTACTTTTACGAAAAGTAGTTCAACAAAGATAATCTGTAAAACTTCCGCCGTTATTTTCATAAAAATATTTTTTCGTTTTCTCATTCCGACAATAATTCTATTGTGGGGTCCACCGATGATTGTACCATCGTACGAATATTCTCCGACACAAAGAATATTCCCTGACTAATCGAATATAATACAACAACTTGCATACTTTGCAAAATTTATAAATACTACCCACAACTATAATATTATCTCAAATTCACACCATAATTTTCAAAAAAATATTTTGAGAAAATTAAATCTTTATTCGTAAAATTTGGGATTTTACATAAAATATCAACGCAACAATTATTGAATCAATAAAATAAAATAATGAACGAAGAATAATCGTAACAATTATCGAAAGTAAAGGCCTTCACGTAGAATCAATAATTGGTGTAATACCGTGTCATCTTGTGTTTTAACCACCGGGTATTCCAATAGTATTAATCCGGTAATAACTACGCCGTTATTTATAACCAACTTATTCTTGTCATTTTCTTCATCCAATCGCTTTTTCACATGGGGCCCACACAGCCTCTTGCTAATCGTCAGATTTAATATTCCCCGACAGGTAAAAATATTCGACGACCAAACGAATATTCCCCGTCAACAATGAATATTTTAAAACCACTTGCTTGTTTGAAATAATTGCGCATTTTACCCATAACTTACCACATTAATCAAATCAACTTTACTATTTCAAGATAATAAATAGAGGAAATTTAATTTCATTAAATAATAAGTTGGGGTCTTACAACAAGATAGTTATAAAACTCATATTAGGCATGCTTGTGTATATTCATAACACATATGTGAAACTAACACCGCTTTAGTTGGAAATAGGCTTCGTTCATGCTTTTCTTGAAATATGCCACACATGCATGGTATGTATACATTTATACTACATGAGTGAGTCTAATAGTGACATCAAACATGATCAAAAATGTCAGATTCTAGTCCCCAAGGTAACATGACAATATTATTCAAAGGTCGTATTTTCATTTGTAAAGTATACTAATTCACTCAACATGTTCATGCTTTATTGTCGATCATATAAACACAAGCTAAAGGTTTATTCATGCATGTTTAAGTCAAACTAACATGCTTTGCAAAGTCAGAATATACAACATGTAGAAATCATGTAAGTTAGCATACTAGGCTAAGTCTTTTCTTGAAAATATTCCTAACATAAGGCTTAACAAGTTTGATCATGCTCAACGGACTATGTACACTACCACATGCTCATCTATGTGCAAAATCAGTCATGTATAGCTCGCTAGGTTCACAATTTGTAGAACATGATCTTTTACATAGTTTGTCTTCAAAACTTCAGGTCCAAATCTCTGTTTAAACCATACGCCTTCGTTAATCAAGCAAGTCTATGAAAACATGCTCACATTAGGTTAACGTATCCATATATATATCATACACATGCTTACATGTTAGCTTAAGTCATGACTACTAGCTCATATGGATCAAACTTGAAAACAGATTGCTCAACTGAGTTCGAAGAATCACAGAATTCAAGGCTACGCTTCAATATAAATGTAAATACAGCCTTGAGGCTTGCGTTCGATTCAAATTGACGATCTACCGCTGTCACAGTAAAGCTAGCCCAACCTCAAAAATTACACACGAATGCATTCCTAAACACTCATATATTAATTGCAACATGCTTATATAATCATATAACATCCATATAACCCATACTCAACCTCATTCACATCCATTTTCATGAAATCAAGAATTTGAATTTTAAGAGTTCAAGAACTTTGTTTACAGAAACTGAAAATGGAAAGTATAGAATGGAATTATACCTATGCAATATGAATGAAACTTGCTCCAATTGAACTCCTAAGCTCTAAGAATGCTTGTAAGCTCTCACCCTTACACTTGATAATTCTCAGACAATTTTAAGCAACACCAATTGATCAACATGACTGCTATTTATAGAAGAGTTTTGGTCTGGGCATTAATGTTACACAAGATGGAAATCCAAGGTGCAATTGAGTAGAACAATGGTTGCTCAAGGGTTGGCCAACCACCCTCAAGCTCAGCCATCATCACCTAGAGCTAGCCTTGTGGAAGAAGACGGATTATAGCTTTGAATTACTGTTCATTGTACTTGGTGACACTAATTATGGGAGAAGAGATAAAATCCTAGCATTTCAAGTTATTTAGGCTTGGTTTAGTTTATTTAAATTCCCATAATGTAATCTTAATGTAAAATTGTTACCATATTAGGAATTTAGGGACTAGTTATACACTCACATCATATAGTCCATGTACATTAAATATACGTAATAAAATAATGCAGTCAGATATTATTGTCCGGGTAGTTCCATAATTATTCCTACCACTCATATAATCATATTTTAAATATCTACTCACCTTCATATTGTTACATACACATTTCATGATATATTTATACCATATAATTTCAATATGTTTAATTACATGGCTTCATTCAATTTGGTTTTATAATACTTAATATATATAGTCACATAAATGTCACACCATACTATATAGTTATATTTGTATTATTGTTCACATGCACATAACTATCAATATAATATTATTATATTAATAACTCACTTAATTATGTTAAATATATAACCATGCTCTTCCTTAATTAATTAACACTAATATTAATTAATCCAACCATTGATTAATGTAATTATGGACTTTCACAATCATTATTCATTGATAATATTCTCATTACATTTATAGGTATATTGCAAATAATAATAATCGTATATTACGAATTAATTACCAAGTAACCCATATTCCACCACAATTAATTCATATTAATTAATGGATTAACGACTCCGTTATCGGACATATTACTTTAATTCATGGTTTATCAATGTCACACATATCACATAATTGTTCCATTTAATTTCCAAAGTAGAAAATTTTATTTTTTCCTCAACTGACCACACGCCATGAATCGCGCGCCATTTATATTGTTGGGATGGTAGGCAATGCTTGTAAGCGTTCTCGACAACGAAGGCAAGACCGGTTTAGCTTTCAAGCCAAAGTGTCAACTCCTATCATCATACTCATCTTGCACGACATGAATTAATGTCCACAAAGGTGTTGCTACACGTCTACGAGTGTATTGATTAATCACATAATCATTCCCGATTAATCTTCCTAATTCCCGTTTTAACTTGCTTAGTGAATTCTCTCGTTTCACATTATGCCACACAAGGTATTTCATAATTCTCATTGTCACTTCACACATCTTAGTACGCATTGGTCTAATACGAATCAATTGAATTAACCAACTCATAAAATAATAACATTTTTATTCACAGAAATTTTATTTCCATTAATATATTCATTTTATAATACGTAGAAATTCTCGGGTATTACAGTTTCGCAATCATTACTAGCAGTATTACATAACTTAAGTTCAAACACAGCTTAGTTCATAATATTAAACAAGTCTCATTACAATATAGTAATAACTTCTAATCATAACAGATCAAGCTACTCTTTAGTCTTGCCCTTTCCCTTATTATTGCCTGATATTTCACCACATTCTGCCTTAACTGAAAGGTTTAAGGAAAGAAAGAATGAGAAACAAATTTTCCCAACAAGAAATATAGCAATAAGGGTGAGCAGTTATAAAGTTCAAAATTTTAAGGGTATACCAATAATTGATAGTTCATGAATGACAAGAAATATCAATTGTTCTAAATAAGAGTCGTTATGGACTGAAAGATATCATCAAGAATTCCAAGGTTTAATTATTTCAAAGTTCAAGAATAATGAAAACTGAGTAGTCGCTATGGACTAAGAACTCCTGCTAGAATTAACAGTATTATACTTCAAATCCAATATAGACAAGTACAACATGTGATCAGTCTAAAGTAACCTAAGTTATGCATAATGTGACGCCCCCAAAATAGGTATACATCACCCATCTTGAGTCGCCAAATACATGGTACTAAATTCAAATACAACTTGATTATACAACAGTCGTGTAATATACGACAAAATACATGTTGTGAGTTTTAATACAAATATTGTCAACTAGACAATATCCACGCTCAATTTAGTTCTCATTACATTTATTATCACACTATTTAACAGAATAGTGAAGACTACTAAGACACCATCTCGGACCATCACTCCGTTCCTCGACTAGTCCCGGCTACGTTCTCATTTTCTGAAGAGAACAGTGAAAGAAAGGGTGAGCTTAACTAGCCCAGTAAGAAATTTTATGACTAAGATAATGCAGAATAAATTATCATTAGTCTTCAACAGTGTTAAACTGATAAAATACAATAGACATCAAGTTTAACTGCAGCGGAACATGCAATCCATTAAAAGAGTCAAGTAGTGAATAAAATCTACTATCTTTTATGATTTAAAAAGGTTTTTCATCACTTTTATCGCTGGGACTCAGCTTAATAAATAATCCACATCATCCCTGTACTACGGCCAAGGATATTCATAAAGAATGGAATAACTGAAGTTCTCTTCATGAATATAAAAAAAAATACCCTTTACCTTATAAAGAAGAAAGTATCTACCGGTAGAGGCGAGGATATACTTGAAGAAACTTGCACTACGCCAAAGCTTTCTTAAACGCTAAAGAAATACGCTCAAGATTATAGAAGAATAATTTCTCTTCGCTCTCTAGAGTTTCAAAGTGAATTCGTAAGAAATAATGAAGGAATGAGCTTATTTATGAAGAATGGATCGAATAGTAACCAATCCATGAACAGTTCAAATCGATTTACTTTAAACATTTAATTCAGATTGGTTTATAATAAAATATAATATATTCTATTTATAATCTAATAAAACGAATAACTTTTAAAAAGATTTTACTATGCAAACACTACGCAGAGCCTTTATACAAACACTATACATAATAAAATATAATATAATATAATTATTGTTCAATAAAGCGAGATAACTTTATAAAAGTATTCATTTTTATATAAAAAGATTTTACTATTAGCCTAATAAAACGAATAACTTTATAAAAGTATTTTAATTTATATAAAAAGCTTTTCTATTTTATTACATTAATAATACTAATAAAATAAAACTTCATCATCATTATTATTATTCACACTATTAATCGACCAGGTCGTTCCCAGGATAGAGGGGGCTTTCCAATAAGGATTTCTCCCTATTGGCGCGTAATTAGGTGACCAAACCTCTCCTTGGCAGAACATCTAGACATCGTTAATATTGCAAATAATAATATTAATAACTCTGTCATCTCAATTATTGATTTAATAATATATAAAATATCGACAATAATTGAATAAAACTAAATGACTTCTCACGTAAACATCAATAATCAATACTGTGTGCTACTATGCAACCACGCGTATTACTGTACTTTTATTACCGAGTAGTTCAATAATATTAACGATAAAACTTCCATCGTTATTTTTAATAAAATATTTTTATCGTTTTCTCAATCCGACAATAATTCTATTGTGGGGTCCACCAATGATTGTGTCGTCATACAAATATTCCCTGTTAAAATGAATATTCCCCGACCAATCGAATATTATATAACAACTTGCGTACTTTGCAAAATTTATAAATATTACCCACAACTATAACATTATATCAAATTTATTCCTTAATATTTAAAAAAATGATATTTATAGAAAATTCATTTTTATTCATAAAAGTTAGGGTCTTACAATCTCCCCTTCTTATGAAATTTCGCCCTCGAAATTAGGGTACGTACCTGGTATGTCGAAGAGGTAAGGATACCTTGATTTCATTTTAGATTCTAACTCCCAGGTCATTTCCTCAACATCGTGGTTCCTCCATAAAACTTTGACTTAAGGTATAACCTTGGAGCGTAGAATATGTTCCTTCTTATCCAAGATTTGAACAGGAACCTCTTCATACGTTAAATCTTCCGCTATTTCGTCCGATTCTAACTCAATAATGTGGTTCGGGTCTTTCACATATTTACATAACATGGATGTATGAAAAACGTTATGAACACGAGACATACTTGGCGGTAAAGCAAGTCTATAGGCTACGGTCCCTACTAGATCGAGGATTAAAAATGGGCCAATGAATCGAGGATTGAACTTTTCTCTCTTTCTAAATATCGTAACTGCTTTCCATGGAGCAACACGTAACAACACATGATCTCCAATATCGAATTCCACGTCCTTTCGATAAAGATCAGCATAACTCTTTTATCGGTCTTATGAGGTTTTTATACGTTGTCGGATCGTTTGAATCTTTTCCGTAGTCATACGTACCAACTCCGGTCCCAACAACGTTGCTTCACCCACCTCATCCAAAGATCTTGGAGAAACGACACTTTCTTCCATACAACGCAGTTCGAATGGAGTCATGCCAATGCTTTGGCGATAAGCAATCGTTGTTGTAGGAAAACTCCACTAATGGTAAGAACTTGTCCCAACTTCCTTGAAGTCAAAGACACGAGTCTTAATAAATCTTCAAGAGTTAGAATAGTCCTCTACGATTGTCCGTCTGGTTTGAGGATGATATGCGAACTAAATCGTAAATCTACTCAGTAGCTTTTTTTGCAAACTAACCCAAAATCGTGAAGTGAATCTTGGGTCTCGATCGAAACTATGGATCTTGGCATACCATGTAATCTTACAACCTCGTTTATGTACATACGAGCAAGACGTTCAAGTGTAAAAGTTTCTCGTATAGGTAAGAAATGAGCAGACTTGGTCAATCTATCAACAATGACCCAAATTGCATCTATACCCTGAGAAACCGTGGGAAGACTAATAACGAAATCCATGGTAATGTGTTCCCACTTCCATTTTGGAATTTCAAGTGGTTGCAATGGACCTTTTGGTACTTGATGATCGCACTTGACTCGTTGACACGTTAGACACCTTGAGATAAATAAATGTATTATCTCTCTTCATATTGCCCCACCAAAATGTATGTCAAGATCATGATACATTTTAGTACTCCTGTGATGGATTGTAAATGGTGTGTTGTGCGCCTCCATCATGATTTTATACTTTAACTCAGGGTCGTTAGGAACACAAAGTCTGGAGTTAACTCAAAGTATTCCTTCTTCATCGATTCTTTTTTAAGCGTAAGACCTTCTTATACTTTCTTCCTCATATGCATCGAACTTGTGTCCGTAGCTTGGCGAAAGGCTTTAACTTTATCGATTAAAGTCGGTTCCACTCGTATATTCTTCATCATCACTTGGGTCCTTGGAGTCTTTATCTCTATCTCCATCCTTTACAAGTCATACAAAATGGGCTCTTGCGTTGACAATATCGCACGCACATGACGCAAGATATGATCTTCTACTCAACGATCGCCTACCACGTTCGCTTTTCCAAGATGGTATTGGATGGTATGATCATAATCTTTCAACAGTTCAAGCCAACGTCGTTGTCGCATGTTTAGTGTTGGGCTTCGGCACAGAAACGCACAGCGGAAATTAAAATTTTAAAGCAATTTTCGAAACCCTAAAACAGGATCCATGGGAAAATCAATTAATTCAGAGGTTTAGAGATTATACCAGATATAAAACAAAAATGAGAATCGAAACCGATCAAGCGCCTCGAATCTCCAACTTAATACAAACCGATCAGCGCCTCTACAGTATCCACATCGAACGCCTACACGAACCGTCGAACGATTCTGCAATAAGAAGGACTCATGCAGACTAGCCACCAAAAGGAATGGATTTTGAAACTGTTTTCTCTCTAGTCTCTCTCAAGAGCGGCTAGGGCTTTTCAATTATGATATCTTACCTAAGTAGTGCATATATATCATATATATAGTAGTTAAAAGGAATTAATCAAATCAAAACCTAATTTTATAAAATTCAAATTTATATATATATATATATCTCTTAATTAAGTCTTACTTAATTAATATACATATATACAAATTATCCTTTTAATTTAAATTCGTGATTTAAATACTATTAATCATATTAATATATTTAAATCCTTAAAATTTAAATTAATTCCCTTTAAATAACGTTACATGTGTGTGACCCATAGGTTATTATTACGTTGGCAATAATTTTAAAATCATATTATAAAATTATAAACAAAGGAATGACATCTAGTAATGCATCACCGCTACCCAAGTAATAATAAGATCGATGATTCGATGCAACCTTTTCGTGACCAATGTTTCAATGTAATTTAATCCTTTTAACCTTAATATCCTAGATTAAACTCGAGTCATGGAATGTGTCATACTCTTCATAATTTAATCTGAGTTTTCTTGATCAATGAGTAGACTATATGAAACAAATCACTATTTGAGCATGGCCATGCATTTCATAGTCCTACTCAATCAAGAGGCTTATGGATATCACCCATAATATATAGGATGGTTAAATTCCATCTAGATCACTCATATTTCTCACACGATTAATGATGAACCCAATAATCACCTTTATAGTCCACCCTATTAAAGGTGACATTTGATGATATCAAAGTACATAAATTCTCGTGTAAGTAATATAGCGATTTCGTGTCGGAGGACCATTACATCATTGTCACTATGAGAATTGCTAATGACACTTTCGCATAATGCTCCATATAGAATTCTCATGGTGGGTCCGTCCAAAGACATCGATTCTTCAACATGTACCTATGCATTGACTTAATATCTCATATATTTATGACCAATGAGATTTGGTCATCAATCGATCCACATATTAGTCTCAATGCATCATTGTTGTCCCATCAACAATGATACTCGATCAGGACATTTAAGAACACCGATACTAATGGTAATATATAATCTCATGTTCAAGTCACATACTTGAAACTATATAATTTGTATCACTATTCTAAGGAATTTTATTATGTTAACAATTATATTACGCAGTAAATAAAACCATAATAAAATCATATATTTATTCAATCAAATATAATATCAAAACGTTAAGCAATTATATCAAATAATTGGCCTCTAGGGCATAAACTCTAACATTTAGTTCCTTTTGAGTGAAAAAATATTTGAGGCTTTTATGATCCGTAAAGATCTTCACTTTCTCCCCATACAAGTAATGCCTCCAAATTTTAAGTGCGAAGACAACAGCTGCCAACTCTAGATCATGAGTAGGATAATTCCTCTCATATTCTTTGAGTTATCGAGAGACATAGGCTATGACTTTCCCATGTTGCATGAGAACACATCCTAACCCTTTGCCCGAAGCATCACTGTAGATGACAAATCCCTCCGAGCCAGATGGTATTGTCGTAAAAAGTCTTTGAAATGAGCCTCCTCTTGAGTTCTTGAAAACTCTTCTCGCATTCCACACTCCAACCGAATTTTGTATCTATCCGAGTCATCTGAGTTAAGGGAGTAGCGATTCGAGAAAATCCTTCCACGAATCTCCGATAATAACTAGCTAAGCCGAGAAAGCTACGTACTTCGATCACTAATTTGGGTTGCTCCCAACTTTGAATAGCTTCAATCTTTGCTGGCTCAACAGATATTCCATGACTTGATACCACGTGCCCAAGGAATGCTACTTCCTCAAGCCAGAACTCACATTTCTTCAACTTAGCATAAAACTTATATTCACGAAGCTTTTGGAGTATCAGCCTCAAGTGTTGCTCATGATCTTCACGGCTTTTGGAATAAATAAGGATGTCATCAATAAAGATGACCACAAAGTGATCCAAATATTCCTTGAATACTCGGTTCATCATATCCATGAAGGCAGCAGGAGCATTAGTTAATCCAAAAGACATAACTAGGAATTCATAATGCCCGTACCGAGTTCTGAAAGCTATCTTTGGAATGTCATCGGTTCTAATCTTTAATTGGTGATATACGGAATGAAGATCAATCTTTGAAAAGAATTTGGCGCCTTACAACTGGTGAAACAGGTCATCAATACGTGGCAATGGGTACCTATTTTTGATGGTGACATGATTCAACTCCCGATAATCAATACAAAGTCACATACTCCCATCTTTCTTCTTCACGAATAGAACAGGAGCACCCCAAGGAGAAGTACTAGGACGAATGAAACCGATGTCTAACAATTCCTGTAGTTGGGTCTTTAACTCCTGAAGCTCAATAGGAGCCATTCGATATGGAGCTTTGGAAATAGGTTTTGTACCAGGTTCAAGGTCAATACAAAATTCAATTTCACGATTTGGGGGTAGGCCAGGAAGTTCTTCAGGGAATACGTCAGGAAATTCATTAACAATAGAAATATCATTCAAAACTGACGTATTTTTGTTTAGATCCGTGACATGAGCTAAGAAAGTTTGACATCTATTTTTCAATAAATGAATAACTTTATGGCTTGAGATGACAGTGATTGATTTTAATGGTTTGGTTGCTTGAATTCTCATTATAGGTTGATTAGGAATATGAAAGCTAACAACCTTACGAAAATAATCAATTTTTGCATGATGAGTGGTTAACCAATCAATCCCTAGAATTACGTCAAATGCAAGTATTTTCAATGAAATAAGATCGACAGGTAATGTGATGGTACCGATTTGAACCAAACAAAACTTATAAACAGTGGATGTAATGAAGGTTTCTCCCAACGGAGTTTCAATAGATAAGTCAAAGTCCAATTTTTCCGGAGTCAAATTTAAACGTTGGAAATGCAAAGTAGGAGAAATAAAGGAATGGGTAGAACCAGGGTATCAAATAAGGTATATACTTATTTAGAGTTTATGATAAGCTTACCCGTGATGACCGTATTCGAGTTCCTTTCTTTCCCGGAGGTCACAACAAACGCCTCCTGAACCATCTGGCTTTGACTTTTTCCGGGCGCCCTTTGGTGCCTCCATCCTAGCTGAGCTTATCTTCGGTGAACGACAAAATTGGGCTAGGTGACCTTCTCTTCCATAATTATAACAAGCTTTGGAAGGCATCGCACATTTTGGACTGATGTGTCCCTCCCATCCGCATTTGAAGCATATGATAGGTGGTCGTTTCTCCTTCCTTAACAACAAAAGTCTTGAATGCCGACGTCTTTCAATCATTGTTGAATCTCCTCTTCTTGAAATGTCCATTCTTATTGCTTTGGCCATGATTACCACCGAAGTGGTTACCATTTCTGACATATTGATTCCCTTCATGCTTATTGTCACCGCTTCGATGACTGTTATCACTGGTATTATCATTTTGCCAGCTGCTCTCTTTTGGTTGGGTTAACTCATTATCGCGCTCCAATAACTGAGCCCTATTGACAACATCTGAATACAAACACAGTTTATGAGAGATAAGATATTGATGTATCTCGAGTTTCAAACCTCTTAGAAACATTCGCGTCATTCTCTCCTCATTATCAACCAAATGGGACGACGAAACCAGACATACCAGCAAACTTGGCTTTCAGATCGCGACACTGGCCATGTTGTTTTGCTCAAGTTTAATGAACTCTACCTCTTTCATGTGACGAATACTTTCGAGAAGGTACTTGTCGTTGAACAGTTCTTGAAACTTTTCCTAAGACATCTTCAGTTCGGCAGGTTGAGTACGCTTTACATATTCCCACCAGTAATCTGCCTCTGCCCGCAACATGAAGGTGGCAAAGGAAAACTTTTGCTCCTCGGAGCAACCCAAGACATCAAATATCTTGTTGATCTGTTTTATCCACGTCTCTGCTTTAAGTGATTTTGGCTCTCCAAAAAACTCCGGTGGTCCCAGCTCCTTGAATTGTTTGGCGGTGACCGTCCAAGAGTTGCCAGTGTTTCCACTTGTATATTGGACAGGAGCCGCTCTCGCCTGATGTTGCATGAATTGCATGTAGCCTCGGAACATTCCATCGTTCATCATTTGGTTAGTGTTGTTGTTTGCCTTATGATTGTCACCTTCCTGATGCACATTATCCTAATTATTGATCTGTGGAGACTCAACGGTCTCCTATGCTCCATTGATGTTCTCCATATTCTTGGATGCCATTTTCAAACACTGCCACAAAACAAGGGTTAATTAACATATCACATATTATCCCTATACTCTGACCGACCAATTAAATATCAAATAAACTTAGTAGGTCATACTAACAAGGAATTCCCCGCTCTCCCTCCTAGTTCTTGTCTCACATCTCACCTGGAGATCATATCCCTAGGCTTTGATACCAACCGTGACGCCCCCAAAATATAGTATACATCACCTATTCTCGAGTCGCCAAATACATGGTATGAATATAAATACAATCTTTAATATACAACAAGAAAGTCGTGAGTTTTAATACAAATATTGTCTTCTGATAATATCCACTCTCGTAATAAGTTCTCATTACATTTATTGTCACACTATTTAATGTAATAGTGAGGACTACTAGCTAACACTATCATCCCAGGACCATCACTCCGCTCCCCGACTCGTCTCAAGCCTACTTTCTCATTTCTCAAGAGATAAAAGTGAAAGAAAGGGTGAGCTCAACTAGCCCAAAGAAAAAATATTATGACTAAGATAATGCGTAATAAATTATCATTAGTCTTCAACAATGTTAAACCGATAAAATACAATAGACATCGAGTTTAACTCTGCAATGAATACTTAATCTATTAAAAGAGTCAAGTAGAGAATAAAATCTACTATCTTTATAATTTAAAAAATTTCATCACTTTTATCATTTGGGACTCAAATTTTAATAAATAATCCACATCATCCCCCGCACTACTACCAAGGATATTCATTAAGATCACAACCACAAATTATTCACGCACTACGGGCCAAGGATATTCGTGTATTCATCAATGGTCATGATCATGCCAACAACTGTTCATCAATGCACTACGGGCCAATGATGACTTTTACCACATCATTTGTAATATTACGGTCATGATTATACCAAATAATCTCTGGTCATAATCATACCAAGTCCATCTATGCACTACAGACCACAGATGACTTTCAATAAAATATAAATATGAGGATGTGACAATGATATAAGAATTCAATAAAACAAGTTCAAGAATTAATTTATCCAGTACTAATAACGTCTAAATTGTCAACATGATACTTCTTTGTAGAGTAAAATTTAAGAATGCTCAGAAGAATATTTTCATGAAAAGATACTAGATGAAGCGCAAATATCAAGGATATTCCACTAATTTCATTGAGTATAGAAGTCAAAACATTAACCAACTGAGTATAATAAAGAATGGAATAACAAAAAAAATCACTATGCATGCGGTACTTCGCATAGATAGGTTATTCCAACAAAATAATAAATAACGGAACCAGGTCAGGCGTAATACGCACCGACAGGATATTCCAACAAAATAATAAAGACGGAACCAGTCCCACAGAAAACGCATGCATACGATGATATGCCAATGTAATAATAAAGACGGAACTGTGTCCCAAGATAAAACGCATAAACAGGGATGTTCCAATAGAATAACAGAGAATGGAATAACAATGTAAATCACCAAGTATAGAGTAGATCACAGATACAAAGTTATTCCAATGTAATAATAAAGAATGGAATAATGTAAGTTCTCTTCATGAATATAAAAAAATAATATCCCTTACCTTATAAAAAGAAAGAGTACTCAAGTAAGAGGCGAGGATATACTTGAAGAAACTTGCACTACGCCAAAGCTTTCTTAAACGCTAAAGAAATACGCCAAGATTATAGAAGAATAATTCTCATTACGCTTTCTCTAGAGTTTCAAATTGAATTCAGTAAAGAAATGATGAAGGAATGAGCTTCTATTTATGAAGAATGGATCGAATAAGAATCAATCCATGAACGGTCCAGATCGATTTACATTTTTAAAACGGACGGTCCAGTTGGTTTACAATAAAATATAATATATTCTATTTATAATCTAATAAAACTAATAACTTTTAAAAAGATTTTACTATACAAATACTATGCGAGCCTTATGCAAATACTATGCATAATAAAATATAATCTAATTTAATTATTGTCTAATAAAAGCAGAGATAACTTTATAAAAATATTTTGTTTTATATAAAAAGATTTTATTATTAGCCTAATAAAACGAATAACTTTATAAAAGTATTTTGTTTTATATAAAAAGTTTTTCTGTTTTATTACATTAATAATACTAATAAAACAAAATTTCATCATCATTATTATTATTCACACTATTAATCAACTAGGTCGTTCCCAGGAAAGAGGGGGCTTTTCAATAAAGATTTCTTCCTATTGGTGCGCAATTAGGTGACCAAACCTCTCCTTGGCAGAACTTCTAGACATCGTTTATATTGCAAATAATAATATCAATAACTCTGTCATCTCAATTATTGATTTAATAATATATAAAATATAGACAATAATTGAATAAAACTGAATGATTTCTCACGTAAACATCAATAATCAATATCGTGTGCTATTATACAACCACGCCAGACATCGTTCTTTGTTTTACTACCGAAAGTAGTTCAACAAGATTAACGATAAAACTTCCGTCGTTATTTTCAATAAAATATTTTTGTCGTTTTCTCAATCCGACAATAATTCTATGTAGGGGTCCACTAATGATCTTAGTCGCATTTAATATTCCCCTGTTAAAACAAATATTCCCCACCAATCGAATATATTATATAACAACTTGCGACTTTTGCAAAATTTATAAATATTACCCACAACTATAACATTATATCAAATTTATTCCATAATATTTTAAAAAATGATATTTATAGAAAATTCATTTTTATTCATAAAAGTTGGTGTCTTACATAAACACTAAATATGGGACAACTCTATTCCTTAGCAAAATGATTTTAGTATACTTAGGTTTATTTCCTTTTTGTCATACAAGCTTACATTTAATGACTTAATGTTATTACCATATGATAAGTTAGGAGTACTTATACACGTAAGCATATAATCCATATATATTGAATTAATCAAATTAGGATAGAATATAACTCGATTGGGTATCATCAATCCATTAATCTTTTGTAAACTTATTATCTCAACTACTCTCAAATATTATAAGGATAATTAATATCAAACGTTTATTTTTTGAAAGTTAATTTTCTTCAGAATTTCTGATATACGCATTTAATTGAATTAATGAATTATAATGTCACACATACTCATTTAAAATTTTTAGTAGGTCACATAATATAAATCTTATTTTTATCATACATTCATACTACATCAATTATTCATATTAATGTTAATACCTCATCTGGTAACTCATGCGTGAAACAAAAAATATTATTTTTCAAAGGTTTACTACCGATACAGTTGCGCTAGTTTACACTACAGAAGTTGTGCAGCTGCGCCATTCTAAAAAAATCTCAAATCATACCATAGTTTAATTACTCTTTTCATTATTTTAATTAATAAGTTACTTATTTCATCACGTTGTAACACTATGCATATCCCTTAAGCTTTTCATTATTTTCATCATATCACATAGTTGTCACGTAGTTAATTCAATTCGATTGAATTATCACATCCCGTGTCACAACAATATATACTTATATTCAAATAAATATTTAATTTTTATTAATTTAATTATTTATATTATTCATAAAATTTACGGATATTACACACTCTGTTTAAACAAATTTTACGATTTTCTGAATTAGAATAGTTATTAATAATTTTTTTTTAAAATAAAATGTTTGTGAAATATACCATAGCACCAAGTATTATTAACACTAAAAATTTATTTAATCAAGCACGAGATAATTCGAGAAAATCATTTAGTGGTACACTTGTAGAATTGCGAAAAAATAATTAAGATTTGATAGATCGGGGGAGTATGGGACGGTGGAGTTACACGTCTACAACAGAAAGCTTAGTGGACCCCACTGGCCACGGACAGCGGCCACTTATCAGATTCTGTCACATAACCCAACCAGCTCGCCGTCCGAATTTTAAAATTTCCCAAGAATATTTTTTACAATAATTTAGGCCGATCGATTGATTTAGTGTTCCGTCCAATTTTTTTTTCTCAAAAAATATATAATATTCATTTTAATTAAAATTTTAGAAAATTTAATAATTTTAAAATAATTTAAATACATATGAAAAACAGTCTATAAAAATCTTATTTTTTATATATGTACGTTGAATATAAAAATTCCGTTCAAATAAATATTATATATTTTTTAAAAATCAAAAAAGAAAATAAACCGGTTACTAGAACGCCACTTCACGGTTGGCGGAGGACTATTTTTTTTTTTTTTTAATCATGTATACCACCTCTTCGCATCCTCTCCTTAGAACCGTCCGATTAAAGAGAAAGAAATTGAGATCCGAAAGAAATAAGACACAAAAATACCGAATCTCGAGGGCATCCTCCCATCCGACAGTCGGGACAGAGGGGAGAGCCCATGCTTCTCATCATGAGACTGACCCATTTTGCCCCTACATATAGTAAAACTTCATACTACATCACTCCTCCGTACAGGTGTGGGCCTATTGTTCTAACGTGAGCATTCATTTTGAACATATCTCAATCATATCATACGCCTACTTTTTTATAATGCTCACTGTGCACCTCGTTTGCCATTGCCAATTAATTTGATTGATCAAATTGCCGGCAAAGTATTAACACAAAATCATATAGAAAGAATCAAGTGACCGATTAATTTCTGTATGAAAACAAAAGCAAGAACCTTAACCTCTTATTCAGATTAAATGATATTTTAAAATTAAATATATTTATTAAAAAATAACACAAAATATCTTTTATGTCCTTAATTAATTATTTCTCTCTCTCTATTATATCTTTTTCATTTTCTATAATTATCCCTAATTAATTATTTCTCTATCGCATTTACTAAACAATATTAAATTAAAAAAAATTAAAAAAAAATAATGTAATATTGTATAGAGATTCTAAAGCAATCCTTATATATCTGAATAGAAAGGAATAGTAATTCGTTATGTATTTACATATAGGAACACTATATCAGCAGATCGAAAACATTGTCAGGCTGCGACTTCTCTCTTATAGTTTCGTCTCCTACATATTTAAATCCTTTCTCTTCTCTTCTCTTCTCTAAATTCAGAAACTGAAAAGTCAGAACAAAGTGGTAATTAGGTTAGTGAAATCGGAATTTAACTGGCAAATGCTGTTTCCGGCCAGATCAGGCAACCTCCGACCGTGGTGGAAGGTTGAGGTCAAGATCGAGCGGTTTTCTATGCGAGTTACGATCGAAATAGTTATAATCGAAGACCGAGGAAGAATCAGAGTCGCTCTGAGCACCGCCGGCGATTGTAGGATGTAGAGCAACAAGCGGACGCTCCGATCTGAACATGTTAAGATGGCTATTTATGGCATCTGGCCTCGACAGCGCGTGGAAGAGGAACATTGGACGCGCCGTCGGCATAAAACATGGATAATGTACGGCAGCACCGAGGTGAGCCAGGCTGAGATCGAGGGAGGGTGGTGGAGCAACGGCGCCCATAAGAGGCGCTGAGCTCGATGATTCGACAGTGCTGCTCTGGCTAGGGCTTCGATTACTGTTGCCGGCGGCGGCGGCAGGCTTAATAATTTTTTTAGCAGCAGTGGCAACGAGTTCTGAGGAAGTAGGGAAGTTAGTCTTAGCCTTAGCACCGCGAAACTCACGAGCGGCAGCATCGTAAGCACGCGCCGCCTCTTCAGCTGTGTCAAATGTGCCAAGCCAAACGCGGCTTTTCTTACCGGGATCTCTGATCTCAGCAGCGTATCGTCCCCAGGGCCTCTTCCTGACGCCTCTGTAACGAGTTTCCTTACTGGCAAAAACGGCATTATTTCCGGCAACGGCGGTAAGTTTATTATCTCTCGGAGCCATTGTTTTTATAATTTTCCGTTTTTTTTTTTTTATTATTATGATGTAGGGTTTGATGGGGGAAGGAGTGAGAAGCTAGAGAATGGATGGGGGTATGAGTAAGAAAGGAGAAAATAGGGTGGGATTTATAGAAGAGCAGAAAGAGGGGAGTCGTTAAAGAAGGCCTCGGACCACGCTCCATCAAAGAGCGTGCATGACTCAATCTTTCTCGTGGGCTTTTTGGCTCCTCATCCGGGGGCTAGGCCTACATTCAAGACCTTTTACTGCCCTCTCAAACTATCCACGTGAACCAAAACCCATAAAACGGCACAAAATGAAAATTTTTAGATTAATTTTGGAGAAATTTTAATACATCCAACTGTTAATAAAAACGTTGGCAAGTCATTGCGAAAACATCAAACCATAAAATCTTAATCAGGAATATATTTTGTTCTCATAACACCTTTTAGATTCCTATGGAATATTTTTATTTTTTTTGGGTTATATAAGAAATGTTTGATTAAGAGATTTTCAATAATGGTGATTAGCATATTTTTTTTATTGTTTAATCAAGTACAAACTGCTTTTAATTGGTTCCTAATTTCTTTAGGATGTAAAATGTTTTTCAAAAATAAATTGTTCAAATTTTGCGACAAATGAGGATTACGAGATAATTGTTAAATTAACTGTGTGTACAAACAGGAAAAATAGATAATTATTGAATTTAATATATTGCATAATGTTCATAATAAAGTTGGATCATTTTTTATAATGCATAATGTTTATAATAAAGTTGGATTCTTTCCTTTATTATATGTTAGGAGGTCATGACGGAAAATCTTATGTGAATTAAATTTCAATCCAATTTGAATGCTTCAAAGCAACATTACTTGTATAACATTTCAAGAGCAATTCACTCGTGAAACAATGCTTTAGTCCATGAAAGGTCCCCTCAACTCAACTTATAATTTTTCAAAACTCTTAAATAGAAATACTAACAAAATATTATTTTTTTTAAAAATTTATAAATAACTTGAAAGGAGAAAATTGCGGGATATATATATATATATTGTGGTTTTTGGTAAAATGTGATATTCAAGCAATATAAAAAATTAAAAGGCAAAATTAAAGTTTTATCTCTTTTTTATTAAAAAATTATTTAAGTTCATTTTAATTAAAATTATTATTCATTTTTTATAATTTACATATTTATTTTTTATTCGAATTGCACACTGCAATAAATACTAGTAAATATGAAGTCAGTCGGAATGAAAAGTTAATTGTTCGTGTAATAATATTCTTGCGAATAAGATTAATAGTATCTAAGTAATGTAAGGAGTATTTAGTAGCGTTTTATTCTTAAAAAACGTAAGACGTAAAAGGAGCGTGGGTTCACGCAGCACACGTGCAGTTGAATCAGGAAAGCGTCGTGAGGTGAAATATTCGGCGCAGTCAACAAGAGGTTTGACTGAATGAGGAGGGCGCCGCCTGCCGGGAGTGTAGGTTATGATGGTTAAAGAAACGAATCGTGGTAATGGTGGAGTAATTATGTTTACTTGTCACGTGCTATGCAGGTGGTGTCTGGACACGCGGCCAACTGCTGGAAGTTTCGATGGGTTTGGCCGCATTATCTAATAATACTCATCCGTAAGGTCCCCATAAATATCTTTTGGAAATAAATTCATGAAATTTTATTATTTCCTTTTAATGTAAATTGAATTATAAATTATATAATTTTCCATTTATTCTAAATTTCGTAATTCATAAATTAATTTTTTTTAAAATTATTCTTTATGAAACGAATGTAATTCATAAATTGCATACAAAATTTTTATGCAAAATATTGAGTAATTCATAAATTGCATACAAAATTTAGAAGAGAGAGAGAACATTCCTTTCCTTGACAACATCTTCCAAGCTTTTTGAATAAAATCAAAGCCAGATCAATGTCAGATGAAAAAGATGCATTAATGGAAAGCCCATTTACTAGCAAAGAGCCAACAAATCATGATATGTACAGATAAGAAAATATTATATCAAATAAAATTTATTTAAAATTTTAATGGAAAAGAAACTATTAAAAAAAGAGTAAATAATTTATTAGTAAATCGTAAACGACAAACATTTTAGAACATATTTTTTCTTCCAAAATAACAATCTTTTAGGAACGGAGGTAGTAGTTTTTATTTTTTTTTCCCCCTCTTTTTATAAACAGCTACGATGTCTAGATACCAATCCCCCTCACTTACCAGTAGATGGAATCTCCATTTCCTTTTCAAGTCTACAACTACCATACATTCACAGTTAATTAACAATCTCTACTACGTCTACTACCAAGTAAACAGGTAAAACATTAGGGTAAGACTTGCGGGTAAATCCTTTGGAAGCTTTAGTTCTGTCAACCTAAAATTGAAAATCTTAACCTACATACAGTAATTTGTACATGAGTAACAACATGACAAACAGCACACCTATCAGATCTGTTCCGACACCAAACGTGAAATTAAAATCTGTCCTCTGTCATCACTACAGGCTGAGCTTCTGAATGCTTTCTTGCAAGGTAAGGGCCGTTTTTAACAGCTTCCTGCAGCTGTAGACAGATTAAATGTTGATGAATAGAAATGCCGGAAGAGTAAGAAAAGCCACGTGTCAAAATTCAAAAGAAACTCATTTTTCTCAACACAAGCAATTTTATTTATTTTTATTTTTTTGGGTGGGTGGGTGGGTGGGTGGGTGGGAGGGAGGGTGGGTGGGGGGACATACGACAATGTCACATCTGCATAACATATTTTCATGCATCGCAACATGTTTAGAAGCATGCCAACAGGCGAGAGCTAGGAGTTGCATGTACATATTTCCATGCTAAATGACCCCCCTGCGGGGTCAAACCCACCAAAACTAGCTCCGGAAAGTTTTGAGGTGCAAGTTTATACCACAAAACACCAAGCACCCTTTCCCACTGGAGAAAACTGAATAAAAATGTCTCTAATCAAAAACTAAGAAAAGCATACCTTTGCAGCTATCCCAGCAAGACTAGGGTCACTGATTAGTTTACTTGACACAAAGGCATTGTGGATTACCAGGCAACAATTGTATCTAGATTCCATACCTGAAAAATTATATAACTGATACAGTTAATATTTCAAGGACATAAGTGAAACTTTAAATATAAATAATATAATTATAAAGGAAAGACAGTAATTCTATTATTCCAATATTCATATGAAGAGCAAGAACTCAACACTAGAAATCAAAGGACAAATATATTGTTGTATTAAAAAAAGAAAGCTGGAGATCGACCGAGGAGATAAAAATGCAGAGGCAGCAAATTCATGTCTTGTATCAATGAGATGACCTAACTAGCAAAATTATTATGAAGTTTATTTTCATAGAACCCAACTAGGTTTAACGCTTACCAAGACAACGAAGACAAAATGCAAAGAAATACTTTTTTGATAATGATGAAAAAAATGCACACAAGATGACGAGTGTAGAATCACAAGTAAAAGGTGACAGGATCGCATACCTAGCTTAGTGGTTTCAGTGTAAGAGTCAGCAACTATATTTATCAACTCTTGTCTTGAGCAGATCTCCATCAGGCACCATTGTCTAACAACCAATCCCTTTATCAATCTATAACCCTGTGATATTTGCACAAAGAATAACATACAATCTCTAAAATAGAAGTGCAACCAAGTAAAAAGCCATAATAAGGACAATCTTTATCAAATAAAGTTTTAAAGACTGGCTGTTAAGAAGTCTCCTAAATTCAGGTAATTTGTTGAATACAACAGTTCTGACAGAGAAAAATGAAATACTTGTCCCAAACCCCCTTCAGATGCGAATAACTTTGTCATTAATCTCTAGTAAGGATTCAGAGAGAGAGAGAGAGAGGGAGGGGGAGAGGGGGGGAGAGAGAGAGAGAGAGAGGACTTCTATGTAGTATGTACATAACAAATGCCATACAACGGGAATATTACCACTTTCAAATTGAGTTTCTTGACAGCTTGAATCTTAGAAAAAGAGGAAGCCCATTTCGTCACCATATATTGCGCAGAACAAGATTACATATGAAGTTAGAAGCTTTGATAACATTTGAGGGTTATAATGGTTCCCATGTCTTTTTGGCAAAAAGAAACATAAACTTCCTTTTGAGTGCTGACCTCTATGGTTGATAGTTTTCATTCAGCAGAATGGAGGAAATCATTATCAGAAAGGGAACCAGAAAATAAAGACTTTTGTGATAAATAATTTAAAAGTTAAATCTAGAATAGAATCGCTTGATCTTCTTCATAAAGAAATGGTCATTCAATTCTTCAGTTAGGTAATAAATTGCTGATAATCATGGTAGCAGAAAATCCCAGATAAGAAAAGTTCAAAGAAAATATGGAAGATAGAAAACATTCTCAAAAACTAGGTTTCCAGTATTAGATATATATGTAGATCTCAATAATATTGATGGAACTTTGTAAGTCGTGCAAATAAAATTATTACCGCCAGACGAATTTCAGACTCTTGTTGAAGAACTGAAAGAAAGAGTCCCTGCAGTATGCAGTACGAACTTGGTTAAATCTTCAATAATTTAAAAGGTACCATGCATAAACAATCAAGTAATTGAAATGAACCAAACAATTAGTTGTACTTGGACAAGAGTTAGAGAATTAGCATGACATCATATATAATAGTTCCACACAAAGTTGCAGGCAACAAACCAATATTTAAAAGAATTTGGAGGTTTATTGAACTAGGAAAACTATAAACACCCTCACTGCCACACCCAAACTCACGAATTGGCAGTAGTTGTTGTTTTGATATAAAGTCTTTATTTCTCTCGAACTATATCTCCTACTACTTTAATACTTTCAAAACTCTATAATTCTTTCATTACAAATCATTAATGGTTGATCTATACGAGACCAAACATGGATATTTTTGATGTACTTAAAATAGCAAAAATACAGTAAAAGTTCTGTACTTTGAAATACAGCGATGTTGTATGTGTTTTGGCTGTTTTGATTAACTACACTGAAAAATATTCATGTTGAAACAACTCGGGCTAAATTCCAAGTATGAATATCTTTTTGAGTTATCATAGCCCACCACAAGCCCATCCAAAAGATAAGATATTATTGGTAGTAAACTAATCCTTATACATACACTAACCAAATCCGTGTTATCCGGTGTGGAACTGGGGTAGTCTGCTCAACTTAAATTAGTAAGGTCCTTGTCAGACCAATCCAATTACTCATGGCCTAGGAACGTCCTTTGTAGCCACATAAAACCAACAACCTCTGTGTCTCCATTTCCTACACCTCCGACTATGAGACAATACTAGCTGCCTTCATGTCCCACCTCCGATAGCTTGACTAGATGACCCGATCTGAGCTTCTACAAGTTGACTTTGATACCATTTGTAACAACCTGAATTAAATTCCTAGTGCAAATCAAATCAAAACGTACCAAGACTCGATCCACAGTCCAATAATATATTCTTGGATCATTACAAGCCCTCCCAAAAGGTTACGACTGAAGGTACTAATGTACTATTGGTAGTAGAACTAAAATTTATACAAACACTAAACATATCCACATTATCCGATGTGGAACTGGGTATTACATTTACTCTTATTGACCAATTCTTCATGCGAGTTATTTTCAGACTCCTCATAACTATTCTGATTGGGAAACTAAAACCTTTCCATAGCCTTGAACAAAAGAGATCAAGAAACTTATAATACAGCTACATTGGAATAATATAAGCAAATAAAGACAACAAAAGAATTGAAAGATAATTGACTAACTGATGGTGTCAACTTTGAAGTTTTTGATGCTGCTTCATAGATCAAGCGGCGAAGGCTTTCTTCTGCATCACCATTTAGTATAATGTTGTTTCCAGATCGAGTTTCTCCTGAGATGTTTCCAAGAGCATGCAGAGCAGCCTGTTGTAACACAAAGCACAGATCAGAACATAATTTACACTTCATAGATAGGTATTCTAATATGAAATATCATTCTTCATTACAAATCGAATGTCTTGATGACCCAGTGTATCTTGTATCTAAACTTTTCCCATAACTTTGCAGTATTTCCTCCCAACCTTTCATCCTCAGCTTATTTATGCTTCACAACTATGTTGCTTTAGGATTATATAAGTAAGCATGGTCGGCAAAAGGCGTCCAAAGAAGCTTTTGATGTCAATATGGCATGTACCTCTCAAAGAAAAGGCTTTATTTATCTTACTTGGTTGATTTTATGAATTATATCAGGAATTCTAATCGAAGTCGATGACAATTCAAAAGTAAATGAAATATTTAAATAGAAATGACTACAAATCTGAAGAATGTGATACATGAAAAAGGTCCTCGTAGTCTTTTACTTAAGATTTGAGCTTAAACATGTTAAAACACACATTAGACAAAACACACATTCGACTACAACATTAACCAAAGCCAGCTCAACAAAATCTTGAAAGAGTCTCTGTGACATTCTACAAGGAAAAAAAAAATGTACATTATAATATGAAACTAGTATATTCACTCACTAGCTGTTTTCCACGGCCTTGCCAATCAAAGGCAGCATTTACAACATGTCTAGCAGCAGGAGGTGAACTTGAAAGTAGCAATGTAGATCCTTGGATAGCTAGTAACATCATGTAACAGGATCACAAAATTCAAAATTTTTATAAGATGATGCATAGTGAATTACAGAATAGGTATGCATAATGGTACTCTAAAGACTAACTACAATGTTAAAAAGGTCACAGGATACATATACATACATAAGCATATTATCACGGAACAAGTGTGGAAGTGTAATACGCTAGTCCCTAGAAATATGGAAGTATAACAGAAGGTAGAACCAATCACCAAACTGATTTGAAACTTTAGGTCCTCTATATCTCAAAAACAGAACAGATACTTTGCAGTGCAGTATGAAAGAGAGTTTAGAGCTAGGAGATCAAGCTGTCCTCCAAGAAATGGAATTTTAGACATTGCCAATTTGAACTTGAATCAGTTCAAAAATGGCCATTTCTCACTTTGTGGATTCTTCCTAAGATATTAGCTAGAATCTATAAATAGTTAGTACAAAGTCAAAATGTACATCAGGGAATATCAATATTTTTGTCCCCCATATATTGGACAGTTTTCTATCAAGCATCACATTTATTGCCACAAAACAAAATTTGAATCAAAATTTCAGCTACTTGGTTGAATATTTAAAAGATGAATACAAACAAATTGAGATATAAGAGCTCTCTTCGAGATCTTCTAATTTTGATATCATTGACCTTGCACATAAATCCACATCCAGGAACCACTAGAGTTCTATTCTCTAAATAATATCATTCTATATAAGCTAATACTGCAAAAAACTAGACATGACTCTCAGATTAATCTCCTTTCTTAAATTGCAATAAAGCAGAGGGATAGAAAGGAAACTTGTAGTAGTATGATGACCTAAAAATCTGTCCGTTGAGCCTTAAATGCGATATACTTATGTCGTAGAATCTGGATTTTGTTGCTCTGTTATTACAATTTACAACATATATATCCTGTTGAATATTGATTTGGAAGAGACCAAAATCTGGGAAAATTAGGTGCTGTAATGCAAAAAGAATGTCTATGTGCAGAGCATTATAGAGGGTGATAGATTGTATAGTAAAATGACTAATTAAAAATATTAATCCACACTCTGTGGAGTGTTAGATGGTGGGTGTGCTCTTCTTCATTGGATTTAAAAATAAGAGGGGATTCCAAAATTTTATGAAAGTACTCTCTTTCAGTTCAATGGGGAATTTGGAAAGAGCATAATGCTAGATCTAGAGGGAGCTTCTTATCTTTAAGGTGTTGCACTTTTTAATTGCACTTTTAGATTTGTCCCCTAGTTTATCGTACTCTCTATTTTCCTTTCACTTACAAAAATTTTCAATAATAATAATAAAAAAAAGATCTAGAGGGAGCTTCTTATCTTTAAGGTGTTGCACTTTTTAAGTGCTCTTTTAGATTTGTCCCTAGTTTATCATATCTATTTTCCTTTCTCTTAGTAAAATTTCACAAAACAAAAATTAATGAAATAAAAAAAATGAAAGAGAGAGAGAGGATTGAGCCCCATTGCAGAGCAGATATAGGATCAGGTGGCTGTCACAGGTATCGCCATACTTACATGACCCTATATTACCCAATGCTTCAAGTGCACATTCATATTCATCAGCATCTTGACTTTCCAGCAACCCGAGCCTTCCATCAATGGCAGAAATTACAGTTCTAACACCTGAATTCAGAAGAAAGGTTAGTACTGTAAACTAGCTCTCAAGTGTTTTAACAACTCAGTATATAGAACATATAGTCATTGAAGCTTTATGATACTTAACATGCTATCCACTCAATTCTTCACCCAAGGGTACAGAAGAAAAGCTTTTGCATCCAGCAGAATCAATACTATGACTGCATGCTAACCAGTTTCTAATATCCTAAATCCAGCTTTAGTCACCCTATAAATACTTATTATGCACATTGGTCAGAATTTGAAGTCTTTTGCCCTCAATATTGATGATGGGGATCGATGATTTAGTTGACTTATTTATTTATTTTGTTTATTTCATTATTATGGACTTATTTTAATTAGTTAGGGTATTTTAATCAATAGTTTTAGTTAGTTGGGTTATTTTTGTCTTTATGGTCTCCAAGTTCAATTTAGGGTTGTTTTGTTTATAAATACCGATGTAATGCTCCTTGGGAAATTATTCTGGATATATAATTATTATTAGCTTTTCTTATATCGTGGAGATATTTTCTAGAGTTAATAGACATCGAGTTGAAACTCTAAACACTAGAATTTAAGCGTAGAGTTTAAATTTAGATTTATTCATACATCAATCAATTGTAGAGTTCAGTTTATAATTTGTCCTACATCAAATATTGACCGATGATGATGACAATCCAACACCACCTTCCCCTCAATATGAATCAACATTAACAATAATGGCATTCTGTATTTTCATAAAAATATAGATAAAACAAACAGCTGCATTAGAAAATATGTAGATAAGCATACATGATTGCAAGCATAACAGATAGATAGTTTGAATTCTCTTCAATGAGTATGTAATTACCATATCCAACGGTAACTTTATCATTAAAAAAAATGATATATATCCTTCATAAAAAAAGTCTTTCAATATCCATAAAACACAATATGCGGACTAATAAATTGCACGTTCAATTAGGCACGGGTCTGTATCATTCTATGGCCCTCCAGGATTGGCAAAAGCCCACTGGACAATGCTATAAAAATGCAGCATAATCATAGCCTTTAAATTAATAACAATCAAAAGATATAATAAACACCAGGCCAACAATTTACTACTTTACAGCAAGCCAAAGAAACATAGTAAAGTTACAAATGCTATATGACATACACCACATCCATACAATACAAGGACACTGGGTAAGTGACCAACTTGATGTTTTGAGTAGATATTATGTTGAGAGGTCTAAATATATATAACTGCTAACTAGATATGCATCTGTTGAACATAGAGATATGTAAACACAGACTATAGAAATGTATAAACCTGTACATAGTGAGAAAGAGATGAATACGAACAAAGACAAGACACGTCTTACTAGATTCATCGATGAACATGAACACGTTCTCTTTGGACAAAAGCCTTCCACTTATCATCATTGATCTTGATCTTAATATTGACTCAGCCAATGGATTGCTTCAAAATTATATGAGATAGAAAGACATTATAATAATGATCAAAAGAAGAAAGTGAAAACATGTAGAGATGATGATTTGGTCATATGCAGACCTGATAATAGAATTGAGTAGCTGAAGAAGGGTAGTCCGAGACAAGAATTCTGTACCATGTGGAATTTCTGCCAACTACATCATTCCAACAACAACAAGAAGAAGAAAAAAACAGCAAGTCAAACAAACCCTAGTAGCATTATATATAAAACAGATTAACAAACCACTGGAAAATGACACAGCCATATACAATGAAGACACAGCTTTCTCATAGGAGTTGGTGATACTCATTGTTATATGACTTGAGGACTTGGCAAAAAAAGACATTGGCATGTAAAAATTGCAATAACTAGTTGATAGAGAGAGATTATACTAGAAAGTGATTGATGTCAAACCTCATAGAGAAGTTCCAAAACACTCAAAGTTATGATCATGTCATTCACATTGCGTACTTCTTCAACCAGTAGACTAAGAAGATTAGAGTTGTAAACTACTAATGCCACAGAGCTGGAAATAGAGAACAGTTTCACAATCAAAGCTAATACTCGGACTCGTCCCTGAAACATAATTTCATAATTAGAGGGGATGGGAGTGCAATCAATTCATAACAACATCCAATTGATAGTTTTTACAATAATAGCATTTGGTAGCTTTATGGTAATTATCATTTGATAGCCATATGTCTTGAGTAAGAAGCATTGAGATGATACATGCAATGAAGATACCTTTTTACTCAAGTAACCAAAAAAGACTAAACAGAGGGTGCTTATATCCATCATGGATACAATCTTACAAACCTAATATAGCAAGCAGAGAAGCTCAGCTACCCCCACTCTGGCATACCTCTACACCATATACACGTTCAGATAATTAAACAACCCATATTAAGAAAACTGTCAAAGTCACAGGCCAATTTCTCACAAGCTACATTATTAAGGAAATCACTAATCAAATTGAACACTTCATTCCGCATAGGTTTCATAAATATATAAATAGAAGAATATCAACTACCATACCAATGATGAACATTTCGCTACTAATTTTTTGAGGTGTGTAGCTTCATTAAGATCCGCAGAAAAGACAATATCCTACATATATTTGTACAAGCGAAAGTTATTGTTGGCGTATAATATTGTCCCATTATTTATTACAACCAATAAAATGGAATGACCTCATATAGCCTATACAAGAAGTAGCTCATGTCCTTACCATGCCTTTTGGTGAACCAGCCAAATTCTTAATCGCATCCATCGATGCAGCAGCGACTTGTTCATCACTGTAGAAACACAAATAAATTAGTTTTGTCAGAATGTTTACCACATACATCTTCTCTTTCTTTCTTTCTTTTTGTTCGTTTTCTTTTTCACTCTTTTGGATCAATAGTTTTTGACCATCTTCCACTAGCAAACGTAAAGTTAATACAACTTTAAATACAGAAACATAGCACGAGTCTTCTACAAAAAAACAACCAGCATTACAGTTTATCCTTGATAAATGATAAGCTTTGAACTTCAAACAAAAAAGTGGAAGTTAGAGGAACTATTTTATATATAAATATAAAACGGAGTGATCCATGGCCACCGCTAGCTATGGATCATTTCCTAACCATTAGAAGGTGATAATAATTATCACAGGAATGGTCACAACACTGCTCTATCCTACAACCAAACTTTCTCTTTCTTCATTCAAATTTCAAAATTTAATATCTTTTTCGTTACAAATTCAAAATTGTCAAATCTATATGTCATTGGCTAGGTCTCGAAAAGATCTTCAAAATAAGATGCATTGTTGATATATTTTGATGTAGTTAAAATGTCAAAAGTTGCAATCAAAGCTTGTAATGGTGTATTTCAAAATACAAATTTTTAATCACAATTTTGGTCATTTTAACTAAATAAAAAAATATCAACAATGGATCTTGTTTTAAAGATGTTAACGAGAGCTTTTTAACGATATATAGATTTACAATTTTAGATTTGTAACAAAAAAATCAAATTTTAAAATTTGATTGAAGAAAGAAAAAAGGTTAAGTTAGGAGAGAGAACGAGTGTTCTAACCTTTTCTAGGAATTTTAACGTAAAAAGCTATCCGCTGAAAGTTCTTGCGGATACTACGGATACTTATTATAACATTCTAATCCATGTTGTCTGCTGTTTGTTGTTGAAATGAATGACTATAGATCAGCTGGCTAAGAAATGATCCCGCGGTGACTATGGATCACTCCCCATATATTCACACACACATATATGTCCTTAGGATATATATTTAGTATTCTAGTTTTCTTTCTCAACAGTTTTGAGTTAATCGGATAGAAAATATGAAGAGTCCCGTCCTATATTTGGAAGGACCTTACCAAGATGTGATTAGATGAAACATAAATGGCTAGGGAAAAATTTAATTTCACAAACTTCAACAAGACCTCTTGTGAATATATGCAAAATTACCCAACCGTATGTACTAGAGGTTATCAACTGGATTTTTAGGCAAACGGGATATTCTGAGTCAACAAAATAAAATCCTTCATCCAAACCATTTTCAAGGTCTCCTCGCAATTGCTCAAGGCATAACCTTTGCTTTAGAAATGAGCACAACGACAGCAAAGACTTTACGTATCTCATACATCCAAACAAAGAGTGTTGAATACATAATCAATAGGCTAACATCTCCAGCATCAATTGTGACAAAGACCTTAAAAGAGATTAGATGCACGTTTAAATATCTGCAAGGCAATTCCCAAAATTAAATAATTGTGATATGAAGGACCCAAAAGACTTTAAAAGAAAAGCTACATGTTTCAACACAAATATAAGGCATCTGCAAGGCAATTTCCATACTAATGAACTGTGTGATATATAGGTTCCCAAATTGTGTATATAATGGTGAAATGCTAAAAAAATCACATTTTTGAATAGAAATCCACTCGTTTCATACCATTATGTATGGAGATTTATCATCTCAATATAGTTACTACATTTCTTGGAAGTACACAGTACAAAGACAGTCGGATGGATGGTCAGCCGCAATCTAATAGTATATTTATATAGGGTGAGAGAAGAGAAGACTTTATCATTTTATACTCCTTCAACAAATAACAACTAATGAAGCTAGACTCTGTTCTAGGTTTTAAACAAACCAGGTTGTATGATATCTTTCCAATGAATCAGGAAGTGCACACAAATATGTCTTGAGAAAAAGTTGAATGTCTTGGTCCATTAATGTAACACTTAATTGTCCTTGCATCTTTCCCTTCCATCAATCTATTCAGTTGATTCCTCACATATTTCTGTTGGGTTTCTCTTAAACAATTTTCAGAAAGCATGCAAGTAAATGGCACTAACAAAGGAAAGGAACTTATCACAAGCTAACTGACAAATATCATTGAGAAACTGCAAACAAAAGATTGGAAGCTTACCCCTCAATGAGACAATTAAGCAAAAGAGGATATACATTATATTCAAGAACTAGCTGCGCAGCAGTTGTGGTGTCGAAAGAGTTCTCCAACAGGCAAGAAACCTGAACATAATTGTAATCATGACCTTTTTAACATGTTATAAATATGAGGAGAGATGAGCATATCAAGGTAACCTAGTACTCATATTTAATGACCAATTAACATGAAAGATAGAGAACAAGAAAGCTGAATATGCTATAAATGTACTTACTGTTTTACAAGCTAAAACTCTCACTCTTTGAGATTCTGCACCCAGACCCACGACGACGAAAGACTGAAAAGTAGCAAATGTCACTCCAAATGTAAATACCAATTATCCTAATATTCAAAAATATAATTTGATGAATATTCATATTGTTTTAAGAATTCATATTGTTCAAGACTTAATATATAACCTACTATTCATAAGACTTCAATTGTGAAGACTGAAAAATATGACTTATCTTAGAAGTTAAGGAGTTCCTATAAGAGTGTTTACAGGATTGGAGGAATGTTCATTTGGAACTAGAGAATGGTAATTAAAAAGTGGGATCCACTTCCACCTTCTTTCAAATTTCCATTGTGATGTCTTTAAGAAACAATATAAATTGTAAGGAACTACCGATAAAGTACAGATTTTTACCATATAGCTTGCAACTTTACCTATGAAATCATCTATTTTGAAATGTTTTTTAATCTAATTGTAGCTCTCATAGCCATAGAAATAATGTTTTTAATCTATAAACTTATAAAGATGCAGGAGGGACTTAGGGTACCATCTGTGTTCTAATTATACATCTATACTAAACAGGGAAATCAGAATAAGTTCAATCTATGCTCAACAGGGAAATCAGAATAAGTTCAATCTCATTATAAATTCAGCAGTGTGTATGCTTATAACAATTGAAAGAATTTAATCAAATTTGAGAGAATACCATGAAGTGGGGGATGAGAGAGGCCCCATACTTTGTTCTAAATATCCTTTCTAGACAAGAAACCAATGCATTTTCTAGACCGGGAACATCCGCTTTTGTTTGTAAAGCACTGCAAGCCAATATTTGAATGAAGTTGAACAATAACAAGTAACAATTATTGACTTGAATCATCATCAATATAATAGATTACTATAAACTCACAAATCACTAAAAAGCAAAACAAAACAAAACAAAACCCTAGCCTATGTAGTGAAATAACATAATGCCGTGAAGTTGATATGAAATTAACCCAACAAAAGACATACATAGTTATAATAAGTGAGTGCAAATAGAGAGATACTACTATTACTTGAGAATGACAGGAAGAGGGAATCGATGAAGGAAGTCTTTTGCAGAAGAGTCGGAGTGAGAGCCTGAAAAGAGTTATTAGAGAGAGAAACAAACAAACATTCAATGGCATGAGAGTGAAATAAACCCAAATAATGGGGGAAAACAGAAGCGTTACAGAAATTGGTTGTATACCGGGATACAATGCGAAGTCTGTAGCTTCTTCGATCAATTGGGTTGGATCGTCAATAGAGTATTCTTCTTCCATGGCTGATGATGGCTTGAGGGATAGAAACACACAAACCGCCGACTTCAACTTATTTGCTTAGCTAGCAAGAAATTGAACACAGCCAGACGGCCCGGACGGGTAAGGGCGTTAAAATGAGGAAATTGTTCGGGGGAGTAACGCTTAAAAATTTAAATTATAATTTTCTATTGATCTAATTATATTAATTCGAGAACTTCAAACTGTTCGAGCTCAATTTAAAATTATATTTCATTCAGTACCTAAATAAATCTCAATCAAATATTATTTTAAATAAATTTTATAAATCAAATCTAAGCAACTCAATACTCAACTCGTCTCTATTCATTTACGCCCTTACGAAAAGGTGTCTGACTCCGAAAATTATGCACCTTATTTAAGCTAAGCTCATAATTATAATCATAATCAATCAACCAACTCTTTCTTAATTTTTTGAATTTTGGTAAAATTTAATTGTCTATTTGAACAGTCTGCTTCTCCAATAAACTAAGAACAAACCGATTATAATGACGATTTTTTTCGTCGTTATAACATAGAAAATCGGTTTTTTCCGTCGCTATAGCATAAAAAACTATCGCTATAGCTAGATCTGACAATATAGTTAGTTAACTGTTGGGTCAAACCATATTAATTGGAACCAAATGGATTGGTTAACCATTTTTATTTATTCAGGTTGATTAAAGTTTGGACCCATATTTTTTAAAACAAATATAATTCTGAACCGGTTAAGTATTTTTCAACCCGTATTCCATATCATACTAATACCATGTGGCATGTGCAGGAGATCAATGCCATGTTTCTATTTAATGCTAAGTTTAAATTTTGCTTCCTAATATATATATATATATATATATATATATGCATAAACCGAAACTAACCTGTCTAGAAAATTTATTACATAAACATCAAATTTGACCCACTTAATTTGTAATACTCGTCCACTTCAATATTTGTTAACTAATTTTTTTCTACAAGTTACAGTTTACTCGGTTTCCAAAAAGTATTAAAATTTTATACTCTTCCTTGGTGAAATATATTTGTCCTATATACAAAAATTTTAATTTTTCAGAATATTATGAAAGCCTTAATCAATTTATGTTAGAAGAAGAAAAAATAAAAAACTAATAAGATAGAATTACAAATTTTATTTATTTATTTGATAATTTGAGGGTGGGGGTTAAACCCAGTTCCTCATTATTAAGAATTTTAAATATGGAAGGGTATTAATAATTTAAATTTAACATTTTATTATTTATATTAATAATTTTTATATCATATTATTACTTAATTAATTTAATTGTGAGAGTCACAATTTTATTTTTCAAAATTTATGTTTAAAAGTCAAAATATCTCAAAATGATTAATATAGTTTTGAACCATAACCATATAGTTCAAACCCGCACAACCCATATTAAAAATATTTAATATGTTTTTAGTTCTTAACCGGAACCCTACCATATTTTGAAAATCAAAACGAACCCATAATCATATTTTATTAGGCATAATTATAGACAGTTCACTCTTTTAAGTTCGCTAGAGAGAGCCGTACTCTATTTGAATTTACTGTTTTTTTATATCAAAAAAATCTAGTAATATTTATTTAATTCTTCAGGCCCAAGAAAACGGAATCTATTTATTTATTTAATCTAGTATGCTCATGTTGACACGTATTGCCACGTGTGTATTATCTGTGAATCTGGTGAACACCTCCTCAAATCAATGCTCCAAACTTGCCACACAATCTCATTTGTGTACGTACCGTAGATAGAACAGATGACCATCGATGTATTCAGCAGCAAGGCAAAGCCCACTAAAATTGAGACAAAATATTATGTTTAAATTTTAAATATTTGTAAGATTCAGTATTAATTAAGGCTGCTGTATTTTGTATTGAATAAATTAATTTCAAATTTATGCCAACTTAATAAGTACTACTCTTGTCCAGTCTCTAATAAGTAGTATTAATAGAATTAGACTGCGTAACCCGTCTTAAATAAATCTTTTTGACTTGGGCCGAATATCATAAAAAAAAATATACTAATTTCAAAAAATGTTTAAAGCAAGTGGTATTTTCATCTCCTAACAAAAGACTGACCAAATCAAGCTTTCGGTGATTGGACTTTAGTATTTTGTTTTCATTACAATATAAAGGTGTGTGTGCAAATTTCAAAGACCAAGCCCAAGTTATCATGCCCAACCCAACCAGTTCATAAAACTTGCACAAATATGGTTACCCGCGTGCGCTGCCCACATCACTGATTGCAATTCCTAACGTAAACAGATCTATCACGCGGCCCATATCATTCAAGGTACTGGACCACCTCATCATTACCTCTAACTGATTACCACGTCTTCTTTCTGGCAGGTCCTTTTCTACGGCTCAGATCAAATTTGACTATCAAACTTGTACTTGTATTTTTTCAGAAGATCCCCAATATTTATTGCCAAATTAAATTAATACAGATTTTGGTGATAGTTTCAACTTTCTTCTGTTTTTAGGAATTTATTTACCCAATTCATAAGCAAAACTGTCAAAATATTTTCTTATTTAAAAAACGGATGGTAATTATTTATTACTCTCTCCAAATTCTAAAATATACGACCAAAATTGGTTTACAAAGAAAATACAACTTGTTTTTTTAAATTCAAAATTAATGTAATAAATTTTATTTTCAAAAAAATAAATATTTTAATTAGTAGTGCTTTTGACTTAGCTTACAACTTTTATAAATTATGCTTCTATAATGCTAAAAGAGTTTAGGTCGTGACAAAAATATGTTGACTTTTATTGTGAATAAACATAATAAAAATATAGTCAATTACAAATACATAATTGCGTCTATTCAAAACAAAAATAAACATTTTCTGTCACAAATATTTTTTTTCACGAGGAATTTATATACATTAAATAAGAAAATATCTCGATTTCAATTCTAATTATTCTTATGTTTTAGAAATTATTTTGTGAGATTTTTTTTTGAGTATTATTTATTATAGAGTTCATTCATGACCCAACTACCCATAACTAGACTGATGGAGACCTTTTGACGAGGCTAGGGCTAGGCATGAGAAAAAAGAAGCATGGCCCCAATCTCACATGGGCCGAAGTAATGAGTCATCCCACCTGGCGAAATTAAAAGAATATCGGTGGGCCGTACGATCAAGAAAACCTATTCAGGCCCGTACAACGTATGACCAAAAGATTAAAAAAAAGGAAGAATTACATATATTAGTACTTTTTTAGAAATAATTATAAAAATCATACACCTATAAAATAATTACAAAAATATTACACTTTTTCATATTTATTTACAATAATAGTGCAATTAGAATTCCTTAATTTAAGGGATTAATATTAATGGGCTGATATGGCAAATCTGGTGATTTCTTTTAAACGCGTGAAATCTTCTTCTTCTTCTTCCTTCTTTTTCTCCCAACTCCCATATCATTTGTTCTGATATTTCCTCTCTAAAAATCTTCTTCTTCTTATTCTTCTTCTTCTTCTCTCCGCCTCTTACTATTTCTCTCACTCCTCTCAAGCCACTCGTCGTCAATCTGATCGAATCTATTTATTTCGCGACGATGGAACCGCTTCCTTTTGGAACCTACCATGCGATATGTACATGGTTGAAGTGATATTGTCATACTATGAGTCTTTAAATCTCTGGCGACATTCTGCTCGACAACCAAATTGGCGCTTTAAATCAGATATTGTCAAAAAGAGATGGTAGAAGACATCCGGGCAACTCTTTCCCATCCGAATTTGTACAAATATAATTTTGGGAGTCAAGCGCTTAAATTTTCCCTATTTCGTACTTTGATTTTGTTGGATATTCATAACAATTTGTTATGATTTGTGAGTCTGTAATGTTTGTGAGTCTGTAATGTTTATTGGAGTTTATGTGTAAAACTGGGTGAGATATATAAGTTGTTTCGCTTTTGGTTATCATTATTAAAACTTGTTCAAGTTACTTTCATATAACTATTTGGTTACTTTTTATTATGTTTTGTTATCAAGTTATCTTATGGTTTGGCTACTATTATTGTGCCCTCGATGTGGGATTTTGGTTACTTTTTTTTTTTTATTCGTTAATATATAATTGTTTAAGATACATGGATCGCCTCGAATCGAAGTTTTATTACATGATATTTCTTTTTGGTTACCATTAAAACTTGTTCTCGTTACTATCATATAATTATGTGGTTACGCTTTTATTATGTTAGATTATGGTTCTTTGTTATTTAATGGTTTTTAACTACTATTATTGTACAATCAATGAGGTATTTTAGTTATTATTTATTGTTTCTTTTAAGTTGGTTTGCTACATTGTTTGAGATGTACAGCTTAGTAACCAAATATGTATATAAAGGTAACCAACTATTATTTTGATAAGAACCACAGAAAGTTACAAGCTTGTTTGGTGACATATATCAAATGTGAAGTGTATATGTCATAGTATAATTGGGTGTTTAAACAAACAATATCACCTTCATTACATGATGTCGGATACATGTGTTGTTTTATGTTTTGTTACCATTAAAACATATTATGGTTATCTTGTTATGTAACTATTTGGTTACTTATTTATTATATTTGTTTTATCGTTATTTAATGGTTTTTGACTACTATTATTGTATAATCAATGAGGTATTTTAGTTATTATTTATTGTATCTTTTAAGTCAGGTTGGATACATTGTTTGAGATGTACAATTGGTAACCAAATATGTATATAAAGGTAACTAACTATTGTTTTGATAAGAACCAGAGAGTTACAATCTTGTTTCGTGACATATATCAATTGTGAAATGTACATGTCATAGTATAATTGGGTTTCCTAAACAAACAATATCACATTCATTACAGGATGTCGGATATATGTGTGTTGTTTTATGTTTTGGTTACCATTAAAACATATTATGGTTACTATTATGTAACTATTTGGTTACTTATTTATTATATTTATTTTATCGTTATTTAATTGTGTTTGACTACTATTATCAGTACAATCAAGTAGAGGAGTTATTATAAGGGTAACCATTTTAGTTTTTGTTAGTAACCAAATAATTAAAAACTTATATCGTAATGCTTATCAAGTGCTTAATGTATATGTGAGGTTCCCATTTATTCAAATTGATGGATACTTTTAAATTACATAGTTATAAAAGTTATTTGGAAATGGTCTATGCCAGTTGGTAACTAAATATGAATATAGAGGTAACCATTTTATTTTAGATGGATAACCAAATTTACATAAAAATATTTCAGAACAGTTACCAATTGTTCAATGTATATGTTTACTTTATATTGATAACTCATGATGGAATTAAAAATTAAAATATTTATCAACATCAATTTTGGTTACTGTTCACCATCAAAAATGTTACCAACCATGTGGTTAATAGTTACTAGCAGTAAACAATTATATATTCCTGTAAACAATTAAATTTGTTGTATTGATTTATCGTCAATAGCCATTGTCTAACAACCCGAATAAACATTGTATAGTAACCAAATCAATATTAGACAAAGAACCAAATTACATAATCTTAAGAACCGTAAAATAAATCAAATTTTTACATGCAATTTTGAAGGCCTAAATGATGGAATTCGACCAAAAAACCTCATGCGGTTCACTGGTCAAAAAAAGTGGTGACTTTTGATCGTTGATTCGTTTTCAATGAAATTAGGCTCAAAACGCCTAAAATCCGACACTCCAAACTTGACAGAAATTGTCAAATTGTCACCGCAACCAAATAAACATTATATCAGAACTAATTAAATAAAGATACAACAACCAATATATATAATCGATTAAGAATTGTATTTAAGGTAACCAATGTATTCAATGAAAGTAACCACCAATATAAAAGAAACAATTATAAACCGAATAACAAGATATAGAGTAACCAAATAAACACCTTTACAAAGATCTAAATACATATTATACAAGAATTCAAGATATATGTAATTAGTAGCCAAGATTATAAAAAATATTTTTACATTCATTTTACAACCAAAATAATCAAGAATGACTTTGTTACAAATTAAAGACTAACAGATGTATGAAGGTACCTACCAATGTAGTTAATCAAGAACCATCAATATAAAATAATCACTATAAAACACAAGAATATAATGCAAGAACCATGATAATATTACACAAGAACCAAGTCAAAGATTATATACTAACCAAATCCAAATTAGACAAGAATCAACATATATTTACTTAGTATACACAAGATAAATACATTCTCGCATTGCATTTTTATAGTAAAAAACAACCAAAGATAATTTGTTTGTTACCAACTAAAGGCAAACTTTTGTAAAGAATGTAACCAAAGTAGCTAACAAGTAACCATTAATATAAAAAACATAAGTAGAAGTGTACATTAATATGCTTCAAAGAACCAATATTACAAAGAACCAATTAATCATTACAAAGAATTAAGTTTGCATTAGTCAAGAATCAAGTCAACATTAGTTAAGAACCAAGTCAAGACTATAATTTTACAAAGTAACCAAGTCAAGATTAATAAATTGTATATAGGTAACCAATATATATAATCGATTAATAGTTGTATAAAGGTAACCAATGTAGTCAATAAGTAACCACCAATATAAAAGAAACAATTATAAACTACAATAACATTATACAAGAACTAAATAAACACCTTACAAAGATCTAAATACATATTAGTCAAGAATCAATATATACGGTAATATTATCATAGCTTTATGGTCCCAGAAAGTAACCAACTCAATGTCGACAAGAACTAAACTACATAATGTTAAGAACTGTAACATGAATGGGGGGTAATATTATGCAAAGAACCATTGCAAATTTACACAAAGAACCAAGTCAAGATTATATACTAACCAAATTCAGATTAGACAAGAACTAACAAACAGTAGAACCAATATATACGGTAATATTATCATAGCTTATGGTCCCAGAAAGTAACCACCAATATAAAAGAAACAATTATAAACCACAATAACATTATACAAGAACCAAATAAACACCTTACAACATCTAAATACATATTAGATAAAGAACTCAATATATACGGTAATATTATCGTTAGCTTATGGTCCTGTCAGAAGTAACCATCACAATGTCGACAAGAACTCAAACTACATAATGTTAAGAACTGTAACATGAACCTGGGGTAACATTATGCAAGAACCATTGCAATTTTACACAAGAACAAGTTAAAGCATTATATTCTAACCAAATCCAGATTAGATAAAGAACCAACAAATAATGGGAAGGTAACCAATGTATTTAATAAGTAATCATTAATATAAAAATATCAGTAGAATAAACTTTAAAATTATAAAAAGCAAGATATAAACATTATACAACAACCAAATCAATAAGAAACAATAACCAATTTATATGTATTTAAGAACTGAGTATAAAACATATTTTAAAATGCATTTTACATTCAACATTATACATTAATCATGACAACATTATACAAGAACCAAATCCATTTTAGATTGTAACCAACACATATTTATTTAGTAACCACAAGATAAATACATTCTCAGATTGCATTTTTTATAGTAAAAAATAACCAAAGATAATTTGTTTGTTACCAACTAAAGACAAGCTTTTGTAAAGAATGTAACTAATGTTGATAATAAAGAACCATTAATATAAAAACATAAATATAAATGTACATTAATATGCTTCAAAGAACCAATATTACAAGAACCAATTAATCTTTGCAAAGAATTAAGTTTGCATTAGTCAAGAATCAAGTCGTAATTAGTCAAGAATCAAGTCAAGATTAGTCACTAAATAATTTTACAGAAAGTAACCAAGTCAAGACTATAATTTTACACAAGAACCAAGTCAAAGATTAGTCAAGAACCATTATAGTTTTATACAAGCAGTTAAGTCAACATTAACAAGAATCAAAATAATGTTACATAAGAACCAAGTCAAGATTAACAAGAACTAATTCAACATTAATTAGTAATATCATGCAAAGAACCAAGACAACATTAGAGATAAGAACTCAAGACAAAGAATAGATAGCTTTAATGTTATACAAGAACCAAGATGTAATAGTCAAGAATCAAGACAAAGATTAGACAAGAACCAATTTTTATAACCTTAGTAACCATAATATACAACATTTTTTCAAATACATTTTGCAATCAAAACATTCATTATTCTTATCAGGTGACCATTTTAAGTGTAAAAAACTTAAGAAAGGTAACCAATATAGTAAATTGTAAGAACTATAGTAACTATATGATTCTAAATTTTAAACTCACATACCTCAAAAGATTTTGTATCGAAGGTGATGTTGATCTTCAGATTCAACAATCACCGCAGATTCGTTATTGAACTCAAGGCGTTGTTGATTTTGTATGCTATTTTCGATCTTAGAGATGCGTCATGACAGAGGCTTCGCTCTTCTCCGATTACGAAGTTTAGTCATGACAGAGGCTTCGCCTTCTTCGATATCGAGTTCAGGTCATGACTGTAAGATCTTGTCTTCTCCGATTGATTCAAGCGCTGATCCGCCTTTCTCCGATTGATTTTGTCTTCTCCGATTGATTTTCTCAATTGCTTGAATTTAGGTGAGGTTGGTTACAAATATGAAAGGAAAATAACCGACGTGTGTGGAGTTAATGATACGTGATTTTAGGAATTGTAATATATCGGGTTGTTTTATTTTTGTAATTATGTGTGTGTGTTTTATTTTGTAAATACTTTCTGTTTTATATTTTGACCCTAAAAAATACTTTGGTAATAATTGTTGTCAATATTAGTGTTAAGTATATAGCTACTAGGCTCGGGAAAACCATTTGAGAGTGAATAAAGAATTTACTATCGTATACTCCTCCTCCCTTTCTTAATATAAGTCATTTTAAAAAATATTTTTATTTCTAAATATTATCTCCGTTCTTAAAAAATTATAGTTTAAGGTTTCGGCACATAGATTAAGAAAGTATCATTTTTCAAGTAAAATTTGTTTGAAATTTCATCACTACCCCTTTATGGAAAATTAAAAACTATTAATACAAGGAAGAGAATTTTTGGGAAATGAGAAAATTTGCAATATTAAATCATTTATTCTCCTGAAAGTCAGAAAGAACGACAAACTTTTTGGAATAAATTTTTTCTTCTAAAACGACAACCTTTTAGGAACGGAGGGAGTATAAGTTGTTTGAGAATTTGAAGTAAGCATTAATTATTTAGTTTTCAATATTATCCCAAGTAATAAATATAACTTTGTTTCTCTCACTATTTTTTGTCCAATAAATAACACTTTCTTGTTCCAATATAAGGATAATATAGATAATTGATAGTATTATTTAATACTACTCCATCCGTTCCTTAATATAAGTCGTTTTAGAAAAATATTTCTGTTCCTAAATATAAGTCGTTTGAGAATTTTAAGTAAGCATTAATTGCTTAGTTTTCAATATTACTCCAAATACTCCCTCCATTCCTTAATATAAGTCGTTTTAGAGTTGTGCACAAGTATTAAAGAAATAATTGTAAAACATTAAATATACTATCAATTGTCTACATTGGTCTTGTATTGGAAAAAGAGAATTGTTATTTATTGGGCAAAAAATAGCGAGAGAACCAAAGTTATATTTATTACTTGGGGTAATATTGGAAACTAAGCAATTAATACTTATTTGAAATTCTCAAATGACTTATATTTAGGAACAAAAATATTTCTCTAAAACGACTTATATTAAGGAACGGATGGAGTAATAAATATAACTTTGGTTCTCTCACTAGTTTTTGCCCAATAAATAATACTAATTTTTTTCAATACAAGGGTAAAATAGATAATTGATAGTATATTTAATATTTTATAATTATTTCCTTAATACTTATGCACAACTCTAAAATGACCTATATTATAAAACGGAAGGAGTATATAATTATTTTCTTAATATTTATTCATAATTTTAAAATAACTTATATTAAGAAACGAAGAGAGAATATGCATATATAAATTAATTGTCACGTACAGAAAATTTGTGCGCCTACCTACTCGATTCTACCATTAAATGTGGCATTTTTTCGGCCACATTATTAGCGTTATGCTTTTCATTAAATTTTTTAGAACATTTAATAAAAAAATTGAACAATACCACTAATATAATTATATTTATATTTGATAAATTTAAAAGTGTAAATGAATTAAATAGAATTGAGTATTGAGTTGTTAATATTTAATTTATAAAATTTATTGAGTATTAAATAAAATTTGATTAAGACATGTTTAACTACTGAGTGGAGTACAATTTTGAATCGAGCGTGAGCAGTTTGAACTTTTTAAATAAATATGATTCAAATATTAATAAAAAATTATAATTTAAAAAGATTCTAACAATTTATTAAATTTTAAAATTTATTTGTATTTAAATTGTTTATATTTCGAGTTTACTTAAATCAAATTTTTAGTCGAGATAATAAGAATCAAGTTTAAAACCGTTTGACATCTTTAGTTAAAACTCAACTATATCATTGTTATATACGTAATTACTTCAACATTTGGTAAAACTCAAGTTTTGAAGGACATAAAATTAGGGAATTGTTAAATCCACAACAAAGTTAAGGAATTGTTAAATTCATAATATTTTTTATTATTTTTATAACAACAGTGTTGCTGTAGATGTATAACAATGATAAAAATTATCGCTATAAGATCTATAGGAACATTTTTATTATAGAAATAATATTTTTTATTGTGAATTTAATAATTTCTTAAAATTAAACATAATTATCCCTTCACACTCGATCACTCTTTTTTTTTTTTTTTTTTTTTCCGATTGGCGGTTTAATTTGGACCTGTTTTCAACAAAATATGAGAATAAATAATAATGACATTGTTTTTCATCTTACAACATGCTTATCGAAAAAAATAAATGTTGTTATCACATAAAAAATAATTATATAATATTTGCATACACACATATGCAGAGGCAGAGAGGGGTAGGGAGTGAGTGGTCCAGAGCCTTAGTCGGTTAGGCTTTAGACCCAGACGCAAACACAGTCATCCAAGCCTTAAAAGGAAAATTAATACATGTAACGACAGACACTTTTTCCAAATTTTCCTTTGTGCAATTAGCCAATCAAAGATGGGCTATACTTCACAATTGTTTATTTTAATTTTCTTAAAACTAGTACTTCCTCTATACCATAATATTATGAATTTTTAAATAATTTTATTTTTATAAATTATTAAACGTTTTATATACTTTTAAGAGAATTATTCATAACTTTTTCAAAATCAATTTTTATTGGAAAATGTTAGAAAGGAGAGAGAGAGAGAGAGAGAGAGAGAGAGGCATAAGTGATAAGTCGGTTTATACATGGTAAAGTATATTCTCTCATACCCTTGATATAAGTCGGTATATAGTTGTGCATAACAGCATAAGTGGTAAAAAAATAATTGTATAACATTAAATATAATATCAATTATTTATATTATTATTATATTAAAAAAATAAAATATTATTTATTGAATAAAAAATAGTGAGATTCAAAGATATATTTAATAGTTAGGATAATATTAAAAATTAAATAATTAAGAATTACTTAAAATTTTGAAACGACTTATATTAATGGACAAAAACAATTTTCTAAAACAACTTATATTAAGGAGCAGAAAAAATATTTATTATTTGAGTTAAAATTAAAAACTAAACAATTAATTAATGATTACTTAAAATTTTAAAACAATTCATATTAAAAGACAAACCCATCTCTAAAACGTCTAATATAAATTAAGGGACAAAGAAAGTACTATATATTATATATAATTAAAATTATATTTAATATTATACAATTATTTTTTAATTCTTATAAAACGTTCTATATATATATTTCTTTCGTTCCTTAATATAAGTTCTTTAAAAAAAATATTCTTTAATATAAATCGTTTGATAATTTTAAATAAACATTAATTATTTAGTTTGTAATAATAAAAAATATTAAAGAATAGTTTCCAATATAATTAAGGAAATATTTTTTTTCCCATAATGCCATTCATTAGTAAAACAGACCAGAGAATGCATGCAATGAATATTCGAAGTAAACAACATAATAATAATAATAATTAAAAGTTGACCAACAGACATATTCCTACCTAATCCAACGTACATAAACCATGCATCATTACTTCAGCAACAAAGTTTTTAAAACCATAATTATTTAAGGGGAGGGATAAAAGAGTTTCAGAAGCTCCAAATGCAATCAAGCTCGGTGGGTCCAGCCTTCTGGGTCTCCGGCGCCGGCCAGTTAGCTGCTACAGATGAATAATTGTTTCCCATCTCTCCGCCACTGAGAACTGGTGCTGGCGAGAAGAACGGCAGGTGAAGATTCTCCTGCAGAGACCTCAGGCTAGGGAATGCCGACACTCCAATGTTGCTTCGGAAACAAGACGAGGAAGAGGGTTCCGTGAAAGCCGGAGGAAGTCCGTCGAATAGAGAGTAATTATTAAAGCAGCTGGGTGCAGCCGGTGTGGAGAAACAGGGCACGTGCTCCTTTGTGGTGAAATTTCCATCGTAGGAGCAGCTCTCGAGGTCGGTGGTTGCGCAGCCGCCAGAGGTGGCTGTTGCATAGGAAGACGAGTCGAGCAGGGGTGGCAAAGACACTGAGGAAGGAGAGCTGATATCCGGGTAGAGGTTTATGCCGGAGGTCAGCCTTTTCTTCCCTCCACCGGTGGCAGAGGTGGCACCGGCTCCACTTTTCTGGAACACTCGGGATATGACCCACTCATCCTGAAATGTAAGCTAAACTTCAGCACTTCAAGTTCCTACTACAAGTACCATCAACTTAATAACTGATATACTAGCGCGAAATTGATACGACAACTTGGGACACAGATGTTAGCATGTTGATTGAAATAAATAATAGTGCAGTTGGAACATATATTATTGGTGACGGGAAGCAAAAAATTTATGAGAATTAAAAGCATAAATCCTAGTGTAATTTCAACTAGAATAAACAACCCTTTACTTTTTTAGTGAAAAAGGATTGAGAAGGTACAAAAAAAATTCTTAACAATATACATTAATGCACATGTTCGAGGGAAGACGATTATTTTTGAGGTATTACTACTATACACGAAGACACAGCAACATTACTAGCGACTAACTGAAATAACTACCTACCTTAGTTACACAAGTAAAGAATTAAGTTTAACTATAATTGAATGTTATATGGTTAAAGCTAATATACTGTTTTGATTGCAAAGTTAAGACCTTTAAAGCGAAAGCATCTAACAAAAAAGAGGTAGAAAAACTTGTATTATGGGAGAATCAATAAGTTGATGATAGGAGCTGAAGCTACCTAACCTTAGAGGTCCTGGACAGATAGTGGTAAGCGAATTTGCCTTCAAAGCGATATTCATGCATGACCCAGTTGCTCTTCTCTCCTTTAGGAGCCCTGCCTCTGTAAAAGACCAGGGTTTTCTTCATGCCCACAAGAGAACTTGTCTTTGAGCTGTAAATCTCCCGGTCTTTCCCAGTCGCCTTCCAGTAGCCAGCTTCAGTGGCTCGGTTAGTCCTGAGCCCAGTTGGGTACTTCCTGTCCCGCAGGCTAAAAAAGTACCACTCTTTCTCTCCCATCTTCGCTTTGTCTGTCAAATCATAATCAAATCACATATAAACTATGATTTAATATTACAAGAAAAACAAATCAATATCATTATCAAGAGTTGGCTGTAATACCAGGAAGCTCCCAGGGTTCACATTTGTTGAGATCAACTTCGGCAATAGCTCTACCACTGAAATTGTGGTCAAGAACTTTCTTGAGTAGGTAATAAGTGATGAGTTCTTCATCAGTTGGGTGGAACCGGAAGCCAGGAGGCAAATGTGCATCACTGTTGTCGAAATGGTGGTAAAATATATCCATGGTAATGAAAACCAAGTAAAAGCAAAACACAAAACTGGAGGGCGGAAAATCAAACTACGATTTCTAAGATATACATCTGGGGTGTATATGAAGGCAGGCAAGGCATTCTATATATATATATATTATATATAGAGAGAAAAGTGAAGGAGTGTTATGGGGATTTGAAGAATCGAGTGTGCAGAAAAGAAAGGGAAGCGAAGGGGAGAAATAATAATAGAAATCTGTGTGTTCTGGCTTGTCCTGTTCTGTTCTGTGCTCTGATCTCTCTGCCACTCTGCTGCGGCTCTTATCATATCGTCCATCTATATATATATAGCTCTGTATATGTAGCTATATGTATATATGTGTATATATATATATATATAGGGTGATGGTATATATATATATATATCTATATATATAGGGTGATGGTATGTATAATGTATGAAAGAGTGGGGTTTGCTCTGGCTCTGCCTCTGTTTGGAGTATGCGTGCGTGCGTGAGGAAGTGTGCAGGTATTCCTTTTGTCAGTGAAGAAAATCATATGCTGGAGAACACAAAGGGATTACTGTATATCTATTTATATTGTTCTTACTAGTAGTATATATATATAATAATATAATTACTAGTAGTATATATATAATATAATATGTAGGGAGAGATTTGAGATTTGCTTAACATGGATCCCTTAAGGCTGGATCATATCTCATGTGCCAGCACAGTACAAAGATTAAATAATCCAATGGACAGAGACAAGGTAAATCCATTTTTCCCTCTCTCTCTCTCTGGACTATTTGATTCACTTATCATTACCTGCTTCTTGGGTTTTTGTTCTTTTGTTCTCTTTTCCCCGTCTTTTAAGCTTTTTCTATTATGATAAAAGGCCGCTCAAATTCTAATCATACTCCAACTAATGATTTTAGGACAAGATATAAACGCAAGTCAGGAGGCTTTCCCCATAAAATATGTTGGATTACTTGAACCTCGGTTTCTACATGCTAATGGAAATATATATGGGATTGCTCTGGTCAGATGTGTGGTTTAACTACCTTCAGTTTGTTGTTTGCAGACTGATGAGCAAGGGGCCAAAGACAAGGCGAGCTTAAACATATAAAGAGGATAATGATCTTCAAATTAAAAATGCTTTGTATTTAAATTAATAATTATGTAGTAATTAAAGAACAAATATATATATATATATATATATATATATATATATAAAATAATATTTGTGATTGTGATTGATTATATCTATTATTAAGAAATCTATCTAAATTTTTACAATATTTTTAATATTTTCACGTGTAATATTTCAAATTTTTATTAGTCATTTCAAATTTTTATTAGTCAATATGTTAATTTTACACGTAAAAATATCACTTTTGTTCCCCGTATGTTAATGTGTATAGTTTATAAAACAATGCACAAGGATTATCTATTAATTATATTTTCACAGCGTTTTATAAACTATTTTTTATTATTTTATCTGATTTTTAAAAAATAAAAATAATTGTATTTTTAATCGACCGAGGAAGTAATAAAATAATTAATATCTCAGTCTCACATTAAAAGATATGTGAAAAATTTATCTACATATAACCACTAACGAAACTACTTGGGAGCAGTTAGATTTGGCAAAGATGGCTCAGTTCATGAATTGATGCCTGGCCGCCACGAAATTTGGCTTTGGTAGTGATTTTTAGTCCATAAAATCAGGTGCGTTTTACCTACCAAGTGAACCTTTTTTTTTTTTTTGAAAAAAAATATTTCTACTTCTGGGTTATGAGGCTTGAACACAAGACTTGTAAGTAAATAAATAAGAATTCAAACCAACAAAGCTATAACAACTATTTATTTTTAATACAATCTTTAATATAAAAATATATTTTTAATTATTATAGTTGTAGTAAATAATAATTGTAGTTTAAAATTTCTTAATTGATGTGGCTATTAATAATGAGATATTGGATAATGTCTAAAATCATGTCACGCAAATCTTCTGAAAAACAATTTAAATATTCAAATTGCTAAAATCTTGACATCTCCAAGTTCCAACCGTGTAAATCTTGGAAATTAATTAGATATCTCTTGGAACAATTTTTGTGGAGTCATGAATGCATTTTTTAAAGTTAAATAAATTATATTAATTTTAAAGTATAATTTTAAAAAATCAAATTTGATTATATATACTTTGAAAGTAATTTATAATACTATTAAAATTTTAATTGATTGAGGTATGTAGTTAATGTAGGTAATTAGAATTATTGTTTATTATAAATTATTTTATTATTTTTAATATTTATTATTATTATTACTATTTTTGGTGTAGCAATATTTAAAAAAATAGGGAAGAAGTCAGCAGTAGGTAGGAGCCTCGTCTCGCCACGAGCCTAACATTTTCGAACAATCAAAAATCGGACCTTTTGGCCCCGTCGTCGTAACAGCTGGCTTACTGCCCCAGTCCTTGCTTGGATTTAATGTCACCTCTAGGGGCAGCATTGGCCTGCCCTTGTTGATTTTGTTTTATAGGTATAGTGGCAGGACAAAAATATAAATTAATAAATTTAAGGTGGCATATTAATAGAAGAGTTAAATTTGAATGGGAAAAAAAATTCGTAAACCAATTTTAAATATAAGTACAAAAATCTTCTTAGTTTTGAAACTTAGTGAAATCTTAAAAGTAGTTTTTGTATAATTTTTGATTTTGAATGTTCATCGGCATGTGAACTGTGAAGGATTATTTCATTCAATTTTTTTTTTTTTATTAATTTGTTCGACTGTGGTTATTGTTTGTTCGGTCTGATTGAATTTTTATTTTTGAGTTGTTTAATCTTCAATTGAAAATGAGATCATATTGGTTGAGTAAGTTATGTCTTTTATTGTAATGACTTACAATGATTTTGCTTATTTTATAATGGGAATGAAAAATATATAATTTTGTTGTTCTGAGTATAAAGTTTAAAACTTATAAAAAGATACCAAAATTAGTTTATAATTTGAAATTAATTCATGATTTTGTTTGATTATAAAAAACAAATTTGATTTGAAGCTTTGAGCATTTAGAGAATCATTCAAATTGAATTATGACAAGTAAACGAAATAAATTTCTAAATTGTATCTAAATGTTTTAATTTGAACTTTCTTTTTTTAATTTGGATTATGAGCATTTATTGTAATTTCAAAATATTATTATGATTACTTAATATTTATGATTAGTTCCACTTTTTTTTTATTTAAATTAAACAAAAAAATTAATTAAAATATGCCCTTGTTGAGAAAAATTGCCAGATCCGTCCTTGTATATAACGAATTAAGTTACTAATAATAATATCTTTAGTCTGAAATCAGATCATGTGTTGAAAAAAATATCAAAAATTTAAATAAGAGAATTTATAACAACCCAGTTAAAAATTACTAATATTGATATATGTTTTAAATGTTTTGTTGAAAAGTTTACCGCAATATTGTACACAAGTATATGGAAAAAACAAAATAAGAAAATTGCTACTAGGGAGGAAAGTTGACATAGGAAAGTTAACTATTATTCCCTTCGTTCTTAATTATTTGATATTTTAAAGGTGAACACAAGAATTAAGATAATAATTAGAAATTATTAAATATAATATTTAATTATCTATAATATCCTTAACTCTTTTGTTGAAATAAAGTGAATTTTGTTGGAATAAGGAGGGAGGAAGAGTTTAAAATGTCAAAAAATAGGTAGAGTAATAAACCATAACTAAATTTAAGAGGGTAAAATTTGAGGGATTCTGCATCAAGGTCCCAAGCAATGACGTGTGGGGTTGCGTGGCCGAGGGAACGGAGTTAAGGTCCTTGGGATTGATTCTGACCCAGATTGAAAAAAATAGAAAGTATATTAGCTACCCAACAAAAAATCAATTTAAAACATACTAAAACAAGCATCTTAGATAGGTTTTATAAGAATTTAAAATAGCCTAGCTGAAACAATTTTTCAACAGAGCCTAACCTATTCAATTCTTACAAACTTGTTTTGGCTCACCCAACCAAAACAAGTTGACTTGCTTTATAAAACATGTATAAAGAATTTCTTAATCACAAACTTGACCAAATCTTCTTATTTATGCTTGACAACCTCTTAGAGAACATTTATCAAACATAACATGTGCACAATTTTAAAAGACAAATTTCACATCTACCGATACATGGTTCAACCATGTATTTTTATCCTTATTTTTTGTATTTTTTATTGTGTTATGATTGTTACTTGAATTATTGTTATAAAGAAATCTTACTAATTTTTTTCAAAACATTAATTAACACCTTAAATATGTATAAATATTAATTATATTAAATAAAATAAATTAGTCATGCGCCTTGAATGGGTTAAAATTAAAAAACTTATTTCAAACTCATTAAAAACATCATCATCATCACTTTCTCTCTCCTCTCCATGACTCCATTATCTCTTAAAAATTTCCCACCGGAAGTCCTGGAGCAGTCAGCAATAGCTATCCGGCCGTCCGACCGCCCCGCGCCTCCATCGCCGCCCCCTAATTCTGCCTCTGCCTGCTACCGGGGGCAGATGCCCCCACCCGCCCCCTAGTTTCGCCACTGAAAAGGGGTAATTTTGAAAAAATTATAATTAATTCTCTTAGATTTGAACAAACGTTAAATAATTAAAGACAGAAGGAATACTATATGGAGTATATATGTGCAATATACTAAGGGTGAGAATTTCTTGAGACAATAAGAGAAGATAAGAATGATATAAAAAAATAAATAATTTATTCTCCTAAAAAATTATAAACAATAAATAAATTAAAATAAATTTTTTCTTCTAAAACGTGACTTATTTAGAATCGGAGAGAATAGTCCATTAAAGAGAATGTAACGTAATGTAATAATTACATAAAGTTAGTTTCCAACTGTGAGTAAGGTTACTATTTTACTGAAAGGTTTTACTGTGGAAAAAGAAAATTAGATTTGGTAGTAGTATTAGTGCAGTTAAAGTTTACACTAAAACAGTAAAAGAGAGAAAAAGGTGGTCGGAGTAGTTAAAGTTGGTTTATTGTTTTTAGAAACCAAAGTACAAATCAAAATGAAAACATACTCTTTCAATTTCATAATAACTGAATTTTTAGTTTTATATACATAAATTAAGAAAATTATTTAATATTATAATTTAAAAATTATATAAAATTTTATCACTATATTTTTTTATAAAAATTAAAAATTATTAATATAAGAGAAAAAATTTATTGAGAGAATAAAAAAATCTAAAAATAATATATAAAAAAATAAATAATTTATTCTTTTAATAAATTGTAAAGGACAAATAAATTAAAATAATTTGAAAAAGAAAATAAAGAGCGGAGTGGGTGTCTCACTAAATTCCACAGAAGAAATGATGAAGGAGTTCATGCATGAATCTATTCAGCAATCCAATCCATCCATCCATCCATCCATCCATCTGTACGTCTATCAATCACCATCGAAAAGTGGCTTTGATGCTATCAGATTTCGACGCGTCCTGCTCGGATTATGAGATGCAATTTTCTCTCTCTCCATCCTGCAGGCTTTACATCAAATCATCTCATTAATCTGCATGCTAGCTAGCTACCTAGCTAGGAGCTAGTATTACTCAGCAGCTATATATATATCTATCTATATATATATACTAATTTGCTATGGCAGTTTGTCTGTTTTCAAGTTTTCAAGGCTTCACTCACGTAACAGTAGTTCGAAAGAAAGCCAAAATATCTTGTTCCATTTTTGGCGTTTAATTTTGAGTTGATACTAAACAAACCGGGTGAGTATATTATGGGTGAACCGGGGGGAGTTGACCTTAGGAACAAAAGAGTGAGAGGTTTTTGTGAGTAATATATATTGTGAAGAGCAGATGATCGAGGTTCTGTATTTTAATGGCAAGGGCAGGGACTAGCTCTAGGTAGGGGGAAGATAATAATAGTAATAATAATGGAAACAGGCTATAAGGGAGTTCAAAGATCGAGAGGTAAGGATCGTAGGTGAATGACGACAATCTGAAGTCACACCCCGCCGCCCTTATCCCACGTCTCTTTAATTTATACTAGTAGTATTATACTCCGACAGTATCAGCTGTATTATTTAATACTATTTATTACGAATATGTATATATTTTCTCTGCCGTGACCCATGCTTTACATCCAACCCATCCACTAGGTGCGCATTACGCACCTCATGCTACGTACTTCTTCGTCCCGTCTCGTCTCGTCTCGTCATTTTCTGATTCTCAAGTAGTATTAATTTTTGCAATAATTATTTTTTAAATAAAATTAATGAAATCAGCCAAACAATCTATGAAGAGAATAATAAGTAGTTAAATACTCCACTTATGCAATAATTATTTTTCCTATACATTAATTTTCTTATAAAAAACTCCTATAAAAAATAATAATATTTATAATAATTTATTAAAACTTGTATAATAATAATCCATGAAAAACAAAGTGTCCCTAAATGGTAGTACTAATTCATCACACAATTAATATAATGTCTATTTTTTTTTTTTAAATTAGTCAATTAATCACACATAGAATCTGACATATCTATTGTTAACGCCAAGATCTTTCTCCACGTTCCAATCACGTAAGACGTCCCGATCCTGCCGCGAGACAAAAACACAAATTAACAAAGAAAGCTTGACGTGACGGTTCCGTCGGGGATAATTTCAGGCGTGAGAATTAATCACGCGTGTTCACAAGGTTAACAATGGAGGAATATATGATCTAGTGTATTGAGAGAGATAATAAATCTCGTTGTGTGTGTATGGGAGAATATGAATAATCAATATATGTGAAAACGCACTTCTATCGATGATGGCTTCCTTGTTAAGTTATATTACCTTTGCTTGGATTACTATGCCACCCCCACTACTACCACGACACCCCTCGATCCGATGAATTCTGCCGACTATATCAGTTTATCTCCGCTTTTATTACTTGTTTTTACCACCGAAATAGGTTATGATCCCATCCACATTAATGCATAAGCGGGAGCCTTGGTCAACTATCATACTTTTTCATCATCACAAGTCAAAATAATGAGATATTAAAATATCTAATGGGTCGATCCAATTTGACCGATCCCGGTCCAATAGGATTAAATAAAGTTAACACAATAAATGGGCTCAAAGAGTCCCATGGCTTAATAATAAAAGCCCAACATATTATACTGATAAATGGGCCCGATTTATTCGACCCAAAATAAAAAAAATATTATGACCCAACATCTATCAATATTTTATTGACTAATTAATTATTTTATTCAAAAATAAATTTTATGCAAACAACTTCCATTTTTGTGGATGCAGGCAGGGTGCATATCGCGGAGATTTGACGGTGATGTTATTAACTAAATTCCGCGTGTAGGAAACATTAAATACTGAACGGGGATATTTGATGAAAAGTCTCGTCCTGTCCTGCCGATTTGATTCCGTCTTCTTGTACTAGTATTACTGTAGGAGTATTTGATTTGATTAATATTTTCATTTTATTAATAGACAGATAAATAAATGCGTTTTGGGTCGTTGACTTTTAGCTCTTCAACTCCACCAACATATAAATAAATCCAAAATTTAATTAATAAAACACAATTAATTTTAAATTTCTCGCTCAACTTAATGAACGATTAGAACCATCCAAAATTTAGAATAAATCTCACCGTCTATTATATCCTCTTTAACTTAAAAGATAAAAAATTGATCTCTCTTATTCTGATATCCTCTTTCGTTCTTCCTCCTTCCGAACTAGCCCTTCTATTTTTTAGCGCCGACAATCTCTCATTCCTTTCGTACGTAGTGCCGGAGGCACGGATAATAGAGCTAGTATGATGATATTTTATCTGACTGCTTAAAATTTGGAAAAAATTAGACTCTGTATTTTTCCTCTCCTTGAATAAATTAGTTATTTCTACTTGTAATATATCTTTAATTTTTGAAAACTGCTACTTTTATAATTAGCTGCTGCAAGTAAAATAGCGGATGGGTCGTCAATACTCATGTCATGTGGAACGAGTTTTGTTGAACTAAAATTATATTTATTTATTTACACATTTTAATTTAAACTTAAATTGTTGCTGGATCAATACTCACGACCAGAGAAATTTTGAATCACAAAATGTTATTGGTCCAAGCCTATACCAACACTTATGAAGTGGCCAGTCACATTAGTATCATATTTAAATCTAACCTATTTTTAGTAAGCATTAAATAATGGAAGAAGTGCCTTTTTGACGACCTGATAAATCTCAAGTATGTCGTATTCTTTTGTCCTCTCAAATTGTTAAGGTAGGTATTCCACGTAGTAGTCGTATAAAAAAAAATCACAAATATAATACTCCAATTTATTGTGAACAAGTTAATTCAACATGTTGTTAGGAGCCACGAAATTGATAAGGATAGCGTATGACAGGCAGGAAAGTGTTGCATCAAAGCCGCCAACTTATGAACACAAATTGCAGCATAATAAAATTCAATTCACGACAAATCAAGGGGGAAATCAATGTGGCTTGAATTCATACGAAACTAGCATAACTAAGGATCGATGCAGAGACGTTTAAAAGTGGATGTAGTATTTTGTCTCGTCCTTAGACAAAGAAGATGACGAGGCTCAACTTATCCTCCCTCCTTCCTTCCTTTCTTTATAAATTCCCAAATCTCAAGCCTCCTCCCTCCATAAGGAGGAGGAGTACATATTCTTTGACAAGGCAATTACATTGGTTAGCAGTTGGGTTGCTTGATTCAAATAATTTACAGGTATGCTATGTCTTTTAGTTTCTCGATTCAATTAATTTTCTATACTCCATCTAATAGTGGAGGAAATTTGATTTATATTGTGACATAATACGCGCCATGCCATATATATATATATATATATATATATACATATTTACTACTCCTACTGCAGTCTGCATACATACATACATGTATAAAAGTGTATAAATCGTCTCTTTCTTTTGGTTAACATACTCCATTATGATTTATTAAGGAAAGTGGGAACCCGGAAACTAAGAATTTAAATCCTTAACATAGACCGTGAGTGAGGGTTTAGGGCCCTCCCCCTCCGGAGTCAGTCTGGGCTACCACTCTTTCCAATTGGGCTTGTTTGGTTACATCACCGTAAAGCTACAAGCCTACAACGTATATTATTTTAATATTAATTTGACCAATTTTAAAATTAAATATATTTATTATGTTTTCTGTCTCATTAAAATTAAAACAATAGTAAATTTTATGGTTACGTTTACTCTACCTATATTTTAATAAAATAATATAAATTTTGATTATAAAAATGACTGAAAAAAGTCAAATTAAGTCGAGACGAAAGGAGTATATAATTAATTAATGTTAGCTGTTTAAATTTAGTTTGTTTGTCCGTCCGTACCGGTATAATTCTGAAATCCTAATCCTAATTATACGTACTATACTCCATTTAAAATCATTTTGAAAGAAATACTAATAATATATTCTCAGCTTCGGGTAAGTAGGTAGGTAGGTAGTTGTACAGACGAAAAGTGTCCGTGTGTTGTTGTCACCGTCCGATGACATTCACAATAATTAACTAGTCGTAGATTTATCCTTGCGATACACATTACTGCTCCATTCAATTAATTATTGTAATTTTTCCTATTTTCGAGTCTACAGAGTTATATTTGTATGCGACTCATCTACATCTACCTAAAATGGTATCACAATTAATAGCCGTCCGTAGTGATTAATTCATTTCAACGATTCAATCTCCTTTTGGGTTGGGGTGCCTATTACTATTAGTTTTGCAGTTGCAGCTGACTTAGGGTAGGGTAGGGTAGGGTAGGGGGACCCAACAGTGATGGGTCTTTTGTCGTTCGATCATCTTAGAGATGTCTTTTCTTTGTCACAACTTTTTAAGTCAGACTACTATTTACATAGTATAATACGTATTAATATTATTAAATAGTAATTACGTCTTTGGGAGTGGAGTACCATCTACCATGCATGAATCATGATTGATTGCCCGCCCGTGTCTTTTCTTTCTGTTGGTCCGTCAAAAGAAATGAACGCTCTGCGCTGCTGTGCGAGTTTTATTTTATTACTCCAATTTATAAATATAGGGCCCGGGGGTGTAAAATTGACTGATAAAACAGGTGGGTCACATTCCTCCCCATTAGAACCATTTAGTCATTTATAATGTCACTTGTCCCTTCTTCTTTACTATCCTCTCCTCTCCTCTCCCTCTCAAAATAATACTCTCGGTCAATTATTTATATTGCCCTTATATTAAAAGAAAATTTTCTTGTTTATTAGATAAAAAATAGTAAGAGATCCAAAGTTATATTTTATACTTGGAGTAATATTAGAAACTAATCAATTAATGCTTACTTGAAATTCTCAAACGACTTATATTAAGGAACAAAAATATTTTTCTAAAATGATTTATATTAAAGAACGGAGGGAGTATTATAATTTTTTATTATGTGAAATTATATTATATTTAAAAGAAAAAAAAGATAATATAATAATATATTTAATTATAAAGTTATATTATATTCAAAAGAATCTATTTTCTATCAACGTCAACAGCCATCTACTAGTAGTATTTTACGCCACTAATGATGCATGCATTTGGTCTATTTAATTTTCCAAGTCCGCCAAATACGAATAATAACCATCATAATTCGTGTTAGTAGTATCTTTACCTGTACCGGTAATGATCGTCAACAACCGTGGTTTGCGTGGGAATTTCAAAATTCATTAGTCACAAAATAACAACGCAAGTAACGACCATCTTTAAGCTAAATATTTTATTAGTATTTTTTTAAATTTAGGCTTAAATATAATTTAATGTCATAAATTATAAATTATATTTTATTTCAATGATTCATCTTTTAATTTTATTAATTAAATGATTGAACTATAAATTTTTTTAAATATAATCAATTAAGACTGTCACGTTAAAAATTATTGACGTGACTATTTGAATGTGTAAATTTTTTTATTTTATTTTATGATTAAATATTTTTAATACATTAAAGGGTAAAATGGTTGTACCCTTTTCTTTAATACATTCATACTACGGTCGAGGAAGCCTGTCGGAGCTGGTCAAGATCATGACCAGAAACAAGAAACATACCCAATTGCATCGAAGCGTCCCAAACCAGATGAAACCTATAGTACCATTGGGATTTAGAAAGTCGAATAATTAAGCATCAAAATCTACCAAATCGTGTCGGAAATCGAAAGTTGTTCTTGTATTGAAAAAAAAAATTGTTATTTATTGGACAAAAAATAGTGAGAAAAATAAAATTATATTTAATTCTTGAGATAATATTAGAAACTAAGTAATTAATGTTTACTTGGAATTCTAAAACGTCATATATTAAGCGACAAAAAAAACTAATCTAAAACGTCATATATTAAGGGACGAAGGAAATATGTCGCCAAATACATGGTGTAAAATTCAAATACAACTTAATTATTCAACAGTCGTGTAAAATAAGACAAAATATAATCTAAGAATTTTAATAAAAATATTGTCATCTAGACAATATTCACACTCAATGGAGTCCTCATAACATTTATTGTCACACTACTTAACAGAATAGTGAGGACTACTAATTCTATCATCATCCGGATAGTCTTTCGCTTCCGACTAGTCCTGCCACGTTCTCATTTCCAGAATAACGTTGAAAAAAAGGTTAGCTCAACTAGCCCAGTACGAAATATTATGACTAAGATAATGCAGAATAAACTATAATTAGTCTTTAACAATGTTAAACTGATAAAATACGATAGACATCAAGTTTAACTGCATCGGAATAAGCAATCCATTAGAAGAGTTAAGTAGAGCATGATATCTAGTATCTTCTATGATTTAAAATGTTTTCATCAATTTTTTTATTTATATCGCTGAGACTCAGCTTAATAAATAAACTACATCATCGAATCATCCCTGCATTACGGGCCAAGAATATTCATTAAATCATCAATGATCATGAATACCGAATAATCCATGGTCATAATCATACCAAAAACTGTTCATCAATGCACTACCGGCCAATGACGATTTTTACCATATCATTCGTTACATTACGGTCATGATTATAACGAATAATCTCTGGTCATAATCATACCAAGTCCATCTATGCACGTAAGCCAAAGATGACTTTCATCACAATATAAACATGAGGATGATGACAATGATATAAGCAATAATCAAACGAAATCAAGGATAAATACTAAAGATTTTAAATTTATCCAAATATTATCAATCACTTAATAAAATCATAATCTAATATTATTAATATTATAATAATATTTTAATCACTTCTTAAACTTATAAACAATTTATTTCAATTGTTTACACTTTACCAAATAATGTATTTTAATCATTCAAAAATGTCATACTCATAAGATTTCATCACCAATGATCAAATCCCTCATCAAAAATCTGCATATACCCTATATAGGATTCCCAAGCCATAAAATTCTATTTTCTAATTTTGTTACTTCACATAACATATTTAATTCATTTACTCATAACTAATTCATTTTCATTAAAAATATCAAATTAGTCCCAAAAATATTTTTTTTTTGGGATTTAGCAGAATATAGTCTCATATTGAACATATATTTTTCTCGAAATTTTTAAAATTCATTTACTATTTTTCATATGGCCAAAACTGTCGAATATTTAGACATTTATCATGAATTGTACTTTTGTCTAAAAATTTCAAATTTTACAGGGTATACCCCTGTTATATACATATACTCCCAATAAAAATTTTAAAAATTTTGGAGTTAATCACAAGTAGTTATAAGGGTTTACTTTTAAAATATTCTTTTCTCATAAAATTCATAACTCTTAATCTATACATCCAAAAATCGCCATCTTTGGACACAATATAGAAAACTCATCAAATTATCATTTCAAATTTTTTCAGAATTTTTGAGGATCAAAAAAATTACGAAACTGCAAATGAATTTTCACCCGCCATGCGATAATCCACATAGACAGATCATTTTTTACAATTTAATAAGAAATGAATACAAATGATCATTCACCATGCATGCGGTAATCCATATAGACAGGTTATTTCAACAGAATAATAAAGAATAGAATAACAAAAGAATTCACCATGCATGCGATAGGATCGCATGCAGAAAGTTATTCCCAAATGTAATAATAAAGAATGGACCCAAGTCATGCGTAATCCGCACGTAAAAAATATTCCAACAAAATAATAAAGAATGGAATAACAATGAATTCACTGTGCATGCGATAGAGTAATTTTGCATGCATGAGTTATTCCAACGAGTAATAATAAAGAATGTAACTTAGGTCATGCGAATCCAAGAAACAGGATATTCCAATGTAATAATAAAGTATAGAACTGGATCACGCGTAATCCATACGTACATGGATATTCCAATGTAATAATAAAGAATGGAATAATAGAAAAATTTTACCATGTATGCGAGACTTCACATGTATAAAGTTATTTCAACATAATAATAAGGAATAGAATAACAATAGCTCTCTTCATGAATACGAAAGAAATAATACTATTTACCTTAGAAAGAAACTGGATACTAGAGTAGAGAGGTAGCAGACTTCTCTTCTTCGTTCTCTCTATAATTTCTCTTTATAATAATTGCTCTATAGCTTTAGTGAATTGGTGAGAAATGAAGGAAGAATGAGCTTCTATTTATAGAAAAATATAGTTTCGATAATTGCACGTTTTGGGGCTCGAAATATTACAGTACAGTACCTTCAACTTTTCTTTCATTTTTAATTTAGTCCTGCAAGTTTTATCAAACTTGCATCACCTCCCCTAATAGTAAATAATGTGAATCAATAGTTCAATCATGTGCGTGACGCCCCCAAAATTAGGTATTCATCACCTATCTTGAGTCGTTAAATACATGATACAAAATACAAATACAAACTAATTATACAACAGTCGTGTAAAATACGACAAAACATATGCTGTGAGTTTTAATACAAATATTGTCATCTAGACAATATCCACACTCAATGGAGTCCTCATTACATTTATTATTACACTATTTCACAGAATAGTGAGGACTATTAATGCAACATCTAGGACCATCACTCTGTTCCCCGACTAGTCCCGACCTTTCGTTCTCATTTCACGAAAAAGAATAAAGAAAGAAAAGGGTGAGCTCAACTAGCCCAGTAAGAAATATTATGACTAAGATAGTGCAGAATAAATTATTCTTATCCTTCAACAGAATAATAACTGATAAAATATAATAGACAACAAGTATAACTACCGCGGAATAAGCAATTCATTAGAAGAGTCAAATAGAACATAATGTCTACTATCTCTTTTGGATTAAAAGTCCATCATTAATATTTCATTCTTGTAATACCCATCGACAGTTCTTTGTTATACCCAAGACAAAGAGAACTCTCATCACCTGTTTTCACCTGACCACCACATGTTATAATTAAATTCACAATTTATATTTATAATCAGGTAAATCAACAGTTCATACAACTGTAAAATCAATAATGCTGAGACTCAACTTAATAGTATCACGACCACGAATTATCCATGCACTACGGCCCAAAGATAATCGTGTTTTCAATTACGGTCATGATTGTGACGCCCCCAAAATAGGTCCATTCCATCCAACCCATTCTGAGTCGCCAAATACATAAATGATGAGATAACTACAACTTTATTAATACATTTGTCGTGCAAAATACGACAACATATATAATTGTGAGTTTAAAAAACAATTATTGTCTTCTAGACAATATACATACCCAAATAAATCCTCATCACAATTATTTATACATTATTTTACAAAAATGGTGAGGACTACTAAACAACTCTTTCTAGAATCTTTATTCCATACCCCGACTAGTACTCGCTACATTCTCGCCTCCTGAGAAGAAAAATGGAACAAAAAGGAAAAGGGTGAGCTCGACTAGCCCAGTAAAGAATATTATGACTAAGATAATATACAACAAAATTATCGTTAGTCTTCAACAGGGAAAAATATAATAGAATACAATAGACAACAAGTTTTAAATCAATATTCGCAACGGAAATAATAATTCATTAAAAGAGTTAAGTAGAGAATGCAAACTACTATCTTCTATGTATGAATTTTAAAGTTCATCGTCTATTTTTATCCCTGTAACATCAATCAATATATATCTGAGATCAAATATTCATCCTCAGACTACTGTGCCAAGGACATTCACCGATTGGTCATGTTCATCTAAACACTGTTCATCTTTGCACTACTGGGCCAAAGATATTCATCGTAAATCATTCATCTTTGCACTATGTGCCAAAGATATTCATCGTAAATCATTCATCTTTGCACTACGTGCCAAATATATTCAATAATATCATCATTTAAGAATGAGGATGATGAAAAATATTTTTAAAGAAATGAATCCAAAGTGAAACAAAATGACAAGGATTAAGGATTAAGGATTAGTACTTTTTTATCCACGTCCAAAAATACCTCAAAAATAATCATAGTGGTGTAAAATTCAAGAATGATCAAAACATGGATACAATCAAAGCTAGTATCCATAATAGATATTTTGGACAAAAAGAAGAAATTTCATTTTTTTGAATGAATAGTCAGATTCGTGAATAGGCTTGATACGTGAATAGTAACTCCGACACCAAAAGATAGAAATTTCACAAAAATATCTTCACGCTTCGTGAATAAGACTTTTCGTGAATAAGACTCGTGAATAAGAACTCATGAATAAGAACTCATGAAATAGTAACCCATGAATAGTAAGAACCCATACATGAAAAAGTTCCAAATTTGATAAAAGTTCCAACCAATATTTCAAAGATAATGATATTGAAGAAATAATATCATTTGAGAAGAAAATAACATCCCTTACCTCGAAAGACAAGATTTTTAGTTGAAACACCTGGGATATAAGCTATGACTTGAACTTGCCGATCAGATAGCAATACTCAAAGTATACTCAAAATACTCACAAGAATACGCCGATAATATAGAGAGAAAACTTGCTTTTAGTGTGATTTTCAATTCTAACCCAAGACCTATTTATAGGAAATCGCTTGTAACACCAAAAGTTAGAAAATTTAATATAATATTATTATTTATAATAATAATTCCTACGCACACCTTGAATCTGAATTTCAGCAACTTGTCATGTGTTAAATGAGGAACCAAATGAAAAAAACGTTTTGTAAATAAAAAATATTTTAAACTTCCAAAATCAATTATTTGAACTTTGAACTTCAATAATTCACAATAAATAGCCCTTTTGCCGGAAAATTCAAATCTCATGAGTTTTATAGGAAATTCAATTCTCTACAATTTTACAGAAGAAAGTTTTTCCAAATTCCAAATAGAAATTGACCGAAATCCACAAATGGGCGATTTTACAAAAGTTATAATCAAATTTCAAATAATAAATGGGGTCCAATTTAGCATGTTTAACATGTTTTAAACATTTTGGTAACAAAATACTCCTCCTCCACATATACTCATATATCCCACATTCATCGTAAAAATGTCATCGTTAATATATTATTAAAATAATATATTTAAATGAATTATTTTATCGAGAAAAAGATAAAATATTAATTTTCAACAATTGTCACTATAAAAATTTTCTCCATCTATATCCACATAAAATCAATATTTTCTTCATCATATGAATCAATAATTAATTATTCACAAATAATATTACGTAATCACAATATCGACAACCGTGCGCCTCAGAAAGAGGGCTTCCAATAAGAATTTCTCCATCTTTGGCCAAGCAATTAGGTGACCAAACCTCTCCTTAGATGTAACTTTTTAGACATTGCCAATAATGTTATCTAATAATATTATTCAGATAATATGAATTATTGGTTCGATAATGAAAAATACCGTATAATGACAATTATCAAAACAACAAAGAATATAAAATATCAACGCAAAGAATTATTGAATCAATAAAATAAAAATTTGAAGCAATAATTATCGTAACCATTATTGAGTAGGCCTTCACGTAAGAATCAATAATTGGTGCAATACCTGGTATCTTCACCGCAACAACGCGCTAGACATCGTGTTTTAACCACCGGGTATTCCAACAGTTTAAAAGCGGTAATAACTACTGTAGATTATTTTTAAACAACTTATTTTTGTCGTTTTCTTCCTCCAATCACTTTCCGTTATGGGGCCACACACGGTCATTTGCCAGTGCATTTAATATTCCCTACAAGCATACGAATATTCCACGACCAAACGAATATTCTCAAACAATAATGAATATTATATCACCACTTGCTTATTTAAAATATTTATGATTTTACCCATAACTAACCACATTAATCAAATTCACCCTTACTATTTCAAAATAATAAATAAAGGAAATTCCTTTTTATTTAAAAAAATTTCGGGGTCTTACAATGATTATACCAAATAATCTCTGGTCATAATCATACCAAGTCCATCTTTGCACTACGGCTAAAGATGACTTTTACCACATCTATGAATTAAAATTTTATCGCTGAGACTCAACTCAATAATCAATTCACATCATCGAATCATCCCTACACTATAGGCCAGGAATATTCTTTTAGTATCACGACCACGAATTATCCATGCATTACGGGCCAAAGATAATCGTGTTTTCATCAACGGCCCTGATCATGCCATAAAACAATTCATCTTTGCACCATAAAAGTCAAGAGAATCCATAGTCATAATCATACCAAAAACTGTCCATCAATGCACTACGGGCCAATGAGGACTTTTTCCACATAATTTGTAACATTACGGTCATGATTATACCGAATAATCCCTGATCATATTCATATCAAGTCCATCTATGCACGTAAGCCAAAGATGACTTTTATCACAATATAAACATGAGAATGATGACAATGATATAAACATTAATCAAACGAAAATAAGGATAAATATTAAAGACTTTAAATTTATCCAAATATTATCAACCACTCATAATCTAATATTATTAATATCATATCAATATTTTAATCACTTCTTAAACTTATAAACAATTTATTTCAATTGTTTACACTTTACCAAATAATGCATTTAATCATTCAAAAATGCCATACTTATAAGATTTCATCACCAATGATTAAATCCTTCATCAAAAATCTGCATATACCTTATATAGGATTTTTAAGCCATAAAATTCTATTTTTCAACTTTGTTAATTCACATAACATATTTAACTCATATGTTCCTTTGTGATTTCTAAGAAACTTTCATGTTTTCACATAATAACCAACATAACTCATCATGACAATGACATAATAATTCAATAAAACAAGTTCAAAAATTAAATTATCCAGGAACTAATAACGTTTAAATTGTCAACATGATACTTCTTTGTAGAATAAAATTCAAAGTTGCTCAGAAGAATATTTCCATGAAAAGATACTGGATGAAGCGCAAATATCAAAGATATTCCACTAATTTCATAGAGTATAAAAGTTAAAACTTTAACCAACTGAGTATAATAAATAATGGAATAACAATGTAAATCACCACGCACGCAGTACTTCACATGTATAACGTTATTCTAACAAAGATAATAAATATCGGAATCAGTCAAAGTAAATTGCACCAGCATGGATGTTCCAAATGTAATAATAAAGAATAGAATAACAACGAAATCACCATGCATGCGATTGATCAGAAAGACAAAGTTATTCCAATGTAATAATAAATGATGGAATCAGTCCCACAGAACGCATATCTGAGGATATTCCGACGTAATAATAAAGAATGAAATAATAGAAGAATATCACCATGTATGCGGTACTTCGTATATACAGGTTATTTCAACATAATAATATGGAATGGAATAACAGAAGAATATCACCATGTATGCGATACTTCGCATATACAGGTTATTCCAACATAATAATAAGGAATGGAATAACAAAAATTCTCTTCATGAATACGAAAGAAATAATACCCCTTACCTTATAAAGAAGAGTACTCTGACGGTAGGCTGAGGATATATTCGAAGAAAACTTGTACTACGCTCAAAGCTTTCTTAAACTCTAAAGAAATACGCTCAAGATTATAGAAGAAGAATTCTCTCTACAGTTTCTCTCTCTAGAGTTTCAGTGAATTCGTAAGAAATAATGAAGGAATGAGCTTCTATTTATAGAAGAATGGACTGCATAGTAACTAATTCATGAACGGTCCAGATTGAATTACTTTTAATCGGAAGGTCCATATTTAAAGCAAAATTTTTTAAATAAAATATAATATTTTCTATTTATAATCTAATAAAAAGAATAACTTTATAAAATTATTCTGTTTTATATAAAAAAAATTTACTACGCAAAATACTATGCAGGCACTATACAACACTATGCAAAATAAAATATAATATATTCTATTTATAGAATAACTTTATAAAAGTATTCTGTTTTATATAAAAAGATTTTACTATGCTAAACACTATGCACAATAGAATATAATATATTCTATTTATAGAATAACTTTATAAAAGTATTCCGTTTTATGTAAAAAGTTTTTCTATTTTATTACATTAATAATATTAATAAAATAAAACTGAGTGACTTATCACGTAAGCATTAATAATCAATACCGTGTGCTACTATGCAACCACGCGTATTACTATACTTTTACTACCGAGTAGTTCAACAGTTTTAACGGTATAACTTCCGCCGTTATTTTCATAAAAATATTTTTATCGTTTTCTCAATCCGACAATAATTCCGTTGTGAGGTCTACCAATGATTGTACCGTTGAACGGATATTCTCCGACAAAAAGAATATTTTCCGAGACATCGAATATTTTATATCAACTTCCTTACTTTGCAAAATTTTCACATATTTCCCTTACTTTAAACTTTTATCAATATAACTATTTACCAAATTAGAAAAATTGAATACTTTTATTTCATAAAATTTGAGGTCTCACAATATGAATCAATAGTTATAATCATGTGAAAATACGAATTACAGTATATTACCTCCATCTATACCTCCATTTTTAACTTAGTCATGCAAGTATTATCAATCTTGCACCAATTCTCCTAATAGTAAATGAATGTGAATCAATAGTACACACATGTGAACAAATGATTATAATCATGTGGATTAATAGCAGTTAATTGCTCACTTATTCGATTAATTACCCGATTGGTCAATATAACCTCCAAATATCAATTATTATCAAAATAAATGTTGATTTTTACTAACACTAACAATCCCAACACAATGAAAATATTTTTTTCAAAAATTTTATTTTTGAAATGTCGAAGTTTGATTTTTTCCAAAAAAGTCAACTGTTGATTTTTTCTAAAAAAATCAACTATAGATTTTTTTGACCAAAAAATCAACCCTATCAAATTTTGTGCTTATAGTCTATTTCTACTAATTTTATCGTTTCGGACTCAAATATCACGTCCGCGTCTCCAAATTAAACTCCGAACTCAACTTCGATTTTTAATAACATTCATCATTAATATTATAACTCACAATATTTAACAACCGATTGCGTTTTCAGAAAGAGGGGGCTTTCAATAAGGATTTATCTCTAGTAGGTAGCGCCGCAATTAGGTGACCAAACCTCTCATTGTGTAACTTTCAGACATTGTAAATATTGTAATTTAATAATATGAATAACTTTGTCGTCTCAATTATTGATTTAATAATATATCATATTATGCAGATGATATTGTGATAATAATTGAATCAATAAATGAGAGAGAAATGATGTGCAATTATCGTAGTAATAATTGAGTATAAGCGAGTGACTTCTCACGTAAGAATCAATAATCAATACCGTGTCTTCTTATGCAATCACGCCAGACATCGTATTTTTTACTACCGAAAGTAGTTCAACAGGTTTTAATAAAGAATACTTTCGCCGTTATTTTTATAAAAAGATAATTTTGTCGTTTTCTTACTACAACAATACTTCGGTTGTGGGCTCCAACCAATGATTGTGCCGTCGTACGAATATTCCCTGGTAAAACAAATATTTTTCGACCAATCGAATATTATATAACCACTTGCTTACTTTGTAAAATTTATAAATATTACCCACAACTATAACATTATATTATATCCACACCATAATATTCAAAAAAATATTTTCAGAAATTTAAATCTTTATTCATAAAATCAGGGGTTTCACAGAGTATATTAAAATTTCTTACTTTACATTGACAAATAAATGTGGTGGAGATTAGTGTAACACTTCAGTCCTACATCGAAAGATAGGAGAAAAATTTGTGTGCGTATAAGGAAATAAGTTAATACCGATAGTACTTTCAAGTCATGACCTTTTGAGTGAGCGTGTGGTGGGCTAAGATGACCTAAGAAGATACTATTGGGTCAGTGGTTTGAGACGAGTTGTTTCAATCAGCTTCCTTTATTCTCGATAAACACGAACAACAACATTTGAACGGCGTCGTCTCTAAACCAGAGAGTTGTCTTCTCTTTCCAACTTCCCCCACTTCTTATATGGCTGAAACCCACCAAAACCCCGATCCTAACAAACTTCGTCTATTACAAGACTAGGCCCGCTCACCACGACATCTGACCCTAACATCTTCGTCTATTACCAGACTAAGCCCGCTCACCATGACATCCCAGGTGGCCGTCGGCAGCGAACTTGACAACGTTGAGGTTGAGCGATTCTGGCTCGAGATTGATTAGAATTTTTTTGGGAATTATTTCAATTAGGAGAGAAGAGAATTGAATCGATAGATTTGGGAGGAAGTGGATTGAAGGAGTTAATTTTATTTTGGTTGAGATGCTTGCACTGATAATGAAAATTGAAAATTTAAAGGATTGGATTATCCGATAATGGTGAACCGTTGTTCATGATTTTGAATGGGGAATATGCTATAAATAATAGTTTTAGTTATTTAATTTGTTTAATCATTTATTGTACTATTTGTTAATGGTTTTTTATTTATTTATATTATTGCCCTCCAATATAATAAAAAAATTTGTAATTTTATATGAAAACTTCATTTTTTTAGTACACATCAATATAAATTTGTCTAGTCAGCGAGTCACGTCATCAATTTATAACACGACAGATCTAATTGAACTAAAGTAGTTAAAATTGATATTTTAATGACTTAATTGAAAAAAATTAAAAGATCAATCATCTAAGTAGAAAAATAATAATAATTTATATTTTAGCCTTAAATTTATAACTGTTAACGCCAGGATCTTTCTCCACGTCCCAATCACGTAAGACGTCCTGATCCTGCACTATAAACAAAGTCAACACCGAAAGCTTGACTGCGGTTCCGTCGGGGGATAGCTCAGGCGTGAGAATTAGTATGTGTTCACAAAGTTAACGATGGAGGAATGTATTGTCTAGTGTTTTGAAAGAGATAATAATTCTCAGTTGTGTGTGTGGGAGAATCTCAATAATCAATATATGTGAGAACGTACCTCTAGACGATGGCTTCCTTGCTAGGTTATACTATCATTGCCTGGATTACTGTGCCACCCACTACTACCTGACACCCCTTCTGGACCGATGGCTCTGCCGAACTGTATAAGGTTTATCCACCGCCACATCTGTTTTCTCACCAACGGCCATGATCCCATCCACATTAATGCATGGCAGGAGCCTTGGTCAACCGTCATGCTTTTTCATCATCACAAGTCAAAGTAACAGATATTAAAATATCTAATGGGTTGATCCACTGGACCGACCCGACTTTAAAGATTAAAACGGATACAATATGGTGATTGGGCCCAGTGGCTTTAACGGATTAAAAATAAAGGCCCAATGGATTCTTCATGTGAGTAGGCCCAATGTACCCCGCCCCAAAAATAGGAAATATCACGATTAATTCAACATTGCCCCCTAGTTTTTTTGTTAAACAAAATGTTTAATAGAAAACTATGAATGGCCCAAGATAATTTAATAAAGGTACATAGTGAGAGATAATTGAAGTGTACCTAATCGCTGTTCACGAAATGAAAGGAGAAGAGAATGGAGACCCAAATCAGAAAAACCCTATTTAATAGATACATGGACCCGGAACCGGACCCTTCCCATTCAAATTCCAAATCATTAATAACATTTAATGAAAGGCACCGAACACCGTAAAAATCAAGATAAAAGGTAACTTTATCAACTTTGCAGCTTTTACTCGCTTCATTTGAATTTCGAGCGAAATTTTCCGAACTCTCTCGACTTTTCGAACTTTCTCCTTTCTTTCGCAACTAATCAACAATGGCTTCCCAGGATTCTGCACAAGGCTCTCCTATATTGGTAACCTCGCTCACAGCCGTTCCACCAAACCCTACCACCGTTGCTCATGAAGGAGCCTCGACACTGAACCCAAAGGGGTCGAAATCTGATAAGAACCCTCTCCCAATAAATCCCAAAACCCCCTTCGAATACTACAGGAATACTGAGCGATTTTCGCACGCCAACACTCCCTCGATCGTCACAGAGGCTGAACTAAAGAGGATTCGGTCTCGATACCACATCTCGGACACCCATGCGGCTAAGGTTCCTAGATCCGGTGAAAAGATGTACCAACGGCGTAAGGTTGGATCACTGTTCTGTGACTCTATTGGAGAAAGGGTTCGTTTCCTTTGATATCTTCATAGTAACCCCTTTTGGGGTTTTGGGGTGGGGTTATTTCAACTAAGACCGAACTCAGACATTCACATCTTGGCCTTCGTGGCCTACGCCATGAATTGGGCGTGGAGCCCTCCCTGGACTCCTTCTTCACAATATACAAAATAGTACAATCTAGGAGAAGGGTTCAAGGCCATTAGCAAGCATTCTCCGAAGTCGGGAGAGAAGTTCGTGAGGCGTTCATTTGGTGAACACGCCTTGAGCAACAACAAAATTTGGCATGAAAAGTGGTTCTACGTCAAAGGCCCCTAAATCTCTTTCTACCGAATCGGGCCGGCATTGACGAAGAAGATCTGCGACTTTGGAGATATTTTCAAGAAAGAGAAATGGAAATGATGGAACTTTTGACAATTTCCCCAAGGAGGAGTGGAAGTACGGACTCTCAAGCAAGACATGGTTATATGGCAATAAATGTAAGTATTCGGCCTATTTTATATGTATACGAATTTTTGAAAATGCTTTTATGATGTGGATTCTAACACGAGTTGTATTGGTTATGCAAGATCTTTGATCAAACCGAGCTCTTTAGAGATAAAAGAGTTCAAGATTTTTGTCCGGGAAACCTTCGTAAGTTGTTGAACTTCAGTGAAGAGTTTCGCCCCAAGCCGAACCAATCCTTGTAACATACATGTATTTAATTCCAAACTGACGAACCAGAAGTCGAAAAGGTTCCTGTTTCGGAAGAGACCCTCCGCCCTAGCCAGAAGAGGAGGGCAATCAGAAAACCCAAAATAACACCCCTTCCAACCCTTCGAAGCCACCCTCAAGTCGAGCCAACCACGACATCCGTCTCGACGAGAGGCCTACTCGATCGTCCGATCAAGAAGCATCCTCCGCACCAAAAAGTTGAAAAGTAAGATAACGCCTCGACCGCCAAGAGCTTAGGGGTGCCCCAATCTTCGATCATACCCCCCTTCGCACTCGCATGAAAGAAATACAGATCACAAGAAGGTGATCGAGGATGAAATTCGTCCAAACCTCATCCCAGAAAAGAAAATGCACACCTGATACCACCCAAGCTCAGACGGCCACTCCTCACCAAGAACCCAACCCAAACAAATCTCCTCTCCAAACTGCCGTACGCCTGAACTCGAACCTACTCCTCCCGAGCAACCAGCTCCTTCCCTGTAAAGGTCAAGACCTTTCACCGAACGACTGTGTCCTTCAGTGTCGGTTATCATGCCTCAGCCGTGGGATCTCCGACTCTGTGGCCTAAATTCAACGCTTAACTTTCCGCTCGACCTATTCGGGGCCTTCGTAAGGAACGCCGATGATCATCGGCCTCAATGATCACACGGACGGAATTTGCTCGATGAAGGATGAGCTATCCGCTAAGGTAAATAATCATTCCTTTATTTTTACATCTTTTTGTCCTTAATTGTATATCCGGTACTGGCCGAGTAATTATTTCGAACATATGCAGAGTTAATCGCCGTTTTGGACGTTTAGGCCCAAGACACATAAATGGGGAAGTTCGAGGAAGATTTCATGAGACAAGAGATCAATATGTTGAGATCGACCTTGGCTCGAGAAAGGGTCGATCGAGAAGACGCTTCTTCATGTCATCGATGGCCTCCAACGAGATTTGGATCGAGCCAAGATGGACTTGAGGACGTCGATGATGAACTAAGCGGCCACAAGAGATAGGTTGGCCGCCCAAAGCCGATCCAACAAACTTTAACCGATCTGAACGCCATTGGTCAAGAAAACCCGCTTCGAGGGCCAAGAATGAGGAGTTTTCTTGCCAAATCAAGCTGGCTATTCAACTTAAGCGAGGCTCAATCAAAGGCCCGGGATGAAGGATGGAGACACAAGAACAAACGCCACAAGCTTCGTCTTAAAATAAAGGATCTTGAGGAAGGGTCCTCTCTTCGATCAAGAGCTCGTAAAGCGTAAACAGCGTAATATAGGGACTCTGGACGAGCTTAACGTCGAGATCATGAAAGTCTACACTCGGAAGGCTACAAGACCTAGAGAGAGAAAAAAAAAAACGTCACGCTTCAACTGGATCCAACTTTGCTCAACTCCAGGAGACGAAGGTGGTGCCTAGGTGTTCTTCCCCGCTTTCATTCGACTTATGTAAAAATTTATCTGCTTAAACTTTTTACGTTTCTATATTGGTGTATTTTTGTTCATGAATGAACAGTCGAATGAATATTTTAGTTTTCCGATGAATCTGCAATTTCCTTAATTGTGAACTATGTTTTCGGTTAGTTTCTTGTCAATAATTCAATATCAAGAAATGAACCTAAACAAATTGAATCGCTTAAGACATATAATAGTTAATGTATGAGACGAAGGAATTGAATTTCATGGATGTAATTTAACTTAATCGAGCAGAAAAGGATCGAACTCAAACACTTTGAGGATTTAACTCAAATTGTTAATTAACAATTAAGCATGTCATATAATGATAAAGTGATGTTAAAGAACGAGGCATTCAACTCAATACTTAAATAAAATAAAGTACCACATACCACTTGTCGGTTCAAGTGTGAGATCGGTCATTTGTTTACCACTCGGGGGGTGAAACAATTATATAAAACCAAGATATAAGGATCAAGATATAAGGACCAAGACATGAGGACCAAGATATAAGGACCAATTGTGACCATTGATTTACCACCCTGGTAAAATCAATATAGGATCCTTCGTCTAACACTCGGGGTAGAACGACAAATGGGCTGCCATCGAATGGCCAGCAAGTCCTACCATACCTCCTTACACCGTAGTGACCATAGGACAAAATAGGACCAGGATCAATAGTGACCATTGATTTACCACCCTGGTAAAATCAATATAGGATCCTTCGCTCACCACTCGGGGTAGAACGACAAATGGGTCGCCATCGAATGGCCCGTGAAGTCCTACCATACCTCCTACACCAGAAGTGACCATAGGACAAAATAGGACCGGGATCAATAGTGACCATTGATTTACCACCTGGTAAAATCAATATAGGATCCTTCGCCTACCACTCCTGGGTGTAAACAAACAAATGGGCTGCCATCGAATGGCTAGCAAGTCCTACCATACCTCCTTACACCGTAGTGACCATAGGACAAAATAGGATGAGGATCAATAGTGAAAAAGTGTCTTTTTATTGATAATGAACAATAATATACAGTCTTCCGATGAATTAACTTGATCTTTATTGAAAGTATTTCAAGCTCGCCAAACGTGTGTGTTTTTGATTTGGAACCATCTAATGCCCTTAACCGATAAGTGCCCGGTTTGGATACTTCGATCACTTCATATGGCCCTTCCCAGTTTGGCATTAACTTTCCCGCATTTTGAGGTGTAGAAGCTTCGGCTTCTCTGAGGACGAAGTCTCCTACTTCGAATCTACGAAGTTTGATTCCTTTGTTATAATGCTTAGCTACTCTTCGTTGATAATGTACCAATTTAAGTAGAAACAACCTCTCGACTTCTTCTAGCAGATCCAAATTGGCCTTCATCATTCGTCATCAGATATTTCTTTATATTGGTCGACTCAAGACTTGAGATCCGATTTCGACAGGACTAAGGCATCGTACCATAGGCCAGTCGAAAAGGTGAATCCCCAGTGGTAGTCCTCGGTGTAGTCCGATAAGCCCACAACACGCTGAGCATCTCCTCTCGCCATCTTCCTTTAGCTTCATCCATTCTGCGCTTGATCCCGTTCAACAGCGTCTTGTTGGTCACCTCAACTTGGCCATTTGACTGTGGATGAGCCATCAAGTCTTCTTTATGTTGAATCCCAACTCCTTTAAAAATGCTTCAAATTTTGATCCCATTTAATCTGGCGTCCGGTTGTCCGATATTAATACTCAGGGATCCCGGCGAAACACTACGGACTCTTTTATGAACTTCAAACATTCTTGCTTTCAGTAATTAACCAAGTGGCATCGCTTTCTACCCACTTAGTCATGTAATCAATAAGAATTCTATGACAAAGCTAACTCGACCTTTAGCTTTAGGCAATGGACCCGAGATATCTACCCCTGCATAAATGAAGGGTATAGGAGATAAAATCGAGTATAGCTCTTGGAAATTGGTGATAATGGGATCGGACTATTGAGTTGACACTTTTTATATTTCTTGACATACTCTGTAGCCTCTTTGAAAATTGTAGGCCAATAGTATCCTTGCCGAAGTACTTTGTAAGCCAAAGATTTAGCGACCATATGGTCACCACAAATTCCTCATGAACCTCCCAAGAGCATATTCCGCTTCGGATGGGACCGGACACTTTAATAATGGTGAAGAAAAGGCTAATCGATAAAGGTCCCCATCAATAAGAACAAAGTTAGGCGCTCTTGTATTTGATCTTTTTGCCAACATCCGATCCGGAAGGAAGGGACGCCATCTCGCTAAATACTGATATAGGGGTTATCCGTGAGTTAGATCGTTCGATACACATCATCGCTTCATGTTGAACACTTACCGTTGTAGAATTTCTAAGTAAACAGATCCATTAAAAACATCTCAGATCCGTAGTAGCCAACTTCGACAATGCATCGGCGATGGAATTGTCATTACGCTCTATGCCCTGAAATTCGTACGAAGTGAAATAGTGAAGTCGGTCCTTTAACTCCGACAGATACTTGATCATCCGATTTCCACGAGCTTCATAATCCCCTGATAGCTGCTTGACAACCAACTGAGAGTCGTTGCAGATGATAAGGTTCCGGACCTCTAGACTCTTTTCCAATCGAACACCCGCTAGCCCTGCTTCATACTCGGCTTCATTGTTTGTCGCTTTAAATCCGAATCTGATGGCCTGTTGAACTTTGAACCCATCCGGACTTGTCAAGATAATTCCTGCCCCACTAACAGTTAGGGTAGAGGAACCATCTGCATATAGAGTCCAAACATTTCGCTCCCATCAAGAACCGCAGAATCGCCGACGGACGATTGACTTCCCAGAACTTCAAGATCCGCCGGTGATCGAACATTCTACTATACGAAATCGGCCAAAGCTTGGCCTTTGATAGCGGTTCGTGGATGGTATTCGATGAAAAATCGTGATAACTCCATTGTCCACGCCGCTAATCTTCCCGAAACTTCCGCTTGCCCATCATCACCTTCTTCAATGGCTAATCCGTGTAGACGATCAGAGGCCGACCTTGAAAATATCGCCAAGCTTTCTACTAGCAATTATCAAAGTGAAGGCAAATTTCTCAATATTCGGATACTGGTTTCAAAGATCTCGCAGGGACGTGATCGACATAATAGACCGGATCTTCGCTTTCCATCGACTCTCCGAACCAAGATCGCACCAACCGCTAACGAACTTCTTGCTGCGAAGCATGCAGATATAAGGTCTCTCTTTGGAGCGAGCTTCACCAATAAAGGAGCCAAGAAAGATACGCCTTTATGCCTGGAAGGCGTCTTCACACTCTGAAGTCCACTGGAACGTCTTCGCATTCTTCTACCCTTTCAATGTATCAAAGAAAGGAAGGCACCTCTCTGCAGATCCGCCGACCGAACCTCCTTAAAAGCTGCAATCTCGCCTCGCCGACGTTGGACATCTTTGAACGATTGAGGAGTCTTCATATCAAGAATGGCTCAATCTTCTCCGGATTGGCCTCGATACCCCTTTCGATCGACAAGATAACCCAAAACTTCCTCGCACCGAGGCCAAAAAGTGCATTTGGCGGATTAAGTCTCGATTGACGATGACGGACAAACCGAAAGCACTCCTCAGATCGTCTAAATGACTCGAACTGCGTGATGCTTTTCACGATCATATCATCGACGATACCTCCATGTTCCTTCCCACCGCCTATCAAGATGAAGTTCATCATTCTTTGGTAAGTTGCTCCAAAGATTTATAAGGCCAAAAGTCATCTTCAGTAGGCGCATAACCGAATCTGTGTGTAATAAACGCGGTCTTTGGGATGTCCTCTTTACGCATGGATATTTGGTGGTAACCTCAAAAGCATCCATAAAGCTTTAGTAATGCATACCCAAGTGGCATCGATAAGTTCGATCAATATGGGGCAGAGGATAAAAGTCCTTCTGGACAAGCTTTATTGAGGTCGTTTGTAGTCGATGCAAACCCGCCATTTTCCATTCTCTTTCGCACCAACACCACATTGGCCATCCATTCGGGATAATCAATTTCATAGATGAAGTCGGCACCAAATTTTTGCTTATTTCCTCATCAATGATTTTTCGCGTCGTTCGCCAAGAAGATCCGCTTTTTTCGCCGAACCGCTTTTTTCGAGGATCTACATTCGACTATGCTTTTTTATCTTCCGACTAACTCTGTGCATGTCCCTTGGTTACCATGCAAAAATATCCGCGATAGCAGCCGTAAGAGTTCTATAAGATTTGTCAAGAAGAGGTTCTGTGTAGACTGAACCGATCTTCACTGATCTTGTCCGGCTTCAAGGATCAATTCGACCTCTTCCGTTCCTCCCAGAACCACCATCTGCTCGTAACTACTTTTCGATAAAAGGCTCGATCTCAATTGTCATCGCCGCTTTTTTTTCACGACCCCTACTCGGAGAGGAAATAATGAAGATTCGGTAAGATCGTTTGCTAGATGCTTCATCCTTCGTCTTGATCATGGCTAGATGCTTCATCCTGCAATTCGCCACCAAGCATCTGTTTTGGCTATATCTTCTTCTTTGCTTTAACAGAACCTCCATGGCTCTATCTCGCTTCGTCGCCATCTTCGCCAACTTGGCGTACTCTATCTTCTGGCTACTTTATGATAAATCTTGGTTGGGGAGCCTTCCACTTCTCCTCGACCATGATCTCGCTCCTCATTCGCACCGAAAACCAATCTTCGCTCGCCCCGCCAGAATCTTTGGACGGAGATCCTCGAATTATCTTAAGCCGCTTTCTCGTGAGCACTTTTGGAAGGACCCAGACGATCCTTCTTCCGAAACACGAGGCAACGACGAAGCTATGACCATCGCCTTCTTTTCTTCGGCGCACCATCCCTACTCCTCATCATCTTCCAAGTAGGTTAAACGATTGTGATTGAAAATTTTAATGACACTAGAACTCAAAAGCCCTCCTTCTAGCGTCGATGTTAACGCCAGATCTTTCTCCACGCCCCAATCACGTAAGACGTCCCCGATCCCGCAGACAAGAAACATGATCAACACCAAAAAGCTTCGACTACGGTTCCACGGGGATAGCTCAGGCGTGAGAATTAGTATGTGTTCACAAAGTTAACGATGGAGGAATGTATTGTCTAGTGTTTTGAAAGAGATAATAATTCTCAGTTGTGTTTGTGGGAGAATCTCAATAATCAATATATGTGAGAACGCACTTCTGCAGCGATGGCTTCCTGCTTTAGTTATACTATCTTTGCCTGGATTACTGTGCCACCCACTACTACCTGTCACCCCTTCTGACCTGATGGGCTCTGCCGACTATATAAGGTTTATCCACTGCTTTTGGCCCATTGTTTTTCACGTACGGCTTATGATCCCACCCACATTAATGCATGACAGGAGCCTTGGTCAACCGTCATGCTTTTTCATCATCACAAGTCAAAGTAACAGATATTAAAATATCTAATGGTCGATCATCCGGATCGGACCGACCGCTTTTAAAGATTAAAAAGATATGATATGGTGATTGGTAGGTGACTTTAACGAATTAAAAATAAAGGCCAAATGGATTCTTCATATGAGTAGACCCAATATACTCGACCTAAAAATAGGAAATATCACGACCCAACAATAACCTTTGCAATATCAACTGTTGATAAGGCGAGGACGTTATTAAAAAATTGTTTTTGAAATAAAAATTTGATATTGGATTTAAATTGGGGGTTTGGATTCGGTAGTAAAAATCCAAATTATCTTTGCTGGACGTTCGTTTACTGACCTCACATTGTCAATTCTAATACTACAAGACTTGTTCTTTTCTCTTATTTATTTACTAGTAATTGTCTGTGTTTAAAAGCACAGGCATAACGAAATTTTTCGTCTTTCTATGTCTCTTTATATCCGTTTCAATAATTTAAAAATTAAAATAAATTATCCAAATCAATTACAATAGATTTAAATTATTTTTATATTTTTCCAATTAAATTCAAATTGAGTTCTATATCTTACTATTATCTTATTGTACTTATTAGTATCCCGAGTATTTTTTGTTTGCCTTAATATCCGCGCCCTGACGTTTTTGCATCACAGGCGCGTGGATAAATATCCTCCACCCAAACACCAGCTTCGCTTACGGGTAAAACTCGGCCTGCTTTCCAAATTTAACCCCCACCGACCACCGTGTTTCGTTTGTTCCCGTGGCCATGCACAATTCACAATTTTCGCAATGGTTCTGGTCTTCTGGAACACGCACATTCTCTCTCTGACTCTCTCTAACTTTAATAGTAATTCAGCTGCCAAATTAAATACAGGAAGTTAAAACAATTTGAATAAGGTTAAACTGTAATAATTGTGTGCGGCGTTTTTTTACTCAGTTTTTGCGCGTATTTGGGTTGGCCGGTTGGGTATTCATTTTTGATTTAATTGTGGTTGTGGTTGTGGGTTTTAGGTGCAAACCGAACAGACAAAGATATGGAGAATGGAGATCGTGAAGAAGTTAATGGGCTCTCGGACACCGAGACACCTACCAATATTACAATTAAAGGAATTCTGGGGTTGTTAATGTCGAATGTTAATGGGAATGATGAAAGGGGCGTGATTTCTTTGGGTATGGGTGACCCGACTTCATTTTCATGCTTCCGTACTACACCCGTTGCTGAAGATGCTCTAATTCATTCTCTTCGCTCCCACAAGTTTAATGGCTACTCCCCCACTGTCGGACTTCCTCAAACCAGAACGTAATTTCCCTACTCCTGAATTTATATATACTATACTTTTGTAATGGAATGAGTATATAGTCTATATTATTCATTTATTTTTGAATGTTTCAGTTTCATTTATTTCATCTGCTGCTAACTTGGACGACCAAATTTTATACCATTACATGCATGTATCTTGCCTTGGCTACCAACTTTGAGATTTTCCTGCAACATCTTCATTTCTTTAATTAGGATAATTTAACTTTCTGAAAGAAACATAATTTTTTTATTTTATATTAGTCAAAAGTATATTGATTCTTCACATTGCTCTAGAGGCCAAAAGAATAGTTTACATAGATATAACATGCTAGTTCTTATCCCCACCACAACCTGAGAAAAAAAAGAGAGGAAAAAACTGAATTTGGGTTGGAGTAGGTCGCTTCTTCTTGTGTGGTTAAGACATTTTAAGATACAACTTACATTTAGAACTTGAGGTGCTGTACCCTATTACATGCCTCATATTTTTCTTACTTAAAATTAAAAGTTGTTTTCTCTTTAACAGGGCGATTGCTGAATACTTATCCCGTAATCTTCCATACAAGTTATTACCTGATGATGTTTATGTCACTTCTGGTTGCACACAAGCTATTGAAGTAGCATTGTCAATTCTAGCTCGTCCCGGGGCAAATATCTTGGTTCCGAGACCGGGGTTCCCAATATATGAACTTTGTGCTGCTTTTAGACATCTTGAAATTCGTCGTTTTGATCTTCTCCCAGAGAAGGGTTGGGAGGTTGATCTTAATGCTGTTGAAGTTCTTGCAGATCATAATACTGTTGCAATGGTCATTATAAACCCTGGAAACCCCTGTGGCAATGTATACAGTTATCAACATTTAGAAAAGGTTAGTAATCAGTATGCGACTTTCTAAGGCTGTTAGTAATTGTTGGTAACCTCGAGCTCTCTTTACAATTTATGCAGTGAGGCTTGCACTTAGCACTGGCATTGGTTTGACATCTTTTTAATTTTGCAAGTAGATTGCTGAAACTGCACAAAGGCTAAAAATTCCTGTCATTGCTGATGAAGTTTATGGACATCTAGTGTTTGGCGATAATCCTTTTGTGCCAATGGGAGTTTTTGGATCCACTGTTCCTGTTCTAACTCTTGGGTCTTTATCAAAGAGATGGATAGTGCCAGGTTGGCGACTTGGTTGGTTTGTAACATGTGATCCCAATGGCTTCTTCAAAGCACCCAAGGTATGTCTACATTGAAACTTTTAATGGTGTATGATAGTGTGTGCTAATTAATAGACATCCTATCTTTTGTCAGTGCATCTCTATGTTTACCAATTTTGAGGTCAATATATGCTTTTAGATTTTACCTTTCTGATTTTTTAGATGAATATCTTTTGGCTTTTTCACTGACTTGACTGGGAAGAAGGAAATTGCAGTACGATTTTTTCAATCCAGTTTTTAGTGCAAAAAACGTGTATTCAATGTAAAAAATTGTTAATTGGTCAGCTTCCTTGTTACTCATGGATTTATATTCTTTTTCATATCAATTTCAGTCTGACCATATAAGTTGTGAACATGGATACTCAAATATTGAGTCACCTATTATATGTGATCCTATGGATACAAGTTTTTCAGTTGATATGAATTGCGCAGAATTCTAACACGAGTGATTTCTCAGACCGTTGAGCGCATTAAGAAGTACTGCGATATTTGTGGAGGTCCTGCAACTTTTATACAGGTATGCAGCTAATTGCTTACCTTTTATAAGTTAAGATAAAAGCATGTCTGTTTTTTTTGGTTCACTAATCAAATGAACATTTGCATCCAGTTGATGAAGTCCTAGCTTCATCAACTGATAACTTAAGCCTGCCTTCATTTATATGATGGATCTCAAATATCAACTTTGTTTTAAAGTTTTTGAATATCTAACATTACTAGTCAGAGCAAATGTAGAAAAGGAATATTAAAATTTTGGCATCAGTCAACCTTTGGATGATGATCAGTACTAGACACCTTCTGAGATATAGAATGCATCACCACCACTGCAGGATCTCAGTAATAGGAGTGTAGTGGAAATAAATCTGCGAATTACTTGTTTGTTGCCTAAGCTTTCAATTTTTAATCTCAAAAGTATAGTTGTTCAACAAGTATTTTAGAATGTTCAGACTTCACTTTCCCTGCAATTATCACTTATCTTTATCTTAGGCAGCAGTCCCTCGCATTCTTGAGCAAACTGAAGAGACATTCTATAAGAGAACTATTAGCATGCTGAAGCAGACCGCAGATTTATGTTGCAACAAGATAAAGGAAATCCCTTGCATAACTTGTCCCCAAAAACCGCAAGGATCCATGGCTTTAATGGTAAGGAGTCAAAGTTTTGAAATTTATGGTACCTAGAAGATGATGCTCACTTCTTTAACTAATTATTTTTTGATATTTAGGTGAAGCTGAATCTTTCCAAGCTGAAAGATATTAGTGATGATATTGACTTCTGTTTCAAGCTGGCCCAAGAAGAATCTGTGATCATTCTTCCAGGTAAGAATTCTAATTTTAAAAACCCAAAGTTCAATACAACAAACTTCAGTTTCATCATTTGTAATGACTATTTTTAGTAATTGTAAAAGAGCCCCATTCACTTGTACAAAATGTCACAGGACTGGCAGTAGGTCTTAAAAATTGGATCCGCATAACTTTTGCAGCTGATCCATCAGCTCTTGAAGAAGGTTTAGAAAGAGTGAAGTCTTTCTCTCGAAGGCATTCATATCAACAAATAGAATGCTGAATGATTTAAGCTGCGCATGCAGTGTTATATCGGATAGCCTAGTGTAACTCAACTGCATTATATGTAGGCACCCAAAGTTGTAGTCAGATAATAACATCTTGTGGTTTTTTACCCGATTAATTATATTTTTATTTATGGCAATGCCAAAATATTCCCGTCTTAGTTGCAGAAATTTGCAAATATCTTTACTGCTTCAGGTTATGAATTTCAGGCTTTGGCAAACATGGTATGTGGTTAGGACCCTATATATATATATATATATATATATATATATATATATATATATATATAAATTGTAAGAAGAATATTCCTCTCCCCATAAGATCAGGGGAAAGCCTTATCTGTTCTGGTCTTCGGCTTGTCTTATTTCTTGTATTTGGTTCCAAGACAAAATACAAGAACCAAATACAAGGAATGCCCTAGATGAGACCAAGGGAGTGCCAACTTCATAACCTCTAACAATGTTGCTTTATAAACCCAATTTAATTAAGATAAAAATATACTCCCTCTCCCTCTGTCCGTTAAAAGAATGACTAAATGTATAAATTTTTTATACTTTTAAATGAAATAAAATAGTTAAAGGTAAGTTATTTAATGGAGTCTATTAATATATATTAAAAAAAAATATTCATCACTTTATATAATTTTGTGAGTTATTAAGGATAAATTTAAATTTAAATTTATTTTTCTGAATATGTGTGCAAATTATATATTTTTTTTAATCGTTTTGAGAATGGAAGGAGTACTTGATCAATGGTGGTCATGTTCGGCAAAATGTGTTCTGAATCAAAACATATTCCTACTATCTCAAAATGATGACTAATCCTGTATTTGTAGGTTTTTATTTGAGGGGAGGGAGGGAGGGAGGGAGGGGGGAAAATAATTAAAATTTTAGTGGGATTTTTGGCTCAAAACTTTTAGCTCTTTGGATGGATGGAAAATGATGGGAAAATGAAATATTTTATATTATTAAAAATAAACTTTTAAAATAAATAATATGACAATCTTGTTGCTAATTATTATAACTCCCAATTTTTAAAAATATAATTTTTCTTTGTTCCCACCACCCCTCCCGGTGCCCCCAACCACTCCACGCATTCAAATACTGTAATTATGTAATTGAATTTCACTTGTAATTAATACACATTCACTTTGTAGTAATAATTGTATTTTCAAATTTAATAATACAAGTGAATTAATTTTTACTACATTAATAATTGTACTTTCAAATATAATGTAATATAATTGCTTATTTTTACTGTATATAATAATAAACTATTATAATAATAATATACATATATAATAATAATAATATTAATATATATATATATACGAACATAAAAAAAAGACTAAAAAAAATAATTCAATAGCTAGAGATTGTTAAATCATACATTTATTATATTTATATATAAAGGTAATATAGTAATAGTATAGTTTAAAAATAAAATTATTTTCTCTTCCCTTCCTTTTCGTCTTCCTAAACTCACAAACAACAAAAATATAATAATCATCCGTCTTTTGACAATAGAAAATTATAATCCCTTCCCATCTCTTTTCCTTCCTTCTCTTCCTATACTTTTTCTTCCATCTCTTTCCTCCAAACTCAAAAATATAATATAAATATATATTTTTTGTCCATAAAAGGGTAAACTAACATATATAAATTGAAAGGTAAATATGTTATTTAATAAAATTTATTAATATAAAAATTAAAAATGCTAATCACTTTATGTAATGTCGTGACCTCTGAGAATAAATTTAAAAAAAATTCGCTATCTTTTTTATTTTTAATTTAATGTACTTTACGCTTTTTAAGGACGAAGAGAGTATATTTTATGTACAGACGGTAATAAATTAGTTGTACACAAACTTTGTGACGCACTTTGTAAAAAAATTATTTTTGAATTAAAATTTAATATTAGTGGCTACGTTGAAATTCAGTTGGTTATTTTTGAATTAAATTTGTTCATTAGTAAAAAAAAACAAATTATATTTGTTGGACGATCCTTGACCTCTGCTAGCAAACAAAAATGTTTTTGGTGACAAAAGATTAATATAAAATAATGTATCTGAGGGTAATTAGTTATAATTATTGAACTCATTTATTTATAATAAAATATTAATTAATTACAATTTGATACATTATATTATTTTTAATTTATTTATAATTATCTTTGTCACTGTGACAGTACTCGCTAACAAAAAAGTTGTCAATCCTAATTATTTTATCCTCTCTTAGGTAATATTTGTTTGCAAGAATCATATTTGAAATATTGCTATCAAATGTTTCGTTTATTTTTAAATTTAGACTTTAAAATTATTAATTTAAAGATTATAAAATAACTTAATACTCTTGTAATTATAATTATAATCCCAAAATTAATAATCTAAAAATTATAATCCTATAAATTATAATATCGAGATTATAAACAAAAGATAACCTTAATGTCGTGAATATTACTTACTAGGTTTGGCTTGATTGGCCTAAATTACTTGCATGGAAGTTTTTGTATCACAAGCGCGTGGATAAATATTCTCCATCCAAACACCAACTTGACTTACATGTGTCACATTAAAATTAGTATTTAGTAAATATTTTATTATATATAAAATAATTCAATAATTATAATTTATAACTATCATAAATAAGTATTCAACATCAAACAAGTCATTTATCAACATTTTGAAATTAATTTATATCATAATAATTAAGTCGTTTAGTCTACTAGACTACACGCTTAAATTAATTTTCTCTTCTTTTAAATTATAACGAAGAATACTAATTGGAGATTAAGCCAAGCCAAATCAAATCCTACAAGTAGCAGCAGACGCCAGACAATACAATATAGCTGGTCACCTGCCCACTTTCGTCGTGCTCGTTAAATTTTACAAGATGACAAATATAAATATGGATTCCAATTGATTTTGTCTCGTCTCGTCTTCCCTCCATTTATATCCCCCACCCCACTATCTTCATCCTCCGCTACCCTTTTCCCCTGCTCTCTCACTCTCTGTTTGAATACCTAAATTTTGCTCCATGGCTCAGAAATCAGGTACCCTTTCTCTCTCTCTCATCTCTATCTCTTGTGGGTTATTTAAGAAATCGTATGTTGAGACTCTAACTGATGCTCAATTTTTGTTTTGGGTTGGATGCATTGGTTGCAGCTGAGGTCAACAATGGAGAAGAATCTAAGGTTCATGTATTTTCATCATCATCTGAGGTAATGGGATTTACCTTCGTCTTAATTCTTTCTTTTGACTCGCTTTATTATTGATAAATGTATTTTTCAATCTATGTGACCAGATGATATTGGCTTTTGAATGTTTATTTTATTACGTTTTAAAAAACTATTTCCAATTCCATAGTGGCGATAATACATATCTGGGTATAGAAAATGCAATGTTATTTCTACTTTATTGTGGGGGTGCTATTTGGGTGGAATTGTTTGGTCTCTTGATCCCTATGCAACAGCAGCACCACCCCATTGGAGGAACCTAAAAATAGTATATATACACACACACTACTCGTAATGTGTTGTTGCATGAGCTTACAATTCGCCCCTATGAAAATTTGTATGGATTGGTTTTCAAACAAGTGGAAAACGACCTATCAGATATATTGTAGTTCAAATTTGTTATACGCTTGACTCTTGAGTAACAGAAAGTGAGTTAGATGATGTGGGGAACATTGGAAGAGCATGGTGACAGATGAGGTACTTGCAAAGAAAATTACTTCCTCCGTTCGAAAACTAGACACACATTTGTAACGCAATGAACTTTTAAGAAGAAAAAAAAATTAATATTCTAAACTTATCCGTAACATTAGTTAGAATGTAGTCGTGGTGACGTTATAATAATTAATTAACTTAGACGTGAGAATAAAGTAATGACATATTAGGAACTTTATGCCACTTTATAGACAAAAAAAAGAAGAAAATGTACCTCTATTTTGGAGAGGAGGGAGTAGAAATTATAATTCAGATATAAAATCAAAACAGAGTTCTAAAGACATTTTGAACTTGATGGTTAATGGAGGTGAAATATGTTGTTGTTGCTGACTTACTGCTGGTTGCTAAAATATCCTCTGTTTTTATATCTTTATTATTTTTCGTGTGAACTGTATATATTACAGTCAGATCTGATAATAAATTAGACAAAATCATTTTCCACGGAGAAGTGTCATATTCTGATAAATACCTACTCATGATTGATTAAGTAGATATATATATGGGACTTTGAGGTTTTGCTTGATATAGAACCATTAGCAATTTGCCGAAGTATTTGGGGGTCTTAATTCACCCGATATTCCTCCTACTTGTTAATAGATTCGAGGCAATGATGTGATCATTAGAAGAATGATTACGAGGGAGGTGTTTGAACAATCTTGTATATGTTCCATATATGTGTAGGTTATATGATCCTAGGTAGCATATGTTATCTTCTTTTTCATAGTAATAAAAAGCGATTGTAATGATTAAAACTCCACACCGCCATATGTTTTTCTTTTCTAGGTCAATTGTTTGCTGCTGCTGGTATCCTCAAGTAGAACCCTGCACTTCTTTCTGCAATCACTGTTTGTTTTGACCTGATATTTAACTTTAACGTTATCTTCCTTTCTTCTATTGTATTGACTAGTTACTTGAAAAGCTGCACGAGAAGTGGAGTTCAGTGAAGATGCCATATCCGGCAATGTATTCTAGTGTTTATGGTGGAATTATTCTTGATCCAGCTTTGATGGTCATCCCAATAGATGATCATATGGTTCATAGAGGCCATGGTGTGTTCGATACAGCTGTCATTATTAATGGGTAAACATAAAAATTCTCTTCAACATATATATTAACTTTTTTCTAACTAATACAAAAGGTTTCGAGAAGTTGTCGGGTTTTAATACTTAATTTTGAGATTGTTACTTACAGTATTCATCAACTGTAAATTTTAATAATTCTCATATGTTTCAAGTCCTAGGACCCCTAATTTAGACTTTCTATTGCTTGTTTCACTTAAGTCTTCATAAATCTTTGGTTCTCTGGAAGAATGATCAAACATGGTACTGTGACTTGATGAAATTACTTTTGGGCGGATCTGTAGAGGAAAATTTTCCATCGTTTATATATGAACCAAATAAATTCTACACTCACGCTGATAGCATTTCAGTTTCCAGACCTGAATTTCTTTATTCCCTTTTGAGCATATTAGGTGTTAAATCTTTTGCATTATGTATTTCACAGGCACCTGTATGAGTTGGATGTGCACCTGGACCGTATCCTCAGGTCAGCGGCAAAAGCAAAGATATCATCTCCTTTTCCTCGATCAACTCTTAGAAGCATTCTCATTCAGCTCGCTGCAGCATCACAGTGCAAGAAAGGAACTTTGCGATACTGGTTGACTGCTGGGCCTGGTGACTTCTTACTTACACCCGGAGGATGCCCAGCATCTGCATTTTATGCTGTAGTAATTGATGAAGACTTCTCTCAGTGCAAACAAGGAGTGAAAGTGATAACTTCCACTATCCCAATAAAGTCACCTCTGTTTGCAACAAGTAAGAATGTGAACTACCTCCCGAATGTACTCTCAAAACTGGAAGCTGAAGAGAAGGGAGCATTTGCATCCATCTGGATCGATGATGAAGGTTATATTGCAGAGGGTCCAAATGTGAATGTAGCTTTTATAACCCATGATAAGGAGCTTATCTTGCCTTTCTTTGACAAGATCCTTAGTGGGTGCACTTCACTTAGGCTTCTTCAATTAGCACCAAAGTTGGTTGAACAAGGAAGTCTGAAGAGTGTAAAAACTGCCAATCTCACTGTGGAGGAAGCTAAAGGAGCAGCTGAAATGATGTATGTAGGAAGCACACTTCCTATACTGCCGATCATCACATGGGATGACAAGCCCATTGGAGACGGTAAATAACTCTACTCAAGTCCTAATATTATCATTATAATTTGAATCCCCTTATACTTTGACAATCAACAAGTTGACAGCCATTTAAAACACTCCAGCTTCAAAGGCTGTTTTAATATATACGAATAATGTTGTTTGAAGATGATATGTTTTTTGGACCAGTTTGCCGAGTCCACTAACAAAAAAGCTCACCCTCACCCAATCAATTGCCAACTAGAAGTAGAAAATACTGTTGCATGATATGTAATGCAAACATAAAGTTCATATCTATTGTATGTACAGGAACTGTGGGAGAATTGACAATGGCGCTCTCAGATTTGCTTTGGGAAGATATGGTAGCAGGGCCTGAACCACAAAGGTTGAAAGTTCCTTATGTGTAAGAAACCAAGTCAAATAAAATCGAAGAGGATACCTAAAGGATGCGCTGAAAATATTGCATTTACGTACCTCATTGCTCATGATGTGTTGTTGGTTACTGTAGTAAATGGTTCGTGAATGCTTGTGTCATTCCCTTGTTGTATGTGAGAAATCAGTTCCTGAATAAAATTTTAAAAGAGAGCTTGCTTTGTTTATTATAAATTATTTGGCATCGGAGCATGTTTTACTTGTTAAACCATTGAGCAAACAGCCTTGCAATCTTGTAGTTAAGGCCATGATGAGTATGTATCAGGAGGCGAGGCTACATGGATACTGTGGGGACAATTGACCCACTGATTATATATATATATATATATATATATATATATATATATATATATTGTAATAGATTTTTTGTGGGTATAATTTAATAGTAATTTGATCCCACTGAAATGAGTATTGAAAAAGCTTCCTCTCTTGATTTTCATAAGCCATAATCATAAACTTTTTTGCTTCATAAATCACAGATGATGGAGGTATCGAAAACGGGGAGACAGTGGAAGGTTGCACACATTGAGGATCACATAAGACACTTTTGAACTTGATTCTTATGTTCTACTCAGTAATTGATGTACTTGAAGAGATTTCAGATAATAATTTGGTATATCAACAAAAATGTATTGTTTTTTGTTTATTAGAGTTATTGCAATTATACCTGGCAAAATCGATTCAAGCCCGCGGGGCGGGCTAGCCCGTCCGTCAAAAAATGGGTTTTGGATTTCACTTTTTTAGTCCATCAAAACATGTGCTGTTTTGGCGCTGTCCGTTTGAGCCAGACCAAAAAATGTGTCAAAAATGTGGTCAAAAGCGGTTGAGGCCCACGGGATGGGCTAGTTCGTCCGTCAAAAAATAGATTTTGGGCTTTATTTTTTTAACCTATCAAAAAACATTGTTTTGGCTTTGCCTGGTTTAGGCCAATTCAATTGTTTTCAGCCGTGTCTAATTGCAATCATTTTGTTTTCTAATTGCAATCATTTGGTTTTGCATTTGATCTAATATTGATGAGAAAGATAATGGGAATTACAAATGAATTATGTTAAAGTGTAGGCTATGAGAGAGAAGGGATGGGAGAATTTACTTGATGAAGTTTGTTTATTTTGCAACAAACACAAAATTGACATTATAGATATGAATGAAGTCCAAAATCTTAAGGTATTACAAATTTTCGCCATTATTACGTTGAGATATTTTGTACTGTTTTTGATTGGCAACTTCAAGAATTAAATGATCGTTTTACAGAAGCAAGGACTAACTTATTTTTATTAGTGGCATGCTTAAATCCTAGTGATTGTTTTGTTATTTTTGGTAAGGATAAATTGATTCATGTCACTAGCTTTTATTCGAATGGCTTTTCTCCAATGGATCTTATGAAACTTGATAGTATAAAACTACTCTCTCCATGTTAAATTCCCTTTAATGATTAAAGTTTTATTATTACTATTTTTAAGATAGTTAGTCCATAGGTTAAATATTCACTTTCTTTTAATAACCAAACTTTTACATAATTTTTCATATTATACTCTTAGCATTAAATATCTCATATTTTTCTTATTCTAATTCTCTCTCTATATTCAATAAGTATAATTAGTTATGTGCTGAAAATATTTTGAATATTCTAATTTTAATTATTAATTTTAATAATTAAAATAAAAATGTTATTTGATATTCTAATAATTTTAATTTTGAATATTAGTCGTTTTTTTATTATAATTATTAATTTTAATTTATTATTTGATATTATAATAATTCACCCCACTGCTTGGCCACTACCAAATATGTTTGTGTGTTTACGGTTGATGCGGAGCTGAGGGCTATACATTGAGTTGACTAAAAATGCAGCCATCAGACTCCATAGACTTATTAAGTAGCTAGCTAGGTTCAATCTAGAGATTGTCCAAGTCTGTACTTGAGTCAAAACATTTTGTTGAATGGAGACCACCTGTATACAAACTACTTTAATATATGTACTTCTCACTCTCTATACATACACTCCATATATAAGATCATATTTTCGAATATGTAGCTAGTATATACTATGGGAAAAAACAAGTTTTAAATATAATTTTAGTAGTATTAGCTAAGAATTATGTTATAGTAGTTTGATATTGAAAATAATATTATAAATAATAAATATTAAAATTTTAAAATAAAAATATATCTCTAATTTTGAAATGAATTAAAATATATATTTTAAATTTTATAACAAAGGAACAAAAATATCAATCATGGAAGCTGACATTAAAATCCATTTGACGTGATAGCAGCTCCAACAGATAAATTAGAATTCAAGCTAAATCAACATTTTGTGTGTGCGCTTATAATCTCTTGAATTATAGCTGAATAGCATAGCATATTTGACCACATTAATTCAATTCAATTCAATCTTCCTTCCTCATTCGTCCAGATGTACAAATGCAAATTAGTTGGTCAAAAATCAAAGCAATTACTACTTCATTTTAATTCAATTATGCTCCGGTATACTTGCATGCGTACAGTAGGACCATATATTGCCACATGAACGTACCATGTTCATGCATGAATATTAAGAAGTCAGCCGCCACGGCCGCCTGCACTATATATATATATATATATATATATATATATATATATATCGTGGCATGGCATCCTCTCATTTCCAACTTCCAATTCACTAGCTAAACGTACATAATGAATATTAATTTCAAGTTGTCCCAAAATTCAAAGCACTACTCATCCGATTCCAAACTTGACAACAAGAAGAGACTAAGCCAATACCAAGTCAGGCTCCTAGAGGCAAGCTTCAATGCCAACAAGAAGCTCGAGCCGGAGCGCAAACTCCAGCTTGCACATCAACTAGGCGTTCCTCCAAGGCAAATTGCGATTTGGTACCAAAACAAGCGTGCCAGGTGGAAGAATCAGAGGCTTGAGCTCGACTACGACACCCTTCATATGCTGCTAGAAACTACATTAGCTCAAAAAAGGCAGCTTGAGAAAGAGGTGCATGGGCTTCAAATGGAGCTGCAAAAGTCACAAGCAGAGATTAATTCGTTGATTAATCAAGTACAACATGTACAGCCACAAGTACAACCTCCTAATTGTTGAGGGAGGGAGCTCAAGCTTGCATGATCATGATCACATGAATTGGGTGACTGATGATGATGAGCAGGCTGTAAGAGTACTTGATCAGGAGGAGCTTTATGCATTTTTTATGGGCACCAATTAATTTATGGGTCAAACTTTATATAAGTAGATATATATATATATATATAGGATCAAGAGTAGGCACTTTAAGTAGTAGAATCCTCTTAAATAATAGAAACTTTATCAAAAGCATAGTTTTGATAAGACGATGCATTTTTTATAAATACCATGCCACCATAGCGTATTTATAAAAAAATACCACTGCGTCTTATCAAAACTACGTCGTTTTGATAAAATTCTATTATTTAAGGCATTCTGCTATTTAAGAATTCTACTCTTGATCATTTCTGTATATATATATATATATATATCCATATTACTTAATTAACTTTCTAGGTCGATATCATTTATGAATGTATTAATATTTTTGTGTGCCCAGATTAATTCACTCGGTGAGGAAGGAAATTCAAATTTTATGTTATAATTCGGTTTTCCATCCACTTTGAATTGATCAATATATTATCATTAAGCACGCAACTCAAAAAAAGCATCTTTGGTGATATATTGTTTAATTATATTTACAATAATATAGATCCTTAATTTCCCATTTATTTTTTCTTAATTCCTAGTGATGAATTTGTGAAATTAATGTGAATTTAGTAAATTTTAATTATAATTAATACTCCAATATAGTTAGTGTTGCAAACTAAACTACTTAAAAAAAACTATTAGGTGTAAAATTGTTATTTTAAATATCAAAATAAATTAACATCACAGATTAAATTTTAAGATTTTCAAATTAATTATGATCAAATTTAAATGGGTCTCTCTATATGCGGAATGGATGGAGCAACAAATATTCAGCTAATACAAACATTGTTTCTGAGCTTTGGATGAAAAAAAAAATAGAAAATTTAAATTAGAATAGAAAAAAAAATAATAGAAAATTTAAAGTTTTTATTTGTATACGTTTTTGAGTTCCAATGAAAAGAAAAGAAAAGAAAGATATCACTTTTATAAATTTACCATTCTATTAATTATAACCATTGAACAATAAATAAAATTTGCAAGACAAATTTAATCAAATAAAAATTTCATAATCAAATACAAATATCCAAATAATTGATAGGTGTAAACCAAAGTTTAGAAAGTAAAATACTATAAATGACAAGAAAAAAGAAAAACAATTCTCAATTATTTGAATACCATTATCAACGAACAGAATTGTGCTAAAAAAACAAGATAATATATATATATATATGATACTAGTAACAAATAAACTTGTAAATTCAAGTTCAAACAACAAACAAAGAATACACACACATATATATATGATACTAGTAACAAATAAACTTGTAAATTCAAGTTCAAACAACAAACAAAGAATACACACACACACATATATATATATATATATATATATATATATATATATATGTATGTATGTATGTATGTATAGTGAGAGATTCAAAAGAAAGATAATAACAAACTTTGGTGTTGGGACGAGAATTAGAAAAGAGTTTTGCAGGGAGCGTTCAGCAATAGGAATTGTGAAATAATTCGAAGAAGGAGAAGTTATTGCGGTCTAACTGCTGGTGGTGGCATATGAAGAAAAAGTCGTTCGCACCAAAAAAATTCTTTTTTTTTTACCAGCTTAGGTTTATTAGATAAAAATAAATTAGAGACATGAGTTGTAATTTAAAATTATTATATTGAAAGTTGAGGATAATAAGAGAATTATATAAATTTTACTTATTTCAATTTTTTTTCCATCCAAATCATGCCAATTTTGAATAAAAAATTTTGACAAGAAAACTGCCAAAGTTTTATATCCATTTTTTTTTTCCAGAAACATAAGAGATAAGTAGAAAATTTAAATTTTCTGTCTATTTTTTTTTTTTGTTCATTTTAAAACTCAGAAACGCTTAATAATTTTTTCCACCCAATTATTTCAGTAATCATTTTTCAACAATTATTACTACTATTTTTCAGCAAAACGCAATAGCAGAAGCATAAACCAAACCAAACCCAACCCAAAGTACAACCAAACAGACCCTAGGAAGTTGAATTGGATTATTTTCAATTTCGTTGTTTTTCCCTCCAGATCACCCGCCATTTGGGAGAGAAACCTGTCTCTATACCCTTCCCTACAGATCCTGCACCACCGAAAAGAGTTGATATGGCATCAGCCTCCGCTACCCGTGTAAACGGCGGTGGCTCCAGAATCAGAACCGCCGGTGTGACGCTTTCCTCTGATAATCAATCTCTCATCGGAGTAATTTAGCTCTTCTTTCAAACCCTACCCTAAACATGATTAGGATCTAGTAGATTAATTTAATACTGACGTTTGTTTGTTTCAGGAAATTCGAAAAGGTATGATTATGATGAAGGACATCGCGGTTGATCTAGAGGGAGATAAACAATATCAACTGGTATGTTAATTGAAAAAAATGGAACCCTGTTATTGAGTTTGTTATGAGTTTTTAATATTTGATTGATTAGGCATGTATTCATAGTTCTGACCATTATAGCTAATTTCATAACCGCTATATCTTGTTTTAAAATGAAACATATGAATGTAACTATACCATCTCTGAGGATACTGAACTGCACACCTCTTCCAAATGATTGTAGATAATTTACAGTTTTAAGGTACTGACACAAAACCTACACGTGAAAAGTTTGGTATGCTTACTGCACTAATAACCCCATACTTAGACAAGTAACTGTCAAAAGCCAGTTATCTCTTGTTTGAAAATTTTCTATTAGCCTTAGCTTTTGGAGTTCCATATAATTTTATGGTTTTGATTATCATAGCTAGTTTGAATTTTGAAAGCGCCATAAAATTGCATTTGCTGGTAATGTAAACAAAATTTTGATTAAACTGGTAGACCGTAGTTTGAATATTTTCATATCCTTAAATTTTGGACATTTTAGACAAGCTCCATCTTTTTAGTGATAATTTAGTTGCTGTCGTGGACCCCACTTCAAATATGAAATTATTTGTTTTCAAGCTTATAAAACCTTATTTTGATGGCAAAGAACACCAAGTTCTCTACTTTTTAAATAAATTTATATGATTTTTTTTTGCAGGTGAAGGAGCTGGAAGCTGGTTTTATTCGGTTGTTGGAAGCTTCTGAAGATTGTATGAATTTGTCTTCAGCAATTGAATCAGTTGGGAAAGGGTATGAGCCTGGAGAAGAGGTGAATGCAATTTCTCATGTTTAAAAATAGTTTCTCTTTTATTTTTCAAACTATTATTATTTTTTAATGTTTCTAATACAGCCAACAGATTTTAAAAAGCTGTTTGATGATGAAATTGCGAAGTTGAAAGCTAGTTCATCTCTTGTTCCACAAAATGATCCCTTATTTCGCCAGTTTACTACAGCTATCTGGGTATGGATTCCCTACTAATTTTATAAAGAAGATTAGAATGCTGCTTGGTTTCTGAAAACCAAAGCCTTACATATATCAAAATTGTATTGCTTTATGTGTATCCTCTTCCACTCCTTGGTCCTATCCCCTTTCCTTCCATTGGTATAGTTTTTTTGTTTGATATCTTTTTGGTTGTGCATGAAGTGCTTTTTTCCTACTTGCTTTTGAAGGGAAAGAATTTTTGTTGGATAGTATAAGAGTTTTAATGCTTTCCTTTGTCTAAAAGTTTTTTATATTGATGATGAAATGTGCTGAAAAACCTGTTATTCTAAAAGGTCTAGGCAGCTTAAAATGCTTACTGTATATTTATTTTGACTAGTCAGTTAAAAGCAGCGGAGAAGTTGGACTTTGTTTTCATTACCAGAACCAAGGTCTTTAAACTTAATTCAATGCTATTGGATAGAGTTTCACCCTTGAGCTTTGAAAAATCTCACTCAAAATTGAAATGCAGGAATGTACCTCTTTCTTTAGGTCTTGACTGTTTGACTGCTACACTCTATAAACCTACACAAGAACTGTAGAAGAAAATAAGTGCCAGCTTATGTTGTAGCCTGCAGGTGATTCACAGGAACTATTAATTTAGTTGGAAGTGGGGGCTTATGACAATATGCATGATTTGTATTGAGTATTGACATGTAACATAGGGGTTATTGCAAGAGTGCGCCACGAAATATAGGTCTTTGTTTCTTGTTTCCAATGTGAATCCATTTTCAGGGTATACAGGTCTAAAGTAATTTATCATTTGAAGCTTGTGAAACCCTTAGTCGAGTGATGTTGCGTGTGAGTCGGCAAGTCGAAGTGCATAGAAGTTTTTAGGGTTGTCTTCCAATTTAACCAAGTTGCCTTAGCGCTTGCCTTGGCAGCTAGGTGGCCAAGGCGTCGCTTTGACAACGACTTTTGGACGCCTAGCTCCTCAAGGCGAGTTTCGAATTGTTGCTTGCTCATATGCTAGGACGCCAAGGCCTCGCCTATGTTTGTGACAATGGGATGGCTACCATCCCAAGTATGGAAAACTTTGGGATAACTGAATTTTTGGTTACTGTAGTAGAGACTATGGTTATCAAATCTTTTTTGTTACAAACGCATTACTATACTTGAAAAAAATTACAAATTAGTCATTACTTAATATTTCGTCCAAAAAATAGACGTGAACCAAAAAAAGTTGATTTGGCTAACCTTGTACAAATGTCATATGAGTCATTAAATATATGACTCACTTTCTCATTAAAAATTATAAACTTACTCCATTTCTGAATATATGACCCAATTTATGTTTTTTTTTTCTCTCTCTCCTCGCTAAACAACATGCGAAGTCGCCGAAGACGGAGGAGTTGTAGATTTTTTGACGACGTGAATCATCGGAGTCCCCGTAGACTTTGGCGATTATGTGTAATTGTAACACTCCAGTCCCACATCGAAAGATAAGGGAAAAATTTGTCTGTATATAAGAAAATAAGTTACTACCAATAGTACCTTCAAACCATGACCTTTTGGGTGAGCCTGTGGTGGCTTGTGGGCTAAAATGATCCAAGAAGATACTATTGGGCCATTGGTTTAAGGCTTTATATGGATGGATTTGATTCAATTCAGACTTGGGATTTGACTCAATATTTGTTTTGGACTCGGGATTGGACCCGGGTTGTTTCATATGGTATCAGAGCTGACTCTCGAAAGCTCGGGTTGGGTCTTCCAATCGAGTTGCTGGAGGTTGGGACACAAAGGCTAGTGGAATTACTCCACAATGGAGAGATGAAGGTTCGGAGGTGGGGACACGAAACCAGTCGGTGTTATCCCACAATAGCTAGACAGGCAAAGATTTGTGGACCGTGCGTGTAATCGGTTTTGACGGGGACGTCAAAAATTTAAGTGGAGAAGTTTGTAGCACTCCAATCCCACATCGAAAGATATGGGAAAAATTTGTCTGTACTTAAGGAATTAAGTTAGACAAAACTAATGAAATACCCACTGTAGTTGGCAGGTTTTACTGATTACACTATTGAACTTTTAATTTTTCAAATTACCCCACAAAACTAATTATTTTTTTGAAAATGGGTCATTCTGTTATAAAAAAATGAACGTTAATTTTTTATCGACAAAACTAATGAATTACCTACTGTAGTTGGCACGTTTTACTGATTACACCATTGAATTTTTAATTTTTTAAATTACCTCTGAGACCCAAGATTTTATAAATAAAGATTTAAATTTCTCGAAATATTTTTTTTGAATATTATGGTGTGGATTTGATATAATGTTATAGTTGTGTGTAGTATTTATAAATTTTGCAAAGTATGCAAGTTGTTGTATTATATTCGATTGGTCGGGGAATATTCTTTTTGTGTCGGGAATATTCGATGACGACAAGGCACAATCATTAAGTGGACCCCACAACGGAATTATTGTAGGATCGAGAAAACGACAAAAATATTTTATTGAAAATAACCATGAAGTTTTACCGCTAATCTTTGTTGAACTCCTCGATAAGAAAAGTAGAGTAATACGCATTGGTTGCGTAGTAGTACACTGCAGTATTGATTATTAATGCTTTACGTGAGAAGTCACCGGTTTTGTTCAATTATTGCTATAGTAATTGTTGCATAGTATTTCACTTTATTTGATTCAATTATTGTCGATATTTTATATATTATTAAATCAATAATTGAAATGACGATTATTAATATTATAAATTGCAATATTAACGATGTCTAAAAGTTCGCCGAGGAGAGGTTTGGTCACCTAATTACGCTACCAATAGGGAGAAATCCTTATTGGAAAGCCCCTCTTTCCCGGAACGATTTGGTCGATTAATATTGTGAATTGTAATAAAGATGATAAATGTTGTTAAAATTATTAAGGTGATTTTTATGAAGTCCGCTTATTTTATGGATTCTATTTTCCCATTTTTCAAAATAATCCAGAGAAAATTTTTTAAAGTGGGGGCCACATATGGGGCTCATATGTGTTGGAAAAATGATTTTGGAAATGGAAGAGCATACGTATGGAAGTATATGTGTATTGAGTATATGGTGGGAGAAAATGAGATGTGAAAGTGATGGGTGTGTGAGTGGAAAATGGTGGAAAAGTGGTAGTGTGATAGTGATGTGTAAGAGTGTAGTGAATTTGATTATTGGGTGGGTGGGTGGGGGATAAATGTTGGTTATGGGGGAGAAAAATTAAGTGGTATATATATAATATTGATATATATAAGTTGAAAACATGTGTTTATATATATATGTATTATATTTTAATTTTTTGTTGTGATTTTATCAAGTTAGTTGATTGACTTTTATCATTGTATTTGGTTGAAGAAATAATTCGCAGAAATAATTCGTTTCATAAACAATACACTTCCATTCTCCTATAAATAGAAGTTCATTCCTTCATTATTTCTTACAAATTCACTGAAACTCCAGAGAGAGAAATTATAGAGAAACTATAGAAAAGTATTCTGCTACTTCCCTACTCTTATAATCCAGTTCTTTTACGGTAAGGGATATTATTCTTTTGTATTCAAGAAGAGAACTTCTGTTATTCCATTTCTTTATTTTTCTGTTGGAATAACCTGTATACGCGGGCTAACCTATACTTGGTGACATTCTTCTATTATTCTGTCTTTATTATTATTCTGTTGGAATATCTTGTCTGTGTGTTTTTTACAACGACCGGTTCCGCTTTCTTTATTATTATTACATTGGAATATCACATGCATGTGTTTTACCGGATATGGTTAAAATCTTTGTTATTATTCTCATTGGAATATCGTGCTCATGTGTTTTACATAGGACCGGTTCCGCTCTTTATTTATTATTCGCTTGAATATCACATGCATGCATTTTACGAGGACCTAGTTCCATTATTTATTATTCCGCATTTATTATTCTCGTTGGGACATCCCGCTTGGTGTGAATTTCACTCGACCGGTTCCGTTATTATTATTCTGTTGGAATAACTCGCTCATGCGCAATACCGCATTTGGTGATTTCTTTTGTTATTCCATTCGTTATTATACTCAAATTGGTTAAAATTTCGACTTCTATACTCCATGAAATTAGTGGAATATCCTCGATATTCAAGCGCTTCATCTAGTATTTTTCATGGAAATATTCTTCCGAGCATTCTTGAATTTACTCTACAAAGTCAGATCATGTTGACAATTTGGACGTTATTAGTTCCTCGCATAAATTAATTTCGTGAACTTGTTTTATTGATTTCTTATATCATTGTCATCATCCTCATGTTTATATTTTTTGAAAGTCATCCGTGGCTCAGTAGTGCATAGATGGACTTGGTATGATTATGACTGTGGATTATTTGGTGTAATCATGACCGTAATGTTACAAATGATGTGATAAAAGTCCTCATCGTCTGTAGTGCATTGATGGACAAGTTGTTGGCATGATCACGACCATTGATGAATACACGAATATCCTTGGCCCGTAGCGCGTATGGATAATTTGTGGTCAGTGACCCTAATGAATATCCTCGGCCGTAGTGCGGGGATGATGTGGATTATTTAATGTCGAGTCTCGGCGATAAAAGTGATGAAAACCTTTAAATCATAAAAGATAGTAGATTTTATTCTCTACTGACTCTTTAATGGATCAGATGTCACCGCAGCTTAAACTTGATGTCTATTGTATATTATCGCTTTAACATTGTTTAAGACTAATGATAATTTATTCGCATTATCTTAGTCATAATATTTCATCGGGCTAGTTGAGCTCACCTTTTCTTTCACCGTTTCTCTTGTAAAATGAGAACGAATGGGATTTAGCCTGGGAGCGGAGTGATGGTGGGATGATAAGTGTTAGTTAGTAGTCCTCACTATTCTGTTAAATAGTGTGACAATAAATGTAATGAGGACTTATTCGAGAGTGGATATTATTCTGTAAGATGATTTGTATTTAAACTCACAAATTTCTCTTGTTGTATAATTAAGATTGTATTTTATTCGTACCATGTATTTGGCATTTCGTAATAGGTGATGTATTCTATTTTGGGGCGCCACATTACCCCATTAAACTAATTAATATTTTGAAATTGAGTCATTCTGTTAAAAAAATTAAGCAGACATTAATTTTTTATCTATGTGGCTTTGGAAAAGAAATTCAAGAATAAAAAATATTACTTATGTGGCAAAAAATAATTATAAACTTGAAAGTTAAAGCAAAAAAATCAAAATATTTTGGGTACTTTAATCTCATATGTTTATCTATAGAAAAAACTTTCTCGCGAATGAAAAGCAATGCATCAGCAGTAGAAATGAAACATAGTAATTGTCTGTCTTTGAATTATCTCCGCATCCATCTGTAAAAATTCAGGCTCCTTTCAAATCATAAATGCAATTCGAACAAAATCAATTTAATATATATATATATATATATATACACACACACACACACACATAAATATATAGAGAGAGATTGGGGAAGGAGTGAACTTTGTGGAGGCGATCGAGAGTGAATGAAAGGAGTTTGGAGACATAAAGTTGCTAATAATCAGTGGTCAGAGGGAGGAAATCTACTGCAACACCATTTACTTCATTTGTTGTTGTTGTTGGGGATTAAGACTCCATTGTTATATCTAATGTTGAACTTTAAAGCTTAATTCAATGTTTTGGGTATTCAGATCTATGAGTTTTCATAGATTTTAGAGAGAGAAAATATGCAGATATATTTGATTTGAAAGAAGGGGGGAGAAGAGAGAGATGAGAGGATTTGTTTATTTTTTTCCTTTTTCACGTCACGTAGGATAAAACTTAAACGATTTAACACTCGTGAGGTCTGTAACAGAATGACCTAATTTCAAAATATTATTTAATTTAATGGGGTAATTTAAAAAGTTAAAAGTTCAATGGTGTAATTAGTAAAACATGCCAACTATAGTGGGTAATTCATTAGTTTTGTCGGTAAAAAATTAACGTGTATTTTTTTTTTTAACGGAATGACCTAATTTCAAAATAATAATTAGTTTAGTGGGATAATTTGAAAAATTAAAGTTTAATGGTGTAATTAGTAAACGTGCCAATTACAGTGGTTACATCATTAGTTTTGCCAATTAAGTTACTATTAATTGTACCTTCAAGTTATGATTTTTAGGTGAGCCTGTGGTGGGCTTAAGATGATCTAAGAAAATGCTATTGGGCTAGTGGTTTAAGGCTTTATTTGGATGGATTTGATTTGATTCGGACTTGGATTTGACCCGATATTTGTTTCGGACTCAGGTTGTTTTAGCAATTCTTCTTATTCTTTTTGCCATTGAAACTCTTGTGGTTTGGAGCGGTGGTCGGACGACTTTAAGCCGTAGTCGTAGCCGCAACCTAAAGATATGAAGGCGATGAAGACGTGGCGCTTGAAGGAGGAGCGATGGGTCTGGTGGTGTTTGGTGGATGAGGACGGCGGCGGAGGTGGTGGATGGGTTGTTGGGAAATCGAGGGAGATGAGGTTGGGGTTGACTAGAGGGAGTCGGAAGAATGAAGGTACCAGATCTGTTAGGAGAGTGGAAGGGTGTTTTAAATGGCAGGATTGGGGACGTAAGATAATTGGGGTATTGATGATAATGGTGGTGTTTTTTAAGTTTTCATCAATGGCAGGTAGCCATTGTAAAGAGGATGAAAATGGTGGGAAAAATGGTAGGAGATTGAATGGGTTGTTTGTTCTTCATACCTGGGCTAATGTTAATCATAATAGTGTTGGTTTGTCCGAAATAAATGAGGTTTTTTCTTCTTCTTCCTCCATTGATTCTATGCCCAAGCAGGTTTTAGAGAAATTTCCAATAAGTTTTTGGTTTTATCTGTTTTGGTATAAAAAGATTGAAATTAAAGTTTTGATCTTCATTTCTGGGTTTCTTGGATTGGTTTTGCGAGAATAAAAATCAAATCTTTTTAGTAGATTTTTGGTAATTTCAGTTTTCAGTTACTTTCATATATTTGTTTTTGTTTTTTGTTTAAATAATGATGCTTTGGATTTAATTCGTGCATTTTGTTTGTTTAAGAATGTTTAAAATTTTTAATTTTTTTGTTAGGTAAGCCTGTAATTTTAATTATTTTTTATTATAAAAAAGTGGACCTTGATGTCCACATCATCATAGACGTTAGCCATCTAAGCAACCGTTAATTTTTTTGGACGGAAAATTATAAAATAACTAGTTTGTAAATTTTTTTTGAGTATAGTAATACTTTTGTAACAAAAAAAATTCAATAACCACAATGAAAATTAGCCCCAAGTACAGTGACCAAAAAATCAATAAACCGGAAAACTTTTGAAGTGATTGTTACGGAGATGTGGGCTTGTCAATAATCTTTCAGTTATCAGCTTCTAAGGAAATTAATGAGTTTTATTAAAACAATGTATCATGTGCATGCTCCATTATATATAGAATAAATTAACTATTCAATGTCATGATTTTTTGTTGAAATGAACTTGCTTATACAATCCTTCAAAGACAATCTCAGAAGAAGAGTAAGAATGCTGATTGGCCTTCTTGATGTAGAATGGGGATATTTTTAGAAAAGGGTTATTTCTTCCTGCAGAATGTTCATCATGCAGGACAGCCTATGCCAGGTGAAGAGCAGGAGGATATTGTAGTGACCAGAACACAGTGCAACCTTCTGAATACTACATGCCCACTTAGTGGAAAGCCTGTTACTGCATTATCAGATCCAGTTCGAAGGTATAGTTATACTTCCCTAAAATACTTTCAGTGTTTTCTTAAGAGAGGATTTATGCTTTCTTAGACAATGAAATATATTCATGTCAAGATTATCACTCAAAAATATCTAAGTGAATGAGTACTTCTCGTACTAGACTTGCTAGTTTCTTGAGATGGCTTTCCTGGCAGAATATCTAGCTGATTTTCCCTGCTTCATCCAACATTATTTAAATTTACACCAAGATCACATGGCACTATGGCAGCTTCTGGAGACAGTGACATTTCCCAACCCCCCCCCACCACCCCCCCACGCCCACCCCCAAAAAAAGAAAAGAAAAAATAGTAGGTTTAGGGTCTTGATGAGGATGCAAATTCTAGTTCTGTGATAGATTTAATAGCAGAGAAGAATATTTCAGAAACAGAAATCATTAGCCACTAGATTTTTCAAGAGTATCTTAGACGTGGGTAAACAACTAAATATTTCTATTTTGGGAATTGCTTATTTTTACTTGTAGTGTGATTTGTTTAAAGTAATAGCCAGCAGTTTGAGCTTTTACTCTGTTGATGATGTGGCAATGGATTGGGGGATAGTTATCTGTGGTGAACACCATATATTATATAACTGGTAGCATAGGGACAGCATTAATTCGAGCTTGCTTGGTAAATTGAGTACAATGAGTTGCTTATAAACATCAGTGCAATATTTTAGTACTATCTTTTCCCCAAAGAAAGATTGTGTTATATGCAATTTATATTTTCACCAAGGTATTGCATTAAGGTCATGTTTGTTTGCAAGGATGTCCTGGGATTATATTTCCATGTATTATAATCTCAAGACAATTAATCCTAGGATTAAATAATTTTAGTCACATGTTTGTTTTTTTATGGAATTATTCTTATTCATGGGATAACTTAAAATAATCTCATGTTATGTTTATTTTGTTTAAGATTATTTAAAGGGTTAGTTAAAAACTTACTGTTTGGACTATCAAATCCTTACTACTAATAACAAAAATATCATATTTTCATTAGTTCAAGTATAGATGGATAGGATAAGATACATCGGTCTTTTTAAACAAAGTTAAAGGTTAATTTTGTTCACAAATTTTTAGTCCCAAATGGTAGGGATTATAATATCTAGTTGGACATTTTATTAAATAGTCCCAAGTCTATGACTTTAGATTAATAGTCCAATTCCAAGTATAATTTTTGCAATCAAACATAGCCTAATTGTAAAACCATATGACAAAATGGAATATATTAGAACACTAAATCTATTATGGTAAATGCGAATTTCTGAAAGTGCTTACTGAAAGTGCTTACTTGGTGCACGGCCAACCATTGTGGCGGCAACTATATATTAGGATAAATGCTTATTCCTGAACCTTACTGACATAAATGATGAATGATTACATAAATGATGAATGATTGCTGAGAAATTGTATTTCAGAATGTGCCTTGGTTATGTAATAGTAATGTTTGTATATAAAAAAGATGATCCTGTTCACACCTGGATAGTTTTCTCTCCCACTTTTTACATTTATTTTATTTTTTGTTTTCCTTTTCTCGCCACAATTTGAAGCATATGAACTGCATCATCCGTAGTTGAGTTGATCAGACGGTTTTACTTATGTCACCGCTCCCTCCCTCCCTCCCTCCCTCCCTCCCCATTGTTGATTTCTTATTCTACCCTTTGGGTGCAGTATGGACTGCAAGCATATATATGACAAAATGGTAATCATGCAATATATAAGATCCAGGAAAGGGCGTGCTCGATGTCCTATAACAGGTATTCTTCATATGTGCGGATCTGCCTTAACCTTACTTGATAACTTTCTCATCCTCTGAACAGATTTGGTTATTTCTTGTATCAGGTTGCCCGAAAATACTTGAGGAAGATCGAGTGGTTTGTGACCCACTGTTACGTATTGAAATTGATGAAATGCAAGCAATGAGCAAGCAAACTGCCACGCATGATAATATTGAAGATTTTACTGATCAGCTCAACGAAGAGGATGAGGAATTTGGTTAATCAATAATACTAGAAATTCTTTCTTGCAAATCCCCACCGCAGCTTCTTTCTTTGACTTGGTGGCTACTGTATGCTCTTTCTACTTGATTCAAGTAAACTACTTAAAACGTGCTTGTCTTGCATTTCTCACAACGTCACACGGCTTAAAATTTGGTATCTTATTTCAAAATATTGATGAATTCATAATCGAGGTTGTTTGCTAAATAAATAATATTTTTTTTAAATGACTTAGTTTATATATAAACATTTAAAAATACACAAGGAACAATAAATCTTACTATTGTATTGTATTGACTAAAATAAAAGAATCTATCTTAATTTTGAAAATAAAAATGTCTATCTAAAAGTTAAATAATGATTTTATATGGAGAGAGTAAATAATATAGGAAACCAATTCCAAATAGCATTCTAACTAGATCTAATTTTAAATTAGATTAAACCTATATAAAAAACACATGTTTGATCCGATTATAGATTGAATTTTACAATCAAAATTGTCCTACTAAAACTTTAATGTCAATATAAATGGCATTTTTAAATCAAAGGATTTTAGTCAAATGAATTATAATTCACCCCAAAACACCATGTTTTGATGGTACCAAAAGTAATATTTTTCTCAAGTCTATAATTTATAAATAGATTCGGAGTCAATATTGGAGGATATAGTACAAGTATAATAAATAATATTATTAATTTTAACAGTAATTTTTTAGTTACATTATTACCCGCTGCAACATGAATGGTAGAAACGCATCCTCATAGACGCCCAAACTTGAGATAAAATGCACAGCAAAGTGACCATGGCGGTTTCTAGGTTTTGTTTGTTTCGACTGGTTTCTCCTTCTATCTCATCCCTCATTCCTTTCTCTCTCTCTCCTCCCTCTCCCTCTCTTCCACCGATGCGTAGATTCGGTCTCTCTGCTTCTCTCTCCACTGAAGACTCAACTTCTTCCGTCGATTCTGCTATTCCGAAGAGAAGTATTCGCTGGAAGCCAATGTGTTTGTATTACACTCAAGGTAGGTGCACTAAGGTAATCTCCAATTCAATTATTTTCAGTTCGATTCACTATTTTATGATGCATATACTATGAATTTGTGTATGTTTCCTATCCAAATTATATATCCTTTTTTCTTCTTTCGTTAACGAGGCAAAAATTGTTGTTGTTAGTGGATTTGAACACAGTAATCCTTGATAGATTCCTGTCCATGCTCAACAAATTACCTTGTTGCTGTTATGATTTTGGCAAAATATAAGCGTATTGGTAGCAAGGTCTTAGTTAGCACTATTATGTAGCTTTGAAGAATGATTTTGGGATGTTCAGATGTAAAATTGGTGGAGAGATGAACAGGAGAGTGTAAGAGAGTGTTGGTGTGAACATTTTGATTGGGTAATACGTATTATGATTGTTTCACCGTATATCTGATTGAATTTTTCTTGTCAAGCAGATGGATGATCTCACCCACTTAGAGACTTTCAACCATAATTTCTCTGGGGAGTTTAAATTAAATGCTGCTGATTTGAAACATTTAAGACCTCAGCACTTTGATTTTTTTCTCGTGCTTGATTTGGAGGGAAAAGTTGAGATTCTTGAATTTCCTGTTCTGTTGATTGATGCTAAAACCATGGATGTTGTCCATTTCTTCCACAGGTTGTGTTTTGTTTGCTGATGGTGTGTTTTATAAGATTTTATATAAGGTTTCTTCTTTCTTTGAATTTCATGTTTTTCAATGCAAGTAGCTTTTGAACAACTTGTAGTTGATAAGCAGAAATAGGGGCGGTTAAATCCATTTGCATCAAATTGTATGATAAAATGTTTGGTCAATAAGGATGATAGGGTATCATGTAGTGCACAATTCCTATAAAGCATTTTACAATTTATGGCACTAATGTCCTTCTGGAGCAGAGTACCGTCATATTGTGTGGCTTTGAAGTAGGGTTATCTGAAAATCCTAGTTGGACTTCTGTTACCATCCTTTTTATACCTATAAGGCTATAATTTTATTTTATTTTACCATTTTTATTTCTTCTTCACTACGAAGTAGTTAGTTTGGTACTTTATGTTTATATATGTCAATAGTGATGCTTTGCATCAAAAAGCATAGTTTCTCATCCACTTATAGATAACATATTTGTCTCCTTTTCCACATATCCTTTACAGATTTGTAAGGCCCTCAGAAATGACTGAGCAAAGAATAAACGAGTATGTTGAAGGGAAGTATGGAAAATTCGGAGTTGACCGGTATGATGTGTATCGTACTCTATTTTCACAAAACTCTCAATTTTTATTTTACTTTTAATTTAGACATTTTGAAAAACTATCGGGTATGTTTTAGACATGATCAAAAAGCGTCAAATACATATGCGAGTAATTATGAAGTATAATAGATGTCTCGTATGTACACATGTCCGCCTTAGAAGTATCCAAGCTTCCTATATATATTAGCATTTTTCTTCCAATTTTGATTTGTATTCTTGTTCTTATATTAAGAGAGGAGGTATATAATTAAAGAAAGTCATTCGTACCAGTTCTGCATGGCCTTGTTAACTTCAAATGAAGGAGCAGCTCCAAAGAATTGCATATATTGTCATGCAAAACAATGAAAGAAGGTCGTCTTCCTTTTGTTATACTTGCTCATAATCTATAGAAATTTGATTGTTAAAATTGACCATTGCACAGGACAACAAATACTATTGACCTCCCCAAACATACATTGAAATGCCACAGATTTAGGAAGCGCTCTTCTTTCACCAAGTTTACCTTCAATATTCTTTGTTCATTTTCTTATAGATATGCAACTCACCCATGTGATCTATACAGCAAATGCATGTGTTTCATAAAAATATTTTGTTTGTCCCCTGTAAAGTCTCTTATAAAATAAATTGGTGTTTCATACTTGCAATTTTTGCACTTTAACGCCCGGTAGTCTCATTTATCTTTATCCTAATTAAAAATATTTCATACTGCCTGGACCACAATCTTTGGCTGGTGAGAGTTTCTTGAACAATTTCTTCGGTTTCTAGTGTCTAGTATCCAAATCAGCGACTCTTATTCTGCTGCTTTATGTAAGTTTGCAGTGTCTGGCATGATACAGCTATTCCATTTAAGGAAGTTATTCAACAGTTTGAAGATTGGATGGAACATCATCAATTGTGGGCAAAGGAGCTAGGTGGACGTCTTAATAAAGCTGCATTCATAACTTGGTGAGTACACCAATTTGGGGATCCAATGGATGGGTATCTCTTTTTCCATTCTAATCCTCTTTAACCACAATTTTGAGCATGCATGGTTTTCACCTTGGCACTAGGCCACATTCTTTTAGAGAGAGAACCGTGGTAGGACATGTTATGCAACCTTACAAGATAAGTTCACTTTCCCGTATCTGTTTATTTTATTCGAAAATGCCTTGACCCTCAAGTGGAGCCAAAAATTATAGGAATGTTTTTAAGTTTCATATTTATTCTACTTATTTCCAGTATTGAGTCCTTTGTATGGGTGCCTTCTGTGACGAACAAAATAATAATATTCATAGGATGATAGAATAAAGTGGTTACTCTCTTAGAAAGATAAGTTTTTCTGCTTCCAGTTCCAACCAATTTGTCCAAGTGTGAAGTAGAAAACTTGTTAGAAACTTTGTGTGATGACATATTGTTGTTTGCATGCAGTGGCAATTGGGATTTGAAAACTAAAGTTCCCCAACAATGCAAAGTATCAAGGATGAAGCTTCCCTCCTACTTTATGGAATGGATCAATTTAAAGGACGTCTATTTGAACTTTTACAATAGGAGGGTGAGTATGCATGATTTTTTAAGTATCAGGTTTGGAAATTATGTATCCTTCTCTTGTTCTCCTGATGTGCTTGTTAGTGTTACTATAGAGTTTTGTTTTAGTTACCATTTGCATAAAACATAAAACCAACCAAGCTTTAGACTTTAGATCATAAATCCAAGAATCCGAGGTGTGGATTTTATGAAGTAATACTTTCCGTACAATGTCAACTTTCTCAACTGAAGACCTGATATTCCTGATTTCAGCTTGAGTTGGATTGTGTTTTGGGGTAAACAAGGTGTCATTTATATTGTGATTAGTCATGAATGAATTGATGAACTGTTGGTGATTGAAATGAACAACACAGATATCAAATCGGTCGATCAGGATTATTGTGGCACACGCCAAAACTGTACCCTGAGTTTCTCTCTCTTTATTTGGTTTTCTCTCTTCTTCAAACCTTGTTGACTCTTTTTTTGCTTGTTGGTTGATGCTAGGCCACAGGTATGCTCACTATGATGAGGGAGCTTCAGATGCCATTGGTAGGAAGTCACCATCTTGGAATTGATGACACAAAGAACATAGCAAGAGTTTTGCAACACATGATTATAGATGGTGCAGTTTTGCAGATTACTGCAAGGAGAAACAGTGATTCTCCTGAAAGTGTTGAATTTCTCTATAAGAATCGCATCTAGTAGCCTACTCTCCAAATGTTGGCTCTGTACAATTTTCTTAATTACTCTAGTTACATGCTGGTTTTAGCTAACTTAAGAAGGTGTTGAATTTCTGTTGAAATATAGCATCCGGTAGCCAAGCAGATATATATATATATATAATATATTTTTATATATATATATATATATATATATTATAACCCAAGTAACCAAAAATATGCTAAATATATCACATACAAACTTTAATATTTAAGAAAATTCTTAACTATCAAATTAAAGCAAAGAGTCAGGATGTTGAAAATAAAACTGAATTGATGAAAATAATAATTTCTTCGTTGTAAATTGTAAGATTATTATTGACTTTTGAAAGTTAATTTAATATATTTTTAACTCAAATTTGACATAATTCATTAAAAATTATATAACAATAAATTTTACTATGAGTTGTAAATTGTAAGATTATTATTGACTTTTGAAAGTTAATTTTATATTTTAACTCAAATTTGACATAATTCATTAAAAATTATATAACAATAAATTTTACTATGAGTACTAATTTTTACATATTTATTATTGTATTAATCAAAATTAAAGAAATTTATATCAATTACAAGTTGATTTTAAAAAATTAATAAAAATTTTATTTTTTTAAAGGGATGAAGTATTATTAAAGTCAAGTTGTAGTGTGAAATATGAATGGGTTGGGTGACAACTGACAACAAATCAATTTAGCTTGTGACGCCTTTAAGGTTTCATTAATCCCATTGCATTTTAGGCAATCGAATTATTTATTTTATTTTATTTTTGAGTTGAAAAGTCGAAAACCGTACAATATTGTTAATCAGTTTATTACTGCTACAATATTGTTGTTGTAAAAGGAGGACCACAAAGAGGAGCACAATGTAACATTTATAATTTAATATATATATATATATATATCCTATAAATATTGAAAGTATTTGGCTTAGGAAGGAAGAGTGACTAATTAAAAAAGTACAGTGAATTAGTTTTTTTAAATATGGATTTATGTTCGGGGACAAGTACATTAGCATCATCATGTTTTCTAAATTCTAACTCCAAATTCCATCCCGAACTAATTGTTAAACTACTATACTTAACACTCCATCTGTTTTAGAATATGAGAACAAATTGACGTTTAGTTTCATTATAAAATACAGAAAAAAAAAGAAGATATATTTTGGGAATGTTTATATTAATTTTCTGATTGTTAATTACGTAGGTAGATAAATATTATTTATAATTTTTTTTGAAAGATGTAATAAGTGGGACCCCTCTATATAATTTATATCAATTTCATATATTAATAAGTTTTGTAATTATAGTTCGGCATAAATTTATCGTAATGCGTAACAAAACTCTAAAATACATGTGCAAAACTAGGCTTGCAAACGAACAGAACCGAATCATTCACAAAACGGTTCCAAGTTGATGTCTTGCCATGTCGAGTTCGTACATGTTTCACGTTCGATTTTTCGATCGAACATGTTTGTGAAACATGTGGTTTTGTTCGTTTGTCTTCATGAATAGTTCGGTTCGAGATCAATTTGAGTAGTTTGATTTCTTACATGTGAAATTTATTAACCAACTTATAAGTTGAAAATATAATAAATCGATCGACGTGGTTCGTCAAAATATTCGCGAACTTGATTATGTTTGTAAACAAACATGTGTTTGCGAACACTCTCAAATTGTTCATGTTTGCAAACACGATCGTATTTGACTATGTTCGCAAAATCAATCATGTTCGACTATGTTTGCAAACTTTTCGCGAACTCGATTATATTCGCGAAGTGCTAACGATTGAACTCGCACATGGACGTTGATTCTTTCATGTTACTCGAACATATTTAACAGTGTTCAAGTTCGACAAAATTCGAATCGATTCGATTCATTTGCGGACCTGAGTAAAATAATTTTAAATATATAAATATACAAGAAGTGCCTTATTTTATTAAATAAGATAATTTATTTTCTTAATTTTTATATTTGATGTAAGTTGGTCGTCTATTTTAGATGGGAGGTTATTAGTTATTTTTTATCCTACAATTCTTATTTATCAAAAAATAAAAACCTTCTAAAAATATGAATCTCCTATTTATTTATTTATAGTAATATAAATTGCACAATATTACAAAATCTGCCATCACAATCTCATCTTGTTATTGTATCATACTCAACTAAAACACTAAACATATTAAGAGATAGGGTTGAGAAAAAACGGGTAAAATTAAATTATAGAATCGCGCGGATTGAATTTATTTAATTAAAATATTTTGATTATTTAGTTATAACTATTTAATTATTTGATATTCGTCTTCGGTTATAAATTTTAAAATTTTGTTATTTGGATATCCAAATGATCGAATTAGATAATTAAAAAAATTAACTGTCTTATGTATTATAAATTTAAAATTATAAAACTAGTTTGTGTATTATTATAGTTGTCGATTATAGTTAAATATTGTTTAAAAACTCTAGTGTAAAATTTGAAATATTTTTTTTTTTTGTTAAAATTTTTATTATATACCAAATAGTATAATTCGATTATTCAATTAGTACTAATTTTTAATACTTGTTGGGATAATAAAATTATATAAAATTTTGTATTGAGTTATAACCAAATATATACAATACAAATTGGAGTATGATGAATATTCATCCTATTCGTATTGAGAGAGAAAACTCTTGTCGGGCAAGGGAGGAGCATCAATATTTAGGGGTACTACTCACTGTATAAGTACTCGATATATATTTTTTTTTATCCAAATTTATTTATTATTTATTATTTTTTTTATTTTATTTTTATTTATTCCCATTGGTCATCATTAATTGAGACCAATCCGCCAAAGTCCCCTCCCCACATAATTACATTTACCAAATTTAGCATCTTTCATTGGTGTCAACTCCCAATAAATAACCCACATAATCTTTCTCGTCAAAAATAAGCTTTGGTACTTGAACCAACTTAATTTTTCAATGCCCAAATCCCGATTCGATAATCATAAAATTAATTTTATAATAATTTAATTATTCCAATTCTTTAAATAAAGTTATTTTATAAATATTTTTTAAATATAAATCTTTTTAGAATTTTAAGTAAGTATTAATTGTTTAATTTTTAATATTACTCCAAGTAATAAATATAACTTTGATTCTCTCACAATTTTTTACTCAATAAATAATACTCTTTTTTTTAATATTATATTAATATAGATAATTAATATTTAATGACCGCTTCTTCCGAACCCAAAATTCTAATAATAATTAATACTATTTCCTTCCTAAGACATTAAATGAAAATTAAGGCTTTACGCATGACACTAACATCCGTATCTTCTCACATCGAATCAATAAATCTAGAATCAATAAATATTAGTCACAACAATCATATCACTACATTTCATAACCCTAAATTTTATTTCCCCCTAATCAATTGCAAGCTGCAAGACTAAATCCACCATTATCGGTCGAAATCATCAATCGCCATTATATTATAGCAGGCCGACCCATACAACTCAGATCTCAACGGAATCTTCAAGAAGAAGAAGAAAGCAGAATTGAGGAGGAGAAGAAGTCCATACCGGAATCTCTTTTTCTTTTTAATAATATAATAAAAAAACTTTGTTAAATTCACAAGTGATGCAATTCCATCTCCTCCTTTCCTTCGCTGACCGACTGAATGATGGTTTTCTAGGGCGCCAGTGATCAAGTTGATTAGGGCATATTTATGTATAGCTGAGCAAATATATAATGAACAGTGCAAGACGTTGTAGTCAGTATAAGATTATTTTTATTTCTAAAATTGCGGGTGCACATATTTGGCGGTAACGTTTCGTTTGGTGGGAAAAATCAATAAAAAATGCAAAAACGTTTCAATCAGAGTTTCTCCCCAGCGCGTGCAATCAACATCAAGCTTAGCAATCTAACACCACCTTTTTGGACAACTTGATCGGAGAGTGTAATTCACGTCCCATAGGTCGCGCGTGGAGGTGTATTCCTGCTAGAGCGTGAAACCCTTCTCTGTACCTCCGCCCTAGTCTCCTTATAATTGCGAAAGACTGAGAAAATTTAGAGAGAAAAGCTCAACGAAGCAGAAAGTTAACCCAATCCCCCACACTCCGCAGTCTTCACGGAACCAGAAGACTCGAAAGCACCGGTAACAACTGTTGATTTTCATCGATAATCTCTAGGGTTTCGTTTTTTCTCTCTCCTCTCCAATTTATTTTACTGATCAATCAAGCACCTCACAAGGTTAGTGGCTTCTCATTCAATGCCTTCTTTCGTTCGCTCTAATTTACTGTTTATTCCAAAACCGAATTGAATAAACTACAAGATTAATCGCTACCCTGTAATTATATATATAAACGTTTAGACTTGAGGGTGATAAACGCACCGTATACACACCGGCATCTAAAAACTCAAATATATTGCGGCTACTTGTCATGCGATTATCTCGGTCTGTCTCCTTTTCGAAGCAAAGGAAGAATAAGAAATTGGGTAGTAATTCTAGGGCTAGAAAGAAGCACAAGAGGCTTGACGCAATCTGCGAAAAGGCCTATAGTAGGAATCATAGTAGATTAGAATCTGAATCGACCGAGTGTAATGTTGGCGGCGGATCCATTGCTAATGAATCAGAGCTCCGCCGTAGCTCAAGGGCTCGGCGGCCTCCTGTGCTGCTTGATTCCTCGCCACCTCCTCCAAAGAAGCGGCTGAAAATTGATAAAGGGAGTGGAATTGGTTCTGCTGAGAGTACGAGGAGGAAAGAGTGGTTGAAAAGTGAGTCCCCTTGTTCTACTTCACGGGATTTGGAGGAAGAATTGGGTAATTGGAGGTCAAGGTTGAGATCTAGGCCCAACAATGTGAGCTTTAGAGTGAGGGGGAGGGGGATGGGGGATTCGTCATCAAAGGGTAAAAGGAAGCTTTTTGAAGAATCAGATGGGTTCAAGGATGGACCAAAGTTGGAGGTGGGGGAGCGGAATGACAAGAACGAGGGATTTGGAGGTGGGAAGCTAACGGTTGTTAAGTCACATAGGCCTGGTAAAATCAAAGCTTCAAATGTTTTGAGGAATGAGCATCAAGAGGTTGGTTCTGTAAGTTTTGTAGAGGATCTCAAGGAGAAGAACGAGGTGGATTTGTTAGAAGACAAAAACAGAAGTAGCCTGCTCTTGGACAGTGGTGTGAAAGGTGGAAATGAGGGGGAAGTGAAAGACGATATGGCTTCCATGGAACTAGTGGTGGAAAAGGAGAGTGAACCTCCAACTGGCTTACATTTGGAGGAGTATGTGGTCAATGACAATGGGCAATCCATGGAAAACGTTAATGTGGTGGAACAACCAGATAAAGCAGATGTGGTAGAAAACCAAAAGGATGCTTCAGCAGTTGATGGAGCTCCCAGTTATCAAGCAGAAGATGGAAGATCTCTTGAAAAACCTTTGGAAGGTGATATTTCTGATAAGGTGGATAAGCTGAACTATCCTTCAACTGATGCACTGGGCAAGCCGCGAATAAAAAAGGGAAGGCGATGTGGCTTGTGTGGGGGAGGAACTGATGGCAAACCTCCAAAAGTATTAGTACAGGATGGGGCTGGGAGTGATAATGAGGCATACTGTGGATCTTCTGCTTCTGAGGAACCAAACTATGACATGTGGGATGGATTTGGTGATGAACCTGGCTGGCTAGGGCGCCTCTTGGGTCCCATAAATGATCGTTTTGGCATTGCTGGAATATGGGTTCATCAACATTGTGCCGTATGGAGTCCAGAGGTATGGTTTTTTTACTGAATGCACTTTATATATTTTGTGTGCTCCTCTCTCTTGCATAAGTTACTTGCTGGTTGTGAGAATTACTGCTTGCTGATCATACACATATATCTTACTTCCTTTTATTCTAATACAAGTTTTTGTAGGTTATACAATGCAAGTTAGTGTGGATTACTCAAATATCACATGATATCTTTGTTCTTTAGTGGTACATTTAAGCAACCATAAGATTGTTCAATTTTTTCGTCACTGATACAGTTTCTCCAAATTTCTGTATCCTAGAAAATTTCAGTGCTTTTAAATCATAGGTACATGTGGGTTTACTCATTTAGTTTGTTGATGACACCATCCTTTACTAAAATTTATTTACAATATTTATCGAGGGATTGTATAATGGAAACATTGTTGAATCTTTTAAACCAGTAAGGTCATGTTGCATTTCTCAATGGGCTATTCTAGACTGAGATGGATTGTAGTGTAAATTCTGCTGGGGTATGGAGAGGGACTGCTGCATAAATTCTTGTTATTGTTATGTTGTTCAACAAAAATTTAAGTCCCCTCGATATCATATCAACTTAAATTTGTTAGTATTAATCGTATCCCTGAATTTGTGTGATGGAAAGTAGGACTAATGTAATGTTTGAGAGTACGAGTAAAAACAATTATGGACCCTAAATAATGTATCGTATTTTGTTTCCAGCTGATATTTTTCTTGAGAAATGGTCTTGTATCCAAATTTTTTGGTTGATGAGGGGTTGACAGCTGGCTTTGGATGGCCCCTTCCACATAGCTTATTTCCTTCCGACTAGCTTATCCATCACTGTTATTGTTAACATCAGGAAGTAAACCAGAATCGTGATTGTCAATAGAATCACGATTCAGGTGGTGTTATTGTAGTTTTCTACTTGTTTTAACAGCAATAGGACGCCCCAGGACCCTTGATATATATATGTTTATATAATTCTCTAAATTTTATTTTGTATTATGTATTTCAGCGTGCAGTGTTTTTGGTCTATGGGCTAGCCAATCCTTCACTAGTGTGAAACATCCTTCTTTTCTTCAAGAAATCCTTGCAATCTTGCATACTCCCTCAGTCCCATCTTTTATGGTCTATTTCCATTTTTGTCTCTCACCTAATCTTTGGCTACAAGTTACAGTCAAAGGATAATAAATGCACGGATTTCAATACATCCTTTATCAAGTATCAGGAAATCAATTTTTTTGGTGTTCATTTGCTAATATTACAAGTTCCACAAAACTCTTCAAAGTGTAGATCACATTAAATTATTTTAAAAAATTGCACAAATATTTGGTATAAAAATTAATGTTGCAACTAGGAAACCTAAGATCCTCACAATTCAGAAAAGTTTAAACTATGGAAAACAACAAATAGCATTAAATAAACATCTACTTCCATCACCAAAGATAGTTAACAACTTCTTGATTTTCAACTCTCGATTATCTTATTAAATAAGTCTCACTTCTAGTTCCAAGTAAGTTCATTAGTTCAACAACCCAGTAAGTGCATACATCCCTATCAAAACAAAGTATGTAGAAACTCTGTTCCACAAAATGTTCCACTTAAAATCTATATGGTAACATGCAATTTGATGTAGTTGAAACCAGTTACATGCATCAAAATGAGGCTACATATATTTTTACAAGTTACATTCAGTACTTTCTTCTTCATATTTTGTTTGTTACAGAAGGTTGCATGCTTCAACATGATGCTGTTGATAACTTTATATTTCGGAAATATGTTGAAAATTGATTGGTCTTGGAACACCCGGACAAGAAGTCATGATGGTCAGTCATTCCAAGCCAATTTGTCGAGATGGTCATCCACTTTCTTAAAGTTTTCACTGTACATGCTCAACATTCTTTGTTTTTTGATTCTATAAACTGTTGATTCAAACTTGTCATTATTTACTGAATTTTTTAAGTTTGTAAATATTGGTCTTTCTTAGTGGTCAGAAGCATTTTTCTTCTGATAGGATTAGGGTTAATTAGTCCTAGGGTCTCACTACTTGTTTTGTTATGCTTACTGATGTCATGTGATTGCAATATTATCAGGGCTCTATGTGAAACCTTCTCTAGTCTTGCTTTATGGTGGAACATGTTAGTAGGTAGTAAGCAGATATCTTAACTGCTTGATTTTTTTTACACCTTTTAACTCTGCACATGCTACACCTGTCTTTCTAGCCTTTCTAAATTTTATTAGCTTAGTGGAATTGTTGCTTGAACTCTGGTTTCATTGATTCAATTTCTGTTCATTAGATATTGTGCAGCTATGTCTCTCTTCATGCTAATTTCTGTTTTCAGGTTTATTTTGCTGGTTTAGGATGCTTGAAAAATGTTAGGGCTGCCCTTTGTAGAGGAAGACTATTGAAATGTAACCGCTGTGGTAGGCGTGGGGCAACAATTGGATGTCGTGTTGATCGATGCCCCAAAACATATCACTTGGTTAGTTGGTTTCTAATATCCTTCAACAAACTAAAAGTCCTCTTGTATTTTATGTTCATTTTTATCTTTATCTTCATCTTCATCTTATTTTTCTCCTTTCCTATCTTTGCATATTTGTTCATCCAATGTAGCGGTGCACTTCTGAATTATCTCTGATTTATTTGATTATTTCTATGATTGGTCTCTTTATTTTTTGCAGCCTTGTGCACGGGCTAATGGTTGTATCTTTGATCATCGAAAATTTCTCATAGCCTGCACAGATCACCGAAATCTCTTCCAATCTCATGGCAGGGGATATTTTTACCGCCTGAAAAAACTGAAAGCTAGGAAAATGAAAATGGAAATAAGAAAGATGTCAAACGATGCCTGGAGGAAGGATGTTGAAGCAGAAGAAAAATGGCTGGAGAACTGTGGGGAAGATGAAGAATTTTTGAAACGCGAGAGCAAGCGACTTCATCGAGATTTACTGAGAATCACACCTGTATACATTGGAGGGTCAAAATCTGATAACGAAATACAGTTTCAGGGTTGGGAATCTGTTGCGGGGCTTAAAGATGTCATCCAATGCTTGAAGGAGGTTGTTATTTTACCTCTATTGTACCCCGAGTTTTTTGGCAATATTGGGCTTACACCACCTAGGGGGGTTCTTTTGCATGGACATCCTGGAACAGGTAAAACTTTGGTGGTGCGTTCATTAATAGGTTCATGTGCCCGTGGTGATAAAAGGATAGCCTATTTTGCACGCAAAGGTGCAGATTGTTTGGGAAAATATGTTGGCGATGCAGAGCGCCAGCTAAGACTTCTGTTTCAAGTTGCAGAGAGATCACAACCATCTATAATATTCTTTGATGAGATAGATGGTTTGGCACCTTCTCGCACTAGGCAGCAAGATCAGACACATAGTTCAGTTGTGTCTACACTGCTTGCTCTATTGGATGGTTTAAAATCTCGTGGTTCCGTTGTAGTAATAGGAGCAACAAATCGTCCTGAAGCTGTTGATCCAGCTTTGAGGCGACCTGGGAGATTTGATAGGGAAATTTATTTTCCGCTGCCTTCAGTCATGGACAGAGAAGCTATTCTCTCACTTCACACACAAAAGTGGCCAAAACCAGTTACTGGATCATTGCTCAAGTGGATCGCGAGAAGAACTGCAGGATTTGCTGGTGCTGATTTGCAGGCTCTTTGTACTCAAGCAGCTATTGTTGCACTGAAGAGGAGCTGCCCCTTGCAAAAACTTCTTTCTGAAGCTGGAGGGAAATCTCAGCATGCTAAATGCCCTCCACTTCCCTCCTTTAATGTGTTGGAGAGGGATTGGTTGGAGGCTCTTTCGTGTGCACCACCTCCATGCTCTCGCAGAGAAGCAGGAATGGCTGCAAATGATGTGGTATCCTCGCCTCTTCCTGCCCATCTTATTCCTTGTGTGCTACAGCCACTGTCCACATTGCTTCTTTCTTTACATTTAGATGAACGGACCTGGTTGCCACCTCCTCTTTCTAAAGCTGCCACATTGATCAAAACTGTAATTCTCTCTGCCCTAAACAAGAAGAAAGTTAAGGGTGAAAGCTGGTGGTCCCATGTTCATGGATTGCTTCAAGAAGCAGATGTTGCAGATGAAATAGCGAGTAACCTTTCTCGTAGTAGCATTTTAGTTGGAGATGCTTATTTTGTTGGTTCTGAAGTTTTAGATGAAGATTATGGTTACGGCAACTCTACGGTTGGACTTTCCAGTCTGCAGCACTTTGGTACTCGTAGTAATTTGTTACAAAATGTTTCTACATTAGCAAACAAATCAGGCTTTCGGATATTGCTTTCTGGAAATCCCAGAAGTGGGCAGAGTCATCTAGCTTCTTGCATTCTTCACTGTTTTGTTGGGAATGTTGAAATTCGAAAGGTTGATTTGGCTACAATTTTGCAAGAAGGGCATGGAGATGTAGTTCAAGGGGTAACACAAATATTAAGTATGTTTTCTTTCTTCTTTAATTAGTTTATTGTACCTTTTGCTGTAACAATTTTGTGAATAGTTCATAGTTGATTGTTAAATTTTATTTGATTCGACTTAGTAACCTGTACAGCTCTACATTGAATATCTTTGCTTTGGTTTCTAGCGTATGCACTACTTTTGCTGGTTTAGATTTCAATTGCAGGTTGGGACATTGTTTCTTCTAAGCTTCCAATTAGCTCCCAGAAAATCATATATTGATTACATCTCCAAACTTACACTCTCAAGTCTCAACCTTTAGTAGGAGGAACTGTTTACCAGTTTTTGAGCTTCTTAAAATAAATTCTCATCAATTTAGTCAAGAGAATTGGTATTGCTTTTGCTATAACTAGACCTCTAATACTGAGGTTCTGCACGTAAAAAAATGTTCTTGAGGGGGTTTCCGAATAAATATGATGTAGGACAGCTTAGGGAACATAGAGTTGTGCTGTTTGTGAGTGTTGGTAATGAGAAGCATGTAGATTTAGAGGGTTTTGATATAAAAGGGTTCTAAGTTTTAAAAAGTGAACATTGTTCGGGATTGGCTTGATCTAGAAAGTGCTTGGTTGCAGGAAAAATTTCTTGATAGAAATCAATTGTAAGGACTGTGTGGTTGAAGTTAAAAGGCTAAGGATAGGGAAATAGTTTAGAGTGACAAGGAACTGGTGTATGATAAAATTGTGGAGCTGGAGGATGGGATTTGTCAGCGCTTAGTCATGATTCAAACAGTAATGCTTATAGTTTGTGCAGTTTCATGATGTTAAAGATCCTGCTTTCTGTGGATTAAAACAGGTAGTTAACGAGGTCTTCCTGCGTGTAGCTTTTACCGTCTTTAATTATGGATTGGTATGTTTAAATTTTAATTGACTTTTCTTCACTCTCTCCAATCCCAGTATTCATTATCTCAAGTTGTATGCTTGGATAAACATTTGGGGTGTAATTTGAATTCTTTTGTTTTTCTTTTCCCCTAATCAATCAAATTACATTATAACTGTATTTGTTCAATATTATTTTTCCCTGGCATATTTCTTTCCCTATTTTAGTTGCATTGCATGGGACGTAATAATGAGTGGCATCTTATTTTTTAAAGGTTGCTTTAGTAATTAAACAAAAAAGGAAATTCTTATCATGCATCAAGGAGAAAAGATAAAAAATTATAGGGCCAATTTTGCAGCAAATCAGTTTCTCGTGGAATGAGGTTTCACACTATTGATCATCTTTTATCCACTTTTACTGTTTTTTTAGTTCATGTGGAAAATCTTACATGCTTGGATGTGAAATTAATATTTGCTATTTCATTTAATCATCTAATCAGAAAGATTCTCATATTATTAATTTATACTGCAGTGAGGTGTGCCAATGTTGGTTCATGCATTGTTTTCATGCCAAGGATTGATTTGTGGGCTGTAGAGATGTGTTATCAAGAGGAGAGCGATTGCTCTGCAACAGGCGTTGAATTCCCTGATGAGAACGGGTTTAGTTTGGAACACAGTGATGTTGATGAGGAGAAAAAATCCTGTCCAAATAAACATAAATCTGCAGAGCTGGCAGAGCCCAATGATGCTATCCTGAAAGTCTCACACCTGTGGACCTCATTTATTGAGCAAGTAGAATCCATACGTTTGTCTACATCCTTGATAATTCTGGTATGATTGCCTCTCTTTGTCAATGTATATGGACAAACATTCATGTGCATGTATGTTTGAGTAGTATCAGGTATGCCTATGCTTGTCTTTTTCAAAAGTCATATGTATGTGTTATGATCCTAATTGCAAGGTATGGAACTTGTGTCCCATATCGATGATATGGGACTTTGATGTGGGATATTTATAAACTTTGGGCTCTCCAACTTTAATAGCTAGCTTTTAAGGTGTGGCTCTCCCATTGTTTGTAACAATTGGTATCAAAGCCATCCACTACCTCCCGGTTGCAATCGTGCGGCGAGGGTGGTGACGTCGGTATTGCAGTGTTTGCCCGGGGCTAGAATCGTCTAGCGCAAAGCCAGCCCGCGTGGGCGCCGGGATTGCGGAGCGTGGTGGAATGTTATGATCCTAATTGCAAGGTATGGGACTTGTGTCCCACATCGATGGTATGGGACCCACATCGATGGTATGGGACTTTGATGTGGGATATTTATAAATTTTGGGCTCTCCAACTTTAATAGTTAGCTTTTAAGGTGCGACTCTCCCATTGTTTGTAACGGTATGTACATTTTTTGTTTTGTTTTGGGGCACCATTATATGCACATTTAACAATTTTATATACATATGTATGTCATGTCATTTGTATAAATCCCTGCTTGATAGTAGGATGGGAAACCAAATCCCAAATGTCAACCAAACTCCAGAAGATGAGAATGAAAATAATTGTTCTTTTTCAAGGAACTTAAAAGTTGTTAATTAATATATTAAAGTTAATAGGCTTATTAATTTCTATACTATTATCACATTGATGATCATGTAATTGATGGCTTCTGTCACTTTAAGTAGCTTCCTGTAGGATGTTCTATCTTGTTCCCTCGTTATCTTTTGAAGATGAAGCACAAAACCGTATTGTTGTATTTGGGGTTGTACTTGTGTTTTCCAGGATCCATAATCCAGGGTTTATTAAGATTTCAGTTACTTCCAGTTACTTCATAGGTTAAAAGCAGGGCTGTTAAAATTAGATTTGCGTAATCAACATACAACTCAACACTATTTAGTTGTTTGAGGGCACTCAAATTTGAATGCTGATTTTCATAGAACTATAGAATTTGAATGATGAGGAAATAACTACTGTAAGAAAGAGTTGCAGTCGATGCATGTGCATCAACGAGGCATACCATCATTTAGCCCAATAACCTTTGCCTGACCTCTTTATCTTGTAGGTTTTCAAAATAATGAATGAGTATAGTGCTTGAGGTTTCGGGGGTAGTATATTGCACCACATGCATATGAGAAGCTGTATCTTGTTTTGTGTAATGTTGTTTCTCTAAGCAAGTCCTGCACAAATCATATGTTTTATTGTTAAATAAAAGTATCTTAACGTGGTACCATTGGGGCCATATTCATGTATGTCAAATTAAGTATTGAATAAGATTGCACTCCTATCCTTGATACACTAGCAATACTTATAATGTTAGTGACTTTATGCTTCATTTTTATCCTTCAGCTTCCTTGCTTATATCGATACCATTCAAGTTATTCCTGGTAGTTCCATGGCTATTAATTGTAATCTCATCTCCTTTCTGGCAATATCAATAAAATGACTGTTTTATTTATAATTTCTGAGCAGGCTACATCAGAAATGTCATTTCCGTTACTCCCTCTCAGAATAAGGCAATTCTTCGAGAGTGACACCTTAAACTGCAATCTTTCTGCTCCAATGAAGGATACAGTACCCCGATTTTCCATTCTGGTTGATGGAAATTTTAACAGTGATATGGTGATTGATTCTTCTGCAGCCAAGTTATCCAAGGATTTAGTTCATTATTTTGTTCAGTTGATTTATCATAGAACTCATATTAGTGCGGGTTCAGGCAAGGAGGATAAAGCTTCTGATGCTTTTGAAAGTGATGCAAATACAGTATGTCACAATTGTGAACCTGGGTTGGCCGTTAATCCTTTGTGCCTAAAACAGTGTCCTGTTAGTCCTGTTTTGAGGGTTTCACTTCCTTCTGGAACGATAAATATGAAAGGAAAATCAAGTTTAATGTTAGCAATATCAACATTTGGCTATCAAATATTGCAATATCCCCATTTTGCTGAGCTTTGTTGGGTCACATCCAAGTTAAAAGAAGGTCCCTGTGTTGGCATAGATAGACCTTGGAAAGGCTGGCCATTTAATTCGTGCATCATTCGTCCCAAGGACTCGTTAGAAAAAGAAAACCTGGCTGCCGAATGGATATCCAGCAATATCAAAAGCAACAGAAAATTTGGTTTAGTTAGAGGTTTAATTGCTGTTGGTTTATTGGCCTACAGAGGTATGTACACATCACTTCGAGAAATTTCTTCTGAGGTTCGGAAAGTTCTTGAGCTCTTAGCTAGACAGGTTCATGCTAAAATTGAGGCCGGGAAAGACAGATACCACTTTGGTCGTCTTCTGTCGCAAGTGGCTTATCTTGAAGATGTGGTGAATAGCTGGGCATACATGCTGCGGAGGTACTGTTGCTCATATAGTCTCCTTTGTAATTTGATTATGCTTGGGATTCTTATATGATTATAAATCTTTTTTCTTTTCTTTTTTTTTTTCCTTCTCCAGTTTAGAGGTCCAAGGTCAAGTGACAGAAGCAGACCCTAGGCTGGCTTATATGGAATCGCTTGATAAATTCAATATTTGCGGTGCTAATCTTGTCCAAGGTGATCAATGTAACACAGATGTTACTAACAAAAGCTTGCACGTTTTAGAATCTCTGAAAGGAAGTCCACAGAAGTTAAATGCTACAACTACTGGTTGTGTCCCGCTGATAGGAGATGACGATTCAGGTCAGCCAAATTGCGGCGGAAGAGTTGCAACTGTAGAAGAGCCTTCGCAGCATGTGTCCTTCAACCATTCCTCCCTTGCTGATGCTACTGATAATCCATTGCATACTGAACTGTTGAATGCAGAGAATGGTGTCAATACTGAGCCATATAGTTTAGAAAGTTCTAGAAATATTATGAAGGTAACTGAAGTTTTTAGATCCATTTCTAATGGATATGCATGCACAGATTCTATTGGACTTCCCAAGGATGGTCCTTGTGGTCTGGGTTCTGTAAAGTTTTCTAATGGTGGAAAAGATGGCAACCGGGATAATTTGTTGTCCTCGGCAGACATGAATAGGCCTTCTGAAGATGGCAATCCTAACTTTTATGAAAGAACTATATATTGCAACCCCTCGGTAAATAGCGTTGCTGATCTACCAACTGATCCTGGTGTTGTATGTTTGTACCGTTGTTGCTCTGAGTGCCTTATTAAACTCCAGCATTTGGTACAAAGGAATCTTATCTATCAACGGGGACTGAAAGGGAGCAAATGGTCAGTGGAGGATGTCCATGATGTTGTGACATCATTATCTGTGCATCTTCATTCAGAAGTAAGGAATTTTTGTCTGGGTGAAAGTTCAGTCAGGTCATTAGGTAAAAATGTCGACCATTTAAATTATAAAAAATTGTTTGAAGGTCAGGAAAATGGAATATGCCAATGTAAAAATTCTGGAAATAGATTAATCATGCTGAAGGAATGTAGTTGTCATCCAAGAGTCAGGAGTACAACTGCGAAAGAAAGTTCTTCTTGGAATCCTCATGAATTAGAGTTAATCTACACAGATGGTGTATTGATCGCTGTAGAACCTGAAAAGGATATTTCTTTGCACTGTAAATTTGAGACTTTATGCCTTTGTTCACTTATAGAGCGGATAGTAATGACCAAGCGGCCTTCTGATTGATGGTAGTTGGCTTCAACTTGGCAAATTTTGACATGCCTGCGGAATTTAGGTGTGATGCCTTCATGTTTGTAAAAAATCAAAATTTTGCATCTGAGTAACAGTTTATGCCTTGCAAGAGCAACAATTTGTTGTGTTGCTTGCTTATTTTCTTTCTCACGGTAGAACTCTTATAAGTTCTTATCAAATCTGGATAGTTCAGGTATCTCTCTCTCAAGTTTGTGGTTCATTATAATACTTGGTTAAGTGCTTAGCTTCTTTTTTTTTTGTTTGAACGACGATTCTTAAAAGACTGTTGTAGGCTTTTGAAAATTTCAAGTTTTTTGTCATACTAATTTTTATTCATCTTGTTTTTTTTTAATGTTTTTTAATAATGAAATTTATGATAATTATACGGTGAATGCTATGGTGCTGGTTAGTGTCCTTTCATACTCTAGCATTTGACATGGCAGATAAAAGCATTTAGGTATGAATTCCATGTGGGCAGAAAGAATTCCATGCGTGTTTATGTATTTTTAGTGATGAATATACAGGATCTTTGGTCATGGCATCGATGTACTTACTACTACTATATGAGCTTTTGGTTTCCTTCACGGCTGTAAATAGGTTTCCAGTAGTTTCTAGAAATAACTGTCCAGCAAAGTGCAGATGTGAGCTATCTAATACTAATACAAAATAAAATTATTGGTGTACACAGCTAGGTGAAGTTAAATGTGTAACTTATTTACCTGAATTCTCATTTGATTTCATTTCTACTTTAGAAAGGATCACAAAGAAACAAGCATAGCCTTGCTGTTGCTGAATAAGTGAAGTGTCCCCCATAACCATAACCATAACCATAACCAAAGCCAAATAAATATTTTCCTAGAACTTGAACATGGGATGTCCTCATTTGATGGGCTAGGGTCCTAGAAAGAACTACACCCATTCCTTTGACATGGCTTAAGGAATGGAATGAGAATGGGAATAGAATGGTCATTCTCATTTTTATGTTTGGTTTGTCCATTCATTTCTTTAGGAATAGAATCACTTTTCTACTTTAGGTGTTTAGTTTATATGAATGAATGGAATGTGAAATGATTTTTTTCGTTTTTTATATACTACAAACTTATAAAATGAATGAAAAATAATCTTGCGAGGTCATTTAGTATAAATTTGAAATTTTTTTATTCTATTTTTTTTTTACTTTAATTTTTAATGTGTGAAAATTATTCTTTATTCATTTTTTAATTTTTTAAAAAAAGAGAGTATTATGTAAATAAGTATAAATATATATAATAGAAACATATTACTAAATACTAAATGACTTAAACGTTAATACAATATGTAATTATATATAAATAATGTATACATATGTAAATATATACATTTAATACTGTACATATTTTTAAAAATGTTAATACTAGATACAATATTTACAAAAATTACAAAAATGTTAATACATTATGTAATATATTTTACAAAAATATTACTAAACGTTAATATTTATAGTATGTATTTTAGTAAAAATTAATTATATGAATACTAATATTCATATTCTATTTTTTAAAACGTTAAAAAGATATTATTAACATATTTTTTTTTATTTTTGCAACTAAAAACATGTCCGAAATAAACTAATAAAATAAAAATTAGTATGTATTTTTTTATATAAAATAGAATATGAATATTTTATAAACATATTTTTGGCTCTAATATTAGTCCTGAAAACAATACAAAAAAATAGTTCAAAATAAACATAAACATAACGTTTTTGTAAGAAAAATGAAGTAGCATAAAAAAAAAGTAAGAAAAAAAAAATGATTAGTGAAGAGGGGGAAATGAGGTTGGCCTAGGAATGTAATAAACTCGCCTATTTAGAAGAAAATGAAAAATAGGTGTTAGATTTGGAAGGGAATAACTAAAGGAATGGAAGGGTCATTTCAATTGACAAACCAAACATATTTTAAGTCATTCCATTCCCACCAACCAAACACAACATAAATGATTATTTCTAATTTGATAAAACATTAATTAGGGTTTCTTAATATTTCTCCTTAAACATTAACTAAGAAGGGATGGAGAATGCTATTGCCTATACAGCCAATTCCATCTCTTTTGTTATTTAGACACCTCAATCACTAGCTGTCAAAGGAAACAAATATGGAGAGAATTAATTTTATTGTTGTTTCTGTAGTCCATAACATCAACAGAGGAGAGGAGAGGATCATCACATCACATGGGCAAATGGCAATTAGATCTCTGCTGGCATGAGCTAGCTATATTCAATTCAATACACCCTCCTACCAACATTATACTTTCATTCCAAATTAGTGCACTCATCTTTCTCTCTCAACCAACTTAACTTATTCGGTATTATCTCCACATGAATTTTTAAAAATCTTGAAGATGTCCAATTTTCCAACATGGCCTCTATTTGTAATGTAAGCCCAGACACCCAACAATATAAAAGACCACAAACCCAAGAATCCTATGTGGGTCTTCAACCAGATTTTGGTGACAATGGAGTTGATTGACGACTGCTCTTCTTCCCATAGAGATGAGAAGGTAGAAGAACCTGGAAACCTTTTGGAACAATATTGGTTCTTTGGAAACTTGTTAATTGATAGTAAACCCAAGATTAATTCAAGATCCAATTCTGATCATTGTCCTTCCTCCAGCTATAATAGTCAAGAAGATTTGTTGATTACAAGTGATCAGAAATCTTCACCATCAACAAAGAAAGGTTCCAAGTTGGTTAGAGCCCCATCTCTGCCATCTTCTATGGATAGAGCAGTAGATATAGCTCAAGAAAAACAAAGTCGGCTTAATTCAGGAGGAAGAAAGTCTAATCTGCGAAATAATTTAATTCGACCATCATCTCTACCACCTTGTATAGGTAAGGAAGAAGAAGAAGAAGATCAAGAAAGTGAATTTACTTTGGGCAGATTGATTAGGCAAGCCTCTCTCAACTCCTCAGACATGTTGCCTCCAAAACAGACCTCAAAGATTAGCCTGTTTGTTTGTTTTTTTTTTTTAAATGATAGCATAACATTAATTTTTATAGTCTTCAATTCGTAAAAATGGATTATCTATTATGCTTTATGTTAAAGCTAATGATATGATCATATCTATACATTCTGAATCGTTCACTCATTACCTATTATTACTTGGATTATTAATTATGATACAGAGATCAAGCATTCCAAAGAAAATTTGTCCGAGAAAGAAACCAGATGAGCTAGAAAGACTTAACATGGAGGGATGCAAGGAAATGGCTCATCAATATCTCACTAATCAAGCAAAGATTAGGAGGTCAAGTGATATACAGACCAAAGAAGTTGATGGTTTTAAAGCCTTTAGTCTAGGAAGTTGAGAAACAAGGTGTTGCAAATAAATTTCCAAGTTTGCAAGAAAAGGGTAGCTGGCTCAAATCGAATGAAAAGATGGCGACGAGGAGGACTTCTAATCTGTCGGAGGCATGGAATGTAAAGAGCTCTCCTCCTTCAATCCCAAAATGTGCTGCTGCTGTTGCTGATAATGACAAGAAGTCGGCACAAGACATGAAGGAACAAATCAAGTTCTGGGCTAGAGCTGTGGCATCTAATGTGCAACGAACCGAACTGTTCGGGAACAAGTTCGGTTCAAGTTCAATTTGATTGTCTTGCCGAGTCGAGTTCGCACATGGTCACGGTTCGATTGCTCGATCGAACAAACAAATCATGTGGTTCGGTTTGATTGTGTTCGTGGTTCGATTCGAGTTCGATTTAAGTAGTTCACGAGTAGTTCATAAGATGCTCGAATATTTATAATATTTGCAATAATTTTTGCTTCAGTACATTATTGATGTTCGACTATATATGTTCATGAACTGGACTTAAAATCGAGTATGTTTTGAAATTCATGAACAACTAACGATCCAAACTCGCATGTGTATTGGTTCGATATTATTTACTTGAACATGTTCGAGTTCGACTTATGACAAAATTTGGATCGGATCGGATGGTTTGCAGCTCTAGCCACAATTGCTAATTAATTACTAATATATATATATATATATATATATATATATATATATATATATATATTGATCAAGTAACAACTTCAGAAAATCTTCTTTTAAACATCTTCTTCAATTCTTTCTAGAATTGGTGTACATATTTTAGACTATTTATGAGATCCTGTTGAAGAGGATTAGCTTCATGGCAATCTTTGTAATTGATGTGTAATAAAAACCAGTATTCTTTTATGGGTTCAAAATAAGATGTAAAAATGATGGTTAATAAGCCTAGTTATGGTATTTTCCATATATATATATATATATATTTATATTTCTTTATTTCCAAGAATTGAGAAGATCTCATTACTTACTTCATTTCCTCCCCCCCCATAATTGAGCATATTTGATACTTACGTATTTATCAGTACGATTCTCTAAATCTTCTTTCAACTTTGTTTATTGACCATTTATTTCTCTGTTAGGTGAAGAATGAAGATGTAGATAGTGATATTTATCAAATTTCTATAGGAATGATGTTTATGTTTTATTTTCTTAAGAAACAACTATATTTGAAAGATTTGTTGTATTTAGCCAAAACCCTAATAAACAGAGTTATGCAAAAGTAATCCTTTAGTTTGTACTATTTTTGTAAAATTCACCATTTAATTTTTATTAGTTATGCAAAACTCACCTTTTATGTATTTTTTTGTTAAAAATCTTGACATAGTCAAATTATTTTATCTAATTCATCACTTAAAAGTCTTAAGTTTAGAATAATTCTTTTATTTCACTCAAACACTTCCAATAAAATAAAATCACAATATCATTAGATTTGATACTTCTAGATTGCTTAATGTATATATCTCATTCTCTACACTTCCAATTGATTATTATTTTATTTTGATCTCGCACACAACACTCATATTAAAATGTCAATTTTATTCTCGATTTTTAGCATGTGTTGTCATTATTAAATATTTCGTTCAACTCTACAAGAAAATGGGTTATCATTTTTATCATTAATCTAACACTAAGAAAATGTATCAAAGACGATGAATCCAAAATAAAATAATAATTAATTAACATACAGTAGACACAGAGAATGAGATGAATGAATTAGGCGATTAAATGTTGCAAATATATATCTGTTGGTATTGTGATAATTTTTTTTGCTAATTGAAAGTCATTTGAATGAAATAAAATGAGTATTGTAGAGGTAAAATTCATGAATTTGAGTGAAATAATCCGAGAGGGTTTTTAATTAAAAAAAGTACATTAAGGGTAAATTTTGCACAATTCATACATCTTGGAGGAGAGTTCTGCAAAAAATAAAAGTTAGTGTGAGTTTTGCAAAAGAGATACAAGCAGGAGAGGTACTTTTGCATTTCGGTCGAGATTCCTGTAAGATAGTAGTAAAGCAAAGAAAACAAGGCAATAGCCAAAACCCTATATCTGTCTCTCTCGCTAAAACCCTACACCACCACCGCACCGGACGACGGGCCCGTCGAGCTTCCACCGTTCGATTCCAATTTCGCAAACGCTGATGTCCCTTCAACTCTCCAAATTTCCACTGGTGTCCTCTACACAGGTGCCATCGCCGTCTTCCTCTCGTTCTCTCCGTCGCCGAGCAAGGTGAGCCAAACAACTGGTATGCCAAATATTAACTTTTAATAGGTATAATCAAGTAATTGAACAGTATTAATTACTGAATTGGGTTTTGGTGGGATTAGAAATTGAGGTCTACTGGGGCCAAGAAATCTTTAAAGGAAGAGGCAATGGAGAGTTTGAAAGCAATGAAACCAACCTTAGTGGATACTGCTAAGTCACCTCCATCCAGGGACGTCCAGTAATTTTTCCGGCTATGGCGGATTTTAACTAATTTTTTTGTTAAAATTAAATAAAGAAAACTTGAATATTGGTTAATAATTACAAATTGCAATAAATATTCATAATCTAAACTAAAAAAAATTCAAATAAAAAATATTTAGATACAATTTAGTTGTCATAGTTCAATTTGAATTCAAATTATTCCCCAAATGCTTAAAATCTCAAACCAAATTTGCTTTCTATATTTAAACAAACTCATGAATTAATTTAGAATATGAATGTGTTTGTCTATTTAGAATATGAATGATTTTTTTTCCCCTCCAAGTTTAACTCTTATATTAATCTGCCCCCTTAAATTTATTCACTTACATATTTTTGCTCCTATACTTCTAAAAAAGAATCTAGTGCCCTTTAACAAATCAGCCCCTGCCTCCATCGGCTGTTCCAGCATTGTTGGGAGGGGTATCAACTGGTGTTATTACGCTTATTCTTAACAAGTTTACCACAACTATAAAGGCCTCTGTAAATTGCCATACTCTTTCAGATAATTTCTATGTTTGTTTCTCTATTGCATTTTTTTCGTGTTTGAGGAAACTTGCTTATTTAGTACATTATTATGCTCAATGTGCGGATTAGAAGTATAAAATTATAATCTGATAAAATTCAGATGAATGTGCGGATTTGAAGTGTAAAATTATAATCAGATAAAATTCAGATGAGACAATATAAGATATGGGAAATACTACTTATTCACTGATTGCATGACTTTGAAATAACTTCCTAATAATGCACCAAGTATAATATCCAATCAAGTCTCTTAAGATTCAGTAATAGAAAGAAGTTGTTGTTGTTATTATTTTGGGGTTGGGGTGGGGGTGGGGGGTCATCAGGTGTTCAGAATTTTCTAGATTTTGACCCTCCCTTTGGTTAATAGCATCCATTGGCTGGATCAATAACATAAATGACTATAAAGTTGAATTCTTTCATTGAGTAACAGTAGAACCAACATGCCAAATTTGGTTGTGCCTCGAAACACATCATTCTGATATTTGATTTTGATTGCCAAGTATCATTTATCACTGTTGGTAATATTCCCCTGGCTAATATCGTATTTTTAAATTCACTAACGTTAACATCTTATCAGTTAATCTTGGAGTGAGGAGGCAGGACATTCTTTCTTCTTCTTTTTGGCCCTAAGTATGCGAATTAGAACCAGTGACCTCGAGGTTATTCTCAATGCTTCTATCATTCCTCCCACCCCAAGAGGTTTATGTTTGGGCAGGAATTCAATCAGTATATATGTTAGTTGTAGTGGCTCTATGGCCACATGGTAAAACACCCGTCCTACCTATTTGGCAATATGGTCAACCCGTAAATCATCATTAGCCTTATTATGGCACTTACGATGAAGTCCCTTCTTGTGAGAGTTTCATTTTTGTTTGTAAGATATTTTAAAACTTTACATCTTTTGTAGGAATTGGAATAATCATTTAACAGGAAGTGTTGTAATATATGTTAAGGGAGCTGATATTTCCACGGGGTATGAGTTATGACCCACCTATAACCAAACCAAACATGTTGTAGTACATTAATCAGGATAGAGATTTTCTATTCCAAATTTGTCCCTTCTATCTTTATCTGTCCTCATCTACGATCGTCTCTCTCTACTTTATCTTCACAAGAAATAAGAATCAAATTATACAACACAGTACTAGAAATCAAGTGTATATATTCATCTGGGAATTAAGCTTACACAGAGACATAAGAAAGAAAATTTATTAAAAGCGTCTTAAAATTTCTTTTAATAGAGACCATCAAAAAAAGGCAATTAGAAAGTTGTCATCGTAATTTTTCGTCCGGCCGTTGAACCTCTACCAATGCCGACTCCCCGATACTACTCACAAAAACTCAACCAAAAGTCTCATCTCAAATCACATAAGACGATATCTTAATCAAAGCTTCCACATCTCAAATCACACACAAGACCCATTGAAGTTTTTCTTACAAAATTCATCATATATAGTTTCTAAAATTGATCTTTTTTGAAAGAGATGAGGAAATACCTTTGAATGGAAAAATGCCTCTTTTGATGAGTTCCGGGTACTGAAAATACCCCATGAAACCACGTGCAGATGCGGTTCAAAACTGCACAAGCAGAATCCCAAATTCATCTGCTATTATGCTTGTAATCGGCGGAATCTCAGCCGTTGACTTTAGCTTAATTAATAGATCTTGAAACGGAGCCAAACAATTCTTTAAAACAGATTCAAACACGGCTACAGGGAAATGAGATTTAGTAGGCTCGATCCGCCGCAATCCCTCCGGTATGGTCTCGAACCGGAAATCGGCAAAACCCGCAACCCATTTGGGTCCTTTGGACCGGACTAAGCTCCTCTGGTTGTGTTCAGAATTGATGAAGTTGATGTGAAATCCTTTGGAGTGAAGAAGCTTGGCTAGTTGCATCATGGGGATTATATGGCCTTGTGCTGAAATGGAACGTATACTAGATTGGGATATATACACTTGATTTCTAATACAGTGTTGTATAATTTGGTTCTTATTTCTTGTGAAGATAATGGAGAGATACGATCGTAGATGAGGACAGATAAAGATAGAAGAAGGGGTAAATTTGGAATTGAAATTTTCTATCCTGGTTAATTTGGTTAAAGGTGGGTCATACCCTGCGGAAACATCAAAATACCCTGCGGAAATATCATTTCCCCATGTTAATTATTATAAGATATCATGAATCAAAATCTAGTGCGCAATTTTACTGGATAAACTGGTACTAGGTTCTTCCAGTTACAGCAACTGCATAAATTGTTCTATATTGCTACAAGTGAAGGAAAATAATGTGTAGCTCATAACTAACATTATGTTCTCATTTTATACTACATTCAACTTGGATACTGTTAGTTTTTTTTCTTTTCATCTTTTCAGTTTGTGGTATCATTGATCATTTATTGTTACTAAAAAAAGGTTCAATTAAGCTTTTAGAAGCCTAAAAGTTTTTCATCAAAGATGCTTTATTTCATTCAAATTACTTGGTCTTAAAGGTGAATTTTCACCTTAATAAACTGGAGATAAGAAAAGAACTTCACAAGTTAGTGATAAACAAGAAACTAGTATATGATATCAACACTGATTCCCTCTCTTTTTAATTTTATTTATATTTAATGGAAAGAAGTCTTCTTGCTTATGTGGGAAATGTTGCTGTGCTTTTCTTGCTGTTTTCATCAGTTAATAGCCCAATAGTAAAACTGTTCTTCGTATTTGGCACAATAACTATAAGGTTGTGATTTCAGCATCTATTTTTTAGCATTCTTTGCTTTGAACTTGGATTAATGATTCAACCTTTACTGTCTGCAGGACTATTATAAATGGGTTTTGATATCTTGCTACTTTCGTTTTTGGCATCAACTCTTTAGGTTTGGTCCTTTACTCAGGCCACCCGGGCATCAACTTTTTTTTATGGGAGATTCTACTGATGAAAAAACTGATAAAAAGATAAGATGAGGCAAGTTCGCCAAATTTGACAGCAAGTGGTAGCTCTGAAAAGAACAGCAGAAGCAGGGATCAAAATTCAGACAGTATGCTATTGTGGATGAGTAAAATTCAAAAGGAAAGAACAGGTTTTGAGGGCTCCTTACCAAACTGTAGTTGCATCTTTCTAATCAATCTATATTATGCAATTTTATACTAATGGTTTTTATGACATTTATTCAGCCTTATTAGGTTCTTTTATTGGTCAATAACTTTTACAAGCATCCTACCTTTCCTCTCCTTGGTCTAGTTTCTCTTTTATCAACTTAGTTTTTATAATATACATAATCCATAAGTAACTAGAGCTGGTCATTAAAGTCAATATTTGCAAATATTGACTTCTAAAAGGTTGTAGGTTGTGAATTAAGCGGAAACTGTCTGTTTATACTCTCATGGTAGAAGGCTATTTCTCTGAGCTTCTACTTCAATTTACATTTGATCTTTCGTGGTTCCCAAAAGCCTTGGTGACAGCGGCTAATTCTTCACCAATCTTGTGGAAATGGAGATGCCTCAACTGTGGTTGAAATTGATACGGTGGAGTTGAATTGTTGTCTAGATTATACAAAACTGCTACCATAATGACTGAGGAAGCGAACATTGGGATTGGTCCGAAAATCCAGAGTATCAAAGTGGTGGCAAAGTAAAGCGCACGCATGCCAATTGCCCAGAATTACTTCCTCTTATAACTGGCTTCTTTACATAGCTTACAGGAATTTCACTGTCTGGCATGCTAATGAGAAAAGCGGCAAGGGCATAGTTCCTTATCGTTTGTATGAAAGAAGCAAAAGCAATTAGGAAGCATGATAGGAGAGCAATGTACTTGATGGAAGTGGCTGTTGGCCTGGTATCTCCGTAGACAACACTGCTTGAAAGAATGTATTTTTCGGAAGGGCTCCCAATCCATGCTCCAATCAAAGAGCTCAGAACAAGAGAAACTGAAGATAGGGATGTTGCTGCAGTTATGCTGCTATTAATTACTGCTATGCTTGTCCCTTTGTCCTTACGTTCGAGCTTGGGATTTAACCCATAGACAGGTTTAATAAGATTAAGCTAGATTCATGTAGAATATACTTCATCTCTTGTTGAGAAGGAAGAAATTTTATAGTTTCTAACCTGCATAGTTTTCTCAACCCAGGCGTTCTTGTAGTGATCTTCACAGCCCATCACTGTGGTTTGAGGAAATTTTAGGTATTTGTAGAGAAGAAAGAGATGATAGCTGAACATGATCAACAACCCAGTTGGTACCAAGATTAGATCCAAGTACTCTTCCTTCCATTTCCAACTCATGTTCCTCTCTGTTTGAGAGATTCTGTGTGTGAGAGAGGGAGTTTAGACGAGGAGGATGGGTTTTAGCTTTTGATTATGTTTTTTAGTAGTGGATTTGGTAAAATTAAAGGATGTTTGTCAATTTGTTTGTTTGAATATGGATTTTGGTTGTGCGTGATGCACCTAACGCAACTATAAAAGAAATGACAATTTGCTAGTAATACTTGTCATTACGACTTCCTATACTTCAGCCTACTATTTATTATACACGTAATTTCTACCAAAAGAGGGGCTATGCAATATATTAATTTTTTATTTTTTATTTTTTTTTTTCATTTCGTGTTGGAAAGTAATCTCAGCATGCTAAGAAGTTAGAATGGTCGATATCATGTTATGAATGCCCATCTTATCCAATTGCTAAAAATTGAACATTTCATTTCATTTCATTCTTGGCTTTCCCTCCCTCCCTCCCTCGACCAAACATGGTGGACATTTTTTTTATTGATAAAATCTTTATATTTGTCCATTTCTCTCTGTGAACAAATCTCGTGTTTTCCTTTTAACTGACATTGTACTTGTTTATATTGACTGACTACAAGTTGTTTTCCTGGTGTCGATGCTGTCGGAATAACTTGTATGAATCACCCTAAAATTGATGAAAGTAATATAGGGCAAAAGTGTAAAAATACCCTTATATTTACTTTGAAGTTTCACTTTTATCCTAAATTTTTTTTTTAAAAGTACACTTAACGTTACAAATTTAAGGTTAATTGTTGTAAGGCCCCGAATTTTATAAAATAAAAATATTCAATTTTTCTTACAATTATTATTCAGTAAATAGGTAAATTGATAAAAAAAAAAAATTAAAATTAATGGTGATATATGTAAAGTTTACAAAATAAGCAAGTGTTTATAAAATATTTATTGTTGTCGGAAATATTCGTTTGGTCGTGGAATATTCTTGTCGTCGGGGAATATTCGTACGACGGCGCAGTCATTTGTGGACCCCGTAACGGAAAATTTTTGGATAAAGAAAACGACAAGAATGAGTTTTCTAAAAATAACGGCGTAGTTATTCTTTATTAACCTTTGTTAAAATATACGTTGTTGTTAAAGAATAATACCTGTATTGCACATTATTTTATATTATTGTTGTTTCAATAATTGTCACTGCACAGTATTTTACATTATCAAACTAATAATTTATATTATTTTAATAATATTATTAGATAACATTATTGACAATATCTATAAAATTCTGTCGAAGAAAAGGACTAGGTTATTTAATTGTGCGTCAATAAGTAAAAATTCTTATCGGAAAGCCCCATCTTTCCTGGGAACGACCTGGTAGTCATTATTGTGGTTCTGTAATATTATTTATGAATAATTAATTATTGATAAAAATGATAAGAAAATATTTATTCAATTGAGATATAAATGGTGGAATTTTTAAAAAAGTGACAATTGTTGAAATCGATAATTTATCTTTTATGATAAAATAATTCATTCAAATATATTATTATATTACATTATAAATGTATAATGCGATAATATAATAATATAATAACGGTGATATTTTTATAATGAATGCATGATATATGAATAAATGAGGAGGAAGAGAGTAAATTGGGTCCAAAGTATTTTTGTTACAATAAATGTTAAAAACATGTTAAATATATTGGTGGATCCCATTTTTGACTGAAATTTGATTATAGCCTGCAAAATCATCCGTATGTGGATTTCGGTTATTTTTCCTTTAGAATTTAGAAAAAAGTTCTTCTACAAAGTTGTAGATAATTAAATTTCCTATAGAATGGACATAAGATTCGAATTTTTCTGATAAAAAAGTTATTTATTATGAATTATTGAAGTTCTGGAATATTGGATCCAAATTGATTTTGTTATAATAAATGTTAAAAACATGTTTTATGAGTTGGTGGGCCCCACTAGTTGGTGTAAAATTCTAAAATCAGATTTTCAAAGTATGCGTAGGAATTTTTTTAATAAATAATATTATTTTATTAAATTTTCTGCTTTGGTGTTCTAAGCATTTTCCTATGAATAGGGTGTTTAGGTTAGAATTGAAAATCACACCAGAATCTGAAGTTTTCTCTCTCTATTATATCGAGCGTATTTTTATGAGTATTTAGATATCTTGAGTGTTGCTGTACAGTGCAAGTTTCCTTCAGTATTATATCCGATATTCCAATAAGAAGTGATATTTTTTTGAGGTAAGGGATGGTAAAGGATGTTATTTTTTTTTATAAATGATATTATTTCCTTTAATATCATTATACCAAAATATTGATATAAATTTTATTCTGAAACTTTATCTTTTTCGTGTCGAGGTTACTATTCACGTATACGATACTATTCATGTATATGACACTATTTATGTATACAACACTATTTATGTATACGGTACTATTTACAAATACGAGGTACTATTCACGATAAAAATTGGTTTCTTTTTCTAACCAAATTATAGTTGATTTTTGAATCTTACTCTTGAAATTAAATACATGTTTTGATTATATTATTTTTATTATCATATATAATATTTTTATAATTCTGGTGATGAAATTTTTCTTTCACTTGAGTGTAAAGATGGGTAGATTATTGGTTCGATCGTGACTATGTGTTCTCTTTGACCAGTAATACAAAGATAAATTGTTGACTGATATGATCATGACTATTGAATTTACAATTGAATATCTTTAACTTAAGTGCGAAGGTGAATTGATCAATATGATTATAATTATTATTTATATAAATTCTGAAATGATTATATATTTCTTTGAGATATGGATATCTTTGGCATGTAGTGCAAAGATGACCTGTTGTTGAATATCTTTGGCATGTAGTGCACAGATGAACTGTTAATGAATATCTTTGGCCCATAGTGCAAAGATGAATTTATTAGTATATATGATTATGAACATGAACTGTGATTTGGTATGACCATAATCTTTGATGTTTCAGGTAAAGACAGGTGATGAAAATTGTCTTCGTCCTGGGTGCGAAGAGGAATTTAGAACCACAATTATGATTATGAGTTATTCATATGATTGTGGACAAGAACTGTTGATTGATATTGCAGGGATAAAACATTGTTGGTGGACTTTTAATATGGAGAAGATAATAGACTTTATGGTCTATTTGACTTTTCTAATGGATTGCTCGTTCCGATGCAACTATGGTTGAAATTTTTTATCATCTACCATATGTTCTAAATCTCTGATTCATTACTGATGAAGGTTATTGATAAATTATTTATCTTAGTCATAATATTCTTTACTAAGCTAGTTGTGCTCACCCTTTTGCTTCACAATTCCTTTAAGGTAATAAGAGTGTATTTGGGTTGAAGTGTAGAATGTGAGAGAATAGAAACGATTGGTCTATAGTTTGTTGAGGTTTCCCCCTAAAGATGAAAATAATTTTATCGAGAATTTTAAATAAGTGTGTCGTATTTTATGTGACGCCCCCAAAATAGGTATACATCACCCATTTTGAGTTGTCAATACATGGTACAGAAACAACTACAACTTTATTATTACAACAGTAAAACTGTGAGTTTGAATACAAATATTATCTTCTAGACAATATGTATACTCAAATAAATCCTCATCACATTTATTGATACATTATTTTACAAAATGGTGAGGACTACTAAACAACTCTCTCTAGAACCTTCATTCCATACCCACTCGTACTCGCATTTATATTCTCGCCTCCCGAGAAGAAAAATGGAACAAAAGGAAAAGGGTGAGCTCAACTAGCTCAAGAAGAATATTATGACTAAGATAATATACAACAAATTATCGTTAGTCTTCAACAGGAAAAAATCTGAGAGAATACATTAAACAACAAGTTTTAGATCAATATTTGCAGCGAAAAATATTAATTCATAGAAAAGTTACGTAGAGGGTGAAATCTACTAATATCTATGAATTTAACAGTCCATCATCATTATTTTATCCCTGTAACATCAATCAATATTCATCTTGAATCAAATATTCATCTTTGCACTACAGGCCAAAGATATTCATCAGTTGGTCATGTTCATCTAAACACCTGTTCATCTTTGCACTACGAGCCAAAGATATTCATCAAGAAATCATTCATCTTTTGCACTTTTCTGAGGCCAAAGATATTGATAATATCATCATTTAGGGTGAGGATGATGAAAATATTTCAAAGAAAACGAATCCAGTGAAACAAAAGAATAAATATTAAGGATTCGTATTTCAGCTATTTCATGTCCAAAAATATCTCATAAATAATCATAGTGGTGTAAAATTCAAGAATGATCAAAACATGGATACAATCAAAGCTAGTATCCAGAATAGATATTTTGAGACCGAAAAGAAAATTTTTTATTTTTTTTGATGAATAGTCTTCAGTATTCGTGAATAAGATCAGATATCGTGAATAAGGTTGAGATATCGTGAATAAGTAACCCGAACACTAAAAGTTCCAAATTTGATTAAAAAGTTCAGATCAATACTTGACATAATGATATTAGAAGAAATAATATCATTTTAAAATAATATCCCTTACCTCGAAAGACAAGATTTAGTTGAAAACAGGATATAAGTATGACTTGAACTTGCACCAGATATAGAACGAAGACTCAAAGTATACTCAAAATACTCACAAGAATACACTCGATAAATATAGAGAGAGAAAACTTCAGTTTCTGGTGTGATTTTCAATTCTAACCTAAGCACACTATTTATAGGAAAATGCTTAGAACACCAAAGTAGAAAATTTAATAAAATATAAATATATATATCAAAATTCCTACGCCACTCTTGATATCTGATTTTAGCTCAATAAGCACATTCCACCTTCTAGAAAAAGTAAGAAAAAACGTTTTTCTAATTTAAAATAATTTAAACTTCCAAAAATTAATTATTTCGGAGCTTCGGAACTTCAATAATTCACAATAAATAGCCCATTTTGTCAGAAAATTCAAAACTCGCGAATTTTTATAGGAAATTCAATTCTCTACAACTTTACAGAAGAAAGTTTTTCCAAATTCCAAACAGAAATTGACCAAAATCCATAAGCGAAGCAATTTTACGGTTTATAATCAAATTTCGATCAAGAAATGGGGTCCCACAGACACATAAAACATGCTTTAAATATTTTTGGTAACAAAAATACTCCTCTTCCATATATACTCATATATCCCACATTCATCGTAAAAATATCATCATTATTATATTATTAAAATATAATAATATATTTAAATGAATTATTTTATCAGAAAAAGATAAATTTCAATTTTCAACAATTGTCACATTAAAAATTTTCTCCATCTATATCCACATAAAATCAATATTTTCCTCATCATATAAATCAATAATTAATTATTCACGAATAATATTACGAATTACAATATCGATAAACCGTGCAGGTTAAAGGGATAGAGGGCTTTCCAATAAGAATTTTTCCTTCTTGGCAGCGCAATTAGGTGACCAAACCTCTCCTTAGATGCAACTTTCTAGACATTGCCAATAATGTTATCTAATAATATTATTAGGATAATATGAATTATTGCTTCGATAATGAAAAAATTGTGTAATGACAATTATTGAAACAACAACAATATAAAATATCAACGCAATAATTATTAAATCAATAAAATAAAATAATTTGAATAAAGTAATTATCGTAACCATTATTGAGTAGTGCCTTCTTACGTAAGAATCAATAATTAGTGCAATCTGAGTGTCTTCTTCGTGTGTTAACCAACGAGTATTTTAATAAAGATTAATTGTGAATAACCACGCTAGTTATTTTTAAACAACTTATATTTGTCATTTTTTCATCCAATTGCTTTCAGTTATGGGGCCCACAAAAAAGCTGCATACCGTAAATGCATTTAATATTCCCCGACAAAGCTAAAAGAATATTCCACGACCAAACGAATATTCCCCGACAACAATGAATATTTTATAACCACTTGCTTATTTTAAAATATTTGCGTATTTTACCCATAACTATCCTCATTAATCAAATCAACCCTTACTATTTCAAAATAATAAATAGAGAAAATTAAATTTCATTAATAATAAGTTGGGGTCTTACAACCTCCTCTCCTTATGAAATTTCGTCATTCTCGAAATTGACGACGTGCACTGTGTGTTTGAAAAGGTGAGGATACCTCGCTTTCATTTTCGTTTCCAATTCCTAGGTCACTTCCTCTATAGCATGATTTCTCCACAAAACTTTTACTTGTGGTATGACCTTTGTGCGTAGGACATGCTTCTTCCTATCCAAGATCTTGACAGTACTTCTTCGACGTTAAGTCTTCTTTTATCTCGTCGGGTTTCTAACTCTATACGCGTGGTTCGGGTCTTTCACATATTTACGAAATGCAGATATGTGAAACACATTATGAACACGAGACATACTCGAGGTAACGTGAGTCTATAGGCTACATTTCTACTACTGGTCAAGAATTTAAAAGGACCAATAAATCGTGGATTGAGCTTTCCTCTCTTCCAAATCTTGTAACTCCCTTCCATGGAGCAACTCGCAACAATACATGATCCCCTATACTAAATTCCACGTCCTTTCAATGAAGATCCGCATAACTCTTTTGTCGATCTTGTGCCATTTGTATACGTTGTCGAATCATTTGGATCTTTTCGGTAGTTATCGTCTTAACTCGGGTCCCAACAATGTTCTTCACCCACCTCATCCAACATATTGGAGAGCGACACTTTTCGTCCATATAATGCTTCAAATGGAGTCACACCTATATACTTGCTCGATAAATGTTGTTGTAGGAGAATTCCACCAATGGTAAATACTTATCCCAATCGCCTTGAAGTTCAGGACTCGAGTCTTAATTCATCTTCAAGAGTTTGAATAAGTACTCTCTCGATTGTCGTCCGTTTGAGGATAGTATGCGAACTAAATCAGAACTGCGTGCCCATAGCTTTTTGCAAGCTAACCCAAAATCTTGAAGTGAATCTTGGGTCACGATCCAAAACTATGAATCTTGGCATGCCATGCAACCTCACAATCTCGATTACATATATACTAGCAAGAGCGTTCAAAGGAATAAGTCTCCGTGACGGCAAGAAATGAGTAGACTTGGTTAATCTATCAACCATAACCCAAATGGCATTGATGCCTTGAGAAACCGTAGGAAGACCCAAAAACGAAATCCATGGTAATGTGTTCCCACTTCCATTTCGGAATCTCAAGTGGTTGCAACGGACCCTTAGGTATTAGATGCTCGCGCCTTTACACGTTGACAAGTTAAACACGTTGAGATAAACTTTGCAATCTCTCTCTTCATATTGTTCCACCAAAATGTATGTCAAGATCACGATACATTTTGGTACTTCCAGGATGGATTGCAAATGGTGTATTATGTGTTTCCATCATAATCTTGTACTTCAAATCAGAGTCGTTAGAGACACAAAGTCTGGAGTGGACTCGAAGTATTCCTTCTTCATCAATTCTCGCCTTAGGAATAAAGCACCTTCTTGTACTTTCTTCTTCATACGCATACGAGAACAAAGGTTGGTGGCTTGAAAGCAACCTTAACTTTTTCTATTAAAGTTGGCTCTATGTCGTATACTTAACATCATCGCACTCGTTCCTACATATGATCTTCTACTCAACGCCGCGTACCACCACGCGTTCGCTTTTCCAAGATGGTATTGAATAGTGTGGTTGTAGTCTTTCAATAGCTCGAGCCAACGTCATTTGCCAAGATGTTGAGTTCTTTTTGAGTGAAGAAATATTTAAGGCTTTTATGGTCCGAATATATCTCCACTTTCTCCCCATATAGATAGAGCCTCCAGATCTTTAGCGCGAAAACGACTGCTGCCAACTCTAGATCATGAGTAGGATAATTTCTCTCATATTCTTTAAGTTTTCGCGAGGCATAGGCTATAACTTTCCCACGTTGCATGAGAACACATCCTAACCCTTTGCCCGAAGCATCGCTGTAGATAACAAATCCATCCGTACCAAATGGTATTGTTAGAACAGTCTTAAATGAGTCTCTCTTGAGCTCTTGGAAACTCTTCTCGCATTCCTCGCTCTATACGAATTTTATATCTTTTCGAGTCAGCAGATTTAATGGAGTACCGATTCGAGAAAATCCTTCCACGAATCTTCGATAATAACCAATTTAAGCCCGAAGTTACGCTACGTCTTGGCCACCGACTTCGGTTTCTCCCAACTTTGTATTGCTTCAATCTTCGTCGGGTCCACAGATACTCCATGTTTTCGACACCACGTGCCCAAGGAACGCTACTTCATCAAGCCAAAACTCGCATTTCTTCAATTCGGAATATAGTTTGTTTTCACGAAGCCTTTGGAGTACCAATTTCAAAATGGTGCTCATGATCTTCACGACTTTTGGAATATATGAGGATGTCATCAATAAAGACAACAACAACGAACCGATCCAAATATTCCTTGAATACTCGGTTCATCATATCCATGAAAGTCGCGAGAGCATTAGTCAATCCGAAAGACATGACTAAGAATTCATAATGCCCGCATCGAAGTTTTAAAGCGATCTTTTGAATATCCTCGATTCTAATCTTCAATTGATGATATCCGTAATCTAAGATCGATCTTTGAAAAAATTGTGCCCTCTTGCAACCGTTGGTCAAACAAGTCATCAATACGAGGTAGAGGATACCTATTCTTGATGGTGACATGGTTCAATTCTCGATAGTCAATACAAAGTCGCATACTACTACCGCTCTTTCTTCTTTTACGAATAAAACAGGAGCACCCCAAGGAGATGTACTTAGGACGAATGAAACCGATGTCCAACAATTCCTGTAGTTGGACCTTTAACTCGAAGTTCAATAGAGCCATTCGATATGGGATTTTAGAAATGGCCTTTGTACTCGAGTTCAAGATCAATAAAGAATTCAACTTCACGTTACGGGGTAGACAGGGAAGTTCTTCGTGAAATCGCCGGAAAGTCAATAACAGGAATATTATTCAAATTTGACGTGTCTTTATTCAAATCCATAACATGGGCTAAGAAAGCTTGACATCCGTTTTTCAATAAACGAATAACTTTATGATTAGATATGACAGTGATTGATTTTAATGGTTTAGTTGCTTGAATTGCATAACAAAAGTTGGTTAGGAATATGAAAACTAACAACCTTACGAAAACAATCAATTTTGGCATGATGAGTAGTTAACCAAACAATCCCTAAAATCACATCAAAAGCAAGTATCTTTAAAGAGATAAGGTCAACGGTGTAAGGTGATGGTGCCAACTTGAATCAAACAAGATTTATAAACAAGTGGATGTGATGAAAGTTTCTTCTAACGGAGTTTCCACACAGATAGGTCAAAGTCTAATTTCTCCGAGTCAAGTTTAAAGCGTTGAGCACAAGCAGGAGAGATAAATGAATGGGTAAAAGACGGTATCAAGTAAGGTATAAACTTCACAAGAATTTATAAATAGCTTACCCGTGATCACCTCGTTTGGGTTCCTCGATTTTGACCGACCACTGATAAACGCTTCTTCCAGAACCGATTGACTTTGACTTTTTCGGGGACGATCTTTTGAGTCACCTTCCGGTTGTGGTCCCTCGGTTGACCGTCTTCGTTATCTCATTTCTAATAATTGAGCCTCATTTACAACATCCGAATAGAGAGAAAATTTATGAGAAATGAGATCTTCGACGTATCGCCGGTTTTAAACCTCTAAGAAACATCCGCGTATATCGTTCCTCATTCTCTACCAAATGAGGTGCAAAACTCGGATAACTCTCCAAACTTTGCCTCGTCTTTGGGACACCGCCATGTTATTCTCGCTCCGGTCTAATAAACTCCACTTCCTTTATATGGCCGAACACTTTCGTGAAAATAGGTATATCGTCACCCATTCCGAGTTGTCAATACGAAGATGTAAACAACTATAACTTTATTATTACAACAAGAAAGCTGTGAGTTTAAATACGAGATATTGCCATCTAAACAATATCCACATACAAATAAATCCTCATCATAATTATTGATACATTATTTTACAAAATGGTGAGGACTACTAAACAACTCTCTAAAACCATCATTCCATACCCCTAACTGCTTTCGCTACATTCTCGCCTCCCGAGAAGAAAAATGGAACAAAAAGGAAAAGGTGAGCTCAACTAGCCCGATAAAGAATATTATGACTAAGATAATATACAACAAATTATCGTTAGTCTTCAACAGGAAAAATTTAATAGAATACAATAGACAACAAGTTTTAAATCAATACTGCATGATGGAAAATATTAATTCATAGTAAGAGTTACGTAGAGGATGAAATCTACTAATATCTATGAATTTAACGATCCATCATCAATATTTTTATCCTCGTAACATCAATCATATATATATCCGAATCATATATTCATCCTTGCACTATAAAGTGCCGAGGACATTCACCGTTAATTGGTCATGTTCATCTAAACACTGCTCATCTTTGCACTACGGGCCAAATATATTCATCGAAATCATTCATCTTTGCACTACTGTGCCAAAGATATTCATCGAAATCAATCATCTTTGCACTACTGTGCCAAAGATATTCAATAATATCATCATTTAAGACCGAGGATGATGAAAATATTATTTTTTTTAAAGAAAGCGAATCCAAAGTGAAACAAAATGACAAGGATTAAGGATTAAGGATTCGTACTTTGTTTTATCCACGCCCAAAAATACCTCAAAATAATCATAGTGGTGTAAAATTCAAGAATGATCAAAACATGATACAATCAAAACTAGTATCCACAATATATATTTTGACGAAAAGGAAAATTTTCATTTTTCGATGAATAGTACAGATTCGTTAATAATATCCAGATATCGTGAATAGTCTTAGTATACGTAAATAAGAAACTCAACACCAAAAGTTCCAAATTTGATAAAAACTTCAGATCAATATTTCAAAGATAATGATATTGAAAAAATAATATCATTACGAAAAAAAAAATATCTCTTACCTCGGAAAAGACAAAGATTTAACTGGAATTTGGATATAAATTTATAACTTGAACTTTCACCGTATAGCAATACTCAAAGTATACTCAAAATACTCACAAGAATACGCTCGATAATATAGAGAGAGAAAACTTCAGTTTTTGGTGTGATTTTCAATTCTAACCTAAGCACCCTATTTATAGGAAATCGCTTTAACACCAAAGCAGAAAATTTAATATAATAATATTATTTATACAAATATTATACGCATCATTTGAAATCTGAATTTCAGCTCTCAACACATTTATATCACATGTTAATGATGTCCCCAAACATTCCAAAAACGTTTTTGTTATTTAAATCATTTTAAACTTCCAAAAATCAATTATTTCGGAGCTTCGGAACTTCAATAATTCATAATAAATAGCCCTTTTGTCAGAAAATTCGAATCTCATGAGTTTTTATAGGAAATTCAATTCTCTACAACTTTGCAGAAGAAAGTTTTTCCAAATTCCAAACAGAAATTGACCGAAATCCATAAACGGGCGATTTTACAAGCTATAATCAAATTTCAATCAATAAATGGGGTCCACCGACATGTTTAACATGTTTTAAACATTTATTGCAACAAAAATACTCTTCCTCCTCGTATACTCATATATCCCACATTCGTTGTAAAAATATCACTATTATTATATTATTAAAATATAATATATATATATATATATATATTTAAATGAATTATTTTATCGTAAAAGATAAAATTTCAATTTTCAACAATTGTCACGTTAAAAATTTTTTCCATCTATATCCACATAAAATCAATATTTTCCTCATCATATGAATCAATAATTAATTATTCATAAATAATATTACGAGAATCACAATATTGACAACGAGGCGCTTTCCGGGAAAGGGGCTTTCAATAATAATTTCTCCTCTTTGGCGCGCAATTAGGTGACCAAACCTCTCCTTAGGCAGAACTTTCTAGACATTGCCAATAATGTTATCTAATAATATTATTAGGATAATATGAATTATTGTTTCGATAATGAAAAATTGTGTAATGACAATTATTGAAAAACAAAGAATATAAAATATCAACGCAACAATTATTGAACCAATAAAATCTTTGATAAAGAATTATCGTAATCATTATTGAGTAGTGCCTTTGTGGCGACCCCAAAATAGGTCCATTCCATCCAACCCATTTCGAAGTCGCCAAATACATAGATGCATGTAAAATAACTACAACTTTATTACAACAATTGTCGACAAAATACAACAACACATATCTTTGTGAGTTTGGATACAAATATATACCAAATGTGACACATGTCCCAACCATGGACAACACCTCACGGTGACACCTTACATAAAGGTATAGTCAAAGACCTATTTTAGAAACTAAAATCTTTGGGAAGTGCTTTCGAGAAACCTTCGCATACATTGGGAGACCATGCGTCAGGTTATGATAGATATCATATGGCCACGTAATTATCCTTGGTTGACCTAATAGACCCCAAAGAAAAACAAGAAGATTACTATCATATTCTTCCCAATGGTAAGTCTTTCTCGACATATCATTATCTCCACTATCTCTAATTGAGAATTATACTTCAAACAAACACCAAGATTATATAGGTAGTGCTTCAGTATATATACTCAAAGAAGTGGATGAGCACATCCTCGTCTTATGATGATACGAGGTTGTATGTCATTAGACATCTTGTATGATAGTGATAAAACACCCTTCCAACGTTGGGTTTGCTTTCACCTCAACAAATTTATATCACCACCGCTCTATTCCCCGTTATCCCCACTCGACCCAAATACTACACTTTTATTACCGAAAGGAATTGTGAAGCAAAGGGTGAAGCACAACTAGCTTCAATAAAGAATATTATGACTAAAGATAAATAAATTATCAATAGTCTTCATCAGTAATAAATCAGAGATTTAGAACATATGGTAGATGATAAAACTTTTCAACCATAGTTGCAGCGGAATGAGCAATCCATTAGAAGAGTCAAATAGACTATAAAGTCTATTATCTTCTTCATGTTAAAAGTCCACCAACAATGTTTTATTCCTGTAACATCAATCAACAATTTCGCCCACAATCATAATAATAACTCATAATTGTAATTGTTGTTCTAAATTCCTTTTCTCATCCAGGACAAAGATAATTTTCATCACCTGAAACATCAAAGATCATGGTTATACCAAATCACAGTTCATGTTCATAATCAAACTAATAAATTCATCTTTGCACTACGGGCCAAAGATATTCATCAACACCATCTTTGCACTACAAGCCAAAGATATTCATCAACAGATTCATCTTTTGCACTACATGCCAAAGATATTCAACAACAAGTCATCTTTGCATTACAAAAGCCAAATATATTAATATCTCAAAGAAATATATAATCATTTCGTAATTTATATAAACAATAATTATAACCATGTTGATTAATTCACCTTTGCACTTAAGCTAAAGATATTCAATTATAAATTCAATGGTCATGATCATACCAATCACAATTCAACTTTTAACCATCTTTGGCAAAGAGAACCCTAGTCATGATCATACCAATAATCTATCCATCTTTACACTCAGGTGAAAGAGAATTTCAACATCGGGGTTATAAAATGTTATATATGATAATAAAATCAATATATAGTTTTAATCTCCAGAGTAATATTCATAAATCAACTATAATTTGGTTAGAAAAAGAAACCAATTTTTTCATGAATAGTAACTCGTGAATAGTATCCCCGACACAAAGAGATAAAATTTTACAATAAAATCCATATCAATATTTATAACACCTTAATCAAAATGTTATAAATCACTTAATAATATCAAAATCTTAATATTCTTAACATTACAACAATATTTAATAATTTCTTAAACTTATAAACAATTTATTTAAATTGTTTACACTTTACTAATTAATGCATTTAATCATCATAAAATGCCAAACACATAAGATTTCATCACCAATAATCAAAATCCTCATCAAAATCTGCATATACCTCTATATATGATTCTCAAGCCATAAAATCATATTTTCCAATTTTCTTCATTCATATAACATATTTAATTCATTTACTCATAACTAGAACATTTTCATGAAAAATACCAAATCAGTTTCAAAAATATTTCTTTTCTGGGATTTAGCACAATATAATCCCATGTTGAACATATATTTTTCTCAGAATTTTTAAAAGTCATTTACTATTTTTCATATGACCAAAACCACCGAATATTTAAACATTTATCATAAATTGTACTTTTATCCAAAAATTCTGAAATTTACAGAATATACTCATGTTATATACATGTACTCCCAATAAAAATTTTACTAATTTTGGAGTTAACCACAAGGAGTTATAAGGGTTTTATTTTAAAATAGTCTTTTCCCATAAAATTCATAACTCATAATCTATACATCCAAAAATCGCTATTTTTGGACACAATCAATAAAACTCATCAAATTATCATTTCAAATTTTTCCAGAATTTTTAAAGGTCTAAAAAGTTACGAAACATGAAAAACATCATAACCCTTAAAATCCCTTACCTCAAAAAAAGAAAGATTTTGATTGGAATAACGTTGAACGAATCGAACTTGCACCGATATAACAACACTCAAGATACAAGAATATACTTGATAATATAGAGAGAAATAGAGAGAAAACTTGGGTTTTCGGTATGATTTTCAATTCTAACTTAAGCTTCTATTTATAGAAAAATCTTTAGAACGCCAGTGAAAGAGACTAAAATAATAAAATATTATTTTTCTTTTCTACACATCAACCATCCAAGACCAGCCATCCAAGCATGCCAATTCTGAAAAAATATAGCAGCCCACATGTTATTAACACCAACCAAAGTGGGTCCCACCATATAATTTAATAAAAATTATTTTATTTTTTGAAACTTCAATAATTCATAGAAAATAGCTCGGTTATCAGAAAAATTCAAAACTCGCGTTTTTCCATGGGAAATTCCATTCTCTACAACTTTACAGAAGAAAGTTTTTCCAAATTCCAAACAGAAATTGACCAAAATCCATAAACGGGCGATTTTATAGTCTATAATAAATTTTCGGTCAAAAATTGTGTCCACCGACACACAAAACATGTGTTAAACATTTAATGCCACAAAATACTCTACCTCCTCATATACTCATATATCCCACATTCATTATAAAATATAAATCGTTAATATATTATTAAAATAATATATTTAAATGAATTATTTTATCGAAAAAGATAAAATATTAATTTTCAACAATTGTCACATTAAAATTTTCTCCATCTATATCCACATAAAATAAATATTTTCTTTATCATAATAATCAATAATTAATTATTTTAAAAATAATATTCGAGAATCACAAGATCGACAACCGTGCCGCTCCTCAGAAAGAGGGGCTTTCCAATAAGGATTTCTCCTCACTCTTGGCAATGCAATTAGGTGACCAAACCTCTCCTTAGATGTAACTTTCTAGACATTGCCAATAATGTTATCGATAATATTATTCAAATAATATGAATTATTGATTTGATAATGGAAAATCTTGTGTAATGACAATTATCAAACAACAAATGATACAAAATATCAACCTTGACAATTATTGAATCAATATAATATTGAATAAGAATTCATCGTAATAATTATTGAGTAGTGCCTTTCTTACGTAAGGATCAATAATTCAACAATATTGTGTAATATCGTGTAGCTTCTTGTCGCAACAACGTGTTTCTTTGTATTTTAACCACCGTGTAATCCAACAATTGTTAATTCAGTAACAATTACTGACGTTATTTATAAAAATACATACTTGTCGCTTTTTCTTATCCGATAATTATTCATTATGGGGCCCACAAATGATCGCTACCGTGCACGGATATTCCCGACAAAAAGAATATTCCACGACCAAACGAATATTCCCTGACAAAATGAATATTTTATAACCACTTGTGAAATTTGAAAATTTTATACATATCACCCTTAACTTTAAAATTTTATCAATTTAACTATTTACTGAATAATAATTATAAGAAAAATTGAATACTTTTATTTCATAAAATTCGGGGTCTTACACAAGATGTCTATAAATGATACACGACTTCGTGTTATCATAAGACAGGATTATGCACATCCACTTACTGATTATATCTATGAGCACTACCTATATAATCTTGGAGTTTGATTGAAATATAATTCTCAATTGGAGACAATTGAGATAATTATATGGCAAGAGAAGACTCATCATTAGAAAGAACATGATAGCAATCTTTTTATTTTTCTTTGGGGTCTATTGGGTCAACTAAGGATAATTCTCGAGTCATATAATATCTATTATAACTTAGATGCATGGCCTCTCATGTACGAAGGTTTCCTTGAGCATTTTTTAAATATTTTAATTTCTAAAACAGTTATTAAATGTATCTTTATATAAGGTATCATTGTAAGGTATCAATGTGAGGTGCTATCCAAGTAAAGGGATGAGAGTCATAATTGGTATTAAAAGTCACAGTATATGTATTGTTGTATTTTGCACGACAATTGTAATAATGAAGTTGTAGTTATTTTTTGTACAATGTACTTGGCGACTCAGAATGGGTTGGGTGGATTGGACCTATTTTGGGGTGTCACAATTGTGCACTTGCCCCCGACGGATATGCCACCCACACTAATGTCGCTTGCACTTAGACATTTTTTGCTGACTAGGCATGTAGACCGAACAAAAGCCTTAGGTTCTCTCCTCCGATCATGTGCATTCTATTTTCATGTGAATCTTTCGAAACCAATTGATCAAGAATCGAAATGTTTTGCATCCGAACAGGTACAAAGTTCATCAAAACGTTACTTCAAAACTAATTTATTCCCTGTCCAAACAGAGTACTAAATCGCCATAAGTTTTTCGTGAGGTACTAGTCATGGGGTTTGATTTGGGTTTGAATGTGGAGAGTAAAGAGGAGGAGAGAGAAAAACACAAGGAAGGCGCGAAAGGATATTGTGGATTGAGCTTTTGTAAGAAGATGGGCTGAATTGGTGTACCTGAGAAACGAATTGAATGAAATTGGTGGAAGATGAAAAGATGATTTTTTTTAATTGGTAATATGATTGGTATTATTATTTCGGTCTTCTTCTTCACGAAAAAAACTAAGAAGAAACTCATTCTCCAACCTTTAGTTATATTGCTGTCGTTTTTGGCCTTTGCTGTAAATCTCATCCGCTCTTGATTTGTTTTTCTCTCCAAATTTCATTAGTACTTGAACTCTAGCGAGACAAGGACATCTTCCTTTGTATTGTGGGTGCTAGTAAAAGAAGAAAAAAGCTCATAGAGAATGCCCATTTTATCAAGTTCAGTTCTAATTAGCTTACCTTAGTGGTCTCAAATTCCTCAAAATTAAGATTTGGGTTTTCATGAATACTTCTCCTGATCTCCACCATATCTACAAGTTTTGATCTTCTGGCCAAATTGAGAAAATCATCACCAGATCTTCTACCATCAACAAATCCAGTACCATCACAAATCATCTACGACCAACAAACAAAAATTCGCCACCATCCACTACCACCTACTACAAAGCCACACCCAGTAGCGATGCCACGTTAGAGATTGTGGGGTTAATTGACCCCACTGAAAAAAAAATATTTTATAATATATGATAAAATTTAGAAGAAATTTAAGTGCAATTAATAAATTGACTTCACTGAAATTTTATAATTTTTTTTATATAGTGGTCAAATTGATTTTTTTATAACTTTCTCAATTATATATTACTTTCACTCATTGATGTATGCATCTTCCTTTAATATTTTTAAAATAAATAATAATCTAATTTATATTATTTTTATAACATAAGAAATTTAAATATTTGTTAACAAATTTGTTATTAGATAGACGTATTAGGGGTCAATAAGAGAGGTGTGTGTATATATATATACTTGTTCTATTAACAATATTGTAACCAAATATATGTTTTACATATGTAATCGGCCAAAAAGCACAAAAATATTTAAAAAAATTGGCTTGGGGATGCTGATCATGAACTCCGCCAAATTATTTATAGCATCACAATATTTTGACATCACTGACTAAAATTTCTAACTTTGCCATTGGCGACACCTCAACAACCACCACTACCAAATCAGATCTTCGCACTACCAATCAAGAAAGAGAGAGACTTACTATCATCCACCATCAGTAAATAGATCCACCACGGTTAACGACCACCATTAACACCACCAATCAAAAAGAAGAAGAGAGGATGGAGAAATCAGATTGTAATAGAGTGTAATAGCACAATGGCTTGATGACTTGAGTAGGACTTTTTTTCTCTTTTTATCATCAACTCTCTTCATGCTTAGTCAATAAAAAATATCTAGGTGTAAGTAAAGTTAGTATAGGTGACTTGTCCGTTAGGAACAGAAGCACAATTGATTTTAAATTTGTAATGTTGAGTGTACTTTAAAAAAAAGTTTTAGACTGAAAATGAAATTTTAAGATAACTATCAGAGATATATTTGTATTTTTGCCCAAGTAATATATGTATGTAGTTGATGTTGCTGCTGCTGCTGCTTGTCATGTTTGGACATATTCGTTGGTAGTCAAAATATTAATTGTAGATGAGTCAAAATCAGCATTCTTTTCTTGTTTATCATTTTGAATGCCTGCCTGCCTGCCTTTCTTTATATGGACTACACCCCGGGTAAAAACAGCTATTTAGCTGCTTTTCTCATACTTTTTTTTTTTCTTAACCGAATCTCGTTTTTCACACTCTCTCTCGGGAGCAATTAATTGTAGCGTACCCGAGAAGAGGCCTAGGCGTGGGCCAGGGGGTCAAATACTACAAGTTATCTAGAGAGAGAATTTTAAAAAACGAAAAGGCTGAATTAAAATGTTGGTTGGATTTAAAGTGCAAGTGTTAAATTTAATTGGAGAGATTGTTAAAGAACATGAATATGTATAATGTATTGGAGTACTACAAAAAATAAGTTAAGTGAACGAACATAACATAACATGAGGACTGAGGAGGTTTCTCCCCTCCCCTCCCCTCCCCTCCCCTCCCCATCCCATCAGTATGGAGTATGGAGTATGGAGTATGGACCACCACTTACTAGACAACATATCCTACTATCAATCAATTGGCTAAATGCTCCCAAAAAACATTACTAGTAATAATGAGATTCCGTATTTGTTAATGAGATTACAGTAGGATTTTCTTGTTATAGTCTAGTAGTATGTATTCATTTCTACTTTCTTAGTTTCCAGAAAACATTTAAATTACTAGTATTAATTTCTTTTGCAAAGAGTATATACTTGTAAATGACTTGTTTTGTTTTATACCAAATGTAATAATTCCATCTTTCTTTAGACCAGACCATGCATAACGTTCGTTATCAACAAAAATGGGTTTTATTACACCACATTTCACCTCAGTTTTTGTTCTTGTACCCTCCCCTCCTCTCAAAAATTATATATTCTTTACTGACTTCTTGAATTGGGCTGTGGGAGACTATAAATGAACTGTATTTCTTGATTATTATTTATTATTTTATTGAAAAAAGCCTCCTAATTCTAGACATTTTTGTATGCTTAAAGAAACACGAGAATGTTAGAAAAACATTACTAATAAAAAGTACTACAAGACAAACATTAGATGTTTTTAAAATACTACTACTACTAAAACAAAGACCACTACAGTTTCCAATACGACTATCCCACACCCACTCCTAGCCCCACGCCACTCCTACTTTTTTTTCTTTATTATTATTTTTTTAACTTTTTTACCGCGGCTCAGCTCAAAACCCAACCTCAGCCGCGCCAATTCCAAAAGTAGCCCGACGGTGCGGCTCAAGCGTTCTGTTCTTCCAAAAACAAACATCCGGCGCCACCTTCTTAGATGCCGTCCTCATCGGCGCAGACTTGCACCGAGTCAAGACAAACGGCTCGTACGCCACCGCACTCACTAGCTTCTGCTCTATCGTCGTCCCCATGGACACGGCGGCGGCGGCCTTTGCCGGCAAACAACACGACGACCTTGGAGGCTGGAGCAGAGGCTGATGGTAAGACTTAGCAAAGTTAGAGTCAACACTGACCCTCTTCTTGGTGGACTCATCATCATCAACATGATCATCTCCACCGTCGGTTTGTTTGACTTGGACCGGTGGCTTCCATCTGATGAAGTCCGTGCTGCTAACCCACGTCTCCTTGGAGATCTCCATTGACAATTTTGGCTCGCACATCATCAACAGCAAGGAATCCGGCAGCCTTGCTGAGCTCTCTCTCTCTTCTTTCTTCTTCAACTCCGCCTCACTCTCACTCTCTACTACTGCAATTCTCTCTGTTTCTCTCGTACCTCTTTCTTGGGTCGCTTTCTCGACTAATTTGACTTCCAAAGTTTTGTCTTGCGTCTCTTTCTCCACAGTTGACTCCATTGAATATTCTAATAATTCCAATGCAACTTCTTCAGCTAATTCTTCTTCTTCTTCTTCCTCTGGTTCACTAATCTCCTGGTCTGACTGTAGCGAGAAAGAGGCGTTACTGTAACTTACTCTGCTTTCGTCTTCGTTCTTGTCTTCTACTGGGTCACTTTCATCATCTTCTTCACTCTCTTCATCTGCCAGAGCTTCAAGTAACGTGGTAAAACCCAGTCCATTCTCATCTTCAACTAGTGTTTCCATCTCCTCTGTTTCTTCTTGCTCTTCTCCTTCCCCATCTTGTAGCGCCTCAATGTTTCGTAAATCCTCTATTGGCTTGTCTTCCTTATTGTCTTGTACATCCATTTCCAGGGATGCTTCTGCTTCTGGCTGGTTTTCTTCTTCTTCTTCTTCATTAATATCCACTGAAACTGAATCCCTCACTTCTTCCGACACTTGTTCGAAGTTCTCTTTCTGAACCATTTCAACCTCATCTTTGACTTCAACCATTTCTACACTTATCTCTTCTTTATTTCTATTATTATTGTCTTCATCATTCTCTCTCTCCTCCTCCTCTTCCTCTTGTTTAGGTAGCTGAGGCTCCCAATACCGATTAGCAAGAGCTTCCATCTTCACAGGATCAGATCTGCACCTCATCAGCAGAAGGGCATTCTTTGGTGGAATACAAATACTCACTCTCCCTTCCTCTCCTTCTATATCGTTACCCTCACGATCCTTCACTTCAAAAATATCATCTTTAATTTCAATTTCATCAAACACATGCCTTCTTTCACTCCTAATTGGTCTCTCTCCTTCCTCCTCATCTCCTCCTCCCACCACCGCCTCAATGTCTCGCCCTTTTCCACTCTCACCGTCATCTTGCACCGCCACCAACCACCTCCCGAACAGAGCCCCACAAGGACTCTGCCCACCTATATTCCCTTCCCCTCCCACCTTCTCCTCCCCCTTTTCTCTCTCACTACTTTCTGAAAAGCAAGATGGTTTGCAAGGAAACAAGCAGCTAAACTCGGACCCAAATCCCCTCAATGTTTCACAAATTGTCAATGGCAAATGAACCCATCTCTGATTTCTATGAGACGAAAACTCTTGATGCTGCTGATACTGACTATTGACACTACTCTGTCTTTGAAATTGGTCGTGGCGGGCATGCTCTGTTCTTCTGAAACTAACCTCTGCACTTCGCCTTCTTGTTAAAGTTTGTATCTTTTTCCCCTTCTTCTTGGTCTTGACTCTAACTTGACCTATGCAGGTGACTTTGGGGGAAGAGGGTTCTGGGTTTTCGAAGCCACCTCCTCTCTTTCTGCCTCCGGCGGCGGGGAACATTGGGGAAGCTTGGCCGTTCTTGATGCTGCCGCTGGTTCTGAGTCTTCGGCTGCGAGAAGTGGAAAGAGAAATGGAAGGGTCCCGTGCTCGAGCAGGTCTTAGGATTGATGGTTTAGATGAGAATTTCATGTTGGAAGAAGAAGATTGACGGTAGGCGATAGTATGAGTTCTATCGGAGGAGAAAAAGTCCATTGCTGATATTCATTCAATTTCTTGTATAATGATGAGTACTATCACTGAGTTTATTACGGTAGAACGTGTAAAAGTGGGATTTGTTTTGTGGAGGAGATGAAAGGGATGTCTGAGTGTTAATTGGGGAAAGATAAAGCTGTGCTTTTGGGGTTGCAGAAAGATACAGACGCAGTGAGAAGAGAGAAATAGAGGATAAATTGGGAGAGATGACGAAATGATGTAGTCGGAAATGAAAACGATTATTGTCTCGAATGCTGTGGTGTCTGGTTGTAATCGTAAAAACATAATGTTATTGTCACATAAAAAATAATCACATAATATTCGCGTACGCATATATATTACAGGCCTCACATGCGTAAACTCACGGTATGCATTTGTATATAAATATTATATATTTTTTTTTTATGTGAGAATAATATTGTTGTAAATTAAAAGTCTATTTATGTACAAGTAGGTAGGGCTGAACAAAGAATTAAATTAGAACCAAATTATAATTAAAATTGTATCAAAAATCGTATAAACTGTATCAATTAAAATCACATCAACGATTCTGACGTATGTGATAATTTTAGATGGATTAAAAACCAAATTTACGATTTCAGTTTAGTTACTACCAAAATCGCACGCATAAAATCAAAACCAAACTGCATCATGAAAATTAATTAATTATACAATCTTATTACATGAGAGATGTTTCATTTAACCTTGTGTAATGAACATCATGAAAATTAAGCTACTAATTCTGAATTGGATTGTATCAATCTACATGATCATCATCATCATACAATTATCCCTTAATTATAGAAAATTATTTGACTATACACTGCTTGAGTAGTATATATATATATATATATATATATATATATATATATATATATATATATATATATATATATCTGATCAGGTCTTTAAGTTTTATCTCTTATCTAACATACCAGATATACCCCCTTTAGCGATGGACCGGGCTACGATTTGATTCGTCGTTATATATATAGTAAAATGATCCATAACATATATTTACTATGAATGAAGAATGAGCAAATAGCATCATAATCACACATTACATAAATTAATGACTGAAATTTAAAATGAAATTACTCCATCCGCTAGTTCAATTAGCGGACGTATAAAAAATAAAGTTCGGACATAATTGCCCCTAAGTCTCATTAATCTTCGTCCGAGCAAAACCCTAGATTCAAACCCTACTGCTGGGACAACAACCCTCCTGTTGCCTGCGATTTCTTCGAACAACCAAGGCGTTTCTGTTGCCTGTGATTTCTTCGAACAACGACCCTCGTATTGCGATTTCATTGAACCGCGACCCTCCTGCTGCGATTTCCTTGAACAATTTCCTCGAACAGCGACCCTCCTGCTGCGATTTCCTCAAACGATTTCCTGCTGCGATTTTGAGAAGATTCTTAAACCATTCTCTGCGATTTCGAAGATTCTCAAACCACTCTCTGCTGCGACTGCGATTTCGTCAAATCCCTCTTACTGCGATTTCGAGGATTCTCAAACAACTCTCTGATGTCCTGCTTCGATTTCCTCGAATCCCTCTTGCTGCGATTTCAAGGATTTTGTGGTTATTCGCTATTTGGGAGGCTTAATGTTCATATTACAGATCTGAAGTTATTCGCTATTTGGGATGCTAAATATTCTTAATATTCATATTACAGCAAGATCTGAAGTTATTTGCTATTTGGAATGCTTAATATTCATATTACAGATTTGCTGCGATTTCGCAAATGGGTAGAAGAAAAATTCCGCTAGTTGAACTAGCGGATGGATGGAGTGAAACATAATATCAAAAGCCAAGGAGCCAAGGCGTTAATGAGACTTGGAGACTCTTGGGGGCAATTCTGTTCGAACTTTATTTTTTATACGTCCGCTAGTTGAACTAGCAGATGTAGTAATTTCATTTTAAATCTCAGCCATTAATTTATATAATGTGTGGTTATGATGTTATTTGCTTCATTTTTCATCCATAATTTATATATATATATATATATATATATATATATATATATATATATATAATCAATATCTTTTATGATTAAAAGAATTGAAGTTATTGAAATTAGACAAATCATAAGAGAGTCTTGAGTTATCAACGCGCTTCTGAAACTCGGTGTTGGATGAAATAGTACTCAATATTATTTTTTATTGTTTGTTTTTCCTTTTTGGATGTGTAAAACGAGAGATAAAATTTGATTTATTTTACAACTTTAATATTGTTTGATGTTAAATTATTAATTTAAATTATATAAAATTTTATTGTTTTAACTGATTTTGGAATCGAAATTGCACTAAATAAAACTGCACCGCACCAATCATAAACGATTTTATGTACAATTTTAAATTTGTCAAATCGCACCATGCTCACCCCTACGAATAGAAACAGGGTGTTAATGTGACAACAATAGCCTTGATGTTTGAACAATAATACTATTTTTTTATGATACATTATTAGGAATCCGATTATATGAAATTAATGTAATAATAAATTGATTAATTAATTAATATAATATTAACCCGCATAGAGACATCATCTCTTAACTTACGAGATAAATAACGTTTTGGTCATTCGTCTTCTTTGAAATTAGGTTTTCATTACGTAATCAAAATTTTTTGTTACAATTGAATAATCAGATTTCAAATATTACAAAATGGTCATTAATTTCAATTTCCGTCCAAAAATTTAACGGAAATGTTGACTGTGCATATTAACCCGTTATTTTTGCTGACGTGACGAATTATTTCTTTGGCGTGACCTGTTATTTCTTGATGTGGTCTAATTATGTGTACATATATGCTTTGTCATGTGTATTAATAATAATACTAATACTAATAATTTTTAAATAATAGTAATATTACTTTCAAAATAATAATAGTAATAATAATAATAATTCTTAAAAAATAATAATAATTTTTAAATAATAATATAAATTAATTAATTTTATATAAATACATTTGTAAAAATTATTATAATTACAAAATAATAATAATAATTTCAAAATAATAATAATAAAAATTTCTAAACAATAATAATAATAATAATAATTTCAAAATATTAGATAATTTTATATTTTTAATGTGAGCTTAAAATATTTAAAAATTAAAAAAATAATATAAATTCATTAACTTTATGTTATTATTGAATTTTAAGTTATTAATATAAATTTATTAATTTTATGTTATTCACGTATATCCTCATTTCCCCATCAAATTGATCTTACGTATCCAAAGGCTTAAAGCCATCCTTTTCAGCAACCCTTCCTCATCGTCTCACCTAGATCTGTTGTCTTGAAGCTTTTGGATCGAGTTTGTTTTATGTTATTCACGTATATCCTCATTTCCCCATCAAATCTGGTTTAGGAGAATGAAAGATTTGATTACCAAAAAAGACTTGAATATCGAAAATCGAAAAATTAAAAATCGCATCGGAGGATTACAGATTAATCGAATCTGTAATTAATCGAAAATCGAAAATCGTCTTTATAGATCATAGGGTGGAGTCAGAGGGTGGGGGTGTCATTCAGGGAGGAGGAAAAGAGAGATCTCAGATGTTTTGATGGTGGATTTGGATCTGATTTCGTTCCAGATCTGGATGCTTCGTTTTTATGATCTAGATTTTGTATTGATTATCTTTGCTTCTGTTTAGATTCGGTGGGTGATGATGTTGTTATTTGATGTTTCATGTGGCGCTGAGCTCTGAGTAGTCGGTATTCGGGAGGAGTGCCGGCGAGGCGTCGAAAGACATGGTGGATCGCCGAAAATGCAATCGATCGGCGATTAATTGGCGTGGAGTGAAGCAGTGAAGCAATGAAGAGTAATTGATTATAATTTGATATTTTACATAAATAATAAATGACTTTACAATAATACTTTTGTGAAAAAAAAAATATTATATAAATAAAGAATTTAACATAAAATGTGTGATAGTAATTGATTATAATTATTAAAAAATTTTATGTAAGATAAAATATTCAACACATTATTTTCATTATTTTGTATTCATTTTTTATAATTATAAATAATAATAATAATAATTTAAAATTTAAAATTTTTTAACAAAATTATAAAAATTATAAAAATATTTTTATATGAATAATTATACACAATAAAGTATTATTACGACGATTTAAGTTAAAAAAATAATATAATTTATTGTGTGTGAATTGGAAGCAATGACTAGCTCTCTATAACAAATGCCATGCGTCCACGTGGCAAAACCCCTCCACATCAGTAAAAAAAAATAGAGTTTTATGTACAGTCAGCTTTTCCGTCCGTTTTTTCGGACGAAAATTGAAATTAATGACCATTTTGTAATATTTGAGAAAGACAGTTATTCGATCAGAATAAAAAAGTTTGATAATCACAATAAAAAAAACCGGATTCAAAGATGATGGCCAAAATGTTATTTATCCCCTTAACTTACATATCGCCTCTGTATTGATGATAACCACTCCCCATTACCACCTTACCTTACTGGCATGAGAGAGATTGACACTTTTTCTTCACGTTGACGTCGTTCTCCTAAAACCACCAAACAAGTCACAATCTGCAGTGGTAGTGTAACCTATAAGCAAATCTTCTTTTGTGGCAATCTCATGATTAATTCTAATTTTAGATTTTCTTTAAAAATCCAAAAAAAATTTGGTTCCATACTCATAAAAAGAGTCCGTTTGTTGGTCTAAAAAAAGGCGTTTTGAGTTTGAGGGGGCGATTGGATTTGTTTAATATTCAAAAGTATTTTAGAATCTTGTTTGAATAGAAGCAGTTTAGTAATGGAATTTGACTTGCTTTTTTTTTTATTTAGCAAATCTTCATTTTGTTTGAATACGATTGTTTGATAAAATTTAAATAAAAGTTTTAAATGTATAAAAAAATTTGAATAAATTAAATAGAGTATAAAATCTAAACTACAACATTCATTAAATTGATTAAATAAAGAGCCACGTAGTCTAATATAAACTACCCCTTGAACATGGCCAGATCAAATACCATATGAATATATGGGCATGAGGAGGAAGAAGATGAAATAAATATAGAGATAGGAGGGATAAACAGGAACAATGATGTATGATTATTTGTTATTAAGTACTAGGCCTGTACTGTGTCATCGTGTTTGTGGACTTTCCCTCTGTTTGCCCCTCCCTCCCAAGACTCCAACTCCAACCAATAAGCCAAAAATATGGGTAGCCGTTTCTGTAGTTAGACGACAAGCAGTGTCCTTCTCGATATTAAACTACAAAGCTAGGCCTACATTGCTACCAAAACTTATGGAGGGAGTAATCATAATCAATAAAGGGCGGGGCAATTTTTGTAAGTGGGAGAGAAGAACCCAAAGGATGCCTTATATGCACGTGACTGCTACTATTACACTATTATTACTACCTCCGTTCCTAAAAAATTGTCGTTTAAGATTTTGACACATGAATTAAAAAAGTATCATTTACCAAGTAAAATTTATTTAAAATTCTATCACTATCCCTTTATGGGAAGTTAAAAACTATTAATACAAAGGAGAAAATTTCTTGGGACAATGAGAGAAGGTAGGGGTAATATAGGAAAGTAAATAATTTATTCTCCTTGAAAGTTGTAAACGACAAATATTTTGGAATGAATTTTTTCTTCTAAAACGACAATTTTTTAAGAACGGATGGAGTATTACTTAGAAAGAGAAGAGAAGGTGTAGGGTGGATTTATTTATTACTATTAAATAATAATGAAAACCCTAATATCGAAATAAACACTAATAATTGTGGGAGCTTGGATTCCTTGAAGAAAATGGGTTGGGATAACAACGTCGTTCATCTACTCCAGAAAATGACAAAAAGGGCAATCCCACTGGGTTAATCAAACCAAAAGCAAAAAGAAGTAGTAGAAACCACTTTTTTGTTGAGGTTAAAGTAAAAAAGTACTACAGCTCCTTTTCTTTTTGATGCATCTAAGATGGATAACGTATACTTTAATGTAACGTGTGATATGATAGTTATAGTTAATATGGATTGGAGCCCAGGACATATATATATATATATATATATATATATATATATATATATATACACGTCGACTGTTAGTTCAATCAAATGCATCCATTCTCTTAGCACTCCGGTCCCCGCCCCAAGTCTTAATTCTCTTAGTGTTCCCCAAGTCTTAATTCTCTTAGGGATCCGGTTAACACGGACTGCGTGTCGATACTGTATTCATCAATTAACTAAAATTAACTCTACCATATTTTTTAAAAAATATATATAAAATTTAAATATTTATAACTAGATTTGAACTATATTTTTAAATTTAAAAATTTAAAATTTATGTAAACTCACTAAAAATACATAAAGCAAAATCAATACCTGTTGATGCTGGCTGCTGCTGCAAATATTCCTTTGGAACTGTACAAACTCTCTTCCAACAACTGTCAAAATTTCCATTACACAAGCGAGAGAGGCCCACGAAGCCATCTAAAGAGATCTTCACGAACTCGATTTTAGGAAGGGAACTGTTGCACGTTCTTGTTCTCTAGTAGTAGTCTCATGAAGTGATTAATTGTTGGCATTTTGCTGAAAATTTCTCTGCCTACAAAGCACAAGCTCACATGCCTGCTGATATCTTCAACTTTCCTACCTCAGATAACCTGCAAATCACATCTAAACCTTCAGCATCAGCTCTCGTGTATGTCCGCCAGTATTCTGTTACAAAATGAATTGGTTCAAAGACATAAAAGGCAATTTATACTCTATAAGATTGATCTTTTTCACAGGAAATGGTACAACAATCATTCATCTTATATTCAGTGACATTTCAATTCAGAGGAAAATAACTTAACACATTACCCAACTCTAAATAAATGAAGTAATATCTGAAACTTCTAATAACAAGTATATACAAGCCCCCAACTGCTGCATAAGAATTCATTATAATTGATATGTAATTGCAACACCCCAAAACATCATATAAATGGGAACATTCATCTTAATAGGGAGAGCCCTAGTTTCAGTTTTCACTAAAACTCTACTTTTACATAATGAATCAGTTTTGTACTTCAGGCGGAAAAAAGAGACGAGGGATAAAGGTTGAAAAATTTAAAAGAGCACATGTTTAACTCCCTAAGAACAATATCTAGAGCTTAAGGCCAAACACGTATTTCGTTCTTTAATAGACAACCTCATTTAATCAGTTAAGTGTACAATGAAGATAATAATCTACCAACAGTAAGAGTGATGAAACAAGCAAAGATTTGAATATTTTTACATGATTGAGTTGTTACTTTCTGCACCATTTTTACCTTTCATATAAATAAACACTTCGCAACAAGATAAAGTAAACTACAGTTGTAGTACTACAAGAAATATTTTGCAGTAAACCTTACTTTGACTGGAGGTAGTCGTTCAACTCAGCTTTTGCTGTCATGGTTATTGGTTATAAATTATAATCCACGGGACTCTTGCATTTGATTATACTTTTTCAGTAAAATAGCAATACGCGCAAAGCCAATAGCTAGGGTCTCAATCAACAACCCAATAGTAAGAAACCAGTGCACACATGCATTGCTCCCGCTCTCTTATACCTCGTTTTCTTGGATCTTATTCTCTATTCAGGTTCATAATCCAACTACCTTAAAATTTAATAATTCATTTCAGATATAAGAAATTAGAAACTATCATAACAATCATTTATTTCTACCAACAAGTTGTGCTTTCAGTTTCCGTAAACTGTTTCAAAAGGATAGGTCTTCACACTATTAACCATTAAGATGTTCTGACAGTAGAACAGATCAGAATTATACGTACATATTTTGGAAAGTTTGTTTCCATACCCCAGACAATGAAAGGGTAAGTGCACTCAAGTTTCAAAGATTTTTTTCCTTTTTTGGTAGATCGGTGTCCAAACAGTTTTTGAATGTCTACTATACATATTCTTGAAATTTAAACAGATGAGCTTCTTTAAAGTGCAACTATTTAATGGCATCATCTTCGATAAATGCAATGACTACTATATGAGTAAGAGCTAACAACTCTGTATTTACAGATTCTCCAATATACAAAATTGGAACAGGTTGCCAGAACACAGGTAAAAATTTCATAATATTGTCAATATGACCAGTATATATAGATAAATATTCATATATATATATATATATATATATATATATATATATATATATATGTACATAATATATATGTGCTGTCACTACAAGTGTAGTAGAAGTCCTTGGTAATAGATGTTGATTGACATTATGCATCGTACCCAGAAAGCTGATTACAAAAGCATCATAATCATACCCCATCATTATTCTGGCAGTAGGTATTAGAGCACGCCATGCAGTCAACGCAGCAAAAGGAATGGCACTTGCTTCCTGAGAATTGATAAAATTACAAAATCATGCTAAATATTCTTAAGAAGTATTTCGAGAAAATATTGGTTAACAAAGAAAAAGAACAGAAAAATTGTCAACTAACTAATCATATGTTTTTACAGAAAGAGATATAGAAATTAACCAAATATTGGTTAACTAATACGTAACGAAACATGACTCAAACATTTAAAATACAGAAATATTCTACAAGCTGCAACATCAAATTTGATACACATATTTTAAACATCAAAGAGCCAACAAAAAGAAAATTTGAATACAAAGAAAATAAAAAATCAACCGAACCTACTTAAGCTAATTGACAACTTTTCAACTAAAAGCCAAAGATTCTTAGAATTACCACATGTGAAATTGATGCTGGCTTTGGAGTAAGTTCATCTTCAGAAAGTATAGCATAGTCCGCATAGGTACCCCTCATAGCAGTTGGATGCAGTGCACCAAATTCTTCCTGCCCAACCCAGAGTTTAATGACAGAACTTATTGAAACAACTCAGGTCAAATCCGAGTTTATCTTAGCCCATTACAAACTCACCCAAAAGGTCATGACTGAATGTACTACTGTTAGTAATTTAATTACTTATACACAGACAAATTTTTATATCTTTTGATGTGGGATTGGGGTGTTACAAATTCCCCCACTTAACCATTGTGGATTGTGGGATAGTACCGACTGACTTCATGTCCCAAGCTTTCAACTCTGATAAATCCCGAGTTTAAAACAAATCTTAGGTCAAATCTCAAGTCCGAATCGAATCAAATCTATCAAAATAAGGCATTAACCCACTGGCCCAATAATATCTTCTTGGGTCATTTTAGCCCACCACACCCAAAATGTTATGACTGAACCTACTATTAATAATAATTTAATTACTTATACATTGACAAATGTGGGACTGGGTGTTACACTTACAACAGCTGCAACTTCGCCACTAACATCAAGGCCCAAAATCAGTGGCATAAAATATTGATATAGGGAACGACCATAACCTGATCGTATCTGAAACTCAAACAGGGATACAAATTTGTTTTAATTTTCGAAATAACAATATTTGTAGTACCAGTAGAGTAATATTTTTCAAAAATATTAACTGTTGCATTAATCAAAATCAAATAACTTCACATTAATTTTGAAACAAATAGACTAGAAAGTGTAAGGAAGTTAAATCTGTTAGAAAAGGGAAATTTAGTACTCAAAAGTATTAAACAAGGATAAGGTAGTCTTTTCATTTTTTATTTTCATTTCCTTCAGCATGTTGGTCCAGCTGGTAGTCGGTTACATAGTCACATGGTTGGTGCCTTGCTTAATTACCAATCTAGATTCACATGGGTCATCATATATGTACTGAATTCAGCTATTGAGAGCTTATGAATAAAATTGTTATTGTTTTCTCTCTCAAAGTATCTTTAAATCTATCTAATCTCTCCCCAAATTCTTCTCTCTTTCTTCGATTCTTCTTCCTATTCTCCCATTTTTGCACTTGCTTTACTGTTAAGCTGCAGTAAAGAGAGCTTTGTATCAACTGAATTCATCAGTTCGTTACAAATTGGTATCAAAGCCACTATCGATCCCAACCATGGCCAATAATACCCAGAGAATCACTAATCTGGAAGGCTTCGTCAGTGATCAAGCCAACTCCTTTCAGATTCTGCACCCGATTGAATGAATCACAAGAGTCCAAGTGGATTTTGAGGATAGACTCAATAAGAAGATGGAGCAAATGATGAAGGGTTTTGAAGCCTTCGCTTCATAAAGAAGGTCACCGAATCCATCAAATAAAACAGGTAATTTAGAAAATTCAATGGGTTCAATTTTGGGGAATTTTGAGACTTTGAGTTCTGAGGATAAAGGTACTGGAGGAATATTCAAATCCATCAAATTTGAATTCCCCAAATTTGATGGAAGTAATCCTAGAAATTGGATTAGAAAATGCAATAAACTCTTTTCTTATCATTCAGTGGCTAATAATCATAAACTTCATTTAGCCACTATTAATTTGGAAGGAGAGGCTAAAGAGTGGTATGCAGGTTTTGTTCATGGTGGATCTGAAGTAACTTGGAATGGGTTCATAGAAGAGGTAGTGACTACGTTCATCCCTGAAACTCATATAAACCCCATAGGTGAACTGAAAAATTTACAGCAGTGTGGCTCAGTGAATGACTACAGAAAGAGATTCGAGAAATTAAAGGGTTGGACCTTACTCAGAAATCCTTCTTTGAATAAAGCTTACTTCATGGATTGTTTTCTGGGGGGATTGAAGGAAGAAATAAGGTTAGGAATTCAGGAGTAAAAATTTCACCCTTAAGGAACTCATTAGAATGGCTAGAGTGGAGGAGGCCAAATTGGAGGCATGGGTAAAGAGAAGTCGAATGGGATTAAGACTTGGAATCCCCAGTCATCAGACAAAGGTTGGACCATCCTTAAATAGTAGAGCTGTAATGACTGGTAATGTTGTGGTTGGCCTCACTGGAACAACAAACTTGGAGATGGACAAAAATTTGCCAATCAGGAGCTTAACTAGGGAGCAAATTGCAGAAAAGAGAAGGAAGAAACTGTGTTATTTCTATGATGAACCTTACACTGAAGATCATCAGTGCAAGAAGCCACACTTATTTTTGATGATACCCTTTGATGGAGACTGTGACATGGAAGAAGAGTTGGAAGATTGTGGTAAAATGGAGACCTTAAAAGGAGATCAGGACTGCAAGATTCATGATGCTCATATAACCCTTCATGCTCTATCAGGACACCAAGTGAATAACACCATCAGAATTTTGGGACTAGCTAATGGGAAACAACTCAATACTCATTGACAGTGGGAGTACCAACAATTTCTTAGACCCTCAGACTGCTAAAACGATCAAGGAAATTACACAGAACACCAAACCCTTGTATGTATCAGTGGCTGATTGTTAAAATGACTAGCCTACAAGAATGCAACAACCATTCTTGGACAGCTTAAGGGGAAGAATTTGCTACTGATTTTAGAGTTCTTCCTCTAGGTGGGATAGATGCAGTCCTGGGAGTACAATGGCTTAATTTCAACCCAGTCACTCTAGATTTCAACCAGCTTCAATTAACTTTTGTAAGGATAACAAGACTATTGTGCTTAAGGGGGAAACAGATTTAGTTAACCCTACAATGCAGTTGATAGAGTTCAAAATCATCACATTAATTTAAAGGAAGGAAGCCAACCTGTCAACCTCAGACCCTATAGGTACCCCTATGTGCAGAAAAAAGAAATAGAAAAAATTGTTAATGATATGTTATCTTCTGGTTTAATACAACCCAATAATAGCCCCTATGCATTTCCAATTTTGTTGGTGAAGAAACAAGATGGCACATGGAGGATGTGTGTAGACTATAGATCCCTCAATGAGATGACAGTCAAAGATAAGTTTCTCATACTAGCTATTGATGAACTCTTGGATGAATTGCATAGTTCAAGGTGGTATTCAAAACTGACCTGAGATCTGGCTATCACCAGATTAAGATACACCCACCTGATGTTCCTAAAATTGTATTTAAAACACACACAAGGAATTTTGAGTTTTTAGTAATGCCCCTGCTACTTTTCAATCTCTAATGAACCACATTTTTAAACCTTATCTCAGAAAGTTCATCCTAGTTTTCTTTGATGACATATTAGTGTATAGCCCCAGTTATGAGGAACACCTTAAACACCTACAACTGACATTACAACTCCTTAAAGATCATACTCTACCAAAAAAAGTAAATGTTTGTTTGGCACTGAACAAGTTCACTACCTTGGACATGTCATCAATGCTAGTGGAGTTTCTACTGATCCAGACAAGATTAGTTGTATGAAGGATTGGCCCTTACCTCAGAATATTAAAAGCCTAAGAGGTTTTTTGGGGTTAACGAGATACTACAAGAAGTTTGTCAAGAATTATGGCCTTATTAGCAAACCTCTTACTGAATTATTGAAGAAGAATAACTTCCCGTGGAATGAAGAGGCTACTACTGCATTTCTAGCTTTGAAAGATGATATGACCAAAGCACCAGTCTTAGCCATGCCCAATTACAGTCTACCATTTATTTTGGAAACTGATGCATCTTATTTTGGTCTGGGAGCAGTTTTAATGCAGCGGGGACAACCTATTGCCTTCCTGAGCAAATTTATTTCACCCAAACATTTAGGGTGGTCTACCTATGAGAAAGAGCTCATGACTGTTGTTTATGTTGTTAACAAATGGAGGCATTACCTTTTGAAAAACAAAGTGTTAATCAAGACTGATCATCACAGCCTAAAATACCTTATTGACCAAAGAATTACAACCACCAATCAGCAAAAATGGATCATTAAGTTGATGGGTTTAGATTATGAGACTGTATACAAGAAAGGAAAAGAGAACAAGGCAGCAGATTCCTTATCCAGACAATTGCAGATTACTGAACAAGAGTCTTTCTACTAGTACTCCCTAGTGGATTATGGAATTAGCTCACACTTGGCAAGCAGACCAAGAGCTAAAGGATTTAATTGCTCAGCTTCAGTGGACCCTCACTCAATTCTTGGGTATTCTTTTTTTAGTGGCAGACTAAAGTTTGACAGCAAATTAGTGGTGGATCTAATGCTACTCTAAGGGCTAAATTGTTAGCAGAATTTCATAAGTCTCCTATTGGGGAGCATTCTGAAATTACAAGAACTTATGAAAGAATAAGTAAATACTTTTATTGGCCTTTAATGAAAAAAGATGTGATGCAGTTTGTTAAGGAGTGTGATATTTGCCAACAGAACAAACATGAAATCATTGCTTCTCTAGGTTTGTTACAACCCCTTCCAATTCCCAATAAGCCATGGGAGGATATTTCAAAAGATTTCATATAAGGATTACCTAAATCAAAAGGGTATACATTTATATGGGTAATGGCGGATAGACTAACTAAATTTGGACATTTCATACCCCTTTACCACCCTTTTTCTGCCTCAGATTTGGCTCAGGTTAACATTGAACAGGTCTATAAATTACATGGATTTCCTTTTTCCATTGTGTCAGACAAAGACAAGATTTTTATAAGCATGTTTTGGCAATCCCTTTTCAGATTTGTAGGGACTAAACTCCATCTGAGCACTACCTATCACCCCCAATCTGATGGCCAAACTGAGAGGTTAAACCAGGTGCTAGAATGTTACTTGAGATGCATGACTGCTAACAGACCTAGCAACGAGTCTACTTGGCTACCCTTGACAGAATTCTGGTACAATTCTCATTACCACAGTGGACTAAAAGTGACCCCTTTTGAAGCTTTGTATGGGTATAAACCTCCCCATCTTAATCTCCATCAATATGGTCAAGTGAAGGATCCATTTGTTAGGGGCTTTCAGAAGATGAACTCGCATTTGCAATTACTCAAGCAAAATCTGACAAAAGCAAAATCTAGGATGAAAATTTATGCTGACAAATCCAGAAGTGAAAGGATCTTTCAGGTGGAAGATTGGGTATATCTAAGGGTTAAACCTTATAAGCAATCAACTATTACTCAGACTAAATTTGGTAAATTGCTTCCCAAGTATTTTGGGCCATATCAGATTACAGAGAAGGTGAGAAAGGTGGGTTATATAGACTTCAGTTACCATCACATGCTAGGGTCCATCCTGTATTTCATGTGTCACTTTTAAAGAAGAAAATTGGTTCCAAATGCACTAGATCTGCAGTTTTGCCTCAGTTGGATGAACATGGACAATTGCTGGTAGAGCCAGCAGCTATCATAGATAGGAAGTTGATTAAGAAAAATAATGCTGCAGCAGTTGAAGTGTTTGTGCAATGGTCTAACACTTTGCCTGAGGAAGCCACTTGGGAGGGTTGGGAAGAGCTCCATAAGAAGTTTCCTCACCTGCTACCGGAAAAGGTCCTTTTTATGGGAGGTGGATTGTAAGGAAGTTAAATCTGTTAGATAAGGCAATTTAGTACTCAAAAGTATTAAACAAGGATAAGGTAGTCTTTTCATTTTTATTTTTATTTCATTTCCTTCAGCATGTTGGTCCAGCTGGTAGTGGGTTACATAGTCACATGGTTGGTGTCTTGCTTGATTACCAATCTAGATTCACATGGGTCATCATATATGTACTGAATTCAGCTATTGAGAGCTTATGAATAAAATTGTTATTGTTTTCTCTCTCAAAGTATCTCTGAATCTGTCTAATCTCTCCCCAAATTCTTCTCTCTTTCACTGACTCTTCTTTCTATTCTCCCATTTTTGAACTTGCTTTACTGTTAAGCTGCAGTAAAGGGAGCTTTGTATCAACTGAATTCATCAGTTCGTTATAGAAAGTTAGATCAAATGGCACTCTTTTTGTGGAGAGGGGGAGTATTATTAATTATATTTCCACTTTCGGGAATTCCATAGCAGAAAATTATACAGTGTAGAAACAGATGAGAGTCTGGAATAATAGCGAAGAGAGGAGGGAGAAAACATACTCTGGTGTCGAGGGGATTGATGGATACGGCACGAGTTCGAACGAGGACCTCATTAGGGTTCAGATCAGGAACATTTACATGGTTATGAAGCTCCAACACCTCTGCCCCGCCGACCCGCGGCAATACTGTAATTGGAATGATGAACAATTTCAAGCTAAGCTACGAGGACATAAAATTTAAGTTAAATTATAATTGATAAACATATGACTATAGTAGAATTATAAGAGCTCTCAGCTAGTATATATCTCTAAAAACTAATCACTAATAATACGTATCCAACATAATTTAGTAATCAAAAAATTAGCATAAATATTCATAATATATTTTATTTTCTTAAATTAATTATTTAAGAACTTAGGGGTAGGGGGGGATGTGTATATTTTAGGATAATGTTAAATTTTAAATTTTTTAACTCAAAAATTATTTGTCGTTATTACATTAGTTGAATAGATCTCATATAATAAATTATCGTGTTAAAATATTCGTGATATATTTATATGTTGTTTGTCATGAATTAATTACTCAAGATTTATGTAGAAATTAATGAGTGAAAAGTAAGGGGGGGGGGGGGGGGTAGAAAATGAAGAAAGTTAGTTTTTGTCAAGTAAAAATGATGATCAAAACAATTCTTAAAATTTGAAAATGGTGTTATTAACTGTTCAAGGGTGTGGTAATTGGTATTCTTCATTTGCGAGCAAGTCCACACATATTTACTACTTTTAGTGAATTTCGCAACAAGTAAGAGAATTTTTTAACTGAATTATTGAATTTTTTGTCCAAGTCCAAATTATCATCGCAACGCAACACTACGCTCGCTTATTAACCATATCTTCTAATCTCCCTGATAAACCTAAATTTTGGATCGGCGAGAAGGTTTACCTATGGGCATTAAGATCTCAATAACATTTATGAATGCAAAGAAAAATAATGACTTCTAATTGTTTTCATCTGGCAGTTGGTAGATTGCACACTCTTTTTTTCTTCTTATTAACTTTCCTATCACTTCTCAGGCAACTAACTACATGCAGCCTTAAACAAGTAAAGGCTACAAAGAATGACAAGACATTGAACCCACCATCATTGTACTTGAGGCATGTTTTTGGCCCACCCCACCAGCTATGGTATTTGTACCACTTTCATTAACCGCAGCTTCATTCACCACACCCATCATTACCTGGTGGAACATTTGAATTTCCCAGAGTTTCAGCATTGATGATCTTCCTAACTTTTAGCTGCTGAACAACACTACCTGGTGGGTCATTTGACTTTTCCGGAAGAACTTTCATTTCGGTCACTGCAGGCAAATTAGTTAGAGAAGCGGCAGGCACCACAGGAACAACATCTGCATGTTCCTCTGATTTATGCTGCTTTGGTGTTGCTTCAGCTGGAGGATAGACCCTCAAAGTGTTAGCCATACGAGGATCAGAACTAGTTTTGTGTTGGTTTGCAGTTGTAGACTTGTCTAAAGCATGAAGTTGCTGCAATCTGAAATCAGACTCAGGTCGACGGCAAACCTTTCTCAGTGGCACAATTTCCTGTAGTGAATTGAAGAACCAAATCAATATTATCTAACATAAAGTACAAAATACACATGTTCATAAAATAGTTAATTATGTTGGGTTCAGAGGGCACATTAAAGTTCAACTATACACATTTTCTGCAGCAGAGGCAAAATGGAATGAACTTGTATTGTGTTTAGCACCAAGAAAACGGCAACAAAATGCTTTTTTTTTCCTGAACCTCCAAAAGATCTTTACTTCAGAGTAAGAAAATCCAGTTCAGGTAAAAACCTTTATAAGCACAATCTTATATGAATTAATGATGCATTCAAAAAAATTCTGCAACAATGAATTTCTTTTACGAATGAATTTTGCAAATTGAAACAAAAGTGCAAAAACATGAATTCAGCAACGCGAGGGGAAAAAGGAGAGATAGAAAGATCAATTACCACTTAATTCAGCAGAACAGAGCGACTTGAAACATATTGACCATGCACATGATAGCTAAAGTTTTCTTAGCAAAGAGCCATAACAATATATTTTTGTGTGTGTATATGAAGTAGAAAGAAAACAGAATGCATGAGCTTGATCCACACAAAGAAAACATCAAGGCAATTGCATACCTCAGATTGATCATGATCATAGCGCACTAGAAACCTACAACGACAACCTCTTACATCATGCCTTCGTCTTTGCGCATCAAGGACATGGGCATCAAAGTAAAGAGCCTGCTCTTTGCCTTCCTGAGAGATTTTACGAGCCTTGAGAAGTGGACTCCATCTACTACCCATTAACATCTTCCCATAAAAATAATCATATAATCTTCCTTTGAATTTCACATGGACAACAAACCTGAAAACAGAGTATAAGATCTCCTGGGAGGACTGCTACGCATTCTGAGGATTCACATGGGAGAGACCGCTGTCTAACAAGCCTACGAATATTAACCCATTCATCCTCTTCCACTCCAAAACCAGCAAACCTCACCAGAACTTCCTGAAATATATATTACATACCATAAGATGATGTAAAAAGACTGTAACATGATGTAAAAAGACTAGCAGAGAAGGTCAAGAATAATGTAAATTGCCAACATTAAAGACCAATGCCCTGTTTGTAAGCAAGAACCAATGGTGGGAATGGGTCCCATTCCTATTTTGTTAAATTATGGCGCTTGGTAAGCAAAATTGTGATGATCCTGGGAATCTCATTCATTGGTGAATCAGATTCCCGCATAGAGTGCGTATCTCGTACCATACCCGTGGGTGGTAATTAGAACATTTCCAGCTGTGCTCACCAAGGCAATGAAAGCTGTACGAAAGTTTGAAGAATTCAACAAAGAAATCAAAGTAGTTGCACTTATGTCCACTCTTAAGTTCCTTAATGCAGACCTTTTATTCTGTTTTCCTGATAGGTTTTCCTAAATGCGGACCATCTTGGGCCATCCATCAATTACTTTGGCACAAACCTGGGTAATGTGCACATGATAGTCCTGGGTGAAGTTCAAAACAGAAGGCACCCAAATGTAGCTCTACCTAACACTCTAAAAAGTAATTGTGTTTCAGAACATGATAATGTGAAGGGAGCATCAAAGTACAAGAAAAGAAATGCTAACGCACCATGTAAAAAAATAAATACAATGAAACATACAAACTAGCTTCAAGTTATTTGAACCACTTATGTGAAGTTAAAATCAGCTTTCAATTATTACCGGGTCACCTGTCTCAAGATTTCTATGAGATAAAAAGGTTGCAACATCATACCTGAGGAACAAAAGATGACTAATAATTATTATTTCAAAAATAACTATACTATTTGACAGAAGGAGTACCGCAATCGATTAGCCAACTTCTGGAAGACCTAAATAAAAATATCATGACATACTAACCATGCACCATCCCTTGAAGATTTAGCTTCAAATTCCATTGAAGTACTGTCTGCTACATTCCTGCCTGTACCTTTAACTGGTGATAAAGTAACGAGGACAAATCAAAGCATGATAAAGTGAAGTAGACATCTAAACAAAATGTTATCTAGAGATTTATAATTTGAAATAATAAAATAGGGATCCCGTCTTTGAAAGTTAAACAGTGATTTTGATCTTTGTAGTTTAAAGACTATATAGAGCAAAAAGAATTGGCAGATCAGTGCTATGTCTCATCAGTGCAAGTAGAGAAAATTTTTGCCACAGCCTGCCTATGCCAAACATTTCAGAAAAAGAGAAGTGAATTAGAACTTTGAACATGACAGAATTTAATCTCACCTGCAGGAGCAGGCAGATGTTGAGGGGCTTGAGGCACATTTCTCACTGTAACTGAATCAATGAAGGATAAAAACTTAGAACTGAATACTACACAAATATTGCAGCAACCAAACAGAGTTATTGATATACAATGCTGTTCAACTTCAAATGAAATCCCAAATCAAGTCAACCTAATGGAGCTGGTATTGGTTGAGGGACTCGAGGCACACTTTTTGCTATAGCTGAATCATCCCGAAGCAGAGATGACACATTTAATTTCCCAGGATTCTTAGCTGCTTTTGCTCTAAGAGCATACCGCCTATTTTGGAACCAATTCCACACCTGTTCGGAAATAAACACAGCAGATTAGCAACAGATTATTCAATAGTAATAATATTTTCCTTAAGCAAAAAGGATCTCACTTGTTTCATTTGAACAACAAACTTTCCAGACCTTTCCGCCGAAACACTACAGACAAGACAACCAAATCACAGCAGGCATCTACATTGAGAACCGAGGTCGGGAAATACTCAAAAAATTACTGCACATCAACTACATACCTGAATTTCTGTGCAAGGCCTTCGAGAACTTCACGCGTAGGCATCACATCACCGTGCACTTGCAGAATACTTTCCATCTCCGCGACCTGTGAGTTACAAGTGCAAAGATTCAGATCACTATGATCAACCAGCTGAACTTAAACTCTTTCATAATCCGGATCCAAATTGTTGCTGCAAATAATGTAATGCTGCAGCATCAAGCTCAAGTTTAAAGTAACACATAAGATTTTTGAACAAGAATTAACGAAAACCATATTTCAGAATATTGCTGTTATCAAGATGAGCATCCTATATATGATCAAAAATGCTCATACACTTGATCCTCAAAAGCTATTTGCCAAACGAGATGCTTCATTCGAAGAGTCGCGTAAGCATTTTGTGAGTGTAGATGAAGTGCAATATATCAAACAAGGGTGAAATGGCATGTAAGAAGAATCTGGTTTCCTATTGGAACTTTGTTTGAAGAAAAAAACAGAACTGTGGAGAACAGAAGTTTTAGACGACTAGACGTTATAATCTAAAAATTTAGTAATATTTATTTTGATTGATTTTTTTGTTCTTGCGTTTTCTACTATTTTGGAGAAAAACAAAACTCAATTTCAGGAAAGAAAAGCAACAAAATAACATATACTAACATTACGAGATAGCAAGGTTCTCAGAACCGGACCGAAGTACCGGGTGGATGGATCACTGGTCCATTCAGTGGTCGAACCGTTATTAACCCAGTGACGTCATTAATATATAAAAATATATATTATTAGTAATTAATAAAAATTTAAGAATCTCGTTTTTCACGAACTAAAACATAATAAAGATGAGTTACAATATTAATAAAAGTGGTTAATTTTAATATTAAAATTTTTTTGGTAAAAAAAAAATTAAAAACCGGGTCAAGTGGGTCAATTAACCGGGTTTACCGGTTGGACCACCGGTTGAACCGGTGATCAACGGGTCAACCCAAGTTTTGACCAAACCCGGATCACTGGGCCAAACCGAACCGGAAGGCGGACCGGTTACGATTTTTACCGGTCCGGTCCGAGTTTTAAAACATTACAAGATAGTAACCACTATAGGATTTATAAAATGGGCCCAAAGTCTAGAATATAAAGACATCACGCTCTCTAACTCAAAACTAATTGGCAATGAGAAGAGTTGACCCAGGTCATTACAAACTAAACATATTTTCTCAAGTTATTCAATGTGAGACAAAATATATACTCTTAAAACTCCCCATCACATGTAACCTGATGTATTGAGGATTACACATGAACCTGATAAATATGAAGACCCAAACAACATAAGCAAGCCCAGCAGAAGCTAGTCACAAAACAAGCCCATAATAAATCTAGTAAACCACGGGCAACTATTGGTCCAATTGATAAGTGGTACTAGTTAAAAAATAGGTAACTTTGACTCTTAAGAAATAGACTGCAAGTGGGTAAAAATGAAGGCTAAGAAGAGTATTTAATTAGGCCAAAGAATAGCCCACTCTAATACCATGTTAGATTTATAAAATAGACACAAAGACTAGTATATAAAGACATCAAGCTCTCTAACTCAAAACTAATTGTCAATGAAAAGAGTTGGCCCAAGTTATTATAATCTAGACATATGCTTTCAAGGTATTCAATGTGAGACGAGATATATACTCTAACAAGAACAAATACACTGTGTCCTGCTTTCTCTCAAGTATAGTTAGGCTTTCACTATAATTGATTAAAAATCTGAATGCACTATAAAAGTGCGCAATATAAGGTTTAATTATTTTCGCTACGACTCGCATACATTATAGGGGACAATGCTTTGTGAAATAGTAAAAGTTGTGGCTGCCAAGCCTACCAGAAATAACTTGGGGTTGAGTTAAAGAGCAGCCACTTTTGAATTTTGATACAAATGATCTCAGTAGTCAGGTTTTTACAGAGAGTCCAGGCTCCACAGCCTTCCCAGTGGTCAAATGATCTCAGTGGTCATTTTGTTGTGTATAAATTGTGGTATTAATTACTGTCACTTTTGAATTAACTAAATTGGATATCAACCATATTAATCAAATTGCTTACTGCACATATCGTATTTCATCACCTGTTTTTTCTACCTAAACTTTCACAGAATGCAACGATGTTGCAGCAGCAAAACTAAACAGACTTAAATTGCAAATGAACTTCAGGAATTCCTATCAGTTTTCAATGTGTAAATAATTCAGAAATTCCTTTAAACTCAAATTTGTCGCCCAAACTAGGCATATGATGCCAAAGGTAATACATGAAGGCAAAGGAAATGTTCATAGTCAGCAGGACATTGATATAAAAATGTTCTCAACATATAATGGATGAAAACAAGTGTTGTTGAAATCTTAAAAAACACATACTCCCTCCGTCACAAAACGAGTCACGTTTGACTTTTCTACCATATTAAGCATAAATATTCTCTATAATTCTTGCCACAAGGCGGTCTTACTTGTATCTAAAATCCATCCAAATAAATTGGCCATATGAGTCTATGATACAAGTAATCTGGATCTCAAATTTGGGGTCTTACAATGTGCCATGAATTTTCAATATTACCCAAGTACAAGTGATGTAGTCAATCAATATATAACGCCAGCACCAAATTTGAAACCCCTAGCAGTAGAAACTCATCAACATGGTAAAAGTATAATAGAGTTTTAACCGGTAGGACTATTTCCATAAATTAAGTTGCTAGTTCCACATGATCCCTCTTAACTTTCCCAAAAAAAAAATAATAGTAAATGCATCTCTGAGTAATACTGGACCTTCTGAAACTATCGTATTTACTTGAGAAATAGCAATTCCCTCTTAATAAGCACACACGGGAGGAATCTTGACATACACCTCAAAAACACAAGTTTCAGCATTTAGCATTGCTGGGCAATGTTCAGTATATATAACATTGACCTACAACCACGAAAAAATTGTGTAAAAAAATAAATTAGCGAAAACATAAAAAGAAAAAAACCTCTGCAGAGTTAAAGCGGAAGGCGGGGCCACCGTTACTCGGTGGTCTTCCCATCGGCTCCTCCTTATAAAATTTCTATTGAATCCACACTACCGGAGACAGGGAGGGAGGTGAAAAAGAAATTGAAAATCTGTCCGTCCTCAGATGCTTTATGCTTATGCAAAGAGAGAAGACGGAGACAAATATACAAATACGTGGGTTCGGTATTTTATCTTTCACCCGGATTTCAGATTTACGCGTCGGGTTGAGCTTTTATTTTTATTTATTTTTTAATTATAATTACTCTCATTGCATTGCATCCCATTTCAAAAGGAAAAGTGGTATAATAAATCAACTCTAGCATGTCAAAACAATTCTTTAATGTCGAAATATTTAATATAAATAAAATATATCAGACAACATAACTTTTTCTAACAAATTTTTTTAATATAAAGTGAAAGAGAAAATGTAAGATAATTTATTTAAAAAAATAATGCTTAAGTGCTTAATTGCAAACTTTAACATTCTTGAAAATACGGTAATAAATTAAATTATTAAAATAAAAGTTCATATGTTGTAAGACCCCAACTTTTATGAATAAAGATGATTTTTCTATAATTATCATTGAATATTATGGAATGAATTTGTTATAATGTTATAAATGGGTAGATTTATAAATTCTAAAAAGTATGCAAGTTGTTATATTATATTCGATTGGTTGAAGAATATTCGTTTTAGCGAGGGAATATTCGCACAACGCGTATAATCATTGATGGACTCCACAATGTAATTATCATTTGGATCGAGAAAACGACAAAAATATTTTTATGAAAATAACGGCGGAAGTTTTACCGTTAATTATCATTGTGAACTACTACTGAGTAAAAGTAAAGAATACGCTGATGTCTGGCGTAGTTGCATAGTAACACACTCAGATTGATTATTGATACTTACACGAGAAGTCACACCGATTATACTCAATTATTCACATGATGAATTGTTGATCATATTTCTCATATTATTGATTCGATTATTGTCACAGTATCATCTGCATTATATAATATATTATTAAATCAATAATTGAGACGACAAAGTTATTCATATTATTAAATTGCAATATTTACAATGTCTAAAAGTTCTGCCAAGGAGAGGTTTGGTCACCTAATTGCGTGTCAATATGGAGAAATCCTTATTGGAAAGCCCCCTCTTTCTTGGGAACGACCTGGTTGTTAAATATTGTGAGTTATGATATTAATAATGAATAAGTTTGTGTTAATTAAAGATGAATTTGATAGTTCCATTATGTTGGGATTATTGGTGTTAGTTGAAATCGACATCTATTCCGATGATAATTGATGTCTGGGGGTTATATTGATAAATCGGGTAATTTATCGGATAAATGAGCAATTAATTGCTACTAATTCACATGCTTATATAACTATTTATTCACATGTGTGTACTATTGAGTCACATTCACTAACTATTAGGGGAGTTGGTGCAAGATTGATAATACTTGCATGACTAAGTTAAAAAGGGAGGTATAGATGGAGGTACTATACTGTATTTCATATTTTCACATGATTATAACTATTGATTCACATGATTGAATTATTGATTCACATTATTTACTATTAGAGGAGGTGGTGCAAGTTTGATAATACTTGCAGGACTAAATTAAAAATGAAAGAAAAGTTGGAGGTATCAGATCAGTAATTTTTCGAGCCCCAAAACGTAAATTATCGAAACTATATTTTTCTATAAATAGAAGCTCATTCTTCCTTCATTCCTCACCAATTCACCAAAGTTATAGAGCATTTATTATAGAGAGAAATTATAGAGAGAAAGAAGAAGAGAAAGTCTGCTACATTTCTATTCCAAAGATCCAAACTTTTATTCTAAGGTAAGGGTATTATTTCTTTTGTATTCATGAAGAGAACTTCATTATTTCATTCTTTATTATTATGTTGGAATAACCAAAGATACGCAGCTCACCCTATACTTGGTGAAATTCTTCATTATTCCATTCTTTATTATTCTGTTGGAATATCGTATACATCGTTTTCACGCGGGACCGGTTAAAATCTTTATTATTCATTGGAATATCCCATGCATGCATGCGTTTTTGTTGGACCTAGTTAAAATCTTTATTATTTCATTGGAATATCCGCTTGCGTAATTTCGCATTGACTGCTTTTTGTTATTTATTATTCGTTGGAATAACCTATCTACAATCAAGTATCGTATGCATGGTGATTTCTTTTGTTACTCCATTCTTTATTATACTCGGTTGGTTAAAGTTTTGACTTTATACTCCATGAAATTAGTGGAATATCCTCGATATTTGCGCTTCATCCAAAGATCTTTCATGGAAATATTCTTCCGAGCATTCTTGAATTTTACTCTACAAAAAAAGTATCGTGTTGACAATTTGGACGTTATTAGTTCCGAATAAATTAATTTTTGAACTTGTTTTTATTGAATTCTTATATCATTGTCATCATCCTCATGTTTATTTTTTTTTTAAAGTCATCTGTGGCCTGTAGTGCATAGATGGACTTGGTATGATTATGACAGTGGATTATTGATTGTAATCATGACCGTAATGTTATAAATAATGTGATAAAAGTTCTCATTGGCCCCAGTAGTGCATTGATGGACATGCTTGTTGTTGGCATGATCATGACCATTGATGAATACACGAATATCCTTGCCCAGTAGCATGGATAATTTGTGGTTGTGACCCTAATTAATATCCTCGTGGTCGCAAGGCAGGGATGATGTGGATTATTTATTAAGTTGAGTCTCAATGATAAAAATGGGAAAAAAACCTTTTAAATCTTAAAAGATACTAGATTTTATTCTCTCTTGACTCTTTTAATGGATTGCTTGTTCACCGCAGTTAAACTTGATGTCTATTGTATTTTATCGGTTTAACATTGTTGAAGGCTAATGATAATTTATTCGCATTATCTTAGTCATAATATTTCTCATTGGGCTAGTTGAGCTCTCCTTTCTTTCACTATCTCTTCTTGTGAAATGAGAACGTGGCGGGACTAGTAGTAGGGAACGGAGTGACGATCTCGAGATGGTGTCTTAGTAGTCCTCACTATTCTATAAAATAATGTGATAATAAATGTAATGAGGACTTATTCTCGAGAGTGGATATTATCACAGAAGACAATATTTGTATTAAAACTCAAAACTCTTGTTGATATTTAAGATTGTATTTATATTTCGTACCATGTATTTGGCACTCGTAATAGGTGATGTATACCTATTTTTAGGGCGCCACGCTGGTTATATCGAGCTTAGGGATATGATCCTGGCTAAGATGTGAGACAAGAACTAGGAGGGAGAGACGGAAAATCTTCGCTAAGATAACCTACCTAAGTTTATTTGGTATTTAATTGGCTCATTATAGTATAAGAATAATATGTGATATGTTAATTAACCCTTGTTTTGTGACAGTATTTGAAAATGGCATCCGAGAATGTTGAGAACATCAATGGAGAACAGGAGACCGTTGAGTCTCCACAGATCAATAACTCAGGACAATGTGCATCGAAGGCGACAATCCTCATGCAAACAACAACACCTTGACCAAATGATGAACGATAGAATGTTCCGAGGCTTCACGCAACATCAGTGAGAGCGGCTCCTCGCCCAAAATGCAGTGAAAACTCTCGGCAAACTCCTGACGGCCACCGCCAAACGCTTCAAGGAGCTGGGGACCACCGGGAGTTTTTTTGGAGAGCCAAAGCCACTTAAGGCGTAAGACATGGATAAAGCAGATCAACAAGATATTTGATGTCTTGGGATGCTCCAAGGAGCAAAAGGTTCCTTTGCCACCTTCATGTCATGCGGCGGCAGAGGCATTATTAGTGGGAATCAGAAGCGCACTCAACCTACTCAGATCAAGATGTCTTGGGAGAAGTTCCAAGAACTGCTCAACAACAAGTACTTTTCCCAAAGTATTCATCACATGATGAAGAGGTAGAGTTCATTAAACTGGAACAAAACAACACGACCGTGTCGCAAAGACAAAAGCAAGTTTGCCGAAATGTCTTCCGTTTTCGCCCCATTTGGTTGATAATGAGAGGATAATGACACTAATGTTTCTAAGAGGTTTGAAATCCGAGATACGTCAATATCTTATCTCTCATAAACCGTGGTTTATATTCAGATGTTAATAGGCTCATTATTGAACGCCGATAATGAGTCAACCCAACCAAAAGAGAAGAATGACAAAATGATAATACCAGTGAAAACAGTCATCGAAGCGGTGACAATAAGCGCGGAAGGAATCAACATGCCAGAAATGGTAACCACTTCGGTGGTAATCATGGCCAAAATAATAAGAATGGACATTTCAAGAAGAGGAGATTCAACAATGATGGAAAGACGTCAGCATTAGCACCTGTCGTTAAGGAAGGAGAACGACCACCTATCACATGTTTTAAATGTGGAGGGGAGGGACACATCAGTCCAAATTGCGCGATGCCCTCCAAAGCATGTTACAATTGCGGAAGAGAAGGTCACCTGACCCAATTTTGTCGTGCACCGAAGACAAGTCCAGCTGGGATGGAGGCATCAAAGGCCGTCCCAAACAAGATAAAACCGGTAATTTAAGGGAGAGCGTTTGTCGTGACCTCCCAGAAAGCAAGGAACCCGAACGAGGTCATCACGGGTAAGCTTATCATAAACTCTAGCGAAGTATATACCTTATTTGATACCGGTTCTACCCATTCTTTTATTTTTCCTACTTGCATTCAACGTTTAAATTTGACTCCGGATAAATTAGACTTTGACTTATCTGTTGAAACTCCATTGGGAGAAACCTTCATTACATCCACTGTTTATAAGTTTTGTTTAGTTCAAATCGGTACCCTAACATTACCTGTCGATCTTATTTCATTGAAAATACTTGCATTTGACGTAATTCTAGGATTGATCGTTAACTACTCATCACGCAAAAATTGATTGTTTTTCGTAAGGTTGTTAGCTTTCATATTCCTAACCAACCTATTATGCTAATTCAAGCAACCAAACCATTAAAATCAATCAATATCATCTCAAGTCATAAAGCTATTCGCTTATTGAAAACCGGATGTCAAGATTTCTTTAAATTTCATGTTATTTAATCTAAATAAAAATACGCCATTTTGAATGATATTTCTATTGTTAATGAATTTTCCGACGATTCTCGGAGAAATTCTCGCCTCATCAGAAGACCCCGAATTTTATAGAATAAAAGTATTCAATTTTTTTTATAATTACTATTCACGAGTTACTATTTACGAGTAATTCATGAGTTACTATTCACGAGTACTATTTACGAAGCATGATAATTTTTTTTCTTAAGAAGGCACTACTCAATAGTTGTTACAGTAATTACTATTCAATATTTTATTTTATTGATTCAATAATTGCTACGTTAAAATTTTATATTATTGTTGTTTTAATAATTGTCATTACACAGTATTTTCCATTATCAGATTAATAATTCATATTATTTGAGTAATATTATTAGATAGCATTATTGATAATGTCTAGAAAGTTACATCAAGGAGAGGTTTGGTCACCTAATTGCTTGGCCAAGTAGAGAGAAATCCTTATCGGAAAGCCCCTCTTTCCAGAGGCGTCGGTCATCATTATTGTGATTACGTAATATTAATTGTGAATAATTAATTATTGATTTATATGATAAGGAAAATATTCATTTTATGTGGATATAGATGGAGAAAATTTTTAATGCGATAATTGTTGAAAGTTGACATTTTATCTTTTTTGATAAAATAATTCATTTAAATATATTATTATATTTTAATAATAAAATAATGGTAATATTTTTACAATGAATGTGTGATATATGAATAAATGAGGAAGAAGAGTATTTTTGTTGCATTAAATGTTTAACATATGTTTTGTGTGTTGGTGGACCCTATTTTTGACTGTAATTTGATTATACCGTAAAATCGCCTGCTGTTGTCAGGATTTTACAATTTGCTTAGAATTTGGAAAAACTTTCTTCTGCAAAGTTGTAGAGAATGGAATTTCCTATGAAAAGGACATAAGGTTCGAATTTTTCTGATAAAAGGGCTATTTATTATGAATTATTGAAGTTCCGAAGTTTCAGAATAATTGATTTTTGAAGTTTTAAATTTTTTTTAAAAGAAAAACATTTTTTTCATTATTGGTGGGCCCCACATGTGTGGTAAATGATCTGAATTCAGATTCTTTGGTGGTGGGCTTGAAAATTTAATAAATAATATTATTATATTCAATTTTTTACTCTTTTTGTGTTCTACGCAATTTCCTTTTAAATAGGTGTTTAGGTTAAATTGAAAATCACATTTAAATCAAGTTTTCTCTCTATATTATCGAGCGTATTCTTGTGAGTATTTTGATACTTTGAGTGTTTCTATACGATGCAAGTTCGTTCAACGTTATAACCGACATTCCAGTGTAAGTATTGTTTCTTTTTGAGGTGCGCAATGGTCCCTTAGGCACTTGATGCTCCGCCTTTACACATTGACAAGTTAAACACGTTGAGATAAACTTTGCAATCTCTCTCTTCATATTGTTCCACCAAAATGTATGTCGAAGATCACGATACATTTTAGTACTTCTAGGATGGATTGCAAATGGTGTATCGCAGGCCTCCATCATAATCTTGACTTCAAATCGTGAGTCGTTAGAACACAAAGTCTAGAGTGGACTCAAGTATTCCTTCTTCATCGATTCTCGCCTTAGGAATAGACCTTCTTGTATTTCTTCTTCATATGCATCTCCGGTCAATTGGGCTCGAAGCAACCTTAACTTTTTCTATTAAAGTTGGCTCTATCGTATACTTGACATCATCGCACTCGCTCCTCGTGATATGATCTTCTACTCAACGCCACATTACCACGCTCTAGGATGGTATGAATAAAGTGTGGTCGTAGTCTTTCAATAGCTCGAGCCAACGTCATTGCCGCGTGTTAAGTTCTTTTGGGTGAAGAAATATTTAAGGCTTTTATGGTCCGAATATATCTCCACTTTCTCCCCATATAGATAAGTGCCTCCGGATCTTTAAGCGAAAACGATCACGCTAACCTCTGACTCTAGATCATGAGTAGGATAATTCCTCTCATATTCTTTAAGTTGTCGAGGCATAGGCTATGACTTCCCACGTTGCATGAGAACACATCCTAACCCTTTTTGGGAAGCATCATGTAGATAACAAATCCATCCGAACCAGATGGTATTGTTAGTAACAAAGCCAAATAAGTCTCTCTTAAGCTCTTGGAAACTCTTCTCGCATTCTTCACTCCAAACGAATTTTGTATCCTTCCGAGTTAATCGAAGTTAATTGAGTAAGCGATTCGAGAAAACCCTTCCACGAATCTCCGATAATAACCAAACCAAGCCCATAAAGCTACGACTTGACCACCGACTTTGGTTGCTCCAACTTTGTATTGCTTCAATCTTCACGGATCAACAGATACTCCATGTTTCGACACCACGTGCCCAAGGAATGCTACTTCCTCAAGCCGTAACTCGCATTTCTTCAACTTGGCATAAAAGCTTGTTTTCACGGGCTTTCGAGTACCGAATTTCAAATGGTGCTCATGATCTTCACGGCTTTTGGAATATATGAGGATGTCATCAATAAAGACAACAACGAATTGATCCAAATATTCCTGAATACTCGATTCATCATATCCATGAAAGTCGCAGGAGCATTAGTCAATCCGAAAGACATGACTAAGAATTCATAATGCCCGCATCGAAGTTCTAAAGCGCGTCTTGGAATATCCTCGCCTAATCTTCAAATTGATGATATCCGTAGCGAAGATCGATTTTTGAAAAGAATTGTGCTTCTTGCAGTTGGTCAAACAAGTCATCAATACGAGGTAGAGGATACTTATTCTTGATGGTGACATGGTTCAATTCCCGATAGTCAATATAAAGTCGCGATACTCCCCGTCTTTCTTCTTTACGAATAAAACAGAGCACCCCAAGGAGATGTCTTTCAGACGAATGAAACCGATGTCCAACAATTTCTCGTAGTTGGACCTTTAACTCTCAAGTTCAATAGAGCCATTCGATATGGGGTTTTAGAAATGGGCTTTGTACCGTGTTCAAGGTCAATAAAGAATTCAACTTCACGCTTCGGGGTGACTAGGAAGTTCTTCAGAAATACGCGGTGAAAGTCAATAACAACAGAATATTATTCAAATTTGACGTGTCTTTATTCAAATCCATAACATGGGCTAAGAAAGCTTGACATCCGCTTTTCAATAAACTAATCGCTTTATGATTAGATATAACGTTGATTGATTTTAATGGTTTAGTTGCTGAATTCAACAACAAAGTTGATTAGAATATGAAAACTAACAACCTTACGAAAACAATCAATTTTGGCATGATGAGTAGATAACCAATCAATCCCTAAAATCACATCAAAAGTAAGTATCTTTAAAGAGATAAGGTCAACAGTAAGATAAGGGTGCCAACTTGGATTAGACAAGATTTATAAACGAATGGATGTGATGAAAGTTTCTCCTAACTGAGTTTCCAGACAGATAAAGTCAAAGTCTAATTTTTCCCGAGTCGATTTAAACGTTGAGCACAAGTAGAGAGATAAATGAATGGGTAAAGACCCAGATTCTAGTAAAGTATAAACTTCACAAGAATTTATAAATAGCTTACCCGTGATCACCTCGTTTGGGTTCCTCGATTTTGACTACCACAACAAACGCTTCTTCCAGAACCGCTGACTTTGACTTTTCTCGGGATATCTTTTGGGTCACCGGCCCTCATTGAACTAGGTTTCGCCATCTGCAATCTCGATAAATGTCCTTCCTTTCCATAATTATAGCATACCCGAACTGCTGCAAGGGCGATTTGGATCGATATATCCTCTTTTCCGATTTATAATATATGACGGTGGTCGTTTCTCCTCCCTGGAACCGATTCTTTCTTTGCACTGCTCGCCTTCACATGGTCGTTGTTGAATCTCCTCTTTTAAAATCTCCTCCCGACTCGCTTCTTCTATTTTCATGGCCATGATTACCACCAGAGTGGTTACCATTTTTGTCCGCCTTTTTCTTTCTCCACTTTGGTTATTGTTGTTTTGTTGATCGCTATCTCCTAGATGATCCTCGATTGTGGTACCTCGGTAGACCATACTCGTTATCTCGCTTCTAACAATTGAGCACTATTAACAACATCCGAATAAAGAGAAAATTTATGATAGATGAGATATCGACGATCTTAGGTTTCAAACCTCTCGTAAACATCCCGCCATACGTTCCTCATTCTCCACCAAATGAGGTGCAAACACGGATAACTCGCAAACTTCGCTTCAGACCGAGACATCGTCATGTTGTTTCGCCTACTAATAAAATCCACTTCCTTCATATGACTAACACTTTCGTGAAAGTATTTGTCATTAAATAGTTTCAAACGTCTCCCAAGACACGCCGAAGCGCAATGGATGGGTACGCTTCATGATTCCCACCAGTAGTCTGCACTCACCACTTAAACATAAAGGTGGCGAATGGAACCTTCATTCTCTCCGCGCATCCCAAGACATCGAATATCTTGGTAATTTATTTGACCCATGTTTCGCCATGATTGGATCGAAGCTTTCCCTTAAATTAAATTCGTGGACACAACTCTTTGAATCGAATCGTCATGTGACAACCCATGAATTGCTATCATTTCTCCTATGTTTTGAACACGAAGTCTCCTCGTCGATTTTTTGCATGAACCGCAAAAGCTTCTAAATATCCCTCGCTCATCATCCGCTTTCAATTGGTGTTGTTCACGGGAGGAACATTGTCACTGTTGCACGTTCTCTCCTCGTTGGTGAGTATAAAGCGTCTCCACGGCCTCATTTCCATCAATTAATATTCTCACCGATATTCTCAAACACTCGCCATAAAACAAGGGTTAATTAAGAAATCAATATATCACATAATGTCCTTATATATCGACCAACTATCAAATAAGCTTAGGTAGGATACACTAGCGAAGGATTTACTTCTGCCTCCCTCCTAGTTCTATTCCCCGATCTTCGCCAGAGATCATATCCCAAGCTTCGATACCAACCGTGACACCCCCAAAATAGGTCTACATCACCCATTCCGAAAGTCAACAATACACTAAGCATGTAAACAACTACAACTTTATTATTACAATAAGAAACTGTGAGTTTAAATACGAGATATTGCCATCTGCATAATATCCACATACAAATAAATCCTCATAATAATTATTGATACATTATTTTACAACAATGGTGAGGACTACTAAACAACTCTCCCTAGAACTTTCATTCCATACCTAGACTGCGTCACTCGCTTATATTCTCGCCTCCGAAAAGAAAAATAGAACAAAAAAAAAAGGGTGAGCTCGACTAAAGCCCAAAGAAGAATATTATGACTAAGATAATATACAACAAAATTATCGTTAGTCTTCAACAGGAAAAATATATAGAATACAATAAACAACAAGTTTTAAATCAATATTCATAGCTGAAATAATAATTCATTGTAAGAAGAGTTAAGTAGAGAACGCAAACTACTATCTTCTATGTATGAATTTTAAAGTTCATCGCTCTATTTTTTTTTATCCCTATAACATCAATCAATATATATCCGGGATCAAATATTCATCCTCAGACTACTGTGCCAATGACATTCACCGGGTTTGGTCATGTTCATCTAAACACATGTTCATCTTCGCACTACGGCCAAAGATATTCATCAAAAATCATTCATCTTCGCACTATGTGCCAAAGATATTCATCATAAATCATTCATCTTGCACTACGGGCCAAAGATATTCAATAATATCATCATTTAAGACCGAGGATGATGAAAATATTTTTTAAAAAAAGCGAATATAGTGAAACAAAATGACAAGGATTAAGGATTAAGGATTCGTGACTTTGTTTTATCCACGTCCAAAAATACCCTCAAAATAATCATAATGGTGTAAAATTCAAGAATGATCAAAATATAGATACAATCAAAGCTAGTATCCGAGAATAGATATTTTGGACAAAAGAAAAAATTTTATTTTTCGATGAATAGTGCCGTATTCGTGAATAAAGATCGCTTACGTGAATAAGGTCGTTTACGTGAATAAGAACTCTAACACCAAAAGTTCCAAATTTGATAAAAACTTCAGATCAAGATTTCAAAGATAATGATATTGAAGAAATAATATCATTACAAAAAAAAACATCCCTTACCGGAAAGACATAAAGATTTAACCTGGAATATTGGATATAAAGCTATAACTTGAACTTTCACCGTATAGCAATACTCAAAGTATACTCAAAATACTCACAAGAATACGCCGATAATATATAGAGAGAAAACTTCAGTTTCTGGTGTGATTTTGAATTCTAACATAAGCACCCTATTTATAGAAAAATGCTTAAAACATCAAAGCAGAAAATTTAATATAATATTAATTTATATTAAAATTTTCATACGCCCACTTAGACTTCTGATTTCAGCAACTTAACATGTGATTCATGAGGCTTACAAATGTAAAAAATGTTTTTGTTAATATAAATATTTAAAACTTCCAAAAATCAATTATTTCAGAACTCTGGAACTTCAATATTTCATAATAAATAGCCCTTTTGTCAGAAAATTCAAATCTCGCGTGTTTTTATAGAAAATTCAATTCTCTACAACTTTGCAGAAGAAAGTTTTTCCAAATTCCAAGCAGAAATTGGCCGAAATCCATAAACGGGTGATTTTAGAGGTTATAATCAAATTTCAAATAATAAATAGGGTCCAATTAACATGTTTAACATGTTTTAAACATTTATTGCAACAAAATACTCTTCCTCCTCATATACTCATATATCCCACATTCGTTGTAAAAATATCACCATTATTATATTATTAAAATATAATAATATATATATTTAAATGAATTATTTTATCGTAAAAAGATAAAATATTAATTTTCAACAATTGTCACATTAAAATTTTTTTCCATCTATATCCACATAAAATCAATATTTTTCTCATCATATGAATCAATAATTAATTATTCACAAATAATATTATTGTAATCACAATATCGACAACCAGCAGCTTCTGGAAAGAGGGGCTTTCAATAAGAATTTCTCCTTCATGGCGCCGCAATTAGTGACCAAACCTCTTCTTAGACGTAACTTTCTAGACATTGCCAATAATGTTATCTAATAATATTATTCAGATAATATGAATTATTGCTTCGATAATGAAAATAATCGTGTAATGACAATTATGAAACAATAAAAGAAGATAAAATATCAACGCAACAATTATTGAACCAATAAAATATCGAATAAAGAATTATCGTAACCATTATTGAGTAGTGCCTTCTTACGTAAGATTCAATAATTGGTGCAATACTGCAGTGCTTCATCGTCGCAACAACGCGTATTGTGTTTTAACCTAACGGTATTCCAACAAACAGTAAATCTCAGAATAACTACGCCTGTTATTTTTAAACAACTTATATTTGTCGTTTTCTTCCTCCAATCGCTTTCCATTATGGGGCCCACACATGGTCGCTTACGTCATATCATTTAATATTCCCGACAAAGATTTAATATTCCACGACCAAACGAATATTCCCCGACAACAATGAATATTTTATAACCACTGCTTATTTTGAAATATTTGCGTATTTTACCCATAACTATCCACATTAATCTCATCAACCCTTACTATTTCAAAATAATAATTAGAGGAAATTAAATTTCATTTATTAATTATTTGGGGTCTTACAACCTCCCTCCTTATGAAATTTAGATCCTCGAAATTGACATACGCACTGGTGTTTCAAAAGGTGAGGATACCTCGCTTTCATTTCCGTTTTCAACTCCCGTGTCATTTCCTCTATAAAGATGGTTCCTCCACAAGACTTTAACTTGTGGTATGACCTTCGTATGTAGTAGACATGCCCTTCCTATCTAAGATCTTGACAGTACTTCCTCACACGTTAAGTCTTCTGGCTATCTCGTCCGATTCTAACTCAATAACGTGGTTGGTCTTTCACATATTTCTTAAGTACGATATGTGAAACACATTATGAACACGAGACATACTTGGATGTAACGCGAGTCTATAGGCTACATTTCCTACTCGGTCAAGAATTTGAAATGGACCAATAAATTGTGGATTGAGCTTTCCTCTCTTCCCGAATCTTGTAACTCCTTTCCATGGGGAAACACGCAACAATACATGATCCCCTATACTAAATTCCACGTCCTTTCGATGAAGATCCGCATAACTCTTTTGTCGATCTTGTGCCGTTTGTATACGTTGTCGAATCATTTGGATCTTTTCAAGAGTCATACGTCTTAACTTTCGGGTCCCAACAATGTTGCTTCACCCACTTCATCCCAACATATATCAAGAAGCGACACTTTCGTCCATATAATGCTTGAATGGGGCCACACCGCATTTTGATCGATAATCGTTGTTGTAGGAGAATTCCACCAATGGTAAATACTTATTCCAACCGCCTCTTGAAGTCTAGGACACGTAGTCTTAATAAATCTTCAAGAGTTTGAATAGTCCTCTCGATTGTCCGTCTGCTTTGAGGATGGTATGCAGAATCGAATCAGTAAACCGCACTCCATAGCTTTTTTGCAAGCTAACCCAAAATCTTGAAGTGAATTTTGGGTCACGATCCAAACTATGGATCTTGGCATGCCATGCAACCTCACAATCTCATTTACATACATACTAGCAAGACGTTCAAGAGAATAAGTCTCCGTATCGGCAAGAAAAATGCAGACTTAGTTAATCTATCAACAATAACCCAAATAGCATTTATGCCTTGAGAAACCGTGGGAAGACCCGTAACGAAATCCATGGTAATATGTTCTCACTTCCATTTCGTAATCTCAAGTGGTTGCAATGGTCCCTTAGGCACTCGATCTTCGCCTTTACACGTTGACAAGTTAAACACGTTGAGATAAACTTTGCAATCTCTCTCTTCATATTGTTCCACCAAAATGTATGTCAAGATCACGATACATTTTTAGTACTTCCAGGATGGATTGCAATTGGTGTATTGTGTGCCTCCATCATAATCTTGTACTTCAAATCGAGTCGTTAGAACACAAAGTCAGAGTGGACTCAAGTATTCCTTCTTCATCGATTCTCGCCTTAATAATAGCACCTTCTTGTGATTTCTTCTTCATACGCATCAATTTCAAGATTGGTGGCTCGAAAAGAACCTTAACTTTTTCTATTAAAGTTGGCTCTGTCGCGATACTTGACATCATCGCACCTCGTTCGTGATATGATCTTTCTACTCAACGCCATACCACTACCACGTTCTAGGATGGTATTGAATAGTGTGGTCGTAGTCTTTCAATAGCTCGAGCCAACGTCAGCATTGCGTGTTAAGTTCTTTTTGGGTGAAGAAATATTTAAGGCTTTTATGGTCCGAATATATCTCCACTTTCTCCCCATATAGATAGTGCCTCCGGATCTTTAAGCAACGAACATTGCCGCTAACTCTAGATCATGAGTAGGATAATTCCTCTCATATTCTTTAAGTTGTCGAGAGGCATAGGCTATGACTTTCCCACGTTGCATGAGAACACATCCTAACCCTTTGCTCAAGCATCGCATCAGATAACAAATCCATCCGAACCGGATGGTATTGTTGTAACAGTCTTAGAAATAAGTCTCTTAAGCTCTTGGAAACTCTTCTCGCATTCTTCACTCCAAACGAATTTTGTATCCTTCCGAGTTAACTGAGTTAACGGAGTAGCGATTCGAGAAAACCCTTCCACGAATCTCCGATAATAACCAGCTAAGCCCATAAAGCTACGTGACTTGATCACCGACTTCTATTGGTTCCTAACTTTGTATTGCTTCAATCTTCGTCGGATCAACAGATACTCCATGTTTCGACACCACGTGCCCAAGGAATGCTACTTCCTCAAGCCAGAACTCGCATTTCTTCAACTTGGCATAAAAGCTTGTTTTCACGAAGCCTTTGGAGTACCAGCTTCAAATGGTGCTCATGATCTTCACGGCTTTTGGAATATATGAGGATGTCATCAATAAAGACAACAACGAATTGATCCAAATATTCCTTGAATACTCGATTCATCATATCCATGAAAGTCGCAGGAGCATTAGTCAATCCGAAAGACATGACTAAGAATTCATAATGCCCGCATCTGAAGTTCTAAAGGCGTCTTGGAATATCCTCGATTTCTAATCTTCATTGATGATATCCGTAAGCGAAGATCGATTTTGAAAAGAATTGTGCTCCTTGCAACTGGTCAAACAAGTCATCAATACGAGGTAGAGGATACTTATTCTTGATGGTGACATGGTTCAATTCCCGATAGTCAATACAAAGTCGCATACTCCCGTCTTTCTTCTTTACGAATAAAACAGGAGCACCCCAAGGAGATGTCTTAGGGAGACGAATGAAACCGATGTCCAACAATTCTCGTAGTTGGACCTTTAACTCTCGAAGTTCAATAGAGCCATTCGATATGGGGTTTTAGAAATGGGCTTGTATGCAGTTCAAGGTCAATAAAGAATTCAACTTCACGTTCTGGGGGTAGACTAGGAAGTTCTTCAGGAAATACGTCAGGAAAGTCAATAACAACGGGAATATTATTCAAATTTGACGTGTCTTTATTCAAATCCATAACATGGGCTAAGAAAGCTTGACATCCGTTTTTCAATAAACGAATCGCTTTATGATTAGATATGACAGTGATTGATTTTAATGGTTTAGTTGTTCGAATTGAACAACGGGTTGATTAGGAATATGAAAACTAACAACCTTACGAAAACAATCAATTTTGGCATGATGAGTAGATAACCAATCAATCCCTAAAATCACATCAAAAGTAAGTATCTTTAAAGAGATAAGGTCAACAGGTAAGATAAGGGTGCCAACTTGGATTAGACAAGATTTATAAAGCAATTGGATGTGATGAAAGTTTCTCTAACGGAGTTTCCACAGATAGGTCAAAGTCTAATTTTTTTGAGTCGATTTAAACGTTGAGCACAAGTAGGAGAGATAAATGAATGGGTAAGACCAGATATCAGTAAAGTATAAACTTCACAAGAATTTATAAATAGCTTACCCGTGATCACCTCGTTTGGGTTCTCTCGATTTTGACCACCACAACAAACGCTTCTTCCAGAATCGTTGACTTTGACTTTTCGGGGACGATCTTTTGGGTCACCGTCCCCATTGAACTAGGTTTTTCGCTATGCGATCTCGGCGATATGTCCTTCCTTTCCATAATTATAAGATACAGGCTGTTGTGGGCGGTTTGATCGATATATCCCTCTTTCCGTGATTTATAAGATATGATCGGTGGTCGTTCTCCTCCTTGGAACCGCTTCTCACCTTGCATCTGTCGTCTTCACATGGTCGTTGTTGAATCTCCTCTTTTTAAAATCTCCTCCCGACTCGCTTCTTCTATTTTCATGGCCATGATTACCACCGGAGTGGTTACCATTTTTGTCCGCCTTTTTCTTTCTCCACATTGGTTATTGTTGTTTTGTTGTTCGCTATTCCAGGGTATGATCCCCGATTGTGGTACCTCGGTTGACCATACTCGTTATCTCGCTTCTAACAATTGAGCCCTATTAACAACATCCGAATAAAGAGAAAATTTATGAGAGATGAGATCGACGATATCTTGGGGTTTCAAACCTCGAGAAACATCCGCGTCATACGTTCCTCATTCTCCACCAAATGAGGTGCAAACACGGATAACTCGCAAACTTCGCCTCGTCTTTGAACCGTCGTGTTGTTCGCTTCCGGTCTAATAAATTCCACTTCCTTCTATACGACGAACACTTTCGGGAAAGTATTTATCATTAAATAGTTTCGAAACGTCTCCCAAGACATCTTGGTAGCAATTGGATGGGTACGCTTACATGATTCCCACCAAGATTCGCCTCACCACGAAACATAAAGGTGGCGAATGGAACCTTCGTTTCCTCCGTCGCATCCCAAGACATCAAATATCTTGGTAATTTATTTGACCCATGTTTCCGCCATGATCGGATCAAAGCTTTCCTTAAATTCGTGGTCCCAACTCTTTGACTCGTCATTTGTGATAACCCGTGAATTGCTATCATTTCTCCTATGTTTTGAACACGAGTCTCCTCGTCGATTTTGCATGAACCGCAAAAGCTTCTAAATATCCCTCGTTCATCATCTGCTTCATTGGTGTTGTTCACAGGAAGAACATTGCCACTGTTGCACGTTCTCTCCGTTGGTGAGACAAAGCGTCTCCACGGTCTCATTTCCATCATTAATATTCTCATTCGACATTCTCAAATCATCGACATAAAACAAGGGTTAATTAAGCAAATCAATATATCACATAATGTCCTTATATCTTGACCAACTATCAAATAAGCTTAGGTAGGACACACTTAGCGAAGGATTTACTTCGTCTCTCCCTCCTAGTTCTATTCCCCGATCTCCGCTGGAGATCATATCCCTAAGCTCGATACCAAATTGTGACACCCCAAAATAAGTCTACATCACCCATTCCGAAAGTTGTCAATATACGATGATAAAAACAACTACAACTTTATTATTACAATAGTAGAAAGCTGTGAGTTTAAATACGAGATATTGCCATCTAAAATAATATCCACATACAAATAAATCCTCATCATAATTATTGATACATTATTTTACAACAATGGTGAGGACTACTAAACAACTCTCTCTAGAACTTTCATTTCCATACCCGACCTGCACTCGCTTATATTCTCGCCTCCCTAAAAAGAAAAATAGAACAAAAAAAGAAAAGGGTGAGCTCGATTAAATTTAAAGAATAATATTACGACTAAGATAATATACAACAAAATTATCGTTAGTCTTCAACGAGGAAAAAATATAATAGAATACAATAAACAACAAGTTTTAAATCAATATTCGCATTGAAATAATAATTCATTAGAAGAGTTAAGTAGAGAATGCAAACTACTATCTTCTATGTATGAATTTTAAAGTTCATCGTCTATTTTTTTTATCCCTATAACATCAATCAATATATATCGGGATCAAATATTCATCCTCGCACTACTGTGCCAAGGACATTCACCAATTGGTCATGTTCATCTAAACACCTATTCATCTTTGCACCACGGCCAAAGATATTCATCAAAAATCATTCATCTTTGCACTACACGCCAAAAATATTCATCGAAATCATTCATCTTTGCACTACAGCCAAAGATATTCATCATAAATCATTCATCTTTTGCACTATGTGCCAAAGATATTCAATAATATCATCATTTAAGACCGAGGATGATGAAAATATTTTTTAAAGAAACGTAATATAAGTGAAACAAAATGACAAGGATTAAGGATTAAGGATTTCGTACTTTGTTTTATCCACGCCCAAAAATACCTCAAAAATAATCATAATGGTGTAAAATTCAAGAATGATCAAAACATGGATACAATCAAAGCTAGTATCCGAATAGATATTTTGGACAAAAGAAAAATTTTATTTTTTCGATGAATAAGGCCAGATTCGTGAATAAGATCAGATACGTGAATAAAGGCCATTTACGTGAATAGTAACTCTAACACCAAAAGTTCCAAATTTGATAAAACTTCAGATCAAGATTTCAAAGATAATGATATTGAAGAAATAATATCATTACAAAAAAAAAATCCCTTTACCTCGGAAAGACAAGATTTAACCTGGAATATGGATATAAAGCTATAACTTGAACTTTCACCGTATAGCAATACTCAAAGTATACTCAAAATACTCACAAGAATACGCCGATAATATAGAGAGAGAAAACTTCAATTTCGGTGTGATTTTCAATTTAACCCAAGACCCTATTTATAGGAAAATCGTAGAATTAAAAGTAGAAAATTTAATATAATATTAATTTATATTAAAATTTTCATACGCCCACTTAGACTTCTGATTTCAGCAACTTAACATGTGATTCATGAGGCTTACAAATGTAAAAAACGTTTTTGTTAATATAAATATTTAAAACTTCCAAAAATCAATTATTTCAAAACTCTGGAACTTTAATAATTCATAATAAATAGCCCTTTTATCAGAAAATTCAAATCTCGCGTGTTTTTATAGGAAATTCAATTCTCTACAACTTTGCAGAAGAAAGTTTTTCCAAATTCCAAGCAGAAATTGGCCGAAATCCATAAACGGATGATTTTAGAGGTTATAATCAAATTTCAGTTAATAAATAGGGTCCATCGACATGTTTAACATGTTTTAAACATTTATTGCAACAAAAATACTCTTCCTCCTCATATACTCATATATCCCACATTCGTTGTAAAAATATCACCATTATTATATTATTAAAATATAATAATATATATATTTAAATGAATTATTTTATCAGAAAAAGATAAAATATTAATTTTCAACAATTGTCACATTAAAATTTTCTCCATCTATATCCACATAAAATCAATATTTTCCTCATCATATGAATCAATAATTAATTATTCACAAATAATATTATGAGAATCACAATATCGACAATGACAAGCCCTTCAAGAGAAAGGGGCTTTCAATAAGAATTTCTCCTTCATGGCGCAGCAATTAGGTGACCAAACCTCTCCTTAGATGTAATTTTCTAGACATTGCCAATAATGTTATCTAATAATATTATTCAGATAATATGAATTATTGCTTCGATAATGAAAAAATATGTGTAATGACAATTATCAAACAACAAAGAAGATAAAATATCAACGCAACAATTATTGAACCAATAAAATATCGAATAAGTAATTATCAGAACCATTATTGAGTAAGCCTTCTTCACGTAAGAGTCAATAATTGGTGCAATACTGCAGTGTCTTCTTGCAACAACGCGATTGTGTTTTAACCACCGTGTATTCCAACAAAGGTAATCTGTGAATAACCACGCCTGATTATTTTTAAACAATTTATATTTGTCGTTTTCTTCCTCCATTCGCTTTTTCAGTATATGGGCCCACACATGGTTGCTACCATCGCATTTAATATTCCCGAAAAGATTTAATATTCCACGACCAAACGAATATTCCCGACAACAATGAATATTTTATAACCACTGCTTATTTTGAAATATTTGCGTATTTTACCCATAACTATCCACATTAATCACATCAACCCTTACTATTTCAAAATAATAATTAGAGAAAATTAAATTTCATTTATTAATTATTTGGGGTCTTACAATATGATATATTATTAAATCAATAATTGAGATTTACAAAGTTATTCATATTATTAAATTTCAATATTTATAATGTCTAGAAGTTCGCATGAGGAGAGGTTTGGTCACCTAATCATGCTACCAATAGGGAGAAATCCTTATTGGAAAGTCCCCTCTTTCCTGGGAACGACCTGGTTGTTAAATATTGTGAGTTATGATATTAATAATGATAAGTTCGTGTTGATTAAAGATGAATTTGATAGTTCCATTATGTTAGGATTATTGGTGTTAGTTGAAATCGACATCTATTCCGATGATAATTGATGTCTGGGGGTTATATTGATAAATTGGGTAATTTATCAATATAACCCCCAGACATCAATTATCAATTTATCGGATAAATGAGCAATTAATGGCTACTAATTCACATACTTATATAACTATTTATTCACATGTGTGTACTATTGAGTCACATTCACTTACTATTAAGGGAGTTGGTGCAAGATTAATAATACTTACATGACTAAGTTAAAAAGGGAGGTATAGATGGAGGTACTATACTGTATTTCATATTTTCACATGATTATAACTATTGATTCACATGATTGAATTATTGATTCACATTATTTACTATTAGGGGAGGTGGTGCAAGTTTGATAATACTTGCAGGACTAAATTAAAAATGAAAGAAAAGTTGGAGGTATTGTACTGTAATTTTTCGAGCCCCAAAACGTGCAATTATCGAAACTATATTTTTCTATAAATAGAAGTTCATTCTTCCTTCATTCCTCACCAATTCACCAAAGTTATAGAGCATTTATTATAGAGAGAAAGAAGAAGAGAAGTCTGCTACATTTCTATTCCAGTATCCAGCTTTATTCTAAGGTAATGGGTATTATTTCTTTTGTATTCATGAAGAGAACTTCTGTTATTTCATTCTTTATTATTATGTTGGAATAACCTGTATACGCGGTTTACCCTATACTTGGTGAAATTCTTCTATTATTCCATTCTTTATTATTCATTTGTTGAATATCTGCCTCATCGCTTTTACGCAGGACCGGTTAAAATCTTTATTATTACATTGAATATCCTCGTCTGCAATGCGTTTACTGTTGGACCTAGTTCCGCTTTTATTATTACGTTGGAATATCCGCTCGGTCATGTAATTTCGCCTAACCTGTTTTTGTTATTTATTATTCTGTTGGAATAACCTATCTATGCGAAGTACCGTATGCATGGTGATTTCTTTTGTTACTCCATTCTTTATTATACTCAGTTGGTTAAAGTTTTGACTTCTATACTCCATGAAATTAGTGGAATATCCTTGATATTTGCGCTTCATCCAGTATCTTTTCATGGAAATATTCTTCTGAGCATTCTTGAATTTTACTCTACAAAGAAGTATCATGTTGACAATTTGGACGTTATTAGTTCCTGAATAAATTAATTCTTGAACTTGTTTTATTGAATTCTTATATCATTGTCATCATCCTCATGTTTATTTTTTTTTGAAAGTCATTTGTGGCCTGTAGTGCATAGATGGACTTGGTATGATTATGACCAGGGATTATTCGGTGTAATCATGACCATAATGTTACAAATAATGTGATAAAAGTCCTCATTGACCCGTAGTGCATTGATGGACAGTTGTTGGTATGATCATGACCATTGATGAATACACGAATATCCTTGGTCCGTAGTGCATGGATAATTTGTTGTTGTGACCCTAATGAATATCCTTGGCCGTAGTGCAGGGATGATGTGGATTATTTATTAAGTTGAGTCTCAGCGATAAAAAGTGGAAAAAAAAACCTTTTTAAATCATAAAAGATAGTAGATTTTATTATCTACTTGACTCTTTTAATGGATTGCTTGTTCCGCTGCAGTTAAACTTGATGTCTATTGTATTTTATCGGTTTAACATTGTCAAAGGCTAATGATAATTTATTCGCATTATCTTAGTCATAATATTTCTTCTTGAGCTAGTTGAGCTCACCATTTCTTTCACTATTCTCTTCGTGAAATGAGCGTGGCAAGGGACTAGTCGGAGAATCGGAGTGACGATCCGAGATGGTGTCTTAGTAGTCCTCACTATTCTATAAAATAGTGTGATAATAAATGTAATGAGGACTTATTCTGAGAGTGGATATTGTCTAGAAGATAATATTTGTATTAAAACTCACAGCTCTTGTTGTATATTTAAGATTGTATTTATATTCTGTACCATGTATTTGGCGACTCAGAATAGGTGATGTATACCTATTTTGGGGGCATCACATATGTAATCAGAAAATATGCTCAACACAATTTAAATACTAACTCAGATGATGGAATAATATGAAGGTTTACAACTTTGAGATTAGGATCATAATTGTAGATAAAAGGCCTAAAGACTACCCTAAATTTTTAATTTTTTTCAGTGTGGAGATTGTTTTTTCAATCAGAGAATTTAACACTTAATTTTTTTCAGCTTTGAAGATTGTTTTCTCAGTTTTTCAATTAAGTGATTAAACTTTTATTTTTTTATAATAACGTTTAATTGATAGTACCACGTCAGAAATTTATAACATGGAAGCGACATGTGACTAAAAAAATGCTTATGTGCAATATTGATTCTCATTTTAATATTTTACATTTATTTCATTTATTATCAAATGTTTTTATTATTACATGTATACATATGTTGCTATTTGGAAGAGGAAACAAAAAACATAAAAACATTGAATTTGCTATTAAGAAGACGATAAATAGAGATTTAAAGTCACAGAAGAATTGAAAAATTATGGTATACTTCTCCTTGATATGAACAACATATATATATATATAGTTTACAGGAAACAAATCAAATTAAGTAACTACTTAATAATCAAAAGACAATTACATAATATATAAATGAATGTGAAAATCTCTTGATTTTCTCAACTAATTTTGGTCTTGTCTTTTTATATCTTTATCATGCCTCCGCAAGATGGCCGAGGGAAAAATTCGATCTTGACCCTGAAAGAGTCAAAGTGAGGAAGATGAAGAGGTTTGGTAAGAGAATTAACAAGTTTATTAACAACGAAGATGTGAGAAACTCTAAGCAAACCATTTTGAAATTATTCCCGAATAAAGTGATAATCTAAAGCAACATATTTCATGCACGAGTGGAAGATCAAATTGGAACAGAGATTTGTGGCCAACATTGTCACCATTGGTGGTGATCTTAGCTGGGGGAGCGGGATGGGATTCATCAATAAATTTATACAAGTCATAGCCAACGAGAATGACTTATATTTGGATTTTTCAAGAGAGATAATTGGTTGAAGTGAGTTTGATAGAGTTGTGAATAGTAATCACGGTGAGAGCTTTTGTGGGTTCTTGGGTAATAGTGATGATGATTTGGGTATTTTTGTTGGCTAAGGAATGAGGATAGATGAGTGGGTACGCTTGCGTGAGGTGTTCGTCTAGATCGTTTCTAACAGAGTTGTATGGTGGAACACGCTCAAATTATTTGCTTCAATTAAGCTTGGTTTATTGTTGATTTCGGACTGACTTCTTTTTTGTATGCGTTTAAATTTTTGGGAGAGCTTGTTAGGCATGCGAAAATTTATGACTTTGATTCGAAGGAATAAAAAACTTGTTGTAGGATTATGTGGCCTTGATACCATAAAGAGATTTAAAGTCAGAGAATAATTAAAAAATTATGACATACTTTCTCATTGATATGAACAACGTATATGTAGGTTACAAGAGCAAAAGGAAAAGAAACAAATCAAATTAACTAACTACCTAAGAATCAAGAGACATAATTACAGAATATGCAAATGAATGTAAAAATCTTTTGATTTTCTTAATTAGATTTGGTGTTATATTTTTATATCTCTATCACATTAAACCCAAAACTCGACGGGAAGGATTGGAAAAGGTGGTTGAAGAGGAAATTTATCTATGTTCTTTATTATCAAATTAATTCTAGATCTATGTTCTTTATTATCAAATGTTTTTATTATCAACTGTATATACATGCTGGTTTTTAAAATTCAGAAGATGAAACGTTAAAGCCATTGACGAAAATAATTGAAAAGGCTAGCCAAAGATAAAAATGTATCAATTTTTTTTAATCTAACCCAGATGGTTCACTTGTTTTTCAAATTAACCGAGATGACTCACCTATTTTTCAAATTGAAAGGATCGTACTATGTACTTTTATATATATTAATTGATATTAAATTGTAATTCATTGTGCGAATAGTTATTTAATATTTATTAGAAAAAATGTGCATTTAGAACACATAGGTAGTGTAATTTATAGAGATTTTAATTGACATTATTATGAATATTAAAATTTGTATTCCATACACTATAAATTTTCTAATAATAAAATTTACTCCTTTAAAGTACATATAAAAATTTTATGTTTAATTTTGTCCAGTGCAAAACATTAATACTCGAAAAGTTAATAATAAAATATGAAACAATTATTTTTTAAATATGTTGAACATTGATTTATCTTAAATTTTACAAAAGTTATTTACTATTTGATATCCTTTCATTTCCCAATCTCATCAAGTTATACAAGATGTACATACAAATATGCGGTGATAATTGGAAATATAAGTAACAATATCTATACACTTTAGTGCTTTATTTTATAATCTAGAAGAATTAATTACAATATTTTTAAAATTATTTTTTATAAAAAAATATTATAAATGTGATTATGAAAATTTAAAATTATTATAGATAATTAATATTATATTTAAAATTATAAAATATAATTATTATATTTAAAATTATTATAGATATTTAATATTATAAACTAATTGCATTGTCATTTTTTTATTTGATTATTCTAATGAACAAAAATGTTGGCATTGGTTAATGGTAAATTAAATTAATACTCATGATTAGGAGCCATCATTTGCCACTACTTGATTTAATTTAAAAATAGTACTCTCTCCAGCTCAGATTAAATGACGTTTTAAAGAGTTTAATTTTATTCTATATAAATGTCGTTTTGGAATTTCTATGCAATATTGCATTTTTTTTCTTCTAATTTACCCCTCAATTTAATATGCTTAGTAAATGCAATTCTATGAATAACCTATTAAATGCCTTCATCTTTTGACCATTGTGGAGAGAGAAATAGTAATTAATTAAGGATATAAAAAATATTTTGTATTATTTTTTAATAAGTGTGCTTAACTCTAAAATGTCATTTAATCTGAATAGGAGAGAGTAGTAATAATTACCTGTGCCAAATATGGGAACCCTCTCGAGGGATTCAGCTACTGATGTATTAAAATTATGTAATCAATTGAAGTATATGTCCAACTTATAGAGATTAGATTAATTTTAATATTTATTTTAGACGAAATAAAAATAAAGATGGAAAATTAATTAATTAAAATATGAAAATTAATAATAAGAAAATAATTTAGGAATTCGAATCCATTAAATAATAAACACAACATATTATTCAATATTTTCTATTTTTACAACTCAATTATGATTTTGATCTCTCTTTCTTTTAATTTAGTAATTTTATTGGGCAAGTATAGAGTATGAAAATTTAAGGGATAAGGTCCAAAAATATTTCTGATATTTTTTTCAATGTCTATCAAACACTCTATACTTTTTATTTATCCAAAAATACCCTTAACGTTATAATTTTTGACTCATTCGTACCCCTGTCATTAACAGTTGTGCCAACTAAATAAACGAGTGTTAAACCCTCTATGATATGACTAATACGTGACAATATTTGCTGACATGACAATATTTATTGATATTTATTTTGTTTATTAATTATTTATTTTGTTTAAAAAAAAATAATTGATAAACAAAATTAATATTTATATTTAATAAACAAAATAAATATTTATATTTATATTTAATTCATTAACACAAATAACAAAAATTCGTCATCTTAAATTAATTAATACAAATAACCCTAAATTAATTAATACAAAAATTAATACAGTCTTCTTCCTCTGGATGAATTCGTAGTCTGCAAAATTCCGACCGGCTGCGGCATAGACCCTTTAGAGTCCCGATGCTGATTTTGAATTAGAGCAAGTTTGCTATGGATCTGAAGACACAAACATACTCAAAATTCTTTTGACATCAAACCAAAACATAAATTAAATTCGTTCACATCAATTTAAACTAATTAATCTGAAAAAAAAATCATGAACCCTTGGTTCATTTTCATATCCGAAAAAGAAAACAACAATTTTCGATTCACCAAACTTCTCAACAGTTCCAATTCAAACAACATAGAAAAACCCTAAATCGACAGATCCAAATAGTACCTCGGCATGAGCTCAGATTTGAAGATCGAAATAGTACCCTAAATCGACATGTTCTAGTGAAGACTTATCAAATACTGAAGATCATAAAACTGTATCGCGGTCGTGACAGAGAGCCGAACACGGCGGTCCCTAAGCCCTCTCGAGGTCCAAACTTTGTTGTGCCGGTCCTTGCCCCCAGATGCCCTAGAAACCCTAACAATCCGTGACGATGGCCACCCACAAAACCGGCCAATATCATTTCCACTGCCCCCAGAAGCTATCCTTTTGAGCTCTACCTCCATAACACTTTCATACCTTTCTCAACAAAACTGAATAGCTTTTTTGTCTTCCTAATTCTTAGGTAAGGAGAGAGAAGAAAAGAGTGGTGGGGAAGGGCTTAAATGGGAGGTGAATTAGGGTTCGGAGAGAGAAAGTGTACAGGTAAAGGGGGACATTGTGAATCAATAGTGGCTGGAGATTCGGAGGAAGAAAGACGATGACAGTGAAGAGAGAGAGAGAGAGAGAGAGAGGGATTCTATGTGTATATACGATTATTTACTAAATATACATATATGTAAATTTACTAAATATAAATATACTAAATTTTTTAATTTGATTTTTTTTTAGTATTTTAATATTTTTTTTAATTAGTATTTTAGTATTTTTTGACTTTCATGTGGCAGCCATATCATCAAATATGTTTTAAATTTTAGTATTTTAACTTCCATGTGGCAGCCACATCATCAACAGCTGTTAACAGTAGGGGTACGAATGACCCAAAAATTATAACGTTAAGGGTATTTTTGGACAAAAAAAAATATATAATGCTCGGTAGACATTGAAGAAAATGTCAGGGGTATTTTTGGACCTTATCCCAAAAATTTAAGGATTAACTATAAGCCATTAAAATTTCTTTGAACAAACATGGATTATGAAAAACTCATATATTAATAATAATCCATCAAAACCTCTTAATTAATTTAAAATCACATAAAAACTATAAAACAAATGTATTTCAATAACGAAAACGTGAAGGCGAAATTAATTAAACATAAAAGTATAAACAATAGAAGAGATGAAAAATATTATCATGAATAATTATTTAATTTCATCTTCATCCTAGATTAAAAAAATTAGCTAGACATAAAAAAAAAAATTAAACTGACTAAAATAAAAAAAAGAAGAATATTAAAAAAAAAAAAAACTCTCTTTAATTAACAATCATCCGATGAACATACAATTGAGAAGTAATTTAATCTATTTTTACTCTTAACCTAAACTAATACAATACCTAATACTTCATCACCTCTAAAACAAGATACCTATTTTTTTGAGAAAATAATTTTGAACCCTAATTTAGATTCATTGAACTTGAACACTTTTGTTCACTTTCCATGTAAGTTTCAACTTCCTAGTGGTAATCAACTTCACATGGAGATCTTCTAGATAGACTTTCCTTTCTCTTGTTGGATTTGACTGGTTGGTTTCACCTCTTTCCTTCTCTTTGCAGGATTCTTCTTGGATATTTATTATATAAATAAAAGTATTAAATATTGTTTGATCACCAAGATTTTAATTTTATTACAATAAATATTAAATTTTATAAAATAAAATAAAACATATAATTTAATAAATTAATATAATTAAAAGAACAAAATTAGGGATAATAAAATATATGAATTATGTGTCTATCAGTTACCATGATCAATTGACCAATACAATATAAGTACGAAAAAAAATAAATCACCTTTTAATCTATATGACCACACTGTATTAATCAATTGACCAAAATTAATTTAATCCTAACCATTCCACTTAGAGAGTGTCCGTAAGAACATGAGCTGTTAATATTGTTTAGCACATTGAACTTGTCAAAGGCTGTTTTTTCTAGTCCAAATAAAAATAATTAACTTGTCCGTCCAATAGTAGGATAAGGTTGATAAATTAATTAGGTAGTTAAGTTGGTATTTCCACATCTTATTAACCCAAATTCAACACACACAAAAAATAAAATAAAAATTAAACGGGTATTTTTATAACATTTAATAGAAAATCTGTCAACTCTACACTCTTGAGAAAAAAATTAAAGACTTTTAATTATGTTAAAATTATTATATGAACTTTACCATAATAAATAATATTATATAATTAGTTAAAAAAATCAAAACTCCTTAATTTTTTTTAAAATATAAAATTATATAATTCTTATTAAATTTTGTAAAAACATTAATTTACAGACAATCCATTATACATATTAAAATAGTCAAATTAGATGATAAGGTATTGAATCACTTATATTACAACTAATCTCACACGTACTATATGTGTGTAAATAATTAAGAAAAACAAAAATAAAAGTAAAGTAAAAGTTGAATGAGAAATAATTATGACAGAGTGAGAGAGTAAAAAAAATTAGATAATTGCAAAAAATACAATAATAAAATTCTTTTAAATCAATATGTATGATACTTAATTTTAATTTAAATCACATTTTCTTATTTCTATAATTTTAACATCATATTTTATATAATTAAGAATATAAATCATAAATTTCCAAATACTCTCTCAATTTTAAAATTAATTAAAGATATAATTTAATTTTGAAGGTTAAACGACAACATAATAAATTTTAAATTAATATAAATTTATTTAATTTGAGTTGATAAAATTATTATAATTATATAGTATATAAAAAATATTAGTTATAAAATTTATTTTATTATAAAAGTCTTTTATAAGTTATATTAATTTTGAAATTTGATATACAATTATTTGATCTCAAAAAATAAATTATATCTCTAATTTTTAGAAGGGAGAGAGTATCTTTTATTTTAGTAAAGGTAAACAAATTTTAATCATGGATAGAAACAGCCACGTTGCAAATACAAATACAAACATCAAAAATCAAATTAATACCAAAATACAAAAATCAAATACCAAAATTAAAATTAAAATTTAATCAAAAATCAAATTTTAATTTAGGTATTAATGCAAATACAAACAGCCACGTTGCAGTTAACGGTAAATTGCAGAATAGAATAGAAGAAGGACAGGAAATTCCCAATTGAAACTCTCTCTCTCCTCCCTTGCCCTTTCTATATTGCAGAGATTTGTATGTCTAAGAGATCTCTTGATTTTATTTTCTTCGATCATCCTTTATATTGGGTGAGCTTTTTCAATAATCACTACTTATATTCTCCCTTCACAGCCTCTGATTCCCAGTATTTATCTGACATCTCTATTATCCTTTTGATTCTTAAAAAAGATTTTTTTTTTGCACATGTGTACATGCATTAGCCGTTGAAAGTAATTATCTTGATGGGTTATAAGTTGATTGTAATTTGGATTATCACAACTTAATTTCCGACTCAAAATTAGGGTTTTTATTTTTGCAGAAGCACCATAATATTATTGCATATATTTACAGTAATATTACAAGGTGAGGTTTGGAAGCTCTGGATATTGTTGATGATAAAACTCATAAAAGGTAGGGTTTTGTTCCTCTATTTGTTTTAAATTTATGTATTTTATGGTAGTATGCCCGTCGAGTTATATCTTTTCAAAAAAGGTATTCCAGATGGGTTTTGTTACCATCTTTTTTGTTTCAGGGGAAAAGCCATATAATTTTTCAGCCATTTCTGGTATATTGATATAATGATAAACTCCATCATCTGGTTAAATGAAATAAGAAGAAATAACTTACTTTCAGATACTTAACTAATTTACTGTTAGTTTATAATTCCAAGGCTGGGGCTTTCTACTTCAACATTTAATTTACTTTTTGTTTTGGACCTATTTATATTCTTCACCAACAATAGCTATTTTGGAACACTTATTTCAAGCCCGCGATTGCGATTTCCCTTTTGGTATTTGGAGCTTATAACTTGAATTGATTATCTTTGTGTGAGATTGACTGGAATTATAGTCTGGATGTTTTTACTGTTAGATGCTTAAAGTATATTTAGCAAATTATGATTCTTATTGTTAGGTTTGTAATTGAATTTTCTGAGAGCATGTTGGAATGTTTATTATAATGTTGTAAGAAAGTAATTTGACTGGAAGTATAAAAAAAGAAAAATGTATTTGTAATTTGTTTGACATCTAGATGTATTTTTCATTGACGTCACTGTTGTGTTATTGAGCTTTATACCTATATAATATTCAAAATTTAGATGTCCTTTCTTGCCTTCTCTACGCCTGAACTTGAAATATCTAGTCGTGAGGGTCATGGCACAACTTGAAGCGAAACATAAGAACGAAGAGCAAGTCTTTAATTCCAAAGCATCTTCAATCCAAGGAATTAAAAGAAAACCAACAAACCGTTGTAATTTCAGAAATATAACAATAATCACCTGCCTCTAACAAACACCTTAAGGTAGTATTTATACTTCCTAAACCTTAGAAGAAATAATTGCAAGGAATAAAGAAAGCAGTCTGCTGAAAAAAGTCTTCGGAGTGGATTTTGACATTAACAATTCTCTAACTGGCTAGCCCAGTTTGTATATCTCAAAAAGACCTTTGCGAATTGTACTTGCACGTTTTCTAACTCCTTGTGGATCAAAAGTTATTGGCTGTTTGGAGTTGAATTATGTATTGGTGACTCTTTGGCCTTGTTTAGACCTCCACGCACCACGTCAGGTACAGACTTTGTGATAGGCATTTGTTTTGATAAAAGTATAGCCATATGGGCATTTTCATTTTCGGGAGTTTTTAATCCAGGTTTTGTTTCTACTTCAGGGATATACTTTTTTGCTTTAATTTTTCTGAAATCCTTCAAACTGAAGAGTTATTTGTAGTGGAATTTTGAACTGTGTGAGACATGTCAGGAATATGTTGTCCACCTGCTGCATTTGTAGTCAATGATCTGTGCTCATTAGAGTGCTAGAAGCATAATTTAAATGATGTATTTCAGTGTCACCACTCACCAGCTAGTATTTCCGAGGGTTGGGATAACTATTGTGTTGGTTAGTTGTGTTATTATGAAGTGTTAAGGAAGATAAAGGTTATTATGTCTGAAATTTACTTCCAAAAGCAACTTGTTGATAGTCCTTAACTGATAGCAAACAACAGTATTACTGTTCTATAACAGATTGTATTAGATTCTTGGTGAGGTCTATAACCTCACTCAGAGCCTATTTGTTAGTTTCATGAATAACTTGACACTGAAAAACTTCTATTTGTACCTTAGCAAATTGTGTCTTGACATTGGAATTAAAATTTTATTGTGGGACTTGATCACAATGAAAAATTTCTACATTGTGGATCTTCTCCTCTCCTCTGCCACACTCTCTATGAGTGTGTATTAACTAATTTTTTTTTCTTGGTTCAGACCCACAGAATCTTTATTTATATCTTATTTTAAAAAAGAGTTGGTTCACTTTATTTACAGTTCTCAGTAAATTTTATTCATTTAATTAAAGTACTAATTATCCTATGTAACTGGAATATTGTTTGTCAAATTTGTACAAATGAATTGTAGTTCAGACTGCCTTTCTTTAATTATCTTTATCACTTAGCCAGGATACCTACAACTTACTGTTCAAAAAGATGGGACATCGGAATATGCAATACACTGGTCCAATGATTGATACGGAATATCCTGAACCTTGCGTTTTTTATGGGAGCATGCCAAATTTTCCACAGCCAAATTTTAGCACGGTATTACCAGCAACAGGGAACAGAACTAACTTTGATGTTCATCATCTACCTGAGCATCACGGTGCTGCATCCTATGGGATGGCTCAGTATAATGGTGTTCAGCATCAATATCCTGTCGGTAATATTGAGGTGGCTGTTTCTACAGCATCCAATCATTATAATATGTACATGACCCCTTCATCTGGTACCAGATTTTTTCCAGTTCCACTAAATCATGGGCCTCATGACCAGTTTCCATTATCTAGCAACCTTGGGATGGTTGAAGTTTCTGCAGACAGCTACGGCTGGAGCAGTCACTTTATGGATGGCGCTGGAGGTTCATTCAAGAGAAAGAATGCTGAAGGTCTCTCAAGAAATTTTCAGTACTGTTATGCTTCTGCAGTCTCCAGTTCTTCGGCTGCCCCTATTATTGCAAGACCTATTGAATCTGATGTTACTTCAATGGATGTTGCATCTTTTGCAGTTCCTGATGGCAGAGGGAATGACATACCAGCTGTGATGGATGTTGGATCTCACAGAAGTGTCAGAAACAGATCTGGTGCCATTGTTGTGGATTCACTGTTGCCACATAACACTAACCATTTGATTCAAGTACACTATCCAGGTCAACCCTTTCAGATTGCCGGCACTCCTTGGATGGATCAACAGTTTAATAGCACTTCTGGTGATATTGGCACTTTGTCCTGGAATCAGCCACATGCTTTACCCTATCTTCATGGTAATTGAGTTCTTACATTAAGAATCTTTGGGATCATTTCGTTTAATATATATATATATATATAAATATTTGGAATCTTTTCATTTTATTTCCTTTTTGCTTGTTTTTTGTATTGGTTCTTGTTTATTTATCTTATATATGCTTTATTTCCAATAATATTACAGCAAAATAAGCATTGGAACAATATCTTTTTTCATGTTCAATTTTTTCGCTGAAATTTTGAAGTTGTTAATCGGATTTGCTAATGTAATGAGTGGACAGGCTTGTAGAACTGTTTTTTTGAAAGTTCTATTGATACTAAGAAATGACGAAGCGGAGTCCAACAAACTTAGTGGTAGTGGTTAAAGTGTCATGCTGGTATTCTAAAATAATTTCTCGAATGATAAACGTAGGAAAAGCAAGCCATTCCTAAATTAAGCTTTTTGTTTTACTTTTTCTCTCACGCATTTTCAGGGAACTTCAATGGGGGTTGTATGGAGGCTGCCAACATGGGTGTACAGGCATATCAAGCCACAGCTAGCAACAGAAGTTCTGCAGCTTTTCTACCTCCTCCTCCTATACCCCAAGGACACTTTAATCTTCATCATCCACCACCACCTATGCAAGGGGCCCGAGGTCACAATATTGAATTGCATTCCCAAGTAGCAACATCTTCACGCAGACTTTCAACAAGTAGCACATCACACACCAGCATGAATCCTTTACAGGATTGTGGAGAAACAGGGTCTAGATTTATGGGACCTGCTCCACCAACTGGCCTACGAATATACCGGCCTCATCGAAGGGAACTAATGCTTGATGCGACTGCAAGGCAGCGCAACCTTCCTCACTTGAGAGTTCTGCCAGAAGATGTAATGTTTACTGAAGTTCGATTCATTTTCTTTTGTTTTGATCGTAATTGACTTTGTTTTATTCGATTTCTTTGTATATCTTTCGTTAGTGATGATCGAGTTGTTAATTTATGCCAAACTTTTGACTTTATTGATTGTGTGACATATGTAGGGTGTTGCCCTACTGGAGCTTTCCGACTATCATGATATGGGTGATTCTGTTGATCATCACAGAGATATGCGCTTGGATATAGATCACATGTCTTATGAGGTAGGTTGAGGAAGCTTTGGCTAGTCATTCTTACATAAAATAGGTATTAATACTAGAATTTTTTAAAGAATATTAAGACTAAAGTGTATAAAAATCTGTATTTAGAGCTCAGTTTCTTTCCTTCCTTATTTTTTAGTTCTCCTCTCAATCTAGGTTCCAATCATTAAATTGTTTGATTTGTGTATGAACAGTGGCTTGAACATTTATTGATACTGCAGATCCTTGACATTGATTTCTTTTGTTTCTTTTTTCTGGATTAATTATGCTTCGGCGGATACTTACAGTTTTTTCGAAATTCTATGCCAGGAGCTTCTTGCATTGGGGGAACAGATTGGGAGTGTAGGCAGTGGCTTGTCAGAAGAAATTATCAGAGGTCATCTAAAATCAAAAACATCTGTTCTGTCCACATCTTGTTCTAATATGGAAGACACAGCAGCATCTGTGGATCAGGAATTTAATTTCTGCGTCATATGCCAGGTATACTGCAGATATATATATATATATATATATATATATATATATATATATTTCACTGATTGAATTATGTGATGCTGTATAGTTATATTTCTGAGAGTTTCGTTGGTTTATCCTCATCCATTACAAGTTAACCTTAATCTATACTATGTTGCTGTTTGATAATTGATGGCATTTTTTTTCCTAGACCGAATATAAGGATCAAGAGATGATGGGAGTTGTTGATTGCGGGCACGATTATCATTTAGAATGCATAAAGAAATGGCTGCTTGTGAAGAATAGTTGTCCCATCTGCAAATCTGCGGCATTGACCACAGAAAGCAAGGAGTCGTCCTCATGAGAATGAGGGTTGGGGGAGATCAAACAGAAAACATTATGGCTTATATATATATATATATATATATATATATATATATATATATTTAAAAAAGAGGGATTTTTCACTCTTGTTGTTTTGGAGTTTGCCAAAGAGTCAGTCAACAACTGTTTAAAACAATATACTCGTTGGCCTCTTTTTTTCTCTCTCTCAAAGTTGTACAGACTCTCCTCTCCTCTCTCCTCTCCCTGGTGAATCTTGGACATGTTATTTTGTATTATTATTATTATTATTAGTAGTACATAAAAATAGATTGTTGATACAAGTTGTAATAATGCAATGTGAATATTTATTGATTAGTAGGTAATCTTATCATTAGTTTGTTTGTTTGATAGTGATAAGTTATTTTGCAGGTCAACCTCTTGCCTTCACACCAGAAGAAAGAACCAGATATAACCAGATGCAATAATATGATAAAAAATACCAAAAAAAAAAATTTAATATGACTTTGGTTGGTATTAAATATTGTCACATAGTGCTTATTATATTATAAAGATGATATTTTTTGTTAGTTAGTTTGAATTTGAAACGTTTCTATTAATCTGTTCAACATATAGTTGAATTTATTAAATGTTAAATATTTCTTCCATGTTTATTTCAATTTTTTACTTATGACATGATAGCGAATATAGTATTTATCACATGATAGAGAATATATATATTATTTGCGTTTTAAAAATTAATTTAATTGATTTTTGAAAATCAAAATCGAGATGACTCATTATAAATTATCAAATATTATAATTTAAAATGAATAATATTTTTTAGATAGTTTACAATATTCATCATTGTGATTAATTAAAAAAAAAATTTATATTAATTTTGAATTTAAAAATCTCTTTAAGCTGATTTTAAATGACACAAAATTTATAATAATCACTTGATTAAATAACTAAATTGTTCCATTAATTTTAATGAGCAAGTGTTTTTATATTGTTGAAAACACATTTTGTGAAGTGTGAAAATGTTTGGTAAAAGACCTTTCAAATTAGAGATGTTTCTTTTGCTTTTTTCTTTTAAGAATAATGAAAATGCATGGGCGGTTTGATAGACCTCCACCTCACGCTACATTTTCTCTTTTCGACGAGCTTTAATCATGCCACCCGCCGTGTAACTTCAGGATAGGATGTTACGAAATTATAATGGCATAAGATGTCCACGTGGCATAACATACTCCTTTCAAAATTAAAAATAAATTTTAAAAATGACCATTTATAATTTTTTAAAAAAATATATATCTCTAATTATTACAAAAATAAATTAAAAATAACATAATAACATTAATTCTCCCAAAAATATAAATATACGGGGTAGCATTTTAAATTTTATTATATAATAAATAGTTAGAACGTTAAGTTTGGAATGAATTAAAAAAAATTTGCATGTGTAATTATGAAATGGATAGATTACTTCCAAAAATAAATGGAAACTGATACTTTCATGAATTTGTTTAGGTGGATATAAAAATTAGACATAAAAATTAAATGAGTGTATTTAAATTTCACATATTTATATTTTTATCCCCATTAAAAAGTCAAAATATAAATAAATAAAATTTAAATACATTTATATCTAATTTTTATATTCACTTAAATTTTTTATATTTTTATATGTATATTTGATATTTTCACATAATCCTATAAAGATAGTGAGTTCATCTTCATGTAAAATTCATGTGAAAATAATTTCTCAAAATAAATTAGTCAAACAAGACGGTGACTACAAATCAAGTCATCTCTCTCTCTCTCTCCAAATTTCCCATTTTCTCTCTCTTCTCTCTATCCAGTTTCAGAGTTTCTCTATATCCTCCCCCTGTTTCGGCATATATATATATATATATATATATATATATATATATATATATATTTAACCAAAGTGAAACGGCACTTGAACCAATCCCAAGCCAAGCTCAAAGAAGATGAAGAAATCGAACCCCCCACCATGGCAAGACTTAAATCCATTCATACTGTCCCAAGTCTTTGGCCATCTAAGTCTCCATGACCAGCTTTTTGGGACTCCATATGTATGCCGCTCGTGGCTCTCTGCATCCTTACACACTCTCTTCAACAACCCAAACTTAGACCTTTCCTCCATCCAAAATATTGATGATGAAGATGACCAGTTGTGCCGACAACAACTTTCAAGATATACCCATCTTCTCAAACTTGCAATCAAGCACTGCCATGGCTGGATTTCTCTCTCTTTCCCTCCTAAAAACATGCCTGATTTCTCTACAATAATGCATATTGCAGAGAACACTCCCAAGATTTCAAGTGTGGTTTTGCCTTCAGATGCTTCTGTGGATGTTTACCCAATCTTTATGTCCTTGATGTATTGGGGAAATCTTAGAGCTTTTCATGCCCCAATTCGCCCGGCCGAGGGGTTTCAGTTTCTGACACAATTGGTGGATTACTGCAAGAACATAGTGGAGCTCGGTGTTCATGGAGAATTTATGGAGAGAGAAGTTTCTTGTATAGTTGAAGGTTTTCCTGGCCTCAAGGTGTTGGATTTTTCAGACTCCACTGTGTCTGCTAATGCTTTGAGGATGTTATTGGATGGTAGGTTGAAATGCATTAAGGAGTTAAATGTGTTGCACTGTTTGTTTGTGGATGAGGATGGGAAAGATATGAGACGAGATTATGTGGGATTGAAAAGTTTCAAGAATCAAGTTCTTGAAAAAGTTTCGGGTATCAAGAGTTTAAAGAAGTTCAGGCATTGCTTAGGGAAAATCTGTCATCAATGTGAGTTTAGGTCTTTGGAGGATAAGTAAGATTGAACAGCAACAAAAACCTCTAATCAATAATGTTTTCGGGAACAATTAATATTGCTTTTCCATTGAAGATGGAAATAGTTTTTGTTTGGATTGTTATCAGTCTGATCAATTTAACATCTTTTTGTTTGTATTTAGGTGTTCTTCAAATGTATAGTATAAAGTAGATTCTTGTGCTTATCCCCAAGACTTTTTGTTGTTGTTGATAACTATCCCCAAGAAGTTGATATGAGGTAATTAGCCTATTGATTTTGCGGCGTTCTACTTTCAGCTATAAGACACAAAAGCCACAGTAATACTTTCCCCATCAAGCCAAATCCTCAAAACAGAAAGCTACTAACAGAAACAGTTAAACCCAACACCCAAATACATCTACCGGTTATTTCCTATGTTCCTACACAACTTAATGCATATAACTATGTTTGTTTGCAAGGATTATAATCTTAGAATTATAATATAATTATTATCTCAAGACTATTAAGTCATTTTATAATTGCTAGACTAATAGTTCCAAGTCTAAATTTAAAAACAAACAAGACACTTGGAATTAATAATCATATTCCAAACATAATCTTTGCGAACAAACAAAGCCCAGGAAAATACTTATTAGTAAATTGATACGTAAAAGAGGTCATTCCCCAGGGTACCAGTGCTATTTTTTTACGACTCAAATAGTTCATATAACACCTATGATTCAGACCCCTGGCGCCTGGAGGATGCAATCCAAAGTTCTATTTCACCTTTCTACTGTACTTATAGCCAGAGATGTCTAAGTAGCTTGCTAGAGGAACTCGTCATTTTATAAAATCAACACTCAACTACTCAGTGTGTTAAAAAATACAACCTATCAACAAAAAACTAATTCAGTTCGATAAAATACAATACAAACTACGGCCGTAAACAAATGAAACAATACAGATTGACAAAAAAAAAACCCCTTAAATAAATAGTAGTACCAATGAACTGGCCTTGGATAAATGAAAATCCCTCAGGCTGAATTTCCTCGTAGACTCCAAACTTAGCAGTTAGCCTTAGATTATCTCAAACCATCCCAACTATTGAAACATAGGAATATTTGGGACGAACCAGAGCTGCCAAGTTGAGTTCTTGAAAAGTTCTCTCACTCACCAATGATTTACTCTTGTAGTTACACAGAGCAGCAGCCAACTTTTTTCACTGCTGAAACATCATCCTTAACATTGATTGTTTGCCCTTTAGGCAATGCTGCAGGATCATCCCCAATCTCAAGTGCTTTCCGGCTGACTACATGATATATTTGACTAAGAACTTCAGTGAATGAATTCTCTACATTCAAAGATTCAAGCGCTGATGTCTCCATAAAGAAAGTGTTTTCTCTCTCAGCGAAGGACTTTGCATCCTCGGTGGAAACAGAACGCAAATGACGCAAGTCAGCCTTGTTTCCCACCAGCATTATCACAATATTGGCATCTGTGTGGTCTCGCAGCTCTTTTAACCATCTCTCAACATTCTCAAACGTGACATGTCGGGTGACATCATACACAAGCAATGCACCAACCGCCCCTCGATAATACGCACTTGTTATTGCACGGTATCTGAGAAAGAAAATGGACTAATTAGTCTTAAATATCATACTTATAGGCATCAATATCTGCAGTACAAAGACAACATTTTAAGACAGCAGTCTATGTTTGGTGCACACACAAAGAAGCCCAACCTTCAGCAGTAAGTCCCGTTAAAGACTTTCACAGTTGAAGACTTACCCGATAAGCAAGCTGTAGGTATTGCTAAGAAATATCATAATGTAATGGCCTTTAATATTTAAGGGTAAAACCTAATAAACACTTGTACCAAGATTCAAAACAAATATCAAATAAGAAAGGAGAACACCAAAATAGAAGACCATAGAAACTTGTTAGTTGCCACCTCAAAAAAGAAAAGGTCTTCCTTCACTTGTTTCACACCAAAATGAATAATGAGAGAAGTGGTCTTCTACACATTGTCATTACCACAAAAATTTCCCGTGTGTCCAAATAAGATTTTCATATTTTGAGCTATTTGCTTAAGGGGAAATATTAAACTCAGAATATATCCCATACAAGAAAACTCCATAAAATTTCCTTAAAAAGAAGTTTTTCAAGGAAATATTTCTACAAGACTAATAAAGTTTTTTTTTTTTTTCAGTTTCATGATGGATTATTGCAGCGATCCTCCACCAAAGATACCTATCAAGGCATTCTAACAATTTGTAAGCACAAGGATACAACTAGATATAAGTTGGTCACTTGCGAATATTGAATGTGAATATATAGAGGAACCTAAAGTTCCTTAATAAAGATTTCTGTTTGCTTCATATTAGAGAAGTGTTGTACCATTCTCCTTTAGTGGTGGTTACTCGCCTTTCTATAGCTCTTTTCTTTTGCACACCAAAATCATAAGCTTATCTCTGTTAAATTCACTAGTCATTGCAAAAGTGGAAAGTTGCCAAAAACATTTTAAATACCCAAAATGGCAAAAATTCTATGATTCAAGTTCAAGAAAGTTCAAATTCTATGATAAACCATTGGCTAGCATTATCTTCTTGAGAGGTCTATTTCTCAAGTGCAATTTACATATTCACCAGCGGATATCGAGTGAATTGTTTCTGTAACTCACACATACATAAATGTATAAACATCCATAACATAGAAACGCAAAGGAATAGAAATAAAAATCTGTAAATAAAGCAGCTGCAAGTGTTAAACATGAAACAAAATTCCATTGAACACTAATCTGGATCTGAAATCCCTAGCATTTCAATTTAAAAACAGAAATCTCAAAAAAGATGAAACCTTTCTTGGCCAGCTGTGTCCCAAATCTGGGCCTTGACGATCTTATCGTCGACGCGAATACTTCTGGTGGCGAATTCAACACCGATGGTGGATTTGGATTCCAAACTAAATTCATTTTTGGTGAATCTGGAGAGCAGATTGGATTTTCCGACACCTGAATCTCCGATCAGGACAACCTTGAATAGATAATCATAGTCCTCGTCGGCTCTGTATGCCGCCATATATATAAAGTAAGGTAGTACTGTGTTTTCAAAGTTCCAACCTTTCTCTCTCTAACAATGGCTTCGAGAGAGGTAGAGATAAGAAAGAATAATCTTGTTTATAAGTAATGAATATGTATATACTGTAGAGGGAGAAATGTTTGAAGATGGAGAAAAGGAAAAGAAACTGGTAGCTAGTGTGATGAATTGGGGAAATTAAATCAGCAGCACTGCAGCATAGCTGGCCATGAGTTCACACGACAAAGACTCCTGTTTATGTACCTATAAGTGTCCTTCTAGCGGAAAAAAATTGTTTTAATTTATTTATAGTTTATAATTTTTTAGTAGAATAAATTAATTTTTTTTATATTATCTCTAATTTTTCTCATTCTTTCAATAAATTCTTTTTTGTATTAATAGTTTTTAACTTTTATAAAAGGATAGTGATGTAATTTCATATAAATTTTAATTCTTAAATGATAGTATTAAGACAATTGTTAAATTCATAACATTTTTTGTTATTTCCACAATAAAATGTCGCTTTAGATGTACCGTCGCTATATAATCTATTACGATACTTTTATTGTGTAACTAATATTTTCTGTTGTGAATTTAACAATTTCTTAGTATTTCTCAGTATTAAATGACTTTCGTAATTCATGTGGGACCAAAATCATACGCTAGAATTTCTAGCGGACAGATTAAAGGATTGTATCTCTAACGTCAGCAGCGATAACACAATGAGTAAGCCAGAAGGGACGTGATGCTGGCCTTAAAACTGTTCTCAAATCCAACGTTGAGTGTCTATGTGAGGCTTTCAAGAACAGTGTTCAATTTGGTGTCTCTTTGAATGTCACTAAAGCCTTGGCTCTTCCATCAGCCTGCAAAATCTTTGTCCCTTTTGTTAGCAACTGTGGATGTATGGGGTAGTTAAGAAATTAGATTCTCTTTTTGGGTTTTTTCTTAGATCAGTATTTCGTAGATCACTTGTTTTAGTAGTTTCTGTTGATTCACTATAAGAAAATCGGCTAATTCCGACGGAATATTCCGTCGTACATAATACTATTCAGTCAAAACTAGTTTATTTGCGACGAAAATATTCGTCGGAGATTCCATCGTAACTATTCGCGTCGAAAATAAGTTAAAATCGAAAAATTAGTCGGATCTTTATTATCTATTTGACGAACTTATCGTAAACGAATGTTCGTCGAACCTAACCTATCTTGACGAGAATATATATGATGAAATTTTTTCGTCGAATATATCGATATCATGTCCAAGTGACTAATTCCCTCGAACATTAGCTATTTCCGGCGAAAAACTAAAATCGGCCCTATTTATTAAAATTATACATTTATTAACTTCGACGGACATTACGTCGGAGATATAATTAGTATGACGGATATATTCTGTCGAAGTTATCTTATGTTCGACTGAAAACTAGACCATATCGGTATTTATTAAAAATTGATTATTTATTATTTTCGAGGGAAGTACCGTCGGAAATAACTGATTTTTTTTCCTACAGATTTTAAAAGTTCAGTTTCCAGGTGTTTAAACCCATTAATATACCTGTAACCTGTCACAACCCAATACACAGTAATATAAACCTGTATCTCACATTCAAATATGCAACGTAACACTAAAACGTAATCTTCAACTCATTATCATTCATATTCACATTCAAATATCCACCAAAACGTATCATTTCCCGGATACAGTCGTGCTCTCACTACAGTCGTGCTCATTCTTAAAGTGTAAGAGCTTCGTCACTGCAGAAAGCTTGGTGTTCGTATCATTTCCCGGATACAACGCGACCCTAGATTCAGATAGCAACTTGTAAAAGACAGCAGTTATATCATTTGGCATTTGCTTCGCACTGCTTGAAGAAGGTTCATATTCAGCCCAATCAATAGTAGTAGGGCCATAATCATCAACCAACATCTCAACTGGATCATAATTTACGACGTATGAATCCCGTGGAATTGGTTGTTCCACAATATTTTCAATCACTTCTGATTCCCCATGATGAGTCCATACGAAGTACCCATCTACAAATCCACGAGAAAATAAGTCGAATTTAATCTCGTCGACTTTCTTCCAAATCAGATTTTTACACTTGACACATGGGCATCGATCTTCCGTCTGCGGATCATCCGTATGTTCTAGTGCTTTGTTCAAGAAATCTAAAACCCCAACACGATAAGTTGAGACTAATCCCTCCCATCTTTGGGTATCCTACGGTACATCCAACTCTGGGTGGTGACATTTTTAACTACATGTAAATCGCATTAAGTTAATTTGGATATTCATGGGTGAATTAGATTTACCTAGTATCTCTATAGACGGGGGTAATGTTTATCCCGTTATTGGATGTGTCTCGTCACTAGTGCAAACACGTTGAGTACGTTTCATGAGTTTCAAGAAAATTTAAGACACCTCCCATGGTCTCCAAGCACACGAAATAGACTAAGATAACTTAATCTAAGTATGCACTCGGAGAACATATAGAGATAACGATGATTAATCCTCGAAAAAAACAAAAAATGTACCGCTTTCAGTATTTGCAAGCTACCAAGTGAGAGACATAACATCCAATAACAAATTCCCAAAAGGGGATCTGTTGACATTCACCCCTATTGAGTGTATGTCAAACGGGTTTCTAAGTTTCAAAGTATAGTACATAGTTTATGAGAATTTATGTGGAATCTACTTGAGTGGCAAATGGGAAAAAAAAGGGGTCAGTAGTTCTTGTTGTGTCTATACTCGAATAATAAAGTTAATTCAATTATTCGCAAACATTCTCATTGTTCCATCATAACAGATGACAACATCCCGAAGGAGTTCAATTAAGCTATTGAACAAAGTTTGACTAACCAGCAACCCTCTAGATGAGCGAACGACTTCCTGCTTGGAGAATGAATCATCTCCCCATATGGGTCCGATCCGTGATATAGGCGACCTCACCACTCAATTCCTCAAATGGATAGTTTTCATTCAAGAAGTGAGACATTACGTGAGAACTACCCATCCGAGGAATTTAGAGTGGTGAAAATTTGTTTTATATCATGGATTGGACCCATATGGGGAGATGATTCATTCTATGGAGAAGTGATCGTTCATTTCATTTAGAGGTTCTTAACTCTAGAACTTTGTTCAACAACTCTTGGCACTCCTTCCGGATGTTGCCATCTGTTATGATGGAACAGTGAGGAATGTCTACAGTAAATCAACTACCTTTATTATTCGAGTATAGGACACAAACAGGAACTTCGACCCCTTTTTTTTTAATTGTTGCCGAGGAACCGGTTGGAGTACTATTTAGCTGTAATTGCTATGTCGAAACCTGCATACAAGAAATAGTACATATATGTAGGGAGAGTATTATTGCATTTATATATTGAAAATTGTGGCAAACTAAGCAAATGCTACTTAGTTTATTTTGCCAATGATAATAAACTAAGTAAGTGGTACTTAGTTTATGAGAATTGTTAATTATTTGGAATCTATAGAGTAGTTTATGAGAATTGTTAATTATTTGGAATCTATAGAGACTACTGTTCAACATTCACTTCTAGCTATACTTAGTTTATTTTGCCAATGATGATAAACTACGTAAGTGGTACTTAGTTTATGAGAATTGTTATTTGGAATCTATAGAGACTACTGTTCGACATTCACTCCTACTTAGTTTATTTTGCCAATGATAAACTAAATAAGTGGTACTTAGTTTATGAGAATTGTTATTTAGAATCTATAAAGACTACTGTTCGACATTCACTCCTACTTATTTTATTTTGCCAATGATAAACTAAGTAAGTGGTACTTAGTTTATGAGAATTGTTAGGAATCTATAAAGACTAAGTAATTAGTTTATTATTATATTTTGCCAATGATAAACTAAGTAAGTGGTACTTAGTTTATTATTATATTTTTTTATTTTAATTTGTAGTATATTATATTATAGTATATAATTGGTTTATTTATTTAAATTGAATTAAATTTATTATTTTATTTATTTTATATTATATTATATTATTTAATTTAATTTAATTTAATTTAATTTATTTAAATTTAATTTAATTTATTTATATTAATTTATTTATATTATTTATATTATTTGTTTTTATTTAAATTAAATTAAATTTATTTTATATTATTTTAATTAAATTAAATTAAATTAAAATTATTTGATTATATTTTATTTTATTCTTTATTGAATTGAATTCTATTTGTATTATATTATATATTTGTAAATATTTTTATTAAATTTAATTTATTTATTAAATTAAATAAAATTTGTTTGATTTTATTTAATTTACTTTTAAATTAGTTTATATTTTAATATTGGGACTAATTACTAATATTATCAAAATAATTATGTATAAAATCTTGCAAAATGATACCTCCGATGTAATTTACATCACAAATTGATAAAATTGCAAATATATCAAAATTAAAAATAGTCCTAAAATCAGTTAAATTCATGATTGAAAACTAATTAAATTACATAAACAATGCAAACAATATATACTGCATAATTATCCATTCTCAATCAAAATATATACCAAATTTTAGCCTTAAATTTCAACCTCAAATCCAAATTTCAGTCAAATATATAACAAATTTTTAACCCTATACCAATTTTCAGCCTCAAATCCAATTGCCAAAGCCAAATTGATGCACATACAGTAACCAATTAAGGAATTTACCAATTTTCAGACTCAAATCAATATATATATACAATATAAAAATTATTCAATCTACTGATTTTGTACATCATCATCAAAATGAAACAACATTTGAACTTATACCTTTTGGAGCTAATAAACTGTCCGGCGTGTGGTGGAGGTGGTGGTCGGTGGCTGGAATCGAAAATGGGTGGGGGCTGGAGGTGGCTCTTGGTGGTGGTGGTGGTCGTCGGCGGTTGGAGGAAGATGGTGGTGGTGGTGATCGGCGGCTAGAGGGGCGCCTGGCGGTGGGGGAGAAGGGGGTGCGCGGCTGGTCGGCAGTGGAGGTGTTGGTGGCAGGTGGGCGCCAGAGATGAGAGTGAGAGAGGAGAGGCTAAGATGAGAGAATGAGAGAGTGAGAGAGTGAAAGAGGAGAGATAATTAATAATAAGAGAATACGGGGAGACTGTGACGCCCCCAAAATAGGTATACATCACCCATCTTGAGTCGCCAAATACATGGTTCAAAATTTAAATACAAACTAATAATACCGTAGTCGTGTAAAATACGACAAAACACATGCTGTGAGTTTAAATACAAATAGTCTTCTAGACAATATCCATTATCAAATAGAGTCCTCGTTACATTTATTATCACACTATTTTATAGAATAGTGAGGACTACTAAGACACCATCTCGGACCATCACTCCGTTCCCCGACTAGTCTCCATTTACGTTCTCATTTTCTCAAGAAAATGGTGAAAGAAAAAGGTGATCTCAACTAGCCCAAAGAAGAAATATTATGACTAAGATAATGCAGAATAAATTATCATTAGTCTTCAACAATGTTAAACTGATAATATACAATAGACATCAAGTTTAACTGTAGCGGAACAAGCAATCCATTAAAAGAGTCAAGTAGAGAATAAAGTCTACTATCTTTTATGATTTAAAATGTTTTTCATCACTTTTATCATTTGGGACTCGATTTTAATAAATAATCCACATCATCCCTGCACTACGGCCAAGGATATTCATTAGGGTCACGACCACAAATTCCATGCACTATGGGCCAAGGATATTTGTGTATTTATCAATGGTCATGATCATGCCAAGTATGACGCGTGTGCATAACTTTTTTCATGTATCGATGTTACGTAAATATGTGGACGACCCGAAACACATTATTGAGTTAGAACCAAACGAGATAGCCGAAGACTTAACATACGAGGAGGTACCTATCAATATCTTGGATAGGAAAGAACATGTCCTACGCACCAAGATTATACCACAAGTTAAAGTTTTGTGGAGAAACCATGCTATTGAAGAAATGACCTGGGAGTTGGAAATAGAAATGAAAGCGAGGTATCCGCACCTTTTCGATACACCAGGTACATACGTCAATTTCGAGGACGAAATTTCATAAGGAGGGGAGGTTGTAAGACCCCAAATTTTTATAAATAAAATCGAATTTCCTCTAATTATTATTCTTGATTAATAAGGTGGTAATTTGATATAATGCTTTGGTTATGGGTGAAATGTGCAATTTTTACAAAATAAACAAGTGGTTATTAAAATATTCATTTTATTTGGGAATATTCGTTTGGTAGTGGAATATTCTTTTTTGTAAAGGAATCTCCGCATCGACGACGCAGATCATTGGTGGGACCCATAACGGAAAACGGTTGGATGAAGGAAAACGACAAAGATTGAATTTTATAAACAACGACGTAAATTATTATTTTATTACACTTTGTTGGGTTACCCGGTGGTTAAAATACTGATGAATACGTGGTTGGGTCGCACAAGTGATATTACAATGATTGTTACAAGTATTATTGAATTATTGATCCTTACGTGAAGAAGGCTACTTCAATAATTATTACGATGAATTCTTATCGCTCAATATTATATTTTATTGATTCAATAATTCTGCTGCGTTGATATTTTGTATTCTTTGTTGTTTCAATAATTGTCATTTACGGTATTTTTCATTATCAAATCAATAATTCATATTATTTGAATAATATTATCGAGATAACATTATTGGCAATGTCTAGAAAGTTACATCTAAGGAGAGGTTTGGTCACCTAATCATTGCCAGGTAAGGAGAAATCCTTATTGGAAAGCCCTCTTTCTCTGAGAGCGGCACGTTTGTCGATCTTGTGATTCTGTAATATTATTTTTAAATAAGTATTATTGATTATTATGATAAAGAAAATATTTATTTTATGTGGATATAGATGGAGAATTTTTTTTTTAATGTGACAATTGTTGAAAATTAATATTTTATCTTTTACGATAAAATAATTCATTTAAATATATTATTTTAATAATATATTAGCGGTGATATTTTTATAATGAATGTGGGATATATGAGTATATGAGGAGGTAGAGTATTTTGTGGCATTAAATGTTTAACATATGTTTTGTGTGTTTCGGTGGACACAATTCTTGACGTAAAATTGATTATACAATCGTAAAATCGTCTGTTTATGGATTTTGGTCAATTTACATTTGGAATTTGGAAAAACTTTCTTACAAAGTTGTAGAGAATGGAATTTCCCATGGAAAATCGCGAGTTTTGAATTTTTCTGATAACCGAGCTATTTTCTATGAATTGTTGAAGTTTCAGAAAATAAAATAATTTTTATTAAATTAAAGGGTGGGACCCACTTTTGGTAGGTGTTGAACACATGGGCTGATATTTTCTTCTAATTTGGCTGGCTTGGTTGGTGGAGGCATGCGTAGGAAATTTGAAAATTAATAATATTATTTTATTATTTTAGTCTCCTTTGGCGTTCTAGCATTTTCCTATAAATAGAGGCTAAGTTAGAATTGAAAATCACACGAAACTAAGTTTTCTCTTTCTCTCTCTAAATTATCGAAGCGTATTCTTGTGAGTATACTTTGAGTGTTGCTATATCTGGTCTTGGGTTTCACAAGACTATACCAAATTCAATCGGAAATACGGTTATTTTGAGGTAAGGGTATTATTTTCTTCTTAAATGATATTTTTCTTCAATATCATTATGCTTAGAAGTATTGGTGAAATTTTTATCAAATTTGGAAACTTTTGTGTGTGGGAGTTCTTATTCACGTATACTAAGACTATTCACGTATACGACATTATTCACGAATACTATGACCTTTATTCAATAGAAAATAAAATTTTTTCTTTTGTCCAAAATATCTATTTTGGATACTAGCTTTGATTGTATCCATGTTTTGATCATTCTTGAATTTTACACCAATATGATTATTTTCAAGTATTTTTGGACATGGGTAAAACAAAGTACGAATCCTTAATCCTTAATCCTTGTCATTTTGTTTCAATTGGATTCGCTTTTAAAAATGTTTTTCATCATCCTCGGTCCTAAATGGTGATATAAATAAATATCTTTGGGCTGTAGTGCAAAGATGAACGATTAATCGATGAATATCTTTAGTGCAGGTGTAAAGATGAGCGGTGTTGAGATGAACATGACCAATTGGTGATATAAATGAATATCTTTGGCACTGTAGTGCAAAGATGATTAAAGATGTATATTGATTGTTATTACAGGGATAAACTATTGATGATGGACTTTTAAACCTTAGAAGGCGGTAGAATTCTTTCTTCTACGTGACTCTTCTAATGGATTCTTTATTTCCATTGCATTTGTTGATCTAAAACTTGTTGTCTATTGTATTACATTAGATTTTTCCTGTTGAAGACTAACGATAATTTGTTGTATATTATCTTAGTCATAATATTCTTTCTTGGGCTAGTTGAGCTCACCCTTTTCCTTTTTGTTCCATTTTTCTTCTCGGGAGGTGAGAACATAGCGAGGATCGAGTGGGTATGGAGTGATGGTTCTAGGAAGATGTTTTAGTACATCCTCACTATTTACGTAAAATAGTGTATGAATAATTAATGAGGACTTATTTGGGTGTGTATATTATCAGAAGACAATATTTGTATTCAAACTCACAGTTGTATTGTCAGTATTCTACACGACATCTGTATTGTCAAAGTTGTAGTTTTGCTTTCTATACCATGTATTTTGGCGACTCGGAATGGGTGTTGTATACCTATTTTGGGGGCGTCTTGAAGAAAATTCAAGAATGCTCGGAAGAATATTTCCATAAAAAATATTGGATGAAAGCCTTGAAATATCAAGGATATTCCACTAATTTCATGGAGTATAGAAGTCAAAATTTTAACCAACCGAGTATAATAACGAATGAAATAACAAAAGAAATCACCATGCATGCAGATTGTGATAAACAATGAGTTATTCAACAGAATAATAATAACGGAACCAGTCGGGTGAAATTCAATTGCAAGCGCTGGATGTTCCAACAGAATAATAAGTGCGGAATAATAAATAATGGAACCAGGTCTGGTGTAAAACACACAGACAGGATATTTCGACAGAATAATAAAGACTGAATAATAAATAATGGAACCAGGTCCGGTGTAAAACACACAAACAGGATACTCTGACAGAATAATAAAGACTGAATAATAAATAATAGAACTCAGTCCCAAAAAAACACGCATGCAGGATATTCTAATGAGAATAATAAAGCAGAATAATTGAAGAATGTCACCAAGTATAGGTAGATCACAGCGTATCTGAGTTATTCCAATGAGAATAATAAGAAATGGAATAACAACAGTTCTTTTCATGAATAAGAAAGAATAACACCCCTACACAGTAAAAAAGCTGAATATAAAAAGTACTTAGTAATGTGAAATCTTTTTTCTTTCTCTCTATAGAGTTTCAAGGTGAATTCGTAAGAAATAATGAAGGAATGAGCTTCTATTTATTGGAGAATGGAAAGTATCTTGTGTAAGGAAAAATAATTTCTGTGATTTATTTCATCAACCAAATACAATAAAGTCAATCAACTAACCAATAAAATCACAACAAAAATTAAAATATAATACATATATATAACCATATATTTTCAACTTATATATATCAATATTATATATACACCACTTAATTTTTCTCCCCCATAACCAACATCAATGCCCCACCCACCCAATAATCAAATTCACTACACTCTTACACATCACTATCACATTACTACTTTTTCACCATTTTCCACTCACACACACATCACACACCCATCACTTTCACATCTCATTTTCTCCCACCATATACTCAATACACACATATACTTCCATACATATACTCTTCTATTTTCAAAATCATTTCCCAACACATATGGGCCCCACATGTGGCCCCCACATGTGGGCCCCACCTTTAAATAATTTTCTACCGATTATTTTGAAAAATGGGTAAATAGGAATCCATAAAATAAGCAAAACTTCATAAAAATCACCTTAATAATTTTAACAACATTTATCATCTTTATTATAATTCACAATATTAATCGACTGTGTCGTTCCAAAGGAAGAGGGGATTTCTAATAAGATTTCTCTATCATTGGCCGCAATGATTAGGTGACAAACCTCTCCTGGCGTAACTTCAGACATCGTTAATATTGCAATTTATAATATTAATAACTCTATCATTTCAATTATTGATTTAATAATATATAAAATATCGACAATAATTGAATCAAATAACGTGAGATCTTATCAATAATTACTATAGCAATAATTGAACAAAACCGAGTGACTTCTCACGTAAGCATTAATAATCAATCACCGTGTGCTTACTTATGCAACCACACACGTACATCGTACTTTTACTACTGAAAGTAGTTCAACGAAGATTAATCTGTGACAACTTCCGCCGTTATTTTCAATAAAATATTTTTGTCGTTTTTTCAATCAAAACAATAATTCCGCCAGGATCCACTAAATGATTGTCTGGTCGTCACGGATATTCCCCGACAAAAAGAATATTCCCCGACCAATTGAATATAATATGACAACTTGCATACTTTGCAAAATTTATAAATACTACCCACAACTATAACATTATATCAAATCCACTCCATAAAAAATATTTCGAGAAATTTAAATCTTTATTTATAAAATCTGGGGTCTCACAATCTCCCCTCCTTATGGAATTTTGCCCTCGAAATTTACATACGTACCTGATATGTCGAACAGATGAGGACACTTCGTCAGATTCTAACTCTTGAGGTATAACCTTTAAGCGTTGAATACGATTCTTCTTATCCAAGATTTTAACACGTATCTCCTTATACGTTAAATCTTCTGCTATCTCGTCCGGTTCTAAATTAATAATGTGGTTTGGGTCATCCACATATTTACATAACATCGATACGTGATAAGCGTTATGAACACGCAACATATTTGGCGGTAAAACGAGCCTATAAGCCACAGTTCCTACTCGATCTAGGATTTCAAATGAGCCAATAAAATCGAGGGTTGAGATTTCCTCTTTTCATCGATTCTTGCTTCTAGAATAACGCCCTCTTGAACCTTCTTCTTCACATTCATCCGCTCCGGGTGTGTAGCTTGAACGACTTTAAATTTATCGATTAAAGTCGATTCTACTCGTATATTCGTTATCTTCATGTGGGTCCCTAGAGTCTTTAACTCTATCTTCATCATTTGTAAGTTATCTGAAATGAGTCTTTGTGTTAACAACATCGCACTCGTCAAAACGCATCACGATCTTCTACTCAACACGTCACTACCACGTTCATTTCTTCTACGATGATATTGAATGAATACGATCGTAATCTTCAACATTTCGAGTCAACGTCTTTGGCGCATATTACGTTTATTTTAGTTGCGAGAAATATTGGAGGTTTAAGAAATGGGTTTTGTATCGGTCGATGCAAAATTTGATTTCACACCTCCAGGTGGTAGGCTAAGAAGTCTTCGTGAATACGTCAAGAAATTTATTTAGAAATATCATTCAAATCATGACCTCATCCAAGACTTGGATAGACGTCACATTGATACCTATCAACTTGCCATCTTCATTCACGATGTCGCCTCACGAGAAAGTCCGGCCGGTGCATTCCACACAAGCGAAGTCAACACCTTTGAAAGGATCGGGCTCTTTACTTGATATGACAATGATTGACTTTAGTGGTTTGGTTACTTTGAATTCGCATAATAGGTTGGTTAGGAGTATGAAAGCTAACAACCTTACGAAAAACATGATGAGTATTTAACCAATCGTTTAAAAAATCACATCAAAGGCAAGTATTTTCAAAGAGATAAGATCGACAGGTAACGTGAAAATGTCGATTTGAATCAACAAGATTCATAAATATTGGAGGTAACGAAGGCTCCTACTAACGAAGTTTCAACCAATAAGTCAAAGTCTAACTTCTCCGGAGTCAAATTTAAACGTCGAACGTAAGCAAGAGAGATAAAATAATAGGTAGAACTGGTATCTTATAAGGTACAGACTTCACAAGAATTTATAATTAACTAACCCGTACTAACTTCGTTCGGGTTATTCGCTTTTTGAGAAGTCACGAAAAACGCTCTCCCTTGAACTACCGGTTTTGTCTTTTCTGGAACGGTCTTTGGTGCCTCCATCCTAGCTGAACTTGTCTTTGGTGAACGACAAAATCGGGCTATGTGACCTTCTTTTCCACAATTATAATATGCTTTGGATGACATCGCGCAGTTTGGACTGATATGTCCTTCCCCTCCGCATTTGAAACATATGATAGGTGATCGTTCTCCTTCCTTAACAACGGGTGCTGGTGCTGACGTCTTTCCATCATTGTTGAATTTCCTCTTCTTGAAATTTCCATTCTTATTATTTTGGCCATGATTACTACCGAAGTGGTTACCATTTCTGGCATATTGATTCCCTTCACGCTTATTGTCACCGCTTCGATGACTGCTATCACTGGTATTATCATTTTTCTGGCTGCTCTCTTTTGGTTGGGTTGACTCACTATCACGCTCCAATAACTGAGCCCTATTAACAACATCTAAATACAAACACAATTTATGAAAGATAAGATATTGACGTATCTCAGGTTTCAAGCCTCTTAAAAATATTCGCGTCATTCTCTCCTCATTATCAACCAAATGGGATATAAACGGGACAAACTCGTGAACTTACCCGTCAGATCGCGATGGTCATGTTGTTTTGCTCCAACTTGATAAACTCCACCTCCTTCATGTGACGAATACTTTCGGAAAGTACTTGTCATTGAACAACTCTTGGAACTTCTCCCAAGACATCTTGAGTCGTCGGGTTGAGTGCGTTTCTGATTCCCACCGAAGAATCTGCCTCTTCACGCAACATAAAGGTGGAAAAGGGAACCTTTTGCTCCTCGGAGCATCCTAAGACATCAAATATCTTAGTCATCTACTTTAACCACGTCTCCGCCTTAAGTGGTTCTGGCTTTCCCAAAAACTCTGGTGGTCCCAGCTCCTTGAATTGCTTAGTGGTGACCATCCAAGAATTGCCAGTGTTTCCACCTGTATTTTGGATAGGAGCCACTCTCGCCTGATGTTGCATGAATTGCATGAAGCCTCGGAACATTCCATCGTTCATCATTTTGTCAGTGTTGTTGTTTGCATGAGGATTGTCGCCTTCCTGATGCACATTGTTCTGGTTATTGATTTGTGGAGACTCAACGGTCTCCTGTGCTCCATTGCTATTCTCAATATTCTCGGATGCCATTTTCAAATACTGCCACAAAACAAGGGTTAAATAACATATCACATATTATCCTTATAATCTGACCGACCAATTAAATACCAAATAAACTTAGGTAGGTCATACTAGCGAAGGAATTCCCCGTCTCTCCCCTCCTAATTTTGTCTCACATCTTAGCTAGGGATCATATCCTAAGCTTTGATACTAATTGTGGCGCCCCCAAAATAGGTATACATCACCCATCTTGAGTCGCTAAATACATGGTACAAAATTCAAATACAAACTAATAATACAACATTCGTGTAAAATATCATACAAAACACATCATTATGAGTTTAAATACAAATATTGTCTTCTAGACAATATCCATTCTCAAATAGAGTCCTCGTTACATTTATTATCACACTATTTTACGAATAGTGAGGACTACTAAGACACCATCTAGGACCATCACTCCAGTTTCCCGATTAGTACCGATACACGTTCTCATTTCTCAAGAAGTACAAGGTGAAAGAAAGGGTGAGCTCAACTAGCCCAAAGAAAAAATATTATGACTAAGATAATGCGAGAATAAATTATCATTAGTCTTTCAACAATGTTAAACCGATAATATACAATAGACATCAAGTTTAATCTGTGGCGAACAACAATCCATTAAAAAGAGTCAAGAGAGAATAAAGTCTACTATCTTTTATGATTTAAAAGGTTTTTCATCACTTTTATCATTTGGGACTCGACAATAAATAATCCACATCATCCCCACTACGGCCAAGGATATTCATTTAGGTCACGACCACAAATTCCATGCACTACGGGCCAAAGATATTTGTGTATTCATCAATGATCATGATCATGCCAACAACTCATCCATCAATGCACTACACGGCCAATGAGGACTTTTATCACATCATTTATAACATTACGGTCATTATTACAAGAATAATCCACGGTCATAATCATACCAAGTCCATCTATGCACTACAGCCACAAATGACTTTCAAAAAATATAAACATGAGGATGATGACAATGATATAAGAATTCAATAAAAAAGTTCAAGAATTAAGTTATTAGGGAACTAATAACGTCCAAATTATCAACATGATCTTTGCTTTTGTAGAGTAAAATTCAAGAATGCTCGGAAGAATATTTCCATGAAAATCTTTGGATGAAGCGCAAATATCGAGGATATTCCACTAATTTCATGGAGTATAGAAGTCAAAATTTTAACTTTGTTGAGTATAATAACGAATGGAATAACAAAAGAAATCACCATGCATGCGATACTTCGCGATAGGCGGAGTTATTCAACATAATAATAATAACGGAACCGGATCGGTGAAATTCACACCAATAGGATGTTCCAATGAGAATAATAAGTGCGAAATAATAAATAATGGAACCAGTCGATTGTAAAACACACTGAGATGAGGATATTACGGCGAGAATAATAAAGTCGAATAATTAATAATGGAACGGTCCGGTGTAAAACACATGACAAGATATTACAGCGAATAATAAAGATGAATAATAAATAATGGAACCGGTCAAATTGTAAAACACACAAACAGGATATTCCAACGAGAATAATAAAGATGAATAATGAAGAATGTCACCAAGTATAGGGTGAGACGCATTATACTGAGTTATTCTAACAGAATAATAAGAAATGGAATAACAATGTTTTCTCTTCATGAATAAGAAAGAATAACACCCTTACACGAGAAAAAGAACCGCATATAAGAGTAGTTAAGTGGCAGAAATCTTTTCTTATTTCTCTCTATAATTTTTCTCTATAGAGTTTCGGTGAATTCGTAAGAAATAATGAAGGAATGAGCTTCTATTTATAGGAGAATGGAAAGTATCTGTGTGAGGAAAAATAATTCTCTGATTTATTTCTTCAACCAAATACAATAAAGTCAATCAACTAACCAATAAAATCACAACAAAAATTAAAATATAATACATATATATAAACACATGTTTTCAACTTATATATATATATATATATCAATATTATATATACACCACTTAATTTTTCTCCCCCATAACCAACATCTATCCCCCACCCACCCAATAATCAAATTCACTACACTCTTACACATCACTATCACACTACCACTTTTTCACCATTTTCCACTCACATACCCATCACTTTCACATCTCATTTTCTCCCACCATATACTCAATACACACATATACTTCCATACGTATACTCTTCCATTTCCAAAATCATTTCCCAACACATATGGGCCCCACATATGGGCCCAACCTTTAAATAATTTTATACCAATTATTTTGAAAAATGGGTAAATAGGAATCCATAAAATAAGCAAAACTTCATAAAAATCACCTTAATAATTTTAACAATATTTATCATCTTTATTATAATTCACAATATTAATCGACCAGGTCGTTCCTAAGATAGAGGGGGCTTTCCAATAAGGATTTCTCCCTATTGGCGCGCAATTAGGTGACCAAACCTCTCCTTGGCAGAACTTCTAGATATCGTTAATATTGCAATTTATAATATTAATAACTCTGTCATTTCAATTATTGATTTAATAATATATAAAATATCGACAATAATTGAATCAAATAACGTGAGATCTTATGCAATAATTACTATAGCAATAATTGAACAAAAGCGGGTGACTTCTCACGTAAAGCATTAATAATCAATCTGGCGTGTTCTTTATGCAACCACAGCGTAGACATCAGACATTCTACTACCGAGTAGTTTAACGATATTAATCTGTGAAACTTCCGCCGTTATTTTCAATAAAATATTTTTGTCGTTTTCTCAATCCAAACAATAATTCCGTTAATGCCAGGTCCACTAATGATTGTAATCGTCGCATGCGGATATTCCCCGACAAAAGAATATTCCTCACCAATCAGATATATAATATGACAACTTGCATACTTTGCAAAATTTATAAATACTACCCACAACTATAACATTATATCAAATCCACTCCATAAAAAATATTTCGAGAAATTTAAATCTTTATTCATAAAATCTGGGTCTCATAGAGACGCCGGCCTGAGTCAGTCGAATAGGTTTTATAGCATATTTCTGACAGAATTTCCGTCGGATATACGTCCCTCGGAATTAACTTATCTTTGACGTACAGTCCCTCGTACATAGCTATAATTTTGTTGAACTTAAGTTTCGCGCTGGCGGGAAATTTGGCACCATATGAGGCCTTATATTCCCGACGGATTTTCCTCGAAAATAAACTATTTTGGATGGAATTAATTTCGACCTAATATTTCGTCGAAATTAAATTATATATGACTGAATACAGTCCGTTGAACTTAGATCCGTCGAAATTAGCCGGTTTTCTTGTAGTGATTTTCTCCTTCGTAAATTGTTTTTGTAGAGTTTTTTTTTATTTCTCTGTAATTCTTATGGGTTTGGCTATTTACAGCTGATTTTTATTTTGTTTTCTAATTTGATTATGCTTCAAAGTACTATGTTCTATGATTTTACCTCGTGTTCTCTGTTTGTTTCCCTTGAGTATATATAGTAGGATTTTCCTAAAAGAATATTGTTTCTTAGAATTGTTTAACCTTTTTTCTTTGTAATTAATTTATTTTTTCAGTTGTTCTCCCCCTTCTTTAGTTGCTCAGTAATTCTTTAAATTGGTATGTGACTGTAAGTGGTATGCGACTGTAAGTCTGTAAGTTTAAGATTTATGTGACTGTAAGATTGGTACTCGTTCGCTAGTCATTCTAGCAGACTGTGACAGTTTAATAATTTGTATTGCATGACTTGCGTTGACTTGGCTAATTGGGAGCATTTCTATCAAAAAATATGCTTTTTAGCGGACGACATATTTTTCTTTTTAATCTCAACCATTCATAATTGTAATGGAAGGTGAAGATGTTATTTGCGCATTTTTAATCCATAACAAATACATGTTATGGATCATTCCTATATATATATATATGTAAGACCCAACTTATTATAAATAAAATTGAATTTTTCCTCTATTCATTATTCTAAATTAATAAGGTATTAATTTGATATAATGCTTTGGTTATGGGTGAAATGTGCAAATTTTGCAAAATAAGCAAGTGGTTATAAAATATTCATTTACGTAGGAAATATTCTTTTGGTCGTGGAATATTCTTTTTGTCGAAATATATCAAATTTGACAAACAGTAGTCACTCATGGGCCCCATAATGAATAAGCTGGCGGATGAAAAAAATGACAAAGTATGAGTTTTTATAAATAATCTGGCGTAGTTATTACTAATTAACATTGTTGGAATACACAGTGGTTAAAATCTGATGAATACGTGGTTGCACAAGAAGATACGATATTGCACATTATTATTGAATTATTGATTAAATAAGAAAGCCACTACTCAATAATTGTTACGATAATTCTTGTTCAATATTTTATTTTATTATTTCAATAATTGCTGCGTTGATAGTTTATATTATTGTTGTTTCAATAATTGTCATTGCACAATATTTCTCATTATCAGATCAATAATTCATATTATTTGAATAATATTATTAGATAACATTATTGGCAATGTCTAGAAAGTTCTGTCAAGGAGAGGTTTGGTCACCTAATTCTTGCAGGTAAGGAGAAATCCTTATTGGAAAGCCCCTCTTCTCTGAGGAGCGGCTGGTTGTCATAATTGTGATTACGTAATATTATTTGTGAATAATTAATTATTGATTTATATGATAAAAAATATTTATTTGATGTGGATATAAATGATAGATTTATTTATGTGGTTATAAATAAAGAAATTAATGCTGATGTGTTTTATCAGTATTTTGTCGGAATGGAGGTATTAAAAATCATCCGTTTGTGGATTTCAGATATTTTCTGTTTGGAATTTGAAAAAACTCAAAGCTACAAAGTTGTAGAGAATTCGATTTGGTGAGAATGGACATAAAATTAAGTATTTTTCGATAAAGCGGGCTATTTTCTATGAATTACTGAAGTTTTGAAAAATAAAATGATTTTTATTAAATTATGGGTGGGACCCATTTTTTTTAAACATGTGGGCTTCATGAAATTTCAGATTTGGTTGCTAATGTCTTTCAAAATTTGTTGGTGAAGGTGTGCGTAGAGTTTTGATTTATAATAATAATATTTTATTATTTAGTCTCCTTTGGCGTTCTAATATTTTCCTATAAATAGACGCTTAGGTTAGAATTGAAAATCACACCAGAAACAAGTTTTCTTTCTCTCTAGATTATCGAACGTATTTTTGTGAGTATTTTGATACTTTGAGAGTTGTTGTTGATCTGGGTTTCCTTGACTTTCTATTCGATATTCCGATCGAAATGCATCGTTATTTTGAGGTAAGAGGATGTTATTTTCTTCTCAAATGATATTATTTTCTTCAATATCATTATGCTTAGAAATATTGGTGAACTTTTAATCAAATTTGGAACCTTTTGTGTCGGAGTTAATATTCACGTATACGACACTATTCACGTATACGACACTATTCACGAATACGACATTATTCACCGAAAAATAAAAATTTTCATTTTTGTCCAAGATGTCTATTTTGGCTACTATCTTTGATTGTATCCATATTTTGATCGTTATTTTGAATTCTGCTTCACAATTGGTTATTATGAAGTATTATTGATCTTAGATAAACTGTTAAACGAATACCTAATATTTGTCCTTCTATCTCACTAGATTTGTTTTCTTTAAAATATTTTTACTCATCCTCAGTTTTAAATGATGATATTACTGAATATCTTTGGCCTGTAGTGCAAAGATGAATGATTAACTGATCCATAGTGTAAAGATGAACAAGTGTTGAGATGAACATGACCAACTGGTGATACAAAAGAATATCTTTGGCCTGTAGTGCAAAGATGAATATTTGATTAAAGATATATATTGATTGTTGTTACAGGGATAAAATATTGATGATGAACTTTTAAATCTTAGAAGATAGTAGAATTCATTTTCTACGTGACTCTTCTACTGGATTGTTGATTCCGCTGCAGAATATTGATCTAAAACTTGTTGTATCATTATATTCTCATCGATTTTTCCTGTTGAAGACTAATGATAATTTGTTGTATATTATCTTAGTCATAATATTCTTTCTTGGGCTAGTTGAGTTCATCCTTTTCTTTTTTGTTCCATTTTTCTTCTCGGGAGGTGAGAACATAGAAGGATCGAGTGGGGTATGGAGTGATGGTTCTAGAAAGATGTTTTAGCGAGTCCTCACTATTATTTACGTAAAATAGTGTATGAATAATTGTAATGAGGACTTATTTGAGTGTTGATATTATCAGAAGACAATATTTGTATTTAAACTCACAGTATGTGTTGTCGTATTTTGCACGACAATTGTGTTATTGAAGTTGTAGTTTGCTTTCTGTACCATGTATTTGGTGACTCAAAATCGGTGTTGTATACCTATTTTGGGGGCGTCACCAAGTTTTTTTTGGAGTAAGAAAGGAAGATACATCTTGCATATATGTAGTGCTGGTAAAGCTAGGGAATTAGCTTTTGTATTCCTGGAATTACCATCATCAATGGTAGGAGTAGTCATGATGGATGGGTAGGGAAGAATTGTGAACAAAAAAACAACAGAAGAACCTCCTCCGATTCCTAAGATAGATAACGGAAAAATTGAGTCTGCTTTGATACCATTATAAAACATAAAGAGAATAAATTTTTTTCTGATATATTACTCTATATATATATATATATATATATATATATATATATATAAGAGTATAGTGCTAAACTTGCGCTGCTATTACAACAAGATATTCTATTGTTATATTTGAATGATCATAACTGCACAATTCTATCATGATATTAGGGGATAATCACTCCATTATTATAAGAGAAGATTACTCCCAATCACATATTCTAATTAACATAAGGTATACAATGCCTTGCGATTCTGTTCTGATATCTTTTTTGGGTATTTGATTTGCCCTTTGTTTATCAAGTTCTTCGACTGTCGTCGTTAATACTTGTGACATATTTTACCGATCTAATTAAGCTTGATGAAGGAGATACATACACACACGAAGCCGATGGATTAGAGAGAAAATTGATCAAGGGTTCCATTTTCCTACGAACCCGGCCGGGTTTATAATTGCGTCCGGAATAAATTTTAATGAACATGAAAATAAGTAGGTTTTTATGCAAAAGTATTTTTTAAAATAAGTGAATAAATTTAATATAAAAATTGTGAAACAAATTTAAGAATTTTCTGGACAGGGAATGCATGCGTAGCGAAAGCACTACATACAATACAATGATGCAATAGTGGTGGGAACAGATGGATCTAAGATATACTACTAGATACAGGAATTGAGAGTTACACATATAATAAATATTGGAAAAATAATTGAAGCATTTGATTTGATTTCCCTCAATATATATATATATATATATCTCGACAATCTTGTTGTCTTGCGAGACATGCATAGGAGTGAATTCCTGTGTATTTTTGTTTGTTTGAGAGTTAAAGAGAATAAAACAAGTGGGAAATTAATTATCATCCGGATGCATGCATGCGTGATAGAGACTTGAGGTTGACTACTCCCTCTCCCAGTCGGCAGTCCCAGTTACTTCCTCCTCCTCTTCTTCTCCTCTGTCATGAACATGTTTTACCCTCATGCCTGCCTGCACCTCCTTCTCCCGAGCTTCACCTTTTTTTTTCAATCTATAATTTAATTTGAAAACCCCATTAATTGCTATTGTTAGTTTGTAGCAGGAGGAGTACTCATGTATAGAGAGAACCGCGCGTACGTCTAGGCACTTCACTATTTGTTAGACCTAATAATAGTAAAAATTAAACAAATTCATTCTTTTGTTTCTGGCTGATATTGCATGCATGTTACATAAGTCAGTCAAATACAATGTCATTACTCCTTCCATTTCACAAAAAATATTTTGAGTTCCATTTGAGTTTGATATGATAGATTGCACATCATATCACACTTCACAGGGATTTGTTTTTAAATAAGTACAGAATAATGGAAGATGGATGACTAGACCACTAGGACATTTTAACGTGATAATTAGATCACAATAGTTCATCAAATTAATGGATTCGATCTTTTGAAAAAGGAAAAAAAATTAAAAATGATGCTAGCTAGCTAACTATATGTATGCATGGGATATCATTACAAAATGCCGGGATTAGGATTTAGGGGTTGGTGTGAATGGAATTTTAATAATAATAACATGGACAATTAAGGTTTTACATGCAGATGGCCATTTGTATATTGAAAATTCTAGGCGGATATTGGTTTGGCGATCGGTCTTGCGACCCAAAACACTTTATTCTGTAAAAATTTCAGTTCCAATAAATCTTATAAATTATTTGGGAGACATTTAAAAAATAAATAAATAAAAAAAAAAAAATTGGACCGGTCGCAAGATCGGTCGTCAAACCAATGTCAGCGTAGAATTACTCTTTGTATATACTCCCTCCCTCCCTAATTATTTAACGTTTAAAGTTTTTCATTTGTCCTTAATTATTTGACGTTTGTTTAAATCTAGGAGAATTAATGACAATTTTTCTAAAATTACATCTTATTAAACTCCTTTCTCTTTATCCCAACAAAAATCTCCTTATCCCAATAAAAGATTTATGGGTATTATAGATAATTAAGTATTATATTTAATATTTTTTAATCATTTTTTTAATTCTTGTGCCCACCTCTGAAACGTCAAATAATTAAGAACGGAAAGAATAATTAATTAAGGTTTTGAGTGACAGAGGTACGTACACATGCCTTTTTCACTAATCATTACTACTAGCTAGTGTCTCTCCTAAGTATGTACGTACTTTCATTAAACAAAACAAAGATATATACAAAATGGAAATTACAAATTCTGTTATCATGAAATTAATTTCAGGATTAGTTGGTTAATTGATTAATACAGTGCTAATACGCATAGAGATCATCTCCCGACTTGCGTCGACACTATATTAATTAATTGATCAAACACTACAAAAAAATAGCTCATTCTTGAGGCGGCCCGTTACCATCATGATGACCCTCTTGAAATCATGATGATGTCATTGGCATGACGATATCCGTCGCCCTCCCCGTCATGCGTATGGGTAAATCGCCCCCTCGCCTCCCGCCGCCGCCATCGCTAAGAGTGTCATTCTTGAAATGACCGGTAGTAAACAATGACACATTCTTAAACAGCGTTAATGATTTAATACACAGTTAGTAATATTTTTCTCAAAAAAATAAAAATAGTCATTCTTGAAATTGCGTGCATGCATGATGATGACCTTCTCTCCGTCCGCTAAATGAGTTTTTAATAATTTTTTTTAAAATTGCAAAATACCCCATTCATTTACATATACATAATTATACCGTTATAAACTAAAGAAAAATTATAAAGAATTCTTCATTTAACAGCATATCAATAACAATAATAGTTTTTTCTTATATCAACCATCAAATATGTAAACAACGTAATGACTTATAGATAAAAAGTAAATACAATGTAAATACAAAATGTAATCTAAACTCTAATGCATGACAACTCAAAAAATTTGTATAAATATACATATATGAAAGTCAAAATATAAACATAATGGGTGCTTCTGACCCAAGATCGAGGAATTTTGGTATTACCATCGCCATGGGTCCCACCATTGGTCCCAGCCTCTGAACCCCCCCATGGAGGTCGATTGCCGGTCCCACCCTCAATAGTCTCACCGGCGCATCGGCCTGGCGGCCATCATCATCTCCACCACACAGGGAATCGCTTTGTGCATGACCTCCACCCACTGAAGTCTCATCAGCAAGACCCTACAATTAATATTAAAATATTAATAACGAATTGAAAATAGAAGCATATTTAAAATAGTTTTGTTTGTGTTAAATAAGTGTTGAGTTTTTGCAACCGGGCGATAACTTTCGGATTTTCGTATGTCGGAATCGAGTCCGTAAGTTCTAACGCGTGTCTAATACCTACGTGGTGCTATGTGTGTGTTTGTGTGGCATTCGGACGGCCGATGCGGGTTTTGGACTATTTTTTGCCTTTTTGCCTAAGTGTTGGCGAGTTTTGCAAACTGGACGATAACTCGGATTCCGTATGTCAGAATCGAGTCCCGTAAGTTCTAACGCGTGTTTAATACCTACGCGGTGCTATGTGTGTGTTTGCGTGGCATTCGGACGTCCGATCACGGGTTTGGGCTATTTTTGGCTTTTTGCCTAAGTGTTGGCGAGTTTTATAAAGCTGGGCGATAACTTTCGGATTTCGTATGTCGGAATCGAGTCCGTAAGTTCTAAACGTGTCTAATACCTACAGCGGTGCAATGTGTGTGTTTGTGTGGCATTGGACGTCCGGTCGAGTTTTGAAGGCTATTTTTGGGCTTTTTGCCTAAGTGTTGGCGAGTTTTGTTAAACTGGACGATAACTAGGATTTCGTATGTCGGAATCGAGTCCCGTAAGTTCTAACGCGTGTCTAATACCTACGCGGTGCTATGTGTGTGTTTGCGTGGCATTCGGACGTCCAATGCGAGTTTTGGGCTATTTTTCGGTTTTTTGCCTAAGTGTTGGCGAGTTTTGCAAACTGGACGATAACTCGGATTTTGTAATTCAGAATCGAGTCCCGTAAGTTCTAACACGTGTCTAATACCTACGCGGTGCTGTGTGTGTGTTTGCGTGGCATTCGGACGTCCGATCACGGGTTTTTGGGCTATTTTTTGACTTTTGCCTAAGTGTTGGTGAGTTTTGCAAATGGGCGATAACTTTCGGATTTAGTATGTCGGAATCGAGTCCGTAAGTTTCTAATCGTGTTTAAGACCTCACGCGTGCTATATGTGTGTTTTTGCGTGACATTCGGACGTCCGATGCGGGTTTTGGGCTATTTTTCGGCTTTTTACCTAAGTGTTGGCGAGTTTTACAAACTGGACGATAACTCAGATTTCGTATGTCGGAATCGAGTCCTGTATGTCCTAACACATGTCTAATACCAACGCCATGTGATGTGTGTGTTTGCGTGGCATTCGAACGTCCGATGCGAGTTTTGGGCTATTTTTCGACTTTTTGCCTTAGTGTTGACGAGTTTTGCAAACTGGACGATAACTCGGATTTCGTATGTCGGAATCGAGTCTCGTAAGTTCTAACGCGTGTCTAATACCTACGCGGTGATATGTGTGTGTTTGCGTGGCATTCGGACGTTCGATGCGTGTTTTGGGCTATTTTTTGGCTTTTTGCCTAAGTATTGGCGAATTTTGCAAATTGGACGATAACTCGAATTCCGTATGTCGGAATCGAGTCCCGTAAGTTCTAACGCGTGTCTAATACCTACGCGGTGCTATGTGTGTGTTTGCGTGGTATTCGGACATGCGATGCGGGTTTTGGACTATTTTTTGGCTTTATGCCTAAGTGTTGGCGAGTTTTATAAACTGGACGATAACTCGGATTCCGTATATTGGAATCGAGTCCCGTAGGTTCTAACACGTGTCTAATACATACGCGGTGCTATGTGTGTGTTTGCGTGGCATTTAGATGTCCGATGCGGGTTTTGGGCTATTTTTCAACTTTTTGCCTAAGTGTTGGCGAGTTTTGCAAACTGGACGATAACTCGGATTCCGTATGTCGGAATTGAGTCCCGTAAGTTCTAACGCGTGTCTAATACCTATGCGGTGCTATGTGTGTGTGTTGCGTGGCATTGACGGCCGGTCGATCTTGGGTTTTGGGCTATTTTTGGCTTTTTGCCTTAAGTGTTGGCGAGTTTTGCAAGCTGGGCGATAACTTTCAATTTCGTATGTTGGAATCGAGTCCGTAAGTTCTAACGCGTGTCTAATACCTACGCGGTGCTATGTGTGTGTTTGCGTGGCATTCGGACGTCCGATGCGGGTTTTGGGCTATTTTTTGGCTTTTTGCCTAAGTGTTGGCGAGTTTTGCAAACTGGACGATAACTCGGATTCCGTATGTCGGAATCGAGTCCCGTAAGTTCTAACGCGTGTCTAATACCTACGCGGTGCTATGTGTGTGTTTGCGTGGCATTCGGACGTCCGATGCGGGTTTTGGACTATTTTTTGGCTTTTTGCCTAAGTGTTGGCGAGTTTTATAAACTGGACGATAACTCGGATTTCGTATGTCGGAATCGAGTCCCGTAAGTTCTAACGCGTGTCTAATACCTACGCGGTGCTATGTGTGTGTTTTGCGTGGCATTCGGACGTCCGATCACGAGTTTTGGGCTATTTTTGACTTTTTGCCTAAGTGTTGGCGAGTTTTGCAAAGCTGGGCGATAACTTTCGGATTTCGTATGTGGAATCGAGTCCGTAAGTTCTAATGCGTGTCTAATACCTACGCGGTGCTATGTGTGTGTTTGCGTGGCATTCGGACGTCCGATGCGGGTTTTGGGCTATTTTTTGACTTTTTGCCTAAGTGTTGGCGAGTTTTGCAAACTGGACGATAACTCGGATTAAGTATGTCGGAATCGAGTCCCGTAAGTTCTAACGCGTGTCTAATACCTACGCGGTGCTATGTGTGTGTTTGCGTGGCATTTTTTGGACGTCCGTCTGCGGGTTTTGGGCTATTTTTGGCTTTTGCCTTTTGCCTAAGTGTTGGCGAGTTTTGCAAAGCGGGCGATAACTTTCGGATTCGTATGTCGGAATCGAGTCCCGTAAGTTCTAACGCGTGTCTAATACCTACGCGGTGCTATGTGTGTGTTTGCGTGGCATTCGGATGTCCGATGCGAGTTTTGGGCTATTTTTGGCTTTTTGCCTAAGTGTTGGCGAGTTTTGCAAACTGGACGATAACTCGGATTCCGTATGTCGGAATCGAGTCCGTAAGTTCTATGTGCGTGTCTAATACCTCACGCGGTGCTATGTGTGTGTTTTGTGTGGCATTGGACGGTCGATCGTCGAGTTTTGAACTATTTTTGGCTTTTTGCCTAAGTGTTGGCGAGTTTTGCAAAGCGGGCGATAACTTTCGATTTCGTATGTCGGAATCGAGTCCCGTAAGTTCTAACGTGTGTCTAATACCTACGCGGTGCTATGTGTGTGTTTGCGTGGCATTCGGATGTCCGATGTGGGTTTTGGGCTATTTTTTGGCTTTTTGCCTAAGTGTTGGCGAGTTTTGCAAACTGGACGATAACTCGGATTTCGTATGTCGGAATCGAGTCCCGTAAGTTCTAACGCGTGTCTAATACCTACGCGGTGCTATGTGTGTGTTTGCGTGGCATTTGGATGACGTCCGCGGGTTTTGACCTCTTTTTGGCTTTTTGCCTAAGTGTTGGCGAGTTTTGCAAAGCTGGGCGATAACTTTCGGATTCGTATGTCGGAATCGAGTCCGTAAGTTCTAACAGCGTGTCTAATACCTACTGGCGGTGCTATGTGTGTGTTTGCGTGGCATTGGGACGTCCGATCACGGGTTTGGGCCTCTTTTTGACTTTTTGCCTAAGTGTTGGCGAGTTTTGCAAAGCTGGGCGATAACTTTCGGATTCGTATGTCGGAATCGAGTCCCGTAAGTTCTAAGCAGCGTGTCTAATACCTACTGGCGGTGCTATGTGTGTGTTTGCGTGGCATTGGATGGCCGATCACGGGGTTTTGGGCTCTTTTTTGACTTTTTGCCTAAGTGTTGGCGAGTTTTGCAAAGCGGGCGATAACTTTCGGATTTCGTATGTCGAATCGAGTCCGTAAGTTTTACGTGTGTCTAATACCTACTGGCGGTGCTATATGTGTGTGTTTGTGTGGCATTCGGACGTCCGATGCGGGTTTTGGGCTATTTTTTGACTTTTTGCCTAAGTGTTGACGAGTTTTGCAAACTGGGCGATAACTTTCGAATTTCGTATGTCGAGGAATCGAGTCCGTAAGTTAACGTGTGTGTCTAATACCTCTCTGCGGTGCTATGTGTGTGTTTGCGTGTCATTAAAATATAATTACAAATTACAATTATAAATTACATAAATTAAATAAAAAAAATACATAATTTAATTGTTTTTTACATCGAATATGTGGTGGGAAGATGTTGGCCAAAACAATTTGCTGCAAAGTGGATGGCCTCTCTCCGTACTACACACCCATGAGGTCGTCATCAGTGGTTTGTAGGATCTATAGAGCCGTGGACAACCTCTGAGCATTTGGTAGATCATTCGCTCGCGTGATGGTGCTTTTGTTGCACAACATGCGCTTCGCCATGCACCCCTACATGATCATGGGAAGAAGTAGTCGCCGGATAATGAAGGGCGCTGCACCCGATCACTCGCACCACTACCTCCGGTGGGTGGGGCGCCGTCGAGATCTCATGGCGGGGACTAGGGTGTAAGGTGGGACATGGGAATGCCCACAACTCTACCCTTCTTGGTCCCCCAGCAGCTGCTGCGGCCGGTCCTCTATCTCTCTCGTCCGCCTTGCGCGTAGACTAAATCTCTTTGAGTGTCACCTCTCAGGTTGCTCAAGACCCTTTGCAAGATCCTCGAGCCGTCATTTGAAAAAAACACATTAGTAGATGATATGCAAAAGAATAAAATGAAATAATACAAAAGAATATCCGAATTTTAAATACATACTAAATAAGATAATTACATAACTTCTGACAATGCGTTACGCCTCGGGTGAGATATAACCACCATCACCTTTTCTTTTGGTGGGCGTGCCACCAAAACTCAAGCGGGAGGTGCATGCTTTAAACTCACCTCGAGTCTCTCCGAGTGCAAGTCGTCCTGTTGAGACCCAGTGCGGTGTGGGAGGCGACTCTGCTTGTCGAGGCGGCGGTGAGCGTTGTCTTGACATCTTCTTCTTGAAGGCCTCGCCATCCCAAATCTTTGCACATCTGGTCCCCCCTGCGGCCGAGATATGAAATCTGGTCGGACATCCTTAAGTGTACATCCATCGACCATCTTAAATCTGGGCCTTCTTCTTCCGATCGTAGACCCACTTGTGCCAATTCATCTCTAGGTATACATGCGAAACGGTCATGCCATGGGCTTCACTGCGAATCCTCAAAGCGATAATATCTCGCACATTACACATTAAGAAGCTTAGTAGACAACATAAATCAAAGAGGTAACAATATATTCAAATGGAATATAAAACTAGCATATGAATGATTGACATCCTACCTAAACTCATCAATAATCAATTGCAGGTAATGCGTCATCCACATCATCGCCCACCTCATCCACGGGCTTGAGAATCGGTTTGGACGATCCCAAACAACGTGTTCCTTGGCGTGGCGTCGAGGATACTACAATTGAAATTAATACATTGCAAATTACAAAGAATATATAAGAACTAAATACTTATGTTATAGTAATACTATATAGGATTATGAAATTAATTACCTATGAGTCCCAACCACGACATATAAAGCGGCGCGCTGGGGGGATTCCTAGCAAAGCCACGTCTTTAGTCCCGCGGAGGCCTCGTCGATCACTATGTAGTGAAATACATCAATATTTATATAAGCGAATATAATGTCAATACAATATAAAATAAAAAATAATAAGATGTATCCCGATAAAATATGTAATTATACGGCGATCGGCACTGATCATCACGCGTAGAATCGCCATGGTCCCCCCCATGACTGCGCCCACCACGATCGCCGTGTGGTGTGCTTGCGCCCATATATATATATATCTTGTCAAATCATAAAAAAATATATTATTACATTTGAATCAACTAAAAGGATAAAATCTGATATCAACTATATTATTAAACAAGTAAATACTATATTTGAGCACAATAACAAAGAGGATAACATACTAGATACAACTAAAAAGAATCTGCAACATAAATAGTAACCTAAAAAGGATACATACATAAATAAGTAACACCTTTAGTAGATTAATATAAGTTGAAGATAATGATTGCACTACTACAAACTATTACATTTGAATACAACTAAAAGGACACAAAAAAGTACATACTCTAATCATTTATATCGTCAAAGCCATGATATCAGAATCGTCATCTTGACGATAGATCTTCACTATCGTTGTCATCACCATCTTCGTCGTCCTCAGCGATTTCTTCAATTATATCTACCTCCTCAACAACATCGTCTTCACTTTTCGGCAATGACAACATCATCTCTCTTCTTCACTAGACTCACTAATAATTGTTACATCGGCGGTGTGACACTAGTAGACTCGACTTGTAAAGGTTCATCGATGCGGGCGAGGGTTGTGCCTTGAAAACCACGGGAACTTTGGTGGTTATAATGACATGCCTGGGCTTGCGAGGGGTCTTAACACACTCGTGCGTAGTACACTGTGTTGCTTGACTTGCTAAAAAAAAAGGCAAATCCATACCACTCATCAGTCTTAGTTTTGACTTAACGTTAACGATCACCCATCACGATTTTTATCTACTTTAACTCCATTCTCAACATCAAACCAATGACAATTGAAGCAAACTAATTCTTTATGACCCAATAATATTTGAGCACGACAACTTCTAGCAATCGTCCATACCGGTCATCCCAAATGTTATCGTAGCGACTACCTTTCACCACTGACACGAGAATCGTGAGCGACTTCCCCGATATCGCATGACACTTAAATCATGTAAGATTGACAATGCGGCATGTATAAGTATCTCTAGATCTTTCGGGGCCATCATTTATAAGCTTTAGCCGATTGTCGACTAACTCATCTGTGAGGACCTAATGTACATTAACACTGACATATTCTAAAGTTAATTACGCCATAAGAATAAATCTATGATGGTAGATTCATTGAACTTGTAAAGGTTAGACTTACATGATCTTTAAACCATTGCACAAATTCTCCATTTCTCAAATTTTGCAAATCCCGTCGATATACTCGGATTAAGCTTCACGTACTTGACATCATATTGATTGCATACAGTTATATACTCGATGTGTTTGTAAAGGAACTTGACACAATTATACGGACATATATAGTTATGACTACTTACATAATGTGTATGGCGCTACTTCATTCATGTTGACAAGTGCATATAATGTATGGCATTTGCATACTCCTTATCGGTCGAGAAGCGCCTTTTTTTTTTACCACAGAATGGGCGTCTGAGGATGACTAAAAGGCGTTAATTCTCCATTTTCCTCGTCTTTAATGATTTGATTACGGCGTAAGCGATTGTGCTTCGATCGAACATTCGACTCAAAGTACAATGAGCAAAAATTAACAAGTTCCTCCATAACATAACTTTCGACAATTGACCCCCTACACGGGCTCTATTCTTCACCTTTTGCTTTAGGCGTCGTCGCATATACCTATGTGATATATAGATTAGCAAAAAAAGAATGAACATTTTACCAGTATTAAAAACATTAATGTCATTACCTCTCGAATGGATACATCCATCTATATTATCTGGGACCGCCAAACTTAGCCCGTATGGCAAGTGAATAGGCAAATGCTCCATTGAATCAAAAAAATGATGGGGGAAGATCATTTCTAACTTGCACATTATTTCCACTATCTCTGCATCTCCATTTTATCTATGTCTTGAAATTTGAAGCTCCGTCAAGCATAGATCTCGAAGAAATTAGAAAGCTCATCGGTGCTTGACCACACGTTTTGGTAACAAGTCGATAAATGCCACGAGGATCAACTTACGCATGAATACGTGACAATCATGACTTTTGAGACCACGAAACTTCAACTCTTGACTTTACAACACCTTGCTATATTGAAGAATATCCATCTGGGAGCTTGAGGTCCATTGATCAATTACATATCAATATCAATTGTTTCACTGGTCAAAGTATATTCGACTTTAGGCGTTACCAGTCTTACTACCCTCTGATACGATACAGATCTTCCCTAATGTTCATTTCTACCAAATCAAGCCTCGACTTGTTGTTGTCCTTTGTTCTACCTGCTGGCATCTAGAATTTGTATAAAAATGTTATCAAATCGTTCTTTCTCGGTATGCATCGGATCTATACAATAGCGGATGCGAGTGTAGCCCAATAAAAGCGGGTCAAAGAACATGGATCTGTGTGTCGGTTGTGAACCTTGCCGTAACCATAAGCTCGCTCTAATCTGTGATTCTTCCACTGGAGGTGGAAACTTCAAATGACTAATCAACTCAAACACTCTTGACCCGGAAAAGGCGGCGGTACTTGGCGTTTCTCTATTTTTGATTGAATTGTCTACTCATCCGTCGATAATGATGTTGATCGGCAAAAAGCTATCTGGATGTTGCAAAAAACTCATTTCCCCCATGTTTGAGCAGCATGCGCGACTTTAAGCGACCCCATGCACACGGGACATGACAAGCCCCCGTGAGTCGACCATCCTTGATCATTTCTAATGCAGGAAGTCATTTATTGTCCTGATAAAAGTTGCCCTCATGTCAAAGTTACGCTTAAGAGATACATCATAAGTTTGAACCCCTTTTTCCCTAACATCTTCAACTCATCAACTAACGGCTGAGGTATACATTGATGTCTTTACTCGGACTCTTATCACCGGAATCGGTAAAGGCATGAACATGTAGGGATCTTTCATGCACACATCGAAATCGAAGGGAGGTTATACACCACAATAATCACGGGCCGAGTTGAGTAGGGCTTTTGTGTAAGGCCGTTAAATGGATTAAACCCATCGTAGCAAGTCAAGCCTAACATTGCGAACCTCTTGACAAGCGAGGGTGCTTGTTATCAAAATTTTTTCCTCAAGCCCATCTGCCGGGTGCGTCGGTTGACCTTCGACTATGTCCGTGTAGAGTGCCACCTCATATCCTCGGCGGTATGTGTTGACATGAACAACGGCTGAAGCCTCGGGGCAATGGGAAAATAGCGTAAGATCTTTCTCGGCACGTCTTTTCCCTTTTTTCTTGCGTTGTTCACGGTATCTACTTGTACCACAAATATCACATGACCTCTTATCTTTATTGACATCATAGTAATCTGACATCTGATCATTCTCACAAGCATCGATCTTCTCGTACCTAGATTGAGCCTTTTGACCATTTTCTTCACATCATAATGCGACTCGGTAACTTATTGCTGCGGTAAGCACTCCTTCACAATGCTTAATGAGTTCATTAAAACCTCTCTCGCTTCTGGTCATGCTCGTTCTTGAAGTGTAAAAACTTAGTCACGGCGAGATAAGGCGGTGTGCTTTTTCGTGCCCGTCATACGATGGCGTCATTTGCTTCATGATAACTCATAGAAACCCTTAGCCCCATCATTCGGCTCTTGCTTTCGACTTCTCTTGTCATCCTATACGTATTCCTTTGGAAGTATGAACCGGTGACCGACTATCGTGTTAAATCGATCGAAAGGTTTCGTCACCTCTAGATTACGGTTACGATTCATGTTCATCAACGAGGTTTCCCATGATAGATCCATATCGTATAACCTGCTTGAACCCATACACAAATAAATCGCACATGACATCACTCCTTTCCTTCCACACTTCATTCACACACCTCTTACAAGGACATCTAATCTCATCATGCCATTGACTTGCTCAAATGCGAAATTGAAGCTATTCAACCCCACTACGATACTCGAGCTAAGCCCACTCTTATCGGTGGCTACCCTACGTTCCATCAACCCGATCAGCGAGACATCTTGGACAAGCTATGCTATATATATATGGAAAGTTAGACAAACACAATCAAGTCTCCAAGTTAATGTATATGCAAGCTTATGAGTTTCTAACTTCATCTCCCTCTAGAATTGGGGCTTCTATCCATTCCGGGATGTGTCGCCTCTTGATGCCAACAACTTGAACACATCTTTAAATTTTTTGAAATTTAATGACACCTCCCCATGGTCTTCAAGTACGAAATAGACTAACACATCGTAGTCTAAATATGCACCGAAGAACGTCAAGAGATATATCTTTGACCAAAAATTCAAAAAAATATAAAGGCGTGCTCAAATCGTTAACAAACCTAAGTGAGATCGAAACATACTGAAACGGTCCCAAAGCGGGGACTATTTGAGATTCACTCTCTACTAAGTGAATCTCAAGCGGGTTTCTAAGCTTCTAAACTATATGAAAATATGCACATGTCAAAGTAAGGATTATTTTTGTATAACAAAAGAATACTAGCTTTTATCAGTCACAAACTATTATCACGGTGAGTTCACCATCGATGAAACAAATCTATGTTACGAAGTTTTAACTTTTAACTTACCAAAAAAACAACTAATACACATTTACAATATTGAAAATAAAAGAACAAAGGAAACATCTATAGATGTTACCTTTTGTGATCATGTAGTCTAATAGAAAGTTGACGAGGAATGTAGAGATTATATGATGATCGTCGAACCTTTGAATATATTTGCTTATAAGGGATCTTAATAAAGCGATACTAATAATGAATCATCATTTGGTAAAACATACCTAAATCTGATTATCTTTTTTGTCCGTAATTTTGATATTTTTCAAACAAGTAGCCATGCTTACTATATGAGGTGATATAGGAGGAATATGAAGCGAACATCAATTATAGTTATAGGATACTATTTTTCCCTTTCTATAACTATTGACTTTTATATTTAACAAGTAAAAAGCAGTTCGGTAACTATTATTTCCTTTATATTAAACTATAAAAACATAAGAGATGCATTGGTTTACATATAAAGAGATATCACCTCATCAATTGTATATTACTTCACATAAATTCTTTTCCTCTCTTTTTCGCTCACCTTTCAGAGTTCTAACCATAGAGTTAGAGATTTGGATTTAATGAAGTTGTCACACTCTTTACCATTTGTCTACAAAAGTTTAAGCACAATTAAGTTTATGTGACAAAGATGCGACCCAATTTTAAGATATTTTCATCCACTGATTAAGTTATATGCTTTCGTTCAATTAGTAGAACAAATTATGTCACTTTTTTGGACGGATATACCTTTATATGGGTCACGTTAGTTGACTTATCCCAATCTAATAAGAATGAAGTGATCGATAACAAAAAAGCGGATAGATTGTGAGACATTATAAAAATATAAAACACCATAAAAAGCACATTACAAAAGTGAGTAAGCATGAAGAAATAAATGTCTAACTTTAATATGATTTAGCTCAAACAAAACAACTTTAAGCACTTTCCATTCTTCATTTACGATAAAGGATGGTGGATATGATGTAAGTAAAAGCTTTATTTTATTATATTTTCTTTCTATTCTCACAAAAGCAAGCATTATTACTAGCTCGATGAGGAAAATCTAGCAATCAAAAAGCGGCTAATAGCGTAGTCTATGAATTTCGTGGCAAATTAATCCCAAACACCAAATCAAAACACTAGAAGCAATATGCATAAAATTCGGTGAGCGAACAACAACAAAAAAACTTCGATTGGCGACGTTTGAGGATTATTAGGTTATATTTGGGGAAAATTAAAATTGGGAAGACATTACCTTGCTCGATCGAGAGAGAGAGAGAGAGGCGGCGAGGGAAGAGGCGGCGGCAACGAAGAGGAGGGCGGCGGCGACAAGAAAAGGCCCCGATGGGCAAAGGAAGGAAGCGGCGGCGGCGGTAGCGAGGAAGAAGAGGAGAAAAATAATAGCAAAATGGGGAAAAAATTAAGTCGATGGCGTAAATATTAACCCATTCTCGTGGGCCTCACTACCAAGCGGCAAAAGTAAAAGCCGTCGCCTTATGACCTTTTCCACGCATACCAAAAATTCCCACCAAATTTAGGCGGGAAGGGTCATTCTCGATGGGGACCATTGGCCTATCGTCGAGAATGATATTATTGGCGATGGGGATCGCTGTCGAGAATGATACATGACTGTTTTTATTAGTGAAAGTTAATTTCATACTAACCACTCCAAAAAACTACTAAGAAACTTAATGATGGATAAGTTAATTAAGAGAGAGAGAAAAGAGATGGTTATGCATGTACCCTTTATCCAACATATTTTGCATATCTCCATTTAGCAACGGACCAGGGCGACGGTTCGATCCGTCGTTAAGAGCTAAGACGACGGTTCTATATATAGCGATAGATCAAACCGTCACCCGATCCGACGCTAAAGGAAGGTATGCAAGATATGTTGGATATATATATATATATATGGGGTTCTATCCACATCGGATGTGGGAAACCTCTTTTAGTCGATTAAATTTTTTTTTTTTTTTTTTACTCGGCTAAAATTTTACTTGAGCGAAAAAGGAGTATTCCACAACAATCAATAACGTGGATGGATATATATATATATATATATATATATATATATATATATATATATATATATATAGTTTTTCATATGTAGGTACAAAGGTGGAAGAACTTACAACTTTACAAGACTTGAGATGGGGGAAAGGAGGAGGACTAGTAATGTAAATGGTAATCGGAAAATTTGTATTAAATCGGTTCTTATTGACCGAAAAAAAAGAGATATTATTCAGATTCGGAAAAAAACGGATATATAATCGGTTTTAAAGGTATCCAGTAAATAAGCAGTATCTGAATCGGATATGGATATAGGCGATAAAGATTCGATTAACATCCGGTAGTAAATATATCCGTAGGATACGGATATCCAGATTAGATATCCGGAATCGTATCCAATAATATATATATATATATATATATATACACACACACACATTACACTTAATATTTACATTAATTAAGTTATTAATTAATGTAAATTATTAATTAATAATTTACCTATATAAGTTGTTAATAATTTAATATATATATATATATATATATATATATAATATATGTATTTATTAATAACTTACATTCATTTGATTAATCACTTACATTTATTTATATAAATTATTAATATATACGTGTATATATATATATTAATAAATCATAACTTAGATTCATTAATTAATCACTTTAACTTATATTCATTAATTAATAACTTACATATACATTTATATATATAAGTTATTATATATATACACATATATATTAATAACTTGCATTAATTAATTAATAACTATATATATATATATTCAATATATACACACACGTATATATTAATAACGTACATTCATTAATTAATCACTTACATTCATTTATATAAGTTTATTAATATATATTTATATATATATATATACATACACACACGTTTAAGGACAACGATGACGAGAAGGCGAGGAGCAATGAACAATATAATTTTATTGTTAAAATGTGTTAGGTCCGAATTAATTTAAAATTAATCTAGAAGGAGAGTTAAATAAATCAATTCACGTTTATGAATTTTTGGTGGAGAAAATATTTATCACTTTCATTTGCCTAATTATTTAGAAACTAGAAGTCCA